>OU612073.1:21432303-22057303 GCA_914767715.1 Membranipora membranacea
TTTTCTGTGGTATAATCTTGGCAGGTTAGTGCAGCAAACTTTGGCGACATTATAGATTCTAGAAACACAGTATGTTAATTATTACACAAAGTTAGTTAGTTAGTTAAATCTTTATTGCTTAAAGAACGCAGAAAAGAAGGAAAAATAAAGTGCCTATATTTGCAGGCATGCTGTTGAGCTTAGAACATTTTGGTTCATATGGAAAAAACACAAGGGATATTTATACTTCACAACGTCCAGCTGCGCTACCACACACATTCCCAGACGGAGCTTATAAAAATAATTGAATGGGGTTTCGGAAGGCACACAACAAAAATGAGTATTATAGAGTGTATGGATTGCAATCCATGATTGTCTTTGCAATGATCTGGTTATTAATATTATTTTACATTATGACTTTAAGATTTAACATTTCGCTATTCGCTATTGGAGGTTTTTACCGGTAGGCTTGCACCATTTTCAAAGACTCCGTGTCGATGCTACTTAGCTCCTGAGTAGGAGTACCCTACGTCGGCACTCCGACAAGACTATGCTTGTATGACGTGGATATGTGTGGTGACCTCATTCGTCACCTTGTTTAAGTCGTATGAAGTACAGATAGATCAGTTATGCGTTCAATCACGGAATTGCAAAATTTATGAATAACTTCAAGGGATTAATATTTTGTTGTCTACCTTGGCTAGTTTTGACTGCTATAGTTATATTATACACTTTTGTGAGTAAGCCAGGCGTACAGTGTGGCATGTATATGGCAGGGCAATGGCGTCTTACATGTTACATGAATGAATGACTTGTTAATAAAATAAACATATATACAGGTATTACAGAAAAGACGTTGCACTGAATATTAAATAAAGTAACACGGAAAAGATGAGGGCTACTGCCTATTATTGAAATGTTCAAGTTACGGATTTGAAGATCTGACAAGCTCGATAGTGTTGAAGTATGCGAGATACCACACCTAGGCTTGCGCCAGGGTAGGCATAGGGTTACACAAACCGCTGTCAAAATTGACACGAAGCCTTTCATTTAAAAATGAAACCAGTTAAAACTGGGTAGTTAGTTTAAAAATAGCTTGACAATTAGCCATCACATTTTTTATAATCTACTTGTTACTCAATCGCTTGCTTTGCTATATTATATTGCATGCTTTGCCTTCATATTATCACAGAGTAAGGATATTGTGTTGTTGGATGCTGCCTTGTTCACTGGCATCAAATAGTGTAGCTGTCTATGCCCTCATTTAACCGGAGGTCATCGTATACAAGTCTCGTGAAAGATTCAGTTTGCATCAGCTGTATAAGTAGTATAGTAGCGAACAATACATTGTTGTACATTGCTGTCAGTAGATTGCCATCATGAATTTTCCGACAGCATCATACAATCAAAGTCAAGTTACTGATTGTTCACTGTGTATCATCTTGTGCTCATGTTTACAGAACTATCTGAGACTCAGCAGTAGAACAATGGGGGCTGAGAACAGATCATATACTTATTGTCAGCTGGTATGGAGAGCTGTACTGTTTATTATGGCTGTAGCTACCTACCTTTATAATATAGCACTTACTGCCATATCTAATGTACCTTCCATCAGTGAGTCTGTTTACTTTGTTAATAAGTATAGGTAGATAAGATGATGCATATATAGTAATACTTTGGGTTGGTCCTGTTCCGTTATATTATCAGCACCAGTCATCTATTTGTTTAATACCGGCCTGATTCGCATTATTGTTTATATTATGGGCGTAAGGTGAGTCAGATTAAAATAAAGTGTCAAAAGTTTTCTTACAATCATGTAATAAAAATTTTCCATAACCTACACCCAAGGCACACTACAATAGAAAAAAGTCATTTCTATAATGGGAAGTGGTGATTTGGCACAACGGAAGATAATCTCATTGATTGTAAGTGTCTTATTGACCGGATGTATAACATCATGTTCTCACTATTCAACAGGTCTGTGGAACACATCCATCAGCGAAACCAGTCGTATGTTCCCTAATGGTCTCGTACCTACAAGTGAAGTGTTCAGAATATGGTGTAAGTCTCTATGCTCTGTGTCATTTAACACTATATATGACATGATATACCATTATATAAATACGGTTCAACGTTCAATAGCCAAATTTTGAACAGTGTAGATCTTATTCATGGGAATCTGGGTTCAGAGTTGTAGGTAGTTGGTTAAAGCGATATAATCTTCACCTCAAACCTCATCACTATTGCAACCTACCTCACATCTGAATCTTCCTAAATGATGCACCGCTTGTCGGAAGCATGCTAAAGTTTTGCATTTTGCAAACCATTTATGGAGACTTTTATATGATTGTAGATATGATATATTTTCTGAATGCGGCGATGTGTCTCTACCTTGTCATTCTACTCTTCAGAAGACATGAGGGTAAACCTCTGATCATGGCTGTCAAGTTTATACCAGATAGCTTCCTTTATTCCTACATCATCTACCAAATCAGTGAGTCAAACAAGTTACACTAAAGATGATGCCAAACTCAATCATCTACTTTTATTGGAAAGCAGTATTTTGTAATTATTATATATAGTAAAAATACTGAAGAGTTAAACTATGCAGTGTTAATACAATCACAAAATAGAAAAATCACTTTATCTGTAGTTTGAACAAGATAATGTGTAATATATAAGTAATAGTATATATTCTGCCAGTCACAACTGTTGGTTATTTTCATGGTTGAAGATTTGATGAGAGAGTTAATCCGGAGGAGCCCTAGATAACTTTTGATAACACAAATTTTGAAAACAGATTTACAAGTTGGCCATGATATATATATTACAGATGTTATTATATATATAATATATATTTATTACATTATATTATTTATAACAGGTGGCCCTGTATGGATAGACCTACAGACGAGAAATGAGCTGGTTGGCTCATTTTTACTGTTAGTTCTGGGAGTTGTCTGTATGCTGGTGTGTCTGATCACCTCAGCTAAAGCTCTACATTATAACGGAGCGGAGATGGAGGAGGGCGGTCTCAGGGGTGATATATGGACTGTCAGAATACTGGTACAAAATGGTAAGTGTAGCAGAAATAATTGTATAACCTTCCTCACACTTTGTAGATGGCACATGGTTAAAAAGTCTGCCTCACCTCATCACTCACTACTTAGCTTGGTATATGTGGCTGTGACAGTCAAGGAATTGGTGAGGCAGTTTACGTCATCAGTTTATTTTTTGTCTCTGTTGTACATCACTCTCACTACCACTCAGTCCTAAAATAGGACCTATTAAGTCCTAGCCTCCAACTTAAATGTGCTTTTAAAGGGAGTCTATCATTGATCCAGGAAGGGTTCAAACAACTAAGAATAATTAATAGTGGTTTTTAAAGTGCAATTTATCCTTTCAATATTTGGTCACAATTATGCTTCCGCTGAATTGAGGATGTTTTTATTTGCTTGTAGCTATTGCTTGTTTCCTCGGCTGGTTGTTGTGTGCCACACTCATCAGTAACAACACTATGCTTGTGAATATCTCTGGATTTACCGTACCAATAGCAAGCTGGATCTCACTGGGAATTCTCAATGGAGCCCTTGTCATCTGGTTCTTACTGGAGTCGTTCGTGTTTGATAAACAGCTAAGGTATGTTTGTAAACCACAGACTAAACCTAAGATTGGAGTACTTCATCGATCAGACTGTTCAAAGTTGACATATATGGCACCTAGCAGGTGTATGGACATATCACATTTAACCTAGTTATGGGAAATGGAACCATATAGCTTTATAGCAAGTAATGCAGGATTTGCTCTCTCACAAAAAATTCACAGCCTATTTATTGAAATGTTGTGTGTGGTGTGACCCTTACATTTCCGATCTCTGTATTTCACCTGTCATCATAAGTGATGGTTCAGTCTAATCAATGTGCTGTATATTTTAGGTACACATTCACCCAGTATATCCCATTCATACTGGCCACATCAGGTAACTACATCATAAGATATGATGCTGAAGAGCCGTACACTGTTTATATATTTGGTCTGATGATCGGATCCTGCTCTCTAGCTTTTATAAAAATCCTCATCATGATCATCAGAAGCATCAAAGACCCGATCAGCTATGAATCTACTTATGCTGATGATAAGAAGCACTTAGAACTGTCTAACATTAATATCGCTGCTTAGAGTTGTATGTCATCAGATCAGGGTACAACTTAAGTGTTCCTCAAATTTAATGAAATCTCATGTCTATATAGTTTTTCATTTCATTTTTCATGCTACAATCATATATTACTTTCCTTATTATCTGCTATATTATTTATGATTTTTATTCTATGCACACCTTATTACCAATCAGTTTATAAAGTTCATCTAGAGAACATTGTGATGTCAGTCTTTTAGCTGCTTATCAGTTATTAACATTCTCGGATTTCACCAATAATTTTAATTTTGATAACATCTGTCATAAAGCAATAAATGCTGATTCAATTTCGATAACATGACTCAATCGTTACAGGGTTGCCAGGTTGAACTGCCCAATACTTTTCAACACAAATGACTTTTTCCATGAGAGATTATTATGAATAATAAAGCATCAGAGTAATATATATCAAAAATATATATAGACTGTCCTGTTTCATTAGTGGTAACTTTAAATGTGAAAGGAGGAAGCATTATTCCGTAGCATAGCTACTGTGTCTCTGCCTCAATCCATGAAGGGCAACTCCCAAAGCTCATAAAAAAACAAGCACCAACACCCAGTGCATTTTTATACCTACCAAAATGTGGCACAATGTGAAAGCCCCTTAAAATGGCCGTTGTTTCAACTCAGCTATCCTCTGGTCAGCCAATATGAGGCAGCAAGTTGGCCCAGAAGACCCTAACTAACTTGTGTACTGTTTAGCAGAATAATACTTTATAGCACAGCATATCCAACATACCAAACTAGGGATGACGCTTTAGTAAAGCCTCGAGTAGTTTGAGGTGAATACAGACAGCAGTGGCTTTCAGTAGGTCTATCACATATCTGCCACATATCAGGCAAGTTACTGCATCACATACCACATAACACATACATGTCAGTAAGACAACGACGGCAAGGTGGTATTTGTGATGCTAGCTAAAACATTCTGCCTGTAGTGAGCTGTGGGTTATACATAATATATAATATATACACACATTTGTGCAATAAAGTGTCATATATTATATATCCCACTATTGTACCCATAAAAACCCTGGACAATGAGTGATTCATATATGTATATATATAATTATATATATAGTGGCTATCAGTGTGTAGGGCATATCTTTGCATTGGAGTTGTCCGACCATGTCAGGCTATTTTATCTACCATTAATTACTATCGGGTTAAGGATACCATGATTATTTAAGAGGATTTAAGACATGATTTTTTTGTGGGTCATATAAAATGACTCCTTATTTTTGAGTGACACTTAGTTGGGGCCAAATACACACAGATGACACTTAAAAGCACATATTTGAATCTATATAATTATATATATATATATTAACTCTAATTTGGGTAATACTCATTTGTTGAGAATGTTTTACAGAATACATAAATAAGTAATGGAAAGAAAAAAATCTAGTTGCATAAGGGTTAAATCATGGAGTTTCTTGTTGCGAAGGATATAATCATTATTTTGATCCATTTATTTATATATGTACTACATACTCACTATGTCCCGTACCATGTCGCATCCAGACGCTGCTTATAAAATAAAAAAGTTACACAACGGGTTAATCCGAAGGGCAAAGAAATAGGTACTTAAACCTGGTAATAATTATCTGTAGTTGTGTACACATCACTATATCTCGTTCTGGTGCACGTCTTGCACGTCACATAAATATCCTTATTTAAATACTGCCCGTTGTATAAATACGCTTACTTAGTAACTTGATAAGACTAGTTGCTTATGAAACCACATCGGCGATCAAACAGATAAATTAAGAGGCCCGAGTCAATCGCCACGAGACTGGTATCTGGAAGGGTGTGGAACAACAGCAACAGCACATATTGCTCATAAATTTGACCAACACACATTTCACTGACTGAGGCCTTATCTTGTCAGGTAAATACAAAACAAGTTAGCTCTATTCTTATTTTTACATACAAATCACTGTCAAATTTTGTATTTGCTTCAAACCTATTTTCTGCATTAACAGTTGTCAGCGCTTGTCATAACTCGTGTTAACCTGCATATTCCTAGTTTAAGCGCTCAAACTATGGCGTGATAGCTGGTAGAGGCATTCAGTAAAATGCCTCTACCAGTTATCCCGCCACAGTTTGAGCGCTGTAACTAGAATGTTCCTATAACATGACTTGTGTTCGCAAACGACAGATGCATGGTCTGCTTTACGATTGAGTTGGCATGCGCTGCCCTTTCCACAGTACATCAGTGGCATAAACGTACCGTATGCATGCGGCTCAATACATTTCATAGTCAACTAGTCAACAGAGGTTTGATCAACTCAAGATTATGTTGTACACAATAAACAGCAAACTACTTTTTAAGTTAACGCCGCTGGCAGCCCTGTGCAGTTAGTAGACATGTAATGTAGGTTTGCCCCAGATTTTCATCATGAATTTACCGGCAGCATCATACTATAATGGTAGAGTTACTGATTGTTCACTGTGTATCGTCTTGTGCTCACATTTACAGAACTATCTGAGACTCTGCGGAAGAACAATGGGAGCTGAGAACAGATCATATACTTATTGTCAGCAGGTATGGAGAGCTGTACTGTTTATCATGGCTGTAGCTACTTACCTTTATAACATTGGACTTACTGCGGTATCTAGTATACCATCCATCAGTAAGTGTGTTTACTATATGCCGATAGTTGAAAGTAAACAAAAGAAAATCATCTAATTTTGTTGACTTCTCATATCTGAATAGGGAGTTATTGTCTGTATATGATGCACCCAAGGAGGACAAAGAAGAAAGAATCAAAGGTTTTCAATTCACCTATATGTATTTAATAAATAAATTTTACTTAGGTATGATCGTTATTCTGTGGATCTGAAGCATATGGCAAGGTGAACAGCTACTAGCATGAGAAAGCCCGATAATTTTCCGATTAAAAATATGAAATATATGTTGTCTTCAGATTGAATATGACCTAAGTCATACTGAAGATGTAGGTCTTTATCATTATTTGAGTATTTATCAGGTTTTGTATCACTATTTTCCAGGTCCTTGGAACAGTTCGATTGGAGGAGCCACCCGGAGGTTACCTAATGGTCTTTTACCAGCTAGAGAGGTGTTACGTATATGGTGTAAGTCATCTAGAGTAATTACAATCCAATCGTGTTTATTCAAGTCAATTTTTCTCTCTAGGATTTAAGCTGAGTCTTGAGCAGCCGAAGTGTCACTCAGTTCTGGTTTCGTCTAGGAACCTGCAGGGCTACGAGTTGTGGGTGTACATGGTCAATCTATCCACGACTCATGAAATCCATTATGTCATTTTCTTGAGCTAGTGAAATTAACTTCCAAGCATGAACCCTTTCTCTAGAGGCTTTTATATATTACAGATATGATATATTTTCTGAATGCGGCGATGTGTCTCTACCTTGTCATTCTACTCTTCAGAAGACATGAGGGTAAACCTCTGATCATGGCAGTCAAGTTTATACCCGATAGCTTCCTTTATTCCTACATCATCTACCAAATCAGTTAGTCAAACAAGTTACACTAGAGAACTGTTGCCTAGACACTATAGCGATTTCACTAACAATTTAGTCATTCAATATAATTTCATGGGAAATTTGAGCTCCATCTAGATCCTATGGTTTGCTTGGAACAATTCAACCGTTGAACTTGAGACTCCAGTTTTCTAGTCCTAAGAACTAACTGGCACTCAGGGTGCTTGCAGGCCCAGTATCAGCTCACAGTCATGAGTGCGATATCGGCCAAACCCCCAAGCACGGCGCTGACAGGGTTACCATAGATCAAAGACTTCTGAACAAGACTGAGCTCACGGAAGGAAATGTGGTGGTTATGATGAAAGTAGACATTACTTGATATAAGATAAATATAATAATGAATCGGCCTCGGTTTCTGATGGATTCAGTTTTTCTTGGGTGGAATATTGGATGGTAGCATCTATGTATTAGTTTGTTTGCTAGTCTCAAAAAGCGAAAACTGAGTTGAAAGGTAGAGAATTTGTCATGATGTATTTATTCTGTATTCTGTTACAGGCGGGCCGGCATGGATAGATGTATATGTGAGAGGGGAGCTGGTCGGGACATTTTTACTGTTAGTTCTGGGAGTTGTCTGTATGCTGGTTTGTCTGATCACCTCAGCTAAAGCTCTACACTATAACGGAGTGGAGATGGAGGAGGGCGGTCTCAGGGGTGATATATGGACTGTCAGAATACTGGTACAAAATGGTAAGTGTAGCAGTAATAAGGATATACACTTCCCTGGTAGATTGATTGGGGGGGGGGGGGGGGGGGGTAATCCACCTCATTGCGTGCTAGATTTTGAATACGCTGTTACTGCCTGCATACATGCAGCCCTGTGTCTATTTGATAGCATTCATTGTTATAATGAATTAAATCAATATTCTACACGTCTATGAAGCGTTGATGATTTCCTGTTCTCTTGTAGCGATTGCTTGCTATGGCGGCTGGTTGTTATGCGCCGCACTCATCAATAACAACGCCATGCTGGTGAACGTCTCTGGCTTTACCGTAGCAACAGCCAGCTGGATCTCACTGGGAATTCTCAATGCAGCTCTTGTCATCTGGTTCTTACTGGAGTCCTTTGTGTTTGATAAGCAACTCAGGTACGTGTGTAAGCCACAGGCTCAGCTTGATCATAAAATTACATGGTTCAAGGTCACTTTTTGTATGGCAAAATTTACCATCACAAACTGCTCAAGAACTCTATGTAGGCCCTATATATGGTCTATTTAAAGACCAAGGGAGTGTTCCGCTCACATTAAAAAAGAGGTATCTGAATTAAGTTCTAGACAAATAGCAGCGTAACCTAGTTGTGGTATGAATCAAACTGATCTTATGCACCACAAACACAGAGCAACAGTGTAGGAGCTGTGGTGAATTGTGGTATCATCCTCTCATTTCATTATCAGTATTTCACCTGACATCACATAATATGCATTGTTGTATGTTTTAGGTACACGTTTACCCAGTATATCCCATTCATACTGGCTACATCAGGTAACTACGTCCTGAGATATGACCCTGCAGAGCCGTACACTGTTTATATATTCAGTCTGATGATCGGATCCTGCTCTCTAGCTTTCATAAAAATCCTCATCATGATCATCAGAAGCATCAAAGACCCGATCAGCTATGAATCTACTTATGCTGATGATAAGAAGCACTTAGAACTGTCTAATATTAATATCGCTGCTTAGAGTTGTATGTCACCTGAGTAGGATACATCTTAGGTGACAGGTGTATTTAATAAAATCTCACATATTCTCCTTTTCATCACTTTTTTACATGCTGTCATATTGTACTTTCCCTTTTATTTATTGATCATTTCATGATTTTATTACCTGCCGATTTATTAGGTATATCATTGTGCTGCCAGTTTTTCTGCCTATCAGTTAATAAAATTCTCATATATCAGATATCACTGAGCAGTTTATTTTTGATTTATTATGTTGATAATTACTCTCATAAAGCAATAAACAGGGATTCAATTTTGATAAAATTAATGGTTACTTTGTATATTATAGTGTTTTCACTAGCAGCCATGATGCTGATTAAATGACGGAAGCTGTTTAATCTACATCCTACCTCCTCATGTTCTGTGTCTAGGCACGCACTTGAATTTAGTTCCGGTTTGATCAGTGACTTTCAAAAATGATGATTGGCATTTTGTGTGCCCAATACGTTTTACTATTGGCACTAGACCAAATACTTTAAGTTGTTGTCAGTGTGTCCAGGCCCAGGGCTGGCAACTGTTTTTGTGGGAAAGGAGAAATTTCAGTTGGGGAGATAGTTGGCTTTGCGATTATTGAAGGCCGCAGGGGGGAAGGGAAGGGTGCCAGACTGCCCTCCTGCTCAGGGGAGGGTTCAGATAAATTTTGTATTTTAATTATTCAAAATTAAGGTCTCTGGTGTATACATGTAGCCATATACTAATGGACAAAAGCTTAAATGCAGTGATACTTAATTGGTCGATGGTAAACTGCCTCCGCCGGGAAGTCCTGGGCGACTTTAGTCAAAGTCTTTGATGCACACCGCTCGGCCTCGCCGACCTGCTGTAGCTCGCAAAATTCAGCGCGAACTGAACCTTCAGGCTCAGTGCAAACCCGAAGGCATTCCCATGGAAAATAGAGTCAGGTCGATCCATGGAACTGCAGTGATTAACTCATCACCCCTCTTTGTTGTTATGTGCTCTGATGAGAAAGAGTAGCTCTCATATTTCTGTATGTTTTGATGGAATGGAAGTTTATTACTTATATTAATTATATGAACTATATGAATTAATAAAATATGAAAACATTTGCATCAAAAGCATCATAAACAATTTTGGATTATGACTACTCTGTGTCATAGTCTTCAACAACAAAGTCAGCTGTAGGTCGAGTTGAGAGCTGAGGTGACACTGATTCCTGTTTCAGTTATTTTATCTAGCGAGAAACACATTGGGAATAGAGATAACAAAAATAGGCATAATTTCAAACTTAAAAAAGAGTAGATATTGTTAAAAGGGCTCGAGAGAGATTGTTTTATTGCTTGTCATCAATGATGAAGCATAATTATAGTGACTGTAAGAAGGCGTTATCATTTAGGAGTCTGATACTAAAAGGTATGAAACTGTTTATAAAAAACGAGTTGTGTGGCAATTATAGCTGATAAAAATGTTTTCCTACCTGGAACATAATGTTTGTTAAAAATATGGTATTTGTCATTAATAAAATGTACTGCAGTACTAAGAATTCGGTCTGAGATCAGATTAGGCTCACTGAAAGTTAATTTTGTCATCTCACATGGTATTTCTAAAAACAATGTGGGTACATATTCCATCAAGGAGTTGGAGCTTCCAAGTCCGTCATTCTATGTTATATATAGTTTTTCCCTTGATCGAAGGTTCATAAGAAACCACAGAGGATTACGGTGTGAGAGAGAGAGAGTGGGCTTTCATCTGAAATCAAGTCTCTACTTTATCTAGTGCTATCCACACTCTTTCACTTCCATTTTTAAATTAAATTGACACAGGTTGTTACAACAGCATTATATCTGCTATATTCAAAATCGGCACCTCTTATTCACATAAATCCTTATTCAACATAAATCCGAAAAATAAGCGCCAACAACTGGAACAATGTTATAGAAGCGTTACACAACCAAACTAAACTTTCAAGGCATCAAATCCAATCAGGGTAATCAGCCGCAGCTTCTGGGTGTTTGTTATAGTAATTTGAGAGTAAGTTGTCATGTTTTTGGAGGGCTGTCAAACCAATGGGGGATGCAAAAGTTCTACGGGCTTAAAAAACTGAGGTAAATTCAATTCACTATAATAAATGTTGTTTGCCCCTGTTCGAAGATATCCATAATATGTGAAACCTCCAGTCCATGTTTGCAGAATCCAAAAATTAATAGACCAATTCGGCATGCATTAAATGTCAGCTACACTCTTGTCATGAAAGGATTGCGGATATTCAATACTCTATCTAAGATCGGAAATATAGACTAAACAACGAGACCATAATGGTGAGTGTTAGACTCTACCGCGGCGCACTGATTTAAATTTGATCTGCATTCCGAAATAATGAACTTTCATTCTATCTTGTAATTCTTAGAAGGAATAGACAATCAACCAGTCAAGAAAAACCGATGAAATGTGACAACAATTGCACATCAAATGGCAAATAGCAATAGAATATTGGTGAATTGTTATTAAATTGTCAAATTATGCTCTGCGGTTCCCAACCTGTTTCCTGGTTGAAACTTTTTCCCAAATTTCTAGTTCTACTGGCAGCTATGAGAGGTAGCTAAGGACAACCATCTACACCTGCAATCGGGTTTGCATGCATTCCTAAGACCTGTATCAGCTTTCACATCCCTCACATTCCTGCCATTTGGTGAACAATAAATTGACTTATAAGAAATCCTTCCTCCGACAACAGTGTGCAATCCCCATTTGTGGCCCAATAATGTCTTATGAAACTGGTCCCTGCCTCAACTAATTTGTAAAATGTAAAATAAAATCTCCGAGAAAATCTTGCCTCATTGCATTGCAATTCCAGATGTATGGGTATACCCATAAACGTTAATACTCGAGTAGTTTTGTATTTATGGCCAAACCATTAATCGACTTGAAAATATAGATTATCTGATATGGGAAAACATTGTTAAAATCAAATATATAAAGACTATTAAAAAGGTGATCAAACTTTCCATTAGCCTTATCACTACCAGTCTGACTGAACTTTAGTGGCTGTGAAAAGTTCACATTTATATCACATGGTGCTGGTATATCATACTCCTGATTAATTGGTTATACACTAGCTGAAAGCTAGTCTGGGGGTCTTTCAATTAAAAAGAGCCAAAAACACTACTGATTCGTCTCGTTCCAAAATCTAGCACACATTGAAGGAAATAATATATACATTCTGGATGAACTATTTGGGGTAGAATTCGTCAGTTTGAAAGGCCTTTAAAAAGTATTGCTTATTCTTATTGAAAGACCCGCTTCATTGCTAAATTCATTAAATAATAATAAATAATTTTATAATAACGAGGCCTTGATCTTTCATATGCAAAATGGTAGCGTATAGCACCTTCGGAAGAAAATTGCTTGATCCTCTATCTATCCCCAGTGTCTACGACGACAGAAGGTCATTTTGTCTGCAAAAAGATTCAATCACATTCCAGCATTAAACCTAATCATAATTGTGATCACCTAAGCAGGCCAGCAGAACATGAAGCATGATCGGTGACTACACCCTTCTGAAGGAGGGGGGATTGAGGACCTGATTAAGTAGCAGCCTAGCAGGTAATACCTGATAATACAATTATGCAAACACTGGTTATCTGGAGTGAGTGTTTAGATAAGTGACTAAGATTAATTGACTGTTTTGTAACCATTTCAGAGTCCAAGCTTTCTTCATTGGCCAGAGGGTTCTAATCTATCTTGCATAACTGACTTGTGGTGAATTCATAACCAATTGAGAAGTTCCAGGGCACAGTTGGCTTTGTAACTGCGCATGCAAAGGCCAGCTAGTCGAAGAAGTTTGGATAAGGAGATTTCATTCTCAAACAGGGTGAGTTTTAATTGAGATTCTGCATTAATTTCACAGTGAAAATTATAAAACAACCCCGTTTGCACGGATCATTATTATTAACATATTACTTGTAGGTTCTTGGCAGCATATCTGTGTTTCTCTGTGTGGGTTCCTTGGTTGATTTTCACTTATGAACGAGAGAAGACTTTTAAAATTAAAACTCAGGATTTCCTTTTTTTACATGGAGTGCGGAGGGTTGCAGGGTGGCGTAGTGGTTAGGATTCGTGCTTCTCAATCTGAGAGTTGCAGGTTCGAATCCTGGTCACTACACATGCTGCTAAAGGAGGTGAGCTCTCCGGTTAAACCCTAGCTTGCCCACTCCTACCTTGAACAGGAGTGCGCTAAATAGATGTGATAAAGCTTATTCCAAATACTGTAAGCATATTCTCATTTGCCTGAAAAGGGCCGTGAATAGCAAAATAAAGTTTATATGCAAAAATAAAAAAAATAAACAAGAAAGTACCAAATTACAGATTTCAAAGGAGGAATGGAATTCATACAAGCGCATCTACACTCATAGTCATAAAATATAAATTGTTTCAATCACACTTCAAATTCCAGCTTAATTTGAGACTTTTTTTAAGGGCCTGTGACCTATGTTGAATGGCTGTCAATCGACGCCGTAACCTTAGCTATGTGACACTCTGTTACAGCTGATAGGACAAGACAGACATGGGGTCAGAAGTGGACACAATGAGAGGTACAGTGTGGAGAGCTGCCCTCTTCATTATCTCGGTTTTATTATACGCCTCTAATATGGTGATAAAAGGCTTGGATACCAGTCCGACGACAAGTAAGTTCTCATTATTTACAATGTCTGTTTTGAATTGCAACTAGTTTTGTACACCCTAGATATGAGCCCCCCCCCCCCCCCCAATTTGTTGCCGCTGCTCTTTGCATGTGTATAGCATTTGCAGATAAAACACATTTTGTAAAAATATGCTCTGTGGATTCACAATAAAAGATGGTTTCTAAAAAAACTGTCAAAAATAAAAGTATAAGATCATGGTTGCTACCCGCGCTGTTGCCTGTGTCCCTACCCGCGCTGTTGCCTGTGTCCCTACCCGCGCTGTTGCCTGTGTCCCTACCCGTGCCAAATAGCATAGAGCAATTAAATAGAACCGAGCCGTGTTTTAATCTATGTTGTGTTGATATTACAGGTCCCTGGAATATAACCGGAATATCTACTCGAGGTAGAGGTGGAACAACCAGCTACATCTCCCCAGATCGGAGAGTCTTTCAGATATGGAGTAAGTAAGGCATGGAAAGTGGTGACTAAAACACTGCAAGGGTGACACAATATTTAAATTGTTTTTGCCGTTTTAAACTCTTCATTTAATATATATTACAGAAGTGTAATGATTTTGTTTTTATTCTTATTTCAGGATTTATCTATGCAATGAGCGGGCTTACATGCTTCTACTTTATATCAGTATTGATCAGGAGACACAACAGGCAACCTTTATTTATGGTGATAAAGTTTGTACCAGACTCGTTACTTTACTCTTATATCATATATCATCTTACAGCAGGTAATTTGTTAATATGCCACTACTCGCTGATCACTGTTCACTACTCACTATTCATAACATGCTGATCACCATTTACCACTCTCTGTTCACAACTCACTATTCAATACTCACCTGTCGCTACTCACGTTCACTTCTCTCTGTTCTCAAACCTTTTTATTAGTAGTAACTCCGAACAAGTCCACCTTGTGATATTTTTACAATTATTGTTAGTCTGCACATTCTACATGAAGCTTTAATTACATCACTATGAACAATTTTTTTACGATTATATTGTGAGTCTCAATTTGAGTTGACAAATGTGCCCAAAATTAGTATGATATTGGACGGCAACTGGTATTTCTGAAAATGAGTTGTTGCACTCATGACATTATTAAACATTGCGTTGTTACCTTACCTTACAGGAGGACCAATATGGATGCAGATAAGCAAGGGAGGAGAGTTTGTTAGTAGTTTTTTTGTCATACTTGGTGGAGGAGTCATTACACTGTTGACTGGTCTAATAACTTCATCAAGGTCAATCGAAGAACATGGAAGTCAACTGGAAAGGGAGGGACTGAAGAAAGATTTATGGTGTATGCGACTAATAGTACAAAATAGTATGTATTTATTAAAATATAAAATATAACACAGTCTTGAGATCAAACAAATTATGCTATCGAATGTATGAGGATTAGGCATCGCTTGGGGCTCAAATCAGTCATTCCAGAAAGGTGCAAACTTGACTCTCTGCGCCTGACTAGACTTTTATTTTATATTAAAAGGACATGCCCTCTACATCGTTGTGAGTCAAAAAAAATAATGGTTGAGAGGACTCTATTCATGAATTGTTGTAATCACTCGCTTCTCAATTTACTCTGTTTTTATAGCCTTAGCTCTCTACATCGGATGGTTGAGTTGTGCCTCAATAATTGTCCTGAACAAAGTGCTGGTCTTCGCATCTGGTGTAGAACTTGTAAGAGCCACATATATTTGTCTGGGGATACTGAACGCTGCCATCTTAGTATGGTTCGTGCTAGAGACCTTCGCTTTTGACAAATATCTCAGGTAATTTCGATTATTTCTGCCCAACACTCTCAAGTTCAAGTTATCATGATTCGATAAATATATCAGTCTTTAAATTACTGGCATGTCAGCAACGGCTTAAATTAGAAGATACCTAAAATACATTTGTCTCTAGTCTAGAGTTAGTGGCATTACATTATCAAATACTCAAAAATTTAATGCCACTAACTCGCATTGCAACTGTTTGAGCGCTTAGACTGATGTGACACTCGTTCGGGAAAGTCTATCTATGAAGAGACCAGCTAACAGTATTCTTTCAGATCTCCAAATCTGAGTCTAAATGTTTGTGTATTTTTTATTTTCAGGTACACATTCATGCAGTATATACCGTTTATCTTGGCTACGGTAGGCAACTATGTAAGTCGCTTTGACACTGAGACGCCCTACACTATATATTTTGCGGTGCTTATGATCTTAGCTAGTTGTCTCGCCTTGGTCAAGATAATTGTCATGGTAGTTAGAACTATCAGAAACCCGATAAGATACTCTCCAAATAAGAGCACTGGAGAATTCGAGCTCCAAGCACAGGATAGTCAGACATATCCATGATGAATCACAACCATTTTCTTTACTTACTGTACTGTACTATCAAATTCTGTTCTTGTTTACTGTATATACTCCACATATTATATTATTTATAATAAAAATATGGGCCTCAGACAACAAAGGTTGCTTACTTTATAGTTCTCAAAATGATTATAATGATTAACAATACACATATTTTGAGCAACAGTGATTGTAACTATGTATACTAGACCCAGTTTGGTCCATTTGCCTGCATTCCGAGTAACTCTCGATCCACTGGTGACGCCGCAGGCAAAGGCGTGACCAGTGGAAGGGAGCAACAGGAATACAGGCAATTGGATTAAACATGTTTTACATGTATGCTGACCACCACTCAGCAGATAGGCTTATATATGCATGTCACTTTGATTTAGTTTCATTACGTTCATTACATTAGTTATGATTCTTTTCCATGTCTAATAACAGCAAAGATCATCTCAACTGAAATCTTTTCACACAAGGCGCCAAAATTTCACAACATGGTCTGCGTATTAAGTGATAAACTATTACACATCATTCAATCTGCTAACACGTTCAACCTCACTGCACATTTCTTGTTGTTTTAAAAAGGAAATAGAAAAGCTTTCAAATATGACCAACCAGCATTATATCAGCCTATAAACTTTTGGGAGTTCAAACAGTCTCTCTCCGGAGCTAAAAAATTAGCCCAAATTACATTCCAGTATCAGCACAGTCCTTGATTATTCAGTTAAATAAGTTATATGTTGTCTTCTCCTTCACCAAGAGAACATAACTTGAAATTATGATGCAATTAACCCACCTCACCGTATACATTTTAAGAGTGAGCTCTTTACAACAAATCGGAAAAGCTTTACATTTAGATCTCCATCTCCTCTAGATTGTATGTTTTGAGAACTTTGATGACTAAGGCTTTCTTTTCCTCAAAAGGTATCTCCCTGTCACCTCTGCGCTTTTGTTGACGCATCTCTGCCATTTTATAGAATGGTCTAATTGGTGCTCTAAATGAATCAAACGCCAGATAATTCCTCAGTTTTGGTGGTATCTGGGATTGACTTTGACAAGATTGCACAACCTGTAGTTATAAAAAAAAATATAAAAACTATACAGTTAGAAATGCGTAAGATTGTGGTATTTTGTGATCAATGTTGAGAATGTAAACCATTATAAGGTGTGCGGAGAAGATGCATGATGGGAGGAGATCACAACTACTGGTGCAATTCAATCCACTACAGTTAACAGTTACTAATACTCTAATCTGCAATCCAGTTTTGAGCCTTTCCACAGACAAAAAATGGATCCTACAACTTCAAACAGCAGAGTGACTGATTCCAAATAAGACCTAGTGCATAGAAAAAAAAACTAACCTGTGTTGGTCTAAAACATCTCCGTATAGCCAGCCTACAGATTTGTTTGAGTGATTTTGGAGTACTCATCATTGCGGTAACAACACTTTTGAATAATTTGCACACACCATATCTTTCTTCCACCAACATCAAATCGAGACACTTTTGATGCTGACAGAAGATGTCAAGTTCAGCTACCTCCCAGAAAAAAAAGGCCTCCTTATCCCCAACCATAATCGCTTCAGAATGGTAAACAGTCCACCAATCATCTTCAAGTGTAGGCTTTTTGTAGCAGTGTGTCATTATGTACTGCGTGAGACGACATCTCCTGGAAGATCGATCTGTATAATAATATACATGCTGTGAATGGGAAGTTTGAAATTTTTATAGCAATGCATCTGCAATTGAAATGATAGCGCACTTGCAAAAGATAAATGTGCTTTAAAATTTGATATTTTTTGGGTGTAATGGCAGTGCAATACTTTTTAAATACAGTAATTATGACTAGAAGTGTCACCGGAAGTTAGTATTGTCATTGACACATATGCAACTTGTTAGTCTAAGTGCTCAGACAGGCTGCAATAAAAGTAAGTGGAATTATCAAACACCCATGAATGAGTGTTTGATAATGTTAGTCACTAACTCGCATTGCAGCCGTCTGAACACTTGGACTAACAACTTGTTATCTTTAGATTCCGACAATTTTTAAATTTGACCAGAAAGTAATTCTATACAGCTCTTATTGCAATGATGTCTGTGGAGTTTGGACGAAACATCGGAGCACTCACCCAGATCGCCGCAGGTGAAGATAAAATCCTTGATTAAATCCACTGCTTGCTCAGACTGTCTATCTTTTTCATTATGTCCTTTATCAAGTCCTTTATCAAATGATAGAATGATATCCAGACAGCAGTCTGTAAATCCACAGCCAGACTGCAGTAAGTGATAGACGACTCCTGATCTGCAAAATAGTCAACAGAAGGTACATGTTTCTATCTAGGTAGCTGCAAGTTTGACACCATCGAGGCAATATACGAAAGAGTGATGAGAACAAGATGCCTCAGACTCGTAGCTACTGACCATGCTGACCCAGTATTTATATTCGATAAACTTCCATCTGGTCGATACAGAGCAATCAAGGCGAGGGTAAACATACGAACTGACTGTTTCCGATCCCTCTGTGTGCGGAAGTTAAATAGTATACTTTTTTAGCCAACTAGTAATAATTTTTACTGTTTATTTATTTTTTTTCAATTTTTAAAACCAACCAGACCAAAACTTTTTAATGTTTACACCATAACTTTTATTGCTCAGCGAAAACAAAATATTTCTCAAATATGAGACTGTAATATACGATCATCATCATTACTACTACCATGCTTCTAACCTGGGAAGTAAATGTCGATGAAAATTCACAACATGACGGTTTGAGGCGCTCCAACCAACTGAGATATAGATGATGTGATTTGAGACAGGCGGTACCATTATAATAAATATAGAACCCATTTCGGAGTTATTCTTCCTTTCTTTGTGTACTCTTAACCGTATCTAGAACAAGTTTGTTCCCTCTGTGGTGGCGGAGAGATACTGCAAAAGTACCAAGTATCAATACCCGAATATTTGCAATATCCATCTGCCACTACAGAGGGAAAAAACTTGCTCTTAGCCATACTTTAGCTCGAATAAGTCTATGATTTGTATAAGTACTTGTTGCGTGCCCACTACCTAAGGGTGTAACCTTACAATTCACAACACTCTGAACAAAATGGCAAAACCACTTTAGATTTTTGGACCCATCCCATTGGGTTGTGAATGAGTTAATAATCAGGCTAGATATGACAAGATAACACAATAGTTATGTGGCAAAGAGGGCTGAGCTAGATTACTTGTAACATAACAAACCTATAGTGAAGGTTCCAGTCACTCCAGTAGAGATAACAGTATGGTAGTTTTTGCTCATTGTAGAATACGTAAAGGATGTACAAGTACAAAGTATCTAGTCTCTCACTTGATTGCTTGCCTAGTTGGTTGTTGTCATGCAGTGAAGTCAATGTGGCGGTATCTCTAAGCTCACTCTCATACTTCTTTAGACAGCTACGAAGAATTTGTCTGATGTTTACATCATCAGGAATGTGGTCACAGTGAAGCAGACCTAAAATGGCTACTATATACATCATGTTAGAGTCAATTTCGTTCACTTCGTACAAATTATCTCCTGCCTTTTCCAGTACACTTCTGATCAAACTGATGAACTGTTTACACCAAGAGTCATCGATCCCATATCTATCAAAACTTCTTTGAAAGTCATCCAGAGTATTGACGAACATATTCTTTGTGTCTATCAGTTTCTCCTGCGCTTTTTGCTTAAAGCGTGAGCTTCCTTCTAAAGAAGGAAAATATTGATGATAGTGGGCTCTGCCTATGTCAGCTATAGCTTGCATTAGTCTTGGAGTGTACCCATCGGAGATCGTCCAGGCGTACTCGCTGAAATATTCGCTGTAGGTTCCTTCCTATGAAAAGACGGCAGCCCAGGTGAGTTCAACTGCGTGCTATTCTCATCAGAAAATGCAGTAGTCTCATTATAAAGGCATTACAACATCAAACCAAAGACCGCAGATCACATAAAATATTATTAGCACCAGAAAAACAGTCCCGCCATGATTCAGTTAATCTGTATTGTAGAGAACTAGGAGTTTGCCTCAAGGTCGGTCAAATCTATTCGAATAACCAATTAGGTGCAGGAATGGAGAAGATCCCTAACATATTGAGACCACAACTAACTCTGTGCCGGATGTTCAAATACAATCGGACCTGCTAGTAATAAGTAATAAATCTGTGCAACTGATATCAGGCAATCTCCTGCTCTCTATAATCAGACCTGGGTCCAAGTCATGGTAAGTCAAGTCATCTTCAAGTCAAGTCAAGTCAAAGTCACGACTTAACTACTTGACTTAACAAAATTATGACTAGACTTGACTTGACTTGATGTCGAAAACAAATAGACAACACTTGACTTGACTTAACGAAAAATTGACTTTGACTTGACTTGGGAGTTGTCCTGACTTTGGTTAAGTCAACTTAAGTCAATGTGTGAAATTTTATAAACCGAACGATATTATTTGAGTCACATGCATAATGAGTCATGGAGGCTAGTAGCCACTGCCATCGACAAACCTCTCATGATCTTGGAGACATTACAAACAGGCAGATGCAAAAACCTTTTCAGAGAGAACGTTTTATCCGTCCTTAACAAATAGTGATCAATCTTAGTCTGTGTTTATTTATTTATCCTCCACCAGCTCATCTTTTTACAGCATGAAACATTTCATTTGTCATCATTGACACAATAAAGGTACATATATACAATGAAGTAACAATGCTGAATTGCGTACACACCCAAACCTTCTTTCGTTTGTGGGGAGGAGAGCAAATCCCGATTAGTAGAGCAACTCCTGAGGACCTAACTAACTCCTCCACGATTTGGAGTCACCCGGGATTGAAATAAATTCCGAGTTGATTTTCACGGTTAATGAGCGTGACTTTGCCATGACTTGTAAGTCACCCATCTTTGACTTGACTTGACTTACAAAAATCATGACTTGACTTGACTTGATGGCGAAAAAAATAGACACCAATTGACTTGACTTGGTGTAAATATGACTTGACTTATCATCGACAATGACTTGACTTGACTTGCGATGACTTGGACCCAGGTCTGTATAATAGGACCATCCAAATATGAAAAAGTGACCATCTATCTCGCTGGGTAACTTTTACAAACCTATCCTACTATCTCATTCTATTACAACCACAGACTGAGATGATAATATCCAGATGGGCCTACCTTGTGGGAGGCACATCACTTCTTACTCTACAGAGGAGATCATGACTACCTACCTCGTCCTCTTCTAAGACAGGATGCACTCCTAGGTCTGCCATCATTTAAATCCTTTTGTCATCTACTGAAGCTGCTGTACACTGAGATAACTAGGTTTGCCATGTGATCACTTGCGCAAAAGACAAGCCTACTATAAAGGAATTGTTATCAGGTCAGTGCACACAGCTCAGATAAATTGTTATCATGAATAACTATAGCAGGTTTTATTTCCTTGTTTTCATGGGTGAATAAATTAGGAATTTTCTGATTCGCTTGTTTGCAGAGAGGAATCGTTGCGTAAAAAGTGTTGAAAGGTTAATTTCACCAACAATTAGATCACAGCCATCAAAAACTAAAATTCTGAAAGGTAATAAATGAGACAAAAATAGATGTGTACTGACAACAAAGTTGATTATTCAAAAGTAGTGTTGAATGTTTGGCCATTGTTCATCGCAAATGGTCTGAGTTATCAAATCTTTTGATCAGTCATAGCCATGCCCTCAAGTCATCCACTCTTAGAAAACATCATGATGTTTGTGTTCATTATTTTTCTAGGTGTCAGCAATACATGGAAAGAGGAGAGAGGATACTAGTTATCTAAGGTGCGTTTATGCATGGACGATTTTGAAGCCAAGGGCCGAAACAGGCAAATTTGGCTGAACTCCAAAACAACCGAGTCGGTCAACGGGCAAAAATTCGTCAAAATTACAAAGTGCTCAAACTCTGCTGAGATGCGCGTAGTGGCATTTCCATATTGTGGATGCGGTTGCTAATAAAATGCAACTACCAGCAACATAAAACAAGTTTGTCCCTCTGTGATGGTGGCGTGATTATGCAAAAGTGGAAGCCTCTTCATACGCCGTTCATGTAAAAATATTCTTTTGCCTTCACAAAGGGTACAAAATTCTTCCACTAGCAACATGGGCAGCGTATAAGTTGATATTGTTGCACTCAAAATTTGTTACCAAGGAATCGCATAAACGGATAAAGAGAGTTAGAAAAAAACTTATTTTTGAAGACAGTGTAGCCTTGGCAGGCTGTCGGGGGTGGGTGGGGAGGGGAGGTCCACCCCTCCCCACCAACCCCCAACAGCCTGCCCAGGCTAAAGTCAGTCAGTCTTCTACAAGCAGCCTGGGCAGCGTAATAGAATTTAAAGTGGCATATAAGTTGATTTTGTTGTACTCAAAATTGGTTTCCAAGAAATCGGATAAATGAATAAGGAGAGTTGAAACAAAATTATGAGTCATTTTTTAACACTGTGACTAAGATAAGTTCAGTAGTGAAGCTGTCTGCCATTGTTGGCCATTACAATTCATCAAGAGACAAGCATCCTTAGAAATCTTCAGACTGTTTCGTTCGGACTGTCACTAAAAATCCGAAACATAATGGTTTGGCAGATGATAAGAGGAGAGCACTTCATTCTTTACTCATTTCATGTCGCTGGTGGCATCAGAAGCATGTCTGGTAGGCAGCTCCTTCGGCATGGCATGGGATTGGTGCATTGAATGATTCAAACGCCAGGTAACTCCTCAGTTTAGGTGGTATGTGTGTGAGGCTCTTACATGAGAGGACAGCCTGTAGGTTATAATAATGACACACGACAGTTAGGTATATTATATGGTCCTACAGAAGGATGGCATCATTTTAGTGTTGTCAGATCCTAGGTTTCTGTCAGTGTATGCTTCTAAGGTCTTTTAGCAAGCTTGAAGCATGAATTGTGGTCAAAAAATCAAATACTATCTTGATTAAGGTAAAGTAGTACCAGATTCTATCAAGGGATAATAAATGTTCTGAGTTCTAAAATGCTATGATTTCAATACTGTTCACTTTGATTCCAGCAAGACTTCAAAATTACATATCAAAATGTCTTTCTGTTACCAGTCTATCACTGTGTTTTTAGGAAGTCGAGGTCACAAATTTTGGAGCTTTAAAAATACAGCTTGCGCTGTGTAGCTCAATGACAAGCCTGCCGTCAGCATCAAAGATGCACATCAAGAGATCTGAGTACAATTACAGACAGCAGCAGATGTTTTTGAAGTTTGAGGTACATAGAAATGGAAGCATATTACGAGGGCGAGGCAAGAGGTGACAACTCAACAACAACAATGTGAATGTGATAGAATTTATATCCGACTTGCATGTGCATATATATGAAAGAGGGGTTCATTTAATTTCTATTCAAATCAATCTTTCAAAACGAGTAATTTTAAGACTTTTCTAGGATGAAACGTCAGGAATAGGAATTCAATACAATAGTCATCTTCTATGCAGATTGATGAGACACGTAAAAACCTTTAACTCCATAGTTAACTTACTTTAAAAGAGTCAAACGTTTTTCTGATTGCTGATCTGCACAGATTTTGGAGTGATTTGACGGCGACGGTCATTTCTTTGATGACCCCAGTCATCCTCTCACTCACATTGTCGTGCCCACGAGGAAGGTGCTCCAAATCTAGACATGAATGGTGTCTACAAAATATGTCTAATTTAGCCACCTCCCAGAACAAGAAAATCTCTCCGGTTTGTAAAGATTCGACGTCTGAAGCAAACATCGGACCACACATCCAAGGTGCTTCTGTTTGGTAACCATGATTAATAAGATACTTTGTAATACGGCATTCAATGGATGAGCTCTCTAAAAACGAATGAAACATGTTGGTCTGGTCTCAAATCATACAACATATAGACTACCCCAATATCTTGCAGTAACGGAAAGTAGTGAAGGGTATTTTGTATACTACAGCTTCCATGCCACTCTAGACTAAATATTAGGATGTGCAATTGAGATTATTTATTTTATAAAATTAAACATTCAAGTTTCAATTTCCATCATTTTCTTGGGCACACTAGGGTAAAAATGGCATTGTCACCCGGCCACGTGATAAGCAGCCTATAAACCAGTATGATCTTTGCAGCAAAATTAAAAGCTGTATAATAATGATGGTAACTGTTTTTACCTAACCAATGTAAAATGACATTATGTATATTGATGGTTGCGGCCTTACAAGAAGAGGCTATCTATGGTCAAATACCAAGAACTAAAGGAGAAACTAAAAACTCACTCACACCTGAAGAAGTAAAAATGAAGTCTTTTAACATGTCAGTTGCCCGCTCAGACTCATTCTCTCCGTCTCTCATACTCTGAAATCCGAAGATAATATCCAAACATCTGTCTGTCAGTCTGCATCCGGAGGACAGTAAGTGATAGATAACTCCAGACCTGCAAGTAGAATACCATCAAACTTATTAGCGCTTGAGCCATAAGAGAAAGTTTTGTTTGTCAAGAGGCGGGGATGTCAGGGAAGAGGAGAGTAGTTATTAATGTCAACTGATATATTTAAGTTATTGGCCGATGTGATTAATCACATATATATATTGACCACCACCCCTGTTTTCCCTGCAAGTCATCATCGGCAATGACAGACAGCAACATTAAACATGGAATAGACTATGACTATGACTGCCCGGATACGTAGACATCATAGGGAAATTAAATTTCGTCAATATCCGCATTGTTCGTTCTCGTTCAGTGAGGAAGCTCACCTGTAATGAAGGTTCTTGTTCCGGAAGTATTGATATCCATAGTGTTCTGCATTATCCTGATAGAATACATAAAGTAGGTAGTAGTAAAGGGTGTCGTGTAATCTGCTCAAATAAACCGATGCCATGTCATCACCTTGAACACCATGAATATTACTCTCTCTAGCTCTATCAATCATCTGAGGTTTATGTTTCTCTAAACATCCACTGACCACCTTTATCATGCTCAGATCTTTGGGTATATGTGCAGGGTGCAGCAGGCCTAAGATTGCCACTATATAAACCATATTAGTCTCTGGTTCTGGTATTACTGTATAACAAACGGCTATAAAAGATAAGGAAATAAAATTTCACACTCCACCTGACAGATGATAATGTGTCAATTTTTTTTAGCAGATGATTCAATAATCATAAGTTAGTTAGACACAATGCAAAACAATCTTGGTTATTGTTGTGATAACTTTGTTATATATACATGTATTTAGATATTGTGATGGTGACCCGGAACGTTGTTTACGGAATACTTTTTATGGGAACTTCTTTACTGATCAAGCACATTAAGGCCAATGTGCATTGCATATGAGACCACATAGTCAGGCATCTCTTCATATTAGCGGTCGGGAAAATAACGATTCACAGTCCAATTCATGGAAACAAAAATGTTGCCTGTTCGGTATACTATTTAACCTATACTATTAATATGGGAATAAGACGGTGTTAACTTTATTTCATTAAGGCTTTTCCCAAGGGAAGCTGGGCAATCCCTGCATGGTATTGATAACACTTTTAGTTGGAGATTGTCATTATCAGTAGTCTTAGTCAAATAAAGGACTGACTTGGTCAAACTATATTTTGGCAGTATACATCAGACTGTACTCCACTTCATGAGTATAGAGTTTTGTTAGCTAGTGAGTTGACAGGCATTCATCATGGTCATGTAGATGAGGAGGATAACTCTCAAGCATATCAGTTAGTATTTCTCCAGTCTCTGTTTGTCATGGCTCAACTAGAAAAGGTACTACCTCCATGGTACCCTTTCCAGTAAATGTAGGCAACTTAGCACTACAGAACCAGTATAATTTCCATTTTGTACTATGGCGTAGGACAAAATGGAAATTATACTGGTTCTGTAGGATAGTGCTAAGTCAGCTAGATTTACTCACAGCTTTCTTAAGCTTCACGATTACATAGAAAGGTTGTTTGGACCAATGATGGAGTCAACATGTTTTGTGAAATTAATGTGTTGGTTGTAGATAACTCCTAGTAGTCACATGCTACCACGTTCGGATATTACACCGGTGTTAGCCAGATGTCATGCAAAAATGTGGCTAGAAACACAACTACATTCATGGAATTGGGTGGATAGGGTTTGACAGTTTTGACAGAGTTTTTCAGGCTAATTACAATGGTTATTCTCAATGTTAGGATTTAGGGGGATTGTGTTCCTCTTCCTATTTTGTCTAGGGGATGCATCCCCTTCTATATATCATTACTATTATGATGGCTAATATGGTTAAAATTGGTGCATTTTCATTTGTAATCACCACAGAGCTCCAGCCTGGTCGGCATCCCCCTTCCTCATATTTTCCACTCCTAACACGGGTTAGACTGTACCTTACACTAAGTTGCAAAATAGGCGACTAATTGCCAAAAATTACTGCCGGCAAAAGGAATGATATGGTTTCAACACATGTTGCATGTCAGAATTAGTGGATCTAAAAGCAGAGAAACGGGCAAAATGGTTGCAATACCCCTCATATCACCTGTATATAACCATTATTAAAGCGAAACTGCTTTTTTTTCGACTTTACTGCCCCCTGGCAATCTGGCTTCAGATGTTCGTACAGATCTGATTTTTTATTGTGGAGTTGTATTGACTCCCATAAATGATCAAAAGTTTTTTTCAGCACTACACACTGTTTGCTGATACTTATAGAAGTTAACTTTTGCTTTACATGTTATATAATCTTATAAAAACAATAATGGAAACTTCAAAAACATGTACCATTTGAAAAACGACACACTCAGAGCATTGAAAACTGGTGTAATGTGATGTGGAAGTATTCTGAAAAACATTTTGAACATATGCGATTTACGTCAATAAAAAATATATATTTATATATAATATGCATCCTAATCTCTTATCGTAATACGAAGACTGCTGATTAACTTTTCCACAGTGAAATGATAAAGGAGTCATTTTTTTGCAAATATAAACTGTAATAACTTCATTAGCAAAGTTTAGCATTGTATCAATAGACAAACACCCACAGAATTCTCTGACTGTCACTAAAAATCGTAACCATAATGGTTTGGCAGATGATAAGCTGAGAGCACTGCATTCTTTACTGCTGCTATGTCGCTGGTGGCATCATAAACATGTCTGGTTGGCAGCTCCCCCGGCATGTCCGACAAACTATAGAATGATCTGATTGGTGCATTGAATGATTCAAACGCCAGGTAACTCCTCAGCTTCGGTGGTATCTGTGTGAAGCTCTTACAGGAGGAGACAACCTGTAGGTTATAACAACAACAGCGACAGTTAGGTATGTTATAGGGTGAAACATGAGGGCAATGCAAGAGGTGACAACACAGCTCAATCCAGGCCGACCTCAAAGCCCACATGGAAACATGGTGTAACATATATATGCTATTGAAAAGGAGTAAGTTAATTCAATTCTACTTTTCTTAGCATCAGAATGTGAAAAAAATTCATATCCGACGCACATGTCCTGATAAAAGAGCGGTTCAGTTCTTCTCAAATCAATTTTTCAAATCAATGAACTTTTCTAGGATAAAACCTCAGGAATGGACTTCAAAACTTGGTCATCTTCTATGTAGCTTGATGAGACACGTAAAAACCTCTGCCTCCATAGTTAACTTACTTTGGAAGAGTCAAATGATCTTCTGATTGCCAATCTGCAAAGATTTTTGAGTGATTTGAAGGTGACGGTCATTGCTTTGATGACCCCAGTCATCCTCTCACTCACAATGTCGTGCCCACAAGGAAGGTGCTCCAGATCTAGACATGAGTGGTGTCTGCAGAATATGTCTAAGTTAGCCGCCTCCCAGAACGAGAAAATCTCTCTAGTCCGTAAAGATTCGATGCCTGAAGTGAACATTGGACCACCCATCCAATATACGTTTTTGCGGTAACCACAATTAATAAGATACTTTGTTATACGGCATTCCATGGATGAGCTCCCTGAAAACATAAAATATGTCTAATTTTTCTCGAATCATACAACGTCTTCCATGCCATTCTTTTGGTGTCCAAATATCAAGATCTGTGACAAAATTGAAGTATCCAAGTTTTGATTTTGATCATTTTTCCTGGTTTCTTGGGCATAGTAGGGTAAACAAAGCCTTTTCCTTTTATACCTTAACTTATTATAATGACAATATGTATATTGATGGTTGCGGCCTTATGAGTAGAGGCAATATATGGTCAAATACCAAGAATTAAATGAGAAACTAAAAACTCACTCACACCTGAAGAAGTAAATATAAAATCTTTTAGCATGTCAGTTGCCCGCTCAGACTCATTCTCTCCGTCTCTCATACTCTGAAATCCGAAGATAATATCCAAACATCTGTCTGTCAGTCTGCATCCGGAGGACAGTAAGTGATAGACAACTCCTGATCTGCAAGTTAAAACCATCAAACTTAGTGCTTGAGCCATAACCGAAAGTTTTTTTGTCAAGTGGCAGGGATATCAGGGAAGGGGAGAAGTTATCAGTGCCAACTGACAGACAGCAGTTGGCATGGAAACAGACATGGAATAGACTATGGCTATGACTGCCCATATACATAAACGTTTTTGGGAAATTAAATTCCGCCAAAATCCACATTGTCAATTCTCATTCAGTGAGGAAGCTTACCTGTAATGTAGGTTTTTGTTACGGAAGTATTGATATCCATAGTGTTCTGCGTTCTCCTGATAGAAGACATACAGTAGATAGTAGTATAGGGTGTCGTGTTCTCTACTCAAATAAACCCTCATGTCGTCACCATGTATCTTCCGCTCTATGGCTCTATCAATCATCTGAGGTTTATGTTTGTCTAAACATCCACTGACCACCTTTATCATGCTCAGATCTTTGGGTATATGTACTGGGTGTAGCAGGCCTAAGATTGCCACTATATAAACCATATTAGAATCAAACTCAATGTCTTCGTACATATTATCCCCAGCATTTTTCAGTATAACTTTCACCAGGCTCGTGAACCTAGTATATACCTCGTCCTCTGGATGTGGTTTACTTCCAAACTTTTGTTGGAAACTATATACTGTCTCAATAAAAGTGTTGTGAGTTTTAGATAGAGCAAGCAGATAGTTAGATTCAGCTCGGCGTTGATCAAAATCTCTCAATTCTTGGTCAAGTAATGGTCCCCGGGGAATGGGCTGGTGATTTTGTCTAGATATGTCGGCAATCGTCTGCATTAGTTTTCCAGTGTAATCCGTCGCAGAATTATGCTATTAAAGAAGATACATCTGAGATATGATCGAGATTGTATTTACAACAGCAAGTGTACAAGTGTACACTGTTACAAGTAAAAATCGGACAACATGAGAGTATGATGATAATGTAAAGGGGGCCGCTTAGTCACACATATAACCTTTACATGGACTCGTAAAATGGTGAAAGGTACTCGTTTAAATAAATTGTTCAACAAGGTCAGTTACCTCCATTGTGCAGCTTGATGGAATTGATCAGTCAATTTATGCACCTCTTCTAAGTGAAAAGCACCCATGCGCTCAGCATTCATGTAGTAGTGTTACTACATAACAAATGGCTGGCATATCTACAAAAGATAAGGAAATAAAATTTCAAACTCCACCTGACAGATGATAATGTGTCAGATTTTTAGCCGGTGATTCATTCTTTGCATTAGTTAATCATAAGTTAAGCAATATAAGCAAAACAATCTGGCTTATTTGCTGTGATACCTACATCCATATAATATGATAAATAGATAAATAGATCTAGTGATTCCCTAATGTGCTTGCAGTGTTATTTTCATGGTCATAGGAATTTGATTACACTGATAGTTTAAGTGTGTTGCTAATGCCAAGTTGGTTGACTGTTGTCATTCGATTCGATGAAAGATACACTCTCAAATAGTTCATTATCTAACACATACTTGCCAACCTGTACGCATAAAGCGTTTGTAAACGCTTATTTGACACTAATTGAGTTTTAAACGCAAAACGCTAGTTGTACTCATTTATGGTTTTCCAAACGCCTGTTCTAATTAGGCAATCAAAAACGCATCTTTTATCTTTAGTGTTTACTTGGTTTTCATGGTTAAATAATAGTCTAAAAATCTGGTATTGGCTGCAGAAAACCATGATGTTGATTTACAGTTGACTTTTTACCTGTCCAAGTTTTGCATGAGCCAAATTGCAACTTTAATTCAATGAGACACAACATAACTAGTAATCCATTGTAGAATATGGTGGTTCTGCCAACTTCAACTTTTCTTTAATCAGAGTAACAAAGTTGTCTACCTCATTGTTGGGGTGAGATAACTCAGATCTCCTGCCCCAGTGCTTCAAGGGCAAACCAGGGAGGATGGGCAAACAGGGTTTCAAATAGCCGGACTTGTCCACACAGGCTAGGTTACAAACAACTTCTCATTTATTATTAGTAGATTGCACCTTACAACGCAAAGGAAAAAAGACTAATGTTGAGTGACCTGCACTCCTACGCTACTAAGGACTACTTACTGTGATAATAGCATTTTTCGCGCATAGCGCGAAAAAATTTTTGGGGCGTTTTCTGGTCATTTGAGGCACCTTGGAGTTTTGTAAGCATTTTTAAGCATTTTGCAAATTTTTGTACTCATTTTGGAAAAATTAGGTTGGCAAGTCTGTCTAACAGGCGACCAGGAGCTAGTTGATAGAACCCATTGTATTGAGGTTATACAGTACCAGCTAATTTTAACATACTACTTGTGTAGTTTATGACATTTAACTTTATCTACACATACATCAATATTTTTGGGATAATAGTGTCAAAAAGCCCTAAACACCAGTCAGACATCAGGCCACATCTGCTGTCCAAAGTGATCCAGTCAAATAATATCATTCGCAAACCCAGTACAATTTGTCAACTTAAATTTTTTTCTATTTATTCAGCTATTTTAGGACTCCAGCCTCTTTGCACATTTTGATAGGATCTTTAATTATTTTGCCGATCTTTTCTTTCCGCAGTGCCTACAATTATCAAGCTTTCAGACTGGAATCGTTTGAGTTGTTACCTCAATGCCTCAATGAACCCTATGCCACATCCCCTAATTCCGTATCATGGATAGAAGTGATTTACTGACAGGTTTGCCAACATGCCTCACAGGCTTTAGCACTGTTTTAATGCATGCTTCAATTTATCATCTGTGGCTGCTGAAAGCCTGAAACATACCTGACAACAATTTGTACCTTGATTTGTACCTTGATGAGTCTAGTTTCTAGCGCCAGCGTCTGCTTTGCCTTGAGAAACTGTCTTTCTCATATGTCGTTTATCATTTCCGATCAGCAACAATATTGATAATTGAACAGCTTTTGAGGGTTATACACGTGGGGGGACAAGAAGTGGGCTCCCAGTGGGTAGGGCATTCCAATCCTTGGCAGTACGGATGAAAAACGATCTCTGGTAGTGGAGGGTGTTTGACATAGGTATGAAATACTGCTCCGCATGTCTCCTAGCTGATGAAACGCTGGCTGTTTGGGTGTAGTTGTTGATGATGCCTTTGCTGGAGTGATGGTATTGACTGAAGACTCTGATACGTCTATCACGTCGTCTGTGTGAGAGGGGCTGGAGCGAGAGTTTCTGGAGCAATCCCGTTGTGCTGGTTTTCCTGTTGGTGCGCCGTATACCGCAGATGAACCGGGCTGCTCTTCTCTGCACAGCTTTGAGTCGGTTGGTAGCAGAGTCAGCTGTCGAGTCCCAGACTGCAGAGGCATATTCTAGGACATGGTTCCATGGACGACTTGGGAAGGACGTACAAGGATACTCTGTGACCTTATCTGTGCCATCAGACCATCTATCGATGCCTAACAGTGCCATCTCTAGCCTAAGCCCTAAGGTAAGCCTTATAGCTTAACATGGTGTCAGAATAGTGCTAGTATCACGCCTAAGATAGTACAAAATTGATGCCGAAAGTCGACTGATTTTCGAGCATTCAGCACAGGCTAGGGTCGTATGCTCACTGGGATTTGACTGAATCTGTGAGGAGTGACATACAGTTTGAGAACAGATTTGACTAAATCTGTGTCACTGAGAGGAGCCAAGAGTAGAGATAGGATCTGTCTGAATCCTCTCAGTAGAAATAGGATTGTGTTCTGACTTGAATTGATAATTTTTTTGAAAGAATTTTTTTTTCTACTGAAAGAAAATTTTTGTTCAGCATGGCATCTGGTGAGAGTAAAAAGGAGAAGTTTGTCAAACCCCTGGATATTTCCTCGGGAAATTTGGCTTTTGCATGGAAAATTTTCAAAGAACAATTCAATGTATATTCCATAGGCAAAAAGGTATATGATTTATCTGAAGGCGAACAGATTGCTCACATGCTCATGGCTATGGGTAGTGATTTAATACCAGTGTATAACCTGTTTGTGTTTGATGAGGCTGAGACTGCTGCGGCAGACAAGAAAATAAACCTAGTCAATTGTAAAAAGACGTTTGATGCTTATTTTGAACCAGTTAAAAATGTGATTTTTGAACGATCCCTATTCAACAAAATGGTGCAAGAACCAGGCCAGTCACTACACCAGTTCATTGTTAAATTGCAAGTACAGAGTGTGAATTGCGAGTATGGGGCTATCTATGACAGATGAATTGGTTAGGGATAGGATTGTGGTAGGGGTGCAGGACAATGAGTTGAGAAAATACTTGATTGACGTTCCCGATCTCACACTCCACACATGTATCCAGAAAGGAAAACAATATGTCGCTAACCAGAGACAGGCAGCAACTATGGGAGAAGGGAGCAGTACTGTGAGGGAGGAGGACAAGCCCACCAACGTTGACACGGTCAATACAGGAAAACCAAACAGTAAGACAAGAGGATCATACACAGGAACAAGAAAGGACAGCAAGAAACCTCCAAACAAACATTTAGGCGAGCAATATCAAAGATGTGGGAATTGGATACACTATGGAGGCAGATGTCCAGCAGAGAATTCTAACTACAACCTCTGCAAAAGTCAAAACCACTGGGCGGCAGTGTGTAAATCTAAAAAGGTTTCAGAAGTAAAAGACAACTGGGAAGACGAGGACGTTGTAAACGGTCTATACCTCGGAAAGTCTTTGGGACTAGATGATGATACTCCATTTATAGATGTTATTGACAGTATCACAGAAACCTCAAAAGCATGGTATGTAGATCTGCATGTAAATGCTCAGAATGTACAGTTTAAGATTGACTCCGGAGCTGCAGTGTCTGCCATCCCTAATAGTTTGAGTACCGATCTTGGCTTGTCGGTTACGTCAACTGACAGAAAATTAATGGGGGCAGGAAATAATCCATTACAGACTGTTGGGGTGGCAAACGTGCAGTGTTAGAGTACAATGGTCAGTCTTTCAACGAGGAGATTTATGTAGTTAATGGATCGACGAGAGCACTCCTCGGAAAACCTGCAATCAAGAAACTGAACATTATCAGGATTACAGACGAAGTGTCATGTGATAGTTGGAATGACAAGTTTCCAGCACTATTCAAAGGACTAGGAACAATGAAGACGGGGTGAAAATAGAACTGAAAGATGGAATAAAGCCATATACACAAATTACACCTCGAAAGGTAGCCGCAGCAAGGCGTCGGCCTTTGCGTGATGAGCTTACTCGGATGGAGAGAATGGGAGTTATCGAGAAGATTGAGGAGCCCACAGACTGGTGTGCTCCCTGTATCGTTGTTGCTTAGAAGAACAACAAGATCAGAGTGTGCATAGATTTTACACGACTCAACAAAGCAGTGCGGAGAGCTTATCACCCGTTACCAGCCACTGATGAGACGATTGCAGCGTTAGGAAAGTCCAAGTACTACACCAAACCAGACGCAAATAATGGATACTGGCAACTTCGACTGGATGAACACTCACAGAAACTGACAACTTTTATAACCCCGTTCGGAAGGTTTTTCTGCAAAAGATTACCATTTGGCATTTCCTCTGCCCCGGAAATCTTCCAGAGGGAGATGCAGAAGGCTCTAGAGCAGGGGTGCCCAACCTATGGCTCATGAGCCACCTCGGCTCATTTTGGCTTTTTGGGTGGCTCATTTTAATATTTGCAAATTTCACGCACTTTTTGGCGCGAATTTCATGCGTTCAATTCATGCATGTACAATGTACATTAAATGTATGTATAGTGTATACAAGTTCATTGTACTGGGTGCCTGCATTGTAATATGCGTGTAGAGTTGTCTTCTTGCAGACTTGCCAACCTAAACTTTCCAAAATGCTTACAAAAATTTGCAAAATGCTTAAAATGCTTACAAAACTTCAGGGCGCCTTATATGACCAGAAATTGCCTCAAAAATTTTTTCGCGCTACGCGCATAATCTCACACAATGACTTTGCTTTGGAATTTTTGCCAACACTTAAACGTGAATGAATATGATACATATATATAACTGACTGTTTCCATGTTGTCTACACGCGACGTGGTCAGCTCATTTGGTTTAATTGATTTTTGAAATGGCTCATGTGAGAGAAAAGGTTGGGCACCCCTGCTCTAGAGGGTATGGAGGGTGTTTTATGTCAAATGGACGACATACTGATACATACGGAAACAGTGGAAGAGCATTCCGTAAAGGTTCAACAAGTGCTCGAAAGATTGTTGAAAGCTGGTATAACTATGAATGAGGAGAAATGTGAATTTGCCCAAAGATGAGTTGTATTCCTGGGCCACATAATAGATGAGAATGGAATACACGCCGATCCTGAAAAGATCGCAGCTATTGTTAACTTTCCCTCACCGACAGATAGGAAGGCTTTGGGAAGATTTCTTGGGATGACAAATTATCTAGGGAAGTTCTCCTCAACCCTGGCAGACGATACTGTCAACATGCGATCCCTACTGAAAATCAAAGACAATGATTGGGACTGGAACTTCCAGATGAAAAAAAGATTTTGAATCAATCAAGAAAAAGATGGCTGAACCGCCTGTGTTAATCCCATTTGATTTGGAAGCTGAGACCTGGCTCTCGACAGACGCATCGTCATACGGATTAGGAGGAGCTCTGTTACAGATGACAAATGAAGGCCTCAAACCTGTGGCCTTAGCGTCTCGCGCACTTACTGACACTGAACAGAGATATGCCCAAGTGGAAAAGGAGGCTCTGGCCATTTGTTGGGCAGCAGAGAAGTTTTACTACTATCTAGCTGGGAGAGAATTCACTGTGGAAACTGATCACAAACCGTTGGCTGCCGTGATGGATGAAAAGGAGCTATCTAAGCTACCTTTGAGAGTACAAAGGTTTAGATTGAGAACGATGAGATTCTCATACACAGTGCAGTACACTCCAGGCGACAAATTAGTCGTAGCAGATGCGCTCAGTAGAGCACCCTATGGAAGCCTAAAAGCGACCCCGAACCAGCACTAATCAATGAGATGCTTGCTGAATTGCCAATTTCACAACATAGAAAAGAGGCATTGAAGGAGGCTCTCCTAGAAGACCAAGTTGCGATTCAGCTGATGCAATATGTTCAACAAGGTTGGCCAAATTATAATGACATTCCCCAGTGGCTGAAGCGATACTCAACATTTATGGAGGAGATCACAGTAGTTGACGGACTACTATTCTACAGCAGCAGATTATTCATTCCATATCGAGAACGAGCGCGAGTACTCAAAGACATACACACTGGTCATCAAGGAGAGAATAGATGTGTTCGCAGAGCCAAGGAGGTCATATGGTGGCCAGGAATGTCGACTGACGTTCGAGAAGTGGTCAAGAGATGCGAGACATGCATCAGGGTACACAGAGTGCCCCCAGAACCACTGATGCCTACCCCATTTCCTGAGAGACACTGGTGACGAGTGGCCATTCTAACTTCTCGAATGAAGTCTCGAATTCTGATGGAGTTGAGGAGGAAATTTCTTGTTAACTCCTTCTTGTGTTGGGTTTTAGTAGGCTGTCTGAAATGTAAGCCATCTGCCAGATTCCTGTATCTGAACCTGTATTTCTTCCCTGAGCATTTCTAAATAACTTTGTGGGTAAATGGAGTAATTACGCCATTTTGCTTATTGGTTTCCATAATGGCACCATTCAGGGTTATGACAGAGTCAACGACATAATCCGTCCAATGATCATACATATGCCTGTTTGGTCTGCTTCTGGCGGTAAAAGAGTTGTTAACCCTAAACTCTATTGGTGTTAGAGGACATATAATAGTGAAAATTGAGAAAAGCTTTAGTCTGAGGATGAGTTCTTCAAACATATGTGGCTTGACCTCATCACGTAATGTGACTTCCTTGGTCCTGGGGTCCTTCTTGGTTAGTGGTAACGGGCCAGCGTATAGATAGACTACAGACTTTTGTAATAGCGTGCATCGTGAAAACACATAGTCAAACAAGTCATGCCAGTCGGCGCCAGGTATAGATATTGTGTGGTCAAAATTTTCAGGGTGTATTCCCTTAACCAAACTGTTACCAACAAGCAGCACTTTTAAACCCTACAAGTCAGAAAACAAGAACATTTCCTAAAAAAAGACATTAATGCTTAAATGATTCTTTCAATGCATGGTTAAACTAAATAACAGATACAGTAATTCACATGAATGTTTAAAGGTCCAGTTTATCCGGGGCCTTTATTGTGCGCCCTGATGTCGTGCGCACCGCAGTGCTGGCGCTTGTGGATGCCCTACTTTGGAGACCTAACTGAGGTGGTGGTGCTGCATTCATATTTGGAGTGAGTTGTGTTACGGATGGGCGCACATTCTGAGGCCGCACCCTAGGCCTGTTGGCTGGTGCCGTTCTGTGGGTTGCAGGTGAGCACACAGGTGCCGACGCACCTGCGGCTGGGACTGTCACATTTGACGATGATGCCGGCGCATTACCACCGAACTGTCCATCTCCTGGTGCTGATGGCACTGTTGGTGGGGGCATTAGCAGTGGTGGTTCTTGAACTGGGACTGGTGCCTCCTCTTCACGCTCGGTTGTTCGTTTGTCGACCTGTACAAACCTTCTGTTCCTACGCAAGATCACCCCATCATCAGTTCTGAGTGCTAATTCGGATCTGAGGTGGCTACTACAACAGCTTTACAGCTTCTCCTTCCGGGGTCTGTTAAAATCACGGGAGTCCCTACTTCGATCGGTTCTCTCTCCTCTGTCCGGTGTTTGCCATTATAGAGATGGGCCTGCTTTCCTCGATGGTGTGTTTCAAACTTTCTAAGTTTCTGCACATTGACGGGCTCATCTACTAGGTATCCCATCCAGTTCAAACTCCTCCCCATCAGTAGCTGTGCCGGTGAATATCCATTTTCCAAGGGGCTATCATTGTAACACATTAGAGCTGCTTGAATATCCACGTTCTTAGACACTAGTAGCTTGAATGTTTGAACTGAACGCTCTGCTTGACCGTTAGATTGAGGATTTCTAGGGGCGCTGGTGCGATGATGGATGTCCCATTTTCTCATCAGATGACCAAACTGCTGAGAAATAAACTGAGGACCATTGTCTGAGACAATGGTGTGTGGGGCTCCAAGCATGCATATCACTTTGTTGACTAATTTGCACAATGCCTCACCGGTACTGTTCTCAAACCTCTCAGCGATCAGGTATCGACTGTAATAGTCAGATATTACTAAATACTCTCCATCTTCTGATTCACAGAAATTTTAGAGACATTAAATTGGACTAGAATATAAATATGCAACATTTTTCTCATTGAGAACTCTGATTACTTTCTATCGTTTAGGTAGGAATATTGTATAACTGTTATTGTCTTTTCTTTCTAATGTCCTGTCTTCGTCTCTTCTATGACTATCGCCAAGGTATGGTATTGTCTACATTAGAGGATTACATTTTGTTTCATGTTACAGTGATACAGATGTGCCGGCATTTGGCACTCAATCAGATGTGACAGCATTTGATTCGCATACAAGGGCGATGGCCTTTGGTTAAAGATTATGGTATAATCTTGGGAGGGAGATGTAAGGATATACTTGGATACTGGAGGCAGGAAACAACAAGAAGGGAAAACCGGAGACAGGCTCTCTGGTGGAGGAGATAACAATCGGTCTCTTGGTTCCATGGACGACTTGGGAAGGACGTACAAGGATACTCTGTGACCTTATCTGTGCCATCAGACCATCTATCGATGCCTAACAGTGCCATCTCTAGCCTAAGCCCTAAGGTAAGCATTATAGCTTAACATTGAATGAAATTTGAAGGAAAGATTTCCCTATGTTATGACAATCTTGAAGAGAAGATCACCTTGATTTACAGTAGAAGAAGAGATCAGTTAATTAGTACGTGTTTGTACCAAATTTTATAACAAAATTCCCAACACCTTGAAAATATAAAATGATAAAATCATCCTTATTCGTAGTGGAAATTGAGGACGGATATTTCTATATAGGCATGCAGGACCACTCACAGCAACTCAACAATACTTGGCAAAACCAGAATTTCCATACCAGAGCACCTCTATGACTTTCATGCCATGCATCTTGATAAAACATGCGTCCAAGAAAGAAAACATCTGAGATGTACATCCGCCATTACATTAGAGCATTTTCGCTGCCTGACACTAGTTATGGTTCATTGTTGTTGTTGATAGAGAGGATCCCGGTGTTAGTAGAACTGTTCTATAGTTTTTTTAATTGTTTTGGGATTACAGTGGTGATCTGTTTTGCTAGTACCAACCCACATTCTATTATTTTTATAGATGAATTTTTGTGTCCGCATAGTATTGAGTTGAGTTGAGTTTATTTGTACATTCATAATTATCCTTTGAAGTGGGAAGCATCAATGATTGATATCTACAGCATTTAAAAGCGACTAAAATTGGAGGCCAGAATCCTAGTAATTCATAATATAAAATGTAAAAAAACTGCTATTCCTCTTTTCTGTCCTTGCTTTCTTAGGTCTAAAAACAGTATGGCATCTAGAGGATCTCCTGGAATTATTAAAAATGATTCTATCATGTAGTGAGTGTGCACGTCTGTTGGCCACCTTACTAAAATGCGTGGTAAACTGTGTCTGCAGAATAGACAGTAATCTTTCACTATGTGTTACACTGATCACATCTGATCCAAGACAAAAAAAATAAATGTTATGAGAATTTAAAGAAATTAAACCAGCACCTCAAAACTATCATCATTGACCTCACAAAGCATATGGAGATTGGGGGATTTATATTGGCCATAAAAGATAAACAGAAAAACTTGACCTTCAAAATCCCGAATCGAGAGGCATGTATAGCAATAAAAGATCAGATGTGTATGAGAGATACTGATTCTGTTGCGTGTTGTAAAAGGATAAGCCTTGTCAGCTTCGCGTCGTAATCTGTTCAGCCTAGTGCTCAGAGAAGAAAAAACTTCAAAAGGTATACTAATGATTATGTATTTGGTGGCTGTGAGCAACTCGGGTTTGAAACTCGTACCCAAGTCATATTTGAGCCAGGGAATCGCTGCAGTAATTATTTTTTTGTCTATATGCTTTTTACATAAGTGTTGAGTTTGATTGCTTACAAGTCCTTGTTTATAAATCCACATTCTCTCTGAAATGCAATGCTGCAATCAAAGGTTTCAGATAATACTGATAGGAGCCTACTGATTTTTGCACAGTTATCCAAATCAACAGCTAGTCAATTGCAACGACATTATTTTGATGTGACATCTGTCAAGTGACTGTATTGGTTATCTCGCAAATGAAGCAGCTGAACTTGCGTTTGTTGCTCCTTCAATTATGGTTAACAGAATAATCGAAGTATCTCTGAAGATAGTCATAATGATTTACTTCTATCTGCAGCTATGCAGGCTTGGAAAATAAGAGACCCGGATGGCAGCACTGAAAAACAAACAGCAATCAGAGCGTTATCGAGTATTAAAAAAAGATATTTGGGCCCACTGTGCATTTAGCGAGACAGAAACTTGTACAGTCATGTTAGTAACTTGTCTTTCTTGTAGGTAGCATGGATCACATCTGAAACAAAACGAATGGTGGATCGTTGGCTGCATTTCTTGTTCTTGTTTTGGTGTGGTTATTATTTTATGTTCTTTCAGATGTGGCGGTGTAGGGGGGTTCTGAGCATATCAACGAGATGAACATCAAATGCAGACTTAGTGGGAATGATTAGTAAACTATATGCGTTACCACTAACATTTTGATCTAAATGGTAAGCCTTGTGCAATTGATTAACATGTGTTCGTACTTACAAAAAAAGCTCCCATGATGAAGTCTTAGGTGAACAAGTAAATTATTCCCTTACCAAAAAGTTGTACTCATGTTTCATCTTAATTTTCAGTGCCAATGATAAATTTGAATCTTATACCGTAATACCTCACGTATAAGGCGCGTGCCTTATAAGTGAAAGCCCCTATAAGAGAGGAGCATATAGGCGCGGCTATCATTAGAAGCATTTTTATATTTTCGAACAGGGCCAAAACCGCATCTTGTAAGCGAGGCCGAATAGCTCAGTGTGTAGAGCGGCTGCCTTGGAAACACGGTGTAAAAATTAAGTCGCGGGTATGAATTCCATCAAAGACAGTCCTCTTTTCAAAGGGGTGCCTTACAGCTGTGGGGTGACTTATAACTGGAGCGTTTTTATTTTTTCCGAGGGAGGTGCTTCACTTATAAGGCCGGTCCCTTTATAAGTGAGGTATTACGGTATAGTGATTAAAGATGATGTGTGTAATCAGTGGTGTAATTGATTGCGTTTGTCTGTTGTTCTAAAGATAATTCATTGCCGAAATATGAAATGATTGATCATAGAATCGTTCCCTCCTTGACATAAAGGAGACAACTTCGTATAAACAGGGACACTTTTGTTTATTTCTAGTTTAGGCTCATTATCTGTCCTCTCGGGAAAAAAGCTGACGCAACGAGACCAGCATCTAATGATATTCGGCTGTGGATGCAGAGGAGTCAGCAGAAGAGATTGAAGGTGCTCGAGCTACAGTCCAAAACAACTCTAATGCATCAAATGATGGGTCAGTTGGAACGCAATCACACAACAGGCCTATAAGAAATAGTCAGCCTCTCATTTTCTCGTTTATCAAAGAAATTTGATGCTCTAGAGTCTAGAGTCTAGGTAATTTGATGGTGACAAAACAAAGCTTTTCTCAAATTTGTAAAATATGTGACAAGACAGTATCGCTGCCTCACTGTTGATATGGTGTTATGACCATTACCAGCCTAATTTATTACAAAAATGAGAATTCCTCTTTCATGTTTATTTTAGTTCAAGGTGCCAATTGAGATTTATAAATTTTACATATGCCACCAACTTGCATTTCAGCTGTCTCAGTGCTTGGACTAGTTTTAAGCAAAATATCATGTTTTATCCAAGGCCGAATATCAAATTTTGGATTTTAGAATAGATTATTATATATTATAGAATTAGATTGATCATAGTCTTGTGAAGAAAATTTTGCAATAAGTTAAAAGGAAACATAAGCATGTTGTAACATTATGGTAGCAGTGCTGCTACAGCAGCTTTTGCGTTGTGTCATGGTATTTAACAAATATTTTACCCCATCAACCAACCTATAGTATCAATTTGAGAATCTTTGGCCTGTGTATAAAGTCTTACTTGATGATACGGTTGAGATCAGCCACAATTATTGGATCAGATGAAACCAGAAAAGGTACATGAGGGTCAAGGCCTTAAGCTTTGGCACAAATAGTCTTCAGATTGTGGTATGCAACTTGAAGTGCATTGGTTGCACATAAAAATATCATCGTGGAGATGTTTGTAAGGAAGCAATGATAATGGGGTGTCATCAAACTGGAAAGCATGCATAACAGTCAGCTAAGCACTGCAGCTAATTTAGAAAAAAAGACAGGATGGAATTTAACCGTTTTTCTGGAAGGCATGTATTCCTGGTGATACTTTTAAAGGCATTTTTATGCTTTCTATATTATGTAACTGTACACAAACCAAAATGAGACGTCCCTGTCTTTAAGGAACAACATCTCCATTGCGGTCAGCTCGAAAAACTGTACCAAAACCAGTAAGCACTTACAAAATGGTGGTGAAAGATAGAAGGGGTTTAAGCCTTTGGAGATACCAGTATTAAAATGAGATTGGAATTTCATATATTGGACACCAAACAACTTCTCTTTGCAGTGCAGGTGGCCTTGAATTATTATATATCAGCACTATGCACTTGACAGGGCATTTACCTGACTCAAGGCAGCGGGCAGCACCGGTACATGCAGCTGTTTAATATTTTTGACACATATATTGATGTATTTATCTAGAAGCCATACATAGTTTCACAGAAGAGTTTCACTGCGTTTGCATCTAAATATAATGGATATTGTAGTACAATGCTGCTAAGATTTCTTAATTCCATTGTCAAGTATGAGATTAGAACCTTTCAGCAATGTTTTAATCCACTTGCTTAATATTTTAAATACTAAGTGGCAGACTCTTATGCTAATAGGTATCTTTACTCTCACTCCTGTTTATTCATGTAAAATAACAAAGATATACTGGCCATGAATCACATGTAGCATGCCTACATAAAATAGAGAGCTTTGTTTAGTTCATTTCAGTTCTGAAGTTTTAGCAGAGAGTTGAGCAAGTCAAGACTGCCTGGGGACTTGAGTGATTGATTTTTTTATATTTCTTCAATATTCAGTACACCTATCAGACCCAAACTATACAGTGCAAAGCTGGATCCTGGTATAAATAAACAGAGTGAACCACATCAATCTCTTGAACTGTAAGTTATATTCTTCCTTTCACTTGTTTTGATATGATATGATATTCATTGCTGTACAATTTGTTTAATTTTGTTGAGTTGGTAGAGTAGTAGTTTTCTCGATGTCCGTTTCCTTGTTTTGTAAATTCTGGGTGAGCTTACATTCCTTGAGTAGTGGTATGTAACATGGAAGAAAGAGAGCTAGCCTCATAGACTATAGTCTATGATGCTAGCTTACACAAGAAGGAGTTATTGTAGCACAAATAAAGAGAAGACAACTCTGCTAACTGCAGATAAAATTGATTGTATACCAAATTGATTGATACTGGCGGATGTCAGATTTCATTGGATTGGGTTCAATACAACTAGGGGTGTAAACCCTGTCATATATTGTATAAATCAAGGTAAATAGCTTGAATTATCAACAATCTCTGTTTTGTTTCGCTGCTAGTTGCTCTGTCATGACCTGCGTTTGCATGTGCACTTGTAGGGAATGTTCTAGGTTCTAGCTCCTCCAAAACCGCTTTGAGCGCTTTCAGTCGTTGGTTGCAAGGTTGAATTTGAGTATTTATTGAGAATTTCGATTTGAGAGTACTGGTAACATATCATACAGCCGTGTGCGTAGGCGACAAGGATTTGAAATTGCTTTAGAAATCGAGATGTCGCAATATGTCAGGTACACACATATCTTTAGATACATTCAATAAATGAGCTTCCTCTACATGCTTTTGGTAATTTTATTAAGACAAAGACTTTGACTATTTCCTCAAACATACCGCCATGACCTCACGGATTCTAGTTTGATGAATACAGTATTATTACCTTGACTGACCACATCCGACCATTTCAAATTCATTCTGAAACACTGTCATGCTGCACTGATGTTTATTCTCATTAATATTTAATACTAGCAGTGGTCTGTTGATCTCAAGTGAAGCAATATTGATGATATGAGTGCAAATCAGTGTAGAGGTATAGGCAGCAGGTTATGATATTCATAGCCATATGGAGCAGGTCACAGGTTCAATAATTAAATAACCTAATATCATTGTATGTTTGCCAGAGATCCTAGCCTGGGCAGGCTGTGTGGATAGGGGACACCACCCACCCATCCCCGACAGCCTGCCCAGACTACGGAGATCCGTTGTCTGAAGATTAATTAGTGAGGTAGCCTTACTTGTCATGCTATGTTATCTAGAGTCACCTAGATCAAGGTTGACCCAATTGCTTGCATTCCAGTTGCCTGTGGCGTGACCAGTGGATCAAGAGCAACTCGGAATGCAGGCAAATGCACCGAACTTGGTCTAAGAGTCACTTAGAAGTCATGAATACAATTTGTCCATGAAATCCTGTATTTGCCCTCAATACCAGAAATGATATTGCCTCTCCTTCCGAAACCTGGTAAAACATTTAGTTTTAAGCAAATCATGTCAGGGTACCCAAACCATGCTTGTTCAAACTCTTTGAGGCTAACTATTTTGTTGTGTCAGGGTTCTGAAGTTTTAAAATGCAGCATGCCAGTTGCCGGGTGTACGTAGTACACTTTCCCTTATGAGTGTTTCACAGTGATTGCTATCGCGGCGATGAGTCTGACAGATTTCTTTTGAGCAAACTGATATCCATCATTCGATTTGAAATGAGAATTTGACACCTCTGGGAATTTGGCACTACAAGTGTTATTGAAGCCTTCGGAAGAATAAATGTATTCTGTTAGCTGCACTGCATATGACCTCAAGTCACTAATTGTCAAGATGTAAAAGTGCAGAATTTATAAACCTCAGGGGGTGTAATTTTGTTTTTGTATAAAATCAAATGACAGCGTCGACTTTGAATTTAGTGTAAAGAGATTTATCCAATTGTTTCCCAACCTCTGCAGTCCTACACAGAGACCTCCCATAACAATATTGATTGTACTCTGTGACAAATTTCTAAACCGATAATGGAAATTTTAATGTAGACTTTGGAAATCGAGATGTAAGATGAAACCTGCCTACCTAATATATGATATCAAAGATTATAAATACTGATGATACGGACAAGAAGCCAGTGTGGGCAGGTTTTGGTGATGTTCACAAAGAGGAGGGGGGGTAGTGATGACAACCCACCAATCAAACTTGGGCTTGGTTCAGGCGTGATTCAGGCGTGATTCAGGCGTGATTGTGTATTTCTTTTACCTTTTAGCTTTTACCCATATGTCACTTGAATAACCTCAGATATTAGGTCTCTGATGCTCTGATACCTGCTCTGATACCAGTATGCCAGGAAGCTGTTTGCATATTCTCATGAGAGATGATTTTATGATAATAGATCTGAGTGTTTATCAATGAGTAATCTCCGTAGATAAAAGTTTTTTCTGTGATGACTCATAAATTGGAAACTTACAATAATGATCCAATTTCAGCTGATTATTATACGATCAGTCCTCCATTAATTTAGTTACCAGTTTATTTTGCAGAATTCCAATAGGAAAATGATTGATGCTGGGATAAGGGCATCACTTTTGGTCCCCAAATATTGCTGCAGTATTCATAATAAATTCCATTATTTTTCCCTTATTAGAGTCGTGACAGAGCCTTTCTTCAAGGTTATACAGTAGGTAAATTTCCCCACTTTTGCAGTAATTAGCTTTGTCTGAGATTTGCTTTGCAAGCGATGAATGAAATAATATACTCGCCATGTACAGATGGTATAATAGTTTGTAGGTATTTATCATCAAGATCTCTAACAAACAAAACATAACAACCTGTCCTCACTGTGGACTACTGTAGCTCATAGATTACTAATATACGCAGCTATATTTATCTCTGATCTGAGGAGTAGTAGTTGTGTTATTTGTGATCTTGGTTACTCGGCTGTCACTGAAGCTATCTGCTGCCGTCTAAAGTAAACAGAAGCTAAGACTAGAATATCTTACCTGCTGTATAGATTATTGATACAGCCTGGTGCAGGTATATATATTGATTCTTCTGTTGTTGTTTTGAGTTTTAAGTCCAATGCAAGAGATTCATTTGATCGCAGTTAGCAAGTGTACATTTTAGAATCGAGGTAGATTTAAAATGCTTCACACATTTAGTTTCATCTTTTTTCATAGACATAGGTACTTCACGTAGGTCTATCTGGCGTTACATGCATGTATACTTGGCCAATGATCGTGATCAACCCCAACCCACCTAAACAGGAGGGTTGGTTGATCATGGATATTGACAGAGTATACAAGCTTGTAACTCCAGATGCCTATGGTATTTTAGCCCAGTGGTAGCTTTGCTTCAGATCATACCTCACATCTATTGGTTGACAATTGGGCAAGCAAAATGGCACACTGAATGTCTCAATAGTCGGTGAGATATTTTGCAACCTTTGAAATCATCCTGCCAGACTTGAACATTACATAGGGGCAATCTGTTCTGTTATCACCACTGATGTGTTATATGTACAAACGATCCCCTATGACTGATCTACTTCTAACATTGACGTCTGAATGTGAATTCTCAGATTGTAGCTGTCTCGGCATCGCTGACTTTGGTGTTTGCTGCCTTCGGTGCAAAGGGATTTCCTCTGTGTACTTTGATTGGACTGAACTCTCAATATCACCGTCAGCTTTTTATTATTTGTTTGCTTTCAATAAGAACGTCAGCATCGCATCAATGATTATTTTCCTAGACACATTATAATTAGAGCAATCAATACATTTTCTTTTTTATCCACAAACAATGCCGCTCGTTACACCGAATCGATGTTTGCTAAGAAATCAAAAGGCTGTTTGATTTGCAACCCTACACTTTTTCAGACAAGTTGATTATCTAGTGCGGTAAGTTTTGTACTTGACCACAATAACCTTTTTTAATTTGATAATTTCAGCATTTGACGAACAGCTGATACTGAGTGGGAATTAGTAGCTGACCGCTTATCACTCATAGTCACTCTTGGAGTTAGATATTATCATGGTCACTTGCCATCTCATCTGAGCAGTGATCATTGCAGCACTTTAGTCCAGCTGTCATTCATGGCGTCAAAAGGCGGACAACCTTCTATGAAAAGAAATGAGGTAATCCTTTGTTGATTAATCTGATTAGCATTGAGCACAGTGATCTTGGAGAATTTCATTCACACTTGTACCTGATCATGTAAACCATGTTTTGTAGGCCTAAACAGGGCATTTTATGCAAACTGTTGTCATGGTATTGTGTTGGCGTAGACATGAATTTGCATGAGTGGCCGATATCACAGACGCCAGTGACCGGCTGTAGGGTATTCACATGCATAAAATAACTCTACCATTGTATATCCTGTTAATTTGCATTGTGCAAATGTCATTAGTTAAGGATTTTCAGTTAAAGTTAGAAGTGTTTGAATCATTGTGTCGCCGTGATCTTCAAATCTTCAGCAATCTCCTGCTATGACATAGGCTAGACCTGACAGTGTGTGTTTTTGATTATCTGAGTCCTTATCAATCCAGTCAAGGTGAGTCTCTACACCGTACCTGGGGCTGTCAGGTGTCAGCTGATTATAAAGTAAATGCCGGTGTGTTTCAGGTATCCAAAAATGTCAACGAATTCTTGCGGATACCAATGTTTAGGAAAAAGGTAGAGAAAGTACAGCCATACTCCTCTCATTTGTTCCTCCAAATCCAAGCAATCCTAACTAACTATTCCAGGGTTTCAGGGTTTGTTTTATGTCTTTACTTTTTTGCTTTTGGTCACTGCATTCATACAATGGATTGAATCCTAGCTCTTGAGTCATGACTAAACTGAGGTAAAGGAATCCACTGCTGTGGCCTTGCCATCAAAAGACTTTGGACTAACTTCAGTTTCGGCCACCGACTAAGAAAGGCCCACATCTCTACCACCTTGCTAACTATTCTGCTTGGCGCCTTTACAAAGCCCTGAATAAGGACCGCTGCTGTTACTGCCGATAGAAATCTTTCTTTTGACTGAGAAACCGAGATTAACCTTAAGTTCACGGCAAGCCAATTTACTGCACAGGATGTGCATTATCTAAATAATTTATCAATCAATATTGCCAATATTCTCAATGTTCGGCATGCGATGCCTCACCATGACTAATAGGATTAGGCTCTATATTGGGCTTGAGCACCGTACTATACATTTACTTCACATCAGCCGAATATTGTCCTGCTTTCTTCCAGTATTTAGATACTGGCCCTGTACTAACTCTACATTAGACAAGGACTAAACACAAGCCTTGGAATAATCAAGCTGAACTACGGTAATCCCCATGGGTTCTCCTCCCAAGTAGACTAGCCTGAACTCAAGCCCTAAGTGAGGCCATCATTACCCGGCATTTTTATTTGGGTCAAATGGGATGAGACAGATCTGAGTAGAATCAGAGATGTTTGGGAGGGAGTAACACAGTGTTATATGCCACTTTGTGGGATCTGAGCACCTAAGCAAAAGTGCATTGATCCAAATTTTGCTTTTTGCTAATTTTGTTAACTACATCTTGAATGTACTGATCATCGAATTCCACTGGGCACCACCCATGAGCTTGGAATGATAAGCAGGTTTTGATTTTCTATAATAACAAAACAAATATGCCTAGATTCGCCGATTCTAGTTCCCTACTCAATACTCATAGAAGCAAATTAAAGACAAAATGGAAGAGTCATGATGTTTGTGTAATAGGATTGTATGAGGATATGAGCTAATTCAAAGTGGGGCTGTGTCTAATGTATGTTTATCAATGCCACAACCACAAATGGAAATATTATGTTTAGTTTATTTAACTGTATAATACTCATATTACTATTTATTAGAGTATTAAATAAATCCACACAAGTGTACTTTGAAACATGAAGTGCCTTACAAGTGCCCCTGATTATAACTTATAAACATTCCCTTGTAATGCGATTTGCTGCCAAAGAAAGCATTGCAATACTTTCGCTATGTAATCCTCACCAGCTTTTTGATACCTGGGCATCGTAAGTGCTACAACTTGTCTGTTTGCTGCACTCTTACTGCTTACAGATGTACACATGAGGTCGTACCTCAGACTTATAGGGTTCTCAAAAACACTGAAGCGGCAGAATCTTGATGATAATCACAAAATAATACCCTGTAGGATGTGAATTTCATTTTCTGTTGCTCTTTAATAAAAATAGAAAATTTGAACTCCACTCATCATTACAATGGACTCTCAATTGAGCGTCAAGAGATGAGAAAGAAATTCTCTTATATTCATGCAATGCTAGGCCTCGGTCACTTATCGTGATTCGATCCTGCAGGTTACGCTCATCCTGCTGCTTGGTTCTCCAATCCCTAATATCAGCTTGTCCCGTATTCTTGTATTGCACACAGATCTACTCATCCGCAAAACATCAACGAGATTTTGCAAATTTAGCCTCATAGCTTCCACTTTTGCATCTCTTTCAATATATTTACATACAGAAAAATATTGCCATTTTATCCATGACAAAAAGACCATGTCTCATTTCATTATTTTCAGACCCAGGCTTCACCAACGACCAGAAAGCGAACCACCGCTGCAGTTAAACCTATGCAAGCTCATGTGAGGCCATCGAGTAGTACAACTGGAGTCGTCCCGCCCAGACCACAGGTAAGGCTAAGATCCAGATGATTAGGTAAAGCCTAATATAAGGTAAAACCCCAGCCGGGGGGCTGACGGGTGGGGGGGGGGGGAAAGAGTCTGGGGCTCAGACAAGGTTAAGCATTGTTGACTATGTTTGGAGCATGTAAGTGAGCAAGAGTTCTGGGGGCATCGGAATTCTAGTGACAATTCTTCGGTGAATACACTCACACACACACCCACTCATACCAACATGAATCCTTCTTCTCATATTACAGGCTGTTTCAGGGCAAGGAGTTAAAGACTTGTTCAGGGTCATATTACCTATGTACTTGTGACTAATTTCAATACAAACACGTGTTCATGTGCAGGTGTCAAAGCATATCAAGCAACCGCTTAGGGAAATCTAGATACTTTAAAAAAATTATGGAAAGGTCAAAGTTTGTCAATGGAGGGTCACATTGCTGTCTGTTTATTGACACTTTGTATGTGGGAGTTTTGACATCAGTAGTACCACCTGTTGGCAGACTGTCCCTAGTCTCAGAAGTGTGGCCATGTCCTGAATGAAATGTAATTGAAATTCTGCCAGTCCTGATGATGTTAGACGATTGGTGGGGCTAGATGTAGTTTAAGCACTCGAACTGTTGTGGGATATTTCACTATCATCCACTTTCCCACCCAGTGGCTGGTACTGGAATACCATCACCAGCTATCCCGGAAAACTCAGTTAGATACTTTGATTTGAGGTGTAACCATTAGTGATTGAAATTTTTTGTAGCGTTTTGGTGCTCAAAACGGTGCTTCTCAGAGCTCAATGAGTCCTGTTCACAAACCGGTGAGGATAACTCCAAATTCCCATACAAACGGGAAACCAACTACCACTACAAGCGCAAAGATTGGAGGAAAAACTAGTCCCAGGAAAGTTTGTAACGAAGACATGGTAGCTCCACCAGTGATATCACAAGAAGGGACAGAGTTTGATTTCACGGCACATATGAAATCTGTCAGACCAAACTTCAACAGATTCGGACAACATGAGCCTGCCACGGTGAGTTTGTCCTATACAGTAGTATCTATCTTTTCTGGGTATAGTCAAATATCATATCCAGGGAACAAAGCAACATGCAAATTGATGACAGTTCCCATGTTATATATTAAAGCGCAAGAACTGCTTCGTCTGATCAAGAAAGTTGTATCTCCTTCCTTCATATATTACATCACAAACTTACTTAGTCTTCTGTATATTTATCAGCAAATTATGATACTGACCATTTTTTACAAGTATGGATAAACAGTGTTCCTATCCCATAAGACAGTTGTGTCATATCAGCGGTGCCGTAGGTTTGAGATATTTTTAATGGATAGCTGTTGTACATTTTTGTACACTCCAGCTACACAAAGTGTGCTGTTCTGACAAACCTTGATTCTGACAACTGAAAATTAGCCTTGTTTCAACTTTTTGTCATATTCATATTCACCCTATTTTGTCAGGTAAGAATTAAGAACATCATAACACAGTATGTCGGTGACAGGGACGGGTGTGGTGTTGAGGAGCTGATTAAAGAACTCATGCAGAACTCTGATGATGCACAAGCTACTGAGGTTTGGTCTTTCTCATCTCTCATTGATATTATATATGACTACTTTTTTATAATTGTTGGTGTATGTGCTTTGATGACTTCCTATTTGTGATACCATTTTATGTTCATTACTCAACCTGCTTGTCTTTGTATTTACCATGTTGTGTTGTGGACAACATATGTCCTAGCCAATGGTTCTCATTCGCTGACCAGAGGCAACATATTGGCTAGATATGCTCAAACATTTTCAACAACAATATATTCATCAGAATTTAGCATTACTCTGATGAACGACAATGTCTCGACTCTGACTCTGTATTCATAACTGTAATGATTGACCAAGATTCGATAGCTTATACACATTTGATCCACATATTTAAGGCTAGTTTTCTATTCTTCAGATTCACTTTATTCTGGATAAGAGGAACCTGTCCACAAAGAGAGTTTGGGAGGAGTGGAAATGTATGCAAGGTCCTGCTCTGTGTGTACAGAATAACGGGGTGTTCTCTGAGCAGGATATAGAGAGTATACAGAAACTAGGAGTGGGCAGTAAATCCACTGATCCAGATAAAACTGGCCAGTTTGGTGAGTTTATACTCGGGAAGGGGGGATACGCTAGGGCCCTGAGCTACACTCCCTAATTGAGGTACTGGTGAAATTGGAGTTATGCTCCCAATTCTAATGTCGAGAAAACAGCCAATAATACAGTGGTTACGTATAAACGTTTCCTTCAAAGTTTCTCCGTTGTTCAACTTTGATACTCTTGTGTTAAAATTTTACTGGGTGTCAATTTCAAACAGTCAAAAGTAATTATCTGTATTGATGGCTGCCCTGATCGACTGCAGGACTGAGATAAATAAAATCATTTCAATGGTTGTTTCCTTATCTCCCACAGGTATCGGATTTAATGTGGTGTATCAGCTGACAGACTGTCCAATCTTACTATCGGACCACAAGGATATCTGTATGTTTGACCCTCACCTTAGATACGTACCTGGCGCTTGTGACGAGAGACCTGGAGGTCATGTCGATCTCAAACAGGACGCTAACTTTGCCAAACTATTCCCTGATTTCATGGCTGGATTTCTCAGTGAGTTTCTTGAAAATTTGTCACAAATCATGTTTGCTTGTTCTCTTTTTGTCCATACCCCTAGAATGATATAGCGTGAGGTGTATCTAAGAACACTTCCTACGAACCTTAAACATGCATGAAAATGGTTTTTTTATGTGTAGTAATTCACATTCTTGACTTGAAGCTCTTGCTATTACTTTGAAAGATAAAATATGATCATTGTAAGGCTGGTAACTTAAATATACCTTGAAATCCTCCACAATTCAGGAGAAAACCTGTTGTTGATTTTCGAGTAAGGAAGGTTTGTTATTTACGGTGATGAACTCATAATTATACAGGGGGACATGTAGAACATGCAGGATGTACAGTATTCAGATTCCCTCTACGACAGCCGGAGGTTAAATCTCAGATCTGTGATATGAGCTTCTCTCCACCAGATGTGCAGGCTATGGAGGTGGTGTTTCAGTCTGTGGATTTTAGAATGTTCCTTCATTCAACTCTACTATTCACTAAACATCTCAATCAGGTCAAGGTATGTAATACAAGGAGTACTGGTCACACAATGCACTAATTAGCTTGTACATCTTCCAAAGAAAGATCATGTTTTAATTCATTTAGTCTAAAGGCTCAAGCAGACTATGACATCTCTGGGCAAAAGACTTGTGCCATGCGCCATGAGCGCCGTTTGCAGTCCCCTTCACACCACTTCGTCTAAGGTCATGCATGCTAGATATATTCACTTGTCGCAACCTTCTGAATAGCTTACACTGTATCCTAAATTTGTATTTGAGGTGACCGTCTTTTAGCTTCAGCAAATTGCTTTATTTAGGTGTGGGATATGGATTTAAAGGTATTAAAGGTTGAATCGACCCAATTATCAGAACTTTTGAACTTTGTTATGTCTTAGTTTGTTGAATTTTCCCCTAGGTGTCAGTAATTGAGCCAGATGGTAGAATCCACCAAAAAGTTCAGGTAAAGAGACTGATGGCCGCTGATAAACAGCAGAAACTTACCTCTGCCCTCAAACGTCTCTCTCAAGAGATGAAACTCCTCATGACAAATCAACTTAAGCCATCAAACATGACGACAACCTCGATATCCTACCACACGCAAACAGAGGATGACTATCTGAAGAATGACTGGTTTGTCAATCAGACTTTTGGATTCCAGGGAACGCTGCCGGATGACGAGCAGCGATTCTTGTCAAGCTTCTATGGAGAGGAGAGCAAGAAGTTTCTCCCAGTGGCAGGTGTAGCAACCAAACTGAACAGCAGTAACATGCTGGTATCTAGCGCTTATTCATTCCTTCCTATGCCAATCCAGACAGGGCTACCTGCTCATGTAAACGGACATTTTGCAATTCATTCATCTCGTCGAAGTATCTGGGAACATACATCATTCGGACACTGGAATCGAGTTTTGAGGGATTATGTGATCGCACCAGCTTACTGTCACTTCCTGTTAGACTTAGGAAAGTCATTCCAGACTGTAGCTGATGTGAAAAGTTGGATAAGATTCTTGCCGGAGGTGAGCAAAGCTCGCGATGAGTACTTTGAGTGTTTAGTCAAGCGAGTGTTTGACTATATACTTGAGAAAAACATGCCCGTGATTCCTGTGCCCAAGGATGAACTTCTGACCTTTCACCCTCCTCTGGATTGTTTGTTCTCTACATCTGCCAGGAATGAGACTGTGGAAAATCTCCTGCTAAAACTCAACCAAAAAGTGTGCACAACTTCTGAAGTGGCAACCAGATTCAAGATGGCCGACAAGGATTGTCTCAATATCATTGATCCAACCGTAGTGCTGGAGAGGCTGAAGACTATTGACATGCGATTACCTAAACCAGTACAGCGATCAGCATTCTCCGCACCAGCTACCCTAAACTCAACACTGGAATTTATTCTCAAAGGTCCGGCCTCAAATAACTACAAACTCTTCGATGACTCACCGCTGTGCTTGTCAATGGACTGTATTCTCAGGAAGTTCACAACCGACTCTCCTGTGTTTCTGGATTCTCAGTACAGCAAAGTAATTCCTGAATACCCACAGAAGTTTCTACATGGCGCCGTCAGTGCTAACTTCAGCAGCGCCGCTTGTGTAGAGAGTTCACCTTTCAGAACTTTGAGCGGTTCTATGAATGGTGGGCTGCGTGCCAAAGATGGATCACCGATCAAATCACTAACTTTTGAGGATGTTGCTGAGCTGCTGCCAGAAGTAAAGAAGTTCATGGATAAGAAGTGGGCCCAAGAGATGTGGACTCTAATAAAGGTTAGCTTAGTTAAAATAAGCATAAAAACAAATTCGATAAAAGCATCCTGACATTATACTCTAATCGAAAATGAAAATGAAAATTTATTGAGCTTTGGTGTAAGCATAAGTTTTAAAACTCAGGCTGGAGCTGGATTTTTGATCGAATCTCTCTGCCCTGTTTATTTATTTATAACCTACCATCCAAGAGCACTGTTGGCAAAACACCCACTAGTTATTGTTTGTCTCCTTTTTCCTCAAACAGGCTAAAGCCAGTAGATCTGATGTGGTCAGCCAACTCTCACCTATCTCACATCTACCCATAATTCCCCTCAGTAACGCAAAAATAGTCAGTGTGGAAGAGGCCAAGAACATTCTCAGTACGTCTGAGGCCAGCAAAAACATGCAAACTGTAAGTACAAGAATGTCAAATGTTCCTTCTGAAAAGATATTGGTCTGATATCTGATATGGAAAAATAGGCCGAAGATCATCTTGAACCATGATCTGGCTCATGAGCCAGGGGAGGATAATTAACCTCCCAGGCCAGATGATGTTAGCTCTTTTATGAGTTCAGACTTACCTTCTCTTGGCGGAGAGGTAGACTACTCCTAATAACTCAGCAGTAACTTCAGGGAGTTTGGTTTATGTCCCAAACTCCATGGATACTTCAGGTAGAAAATTCCTCTCATTTTGAACCATTAAAATTATGCCACTAACAATGCTTGTATCGTTAAAAGTTTCTTTTATTAACTTAAGAAAAAGATGATAGTTTAAGTCAAAGTTCCCGTCATCAATATGACACAATATTCAATACTGTTGTAAAACTTTTCAAATCCAAAAATGATTGGAGCGAGGGGTCTTATTCGTGCAGTGAAACTAAACTATTCAAAGATACTTAACGGGAACAAAATGGTTTTTGTTTGATCCCGTTAATGGTTTGTTGGCCCACAGTGGACGGGGGGGGGGGGGGGGCAGCTAATCCAGTGCGGCAGCTCATTGATACATAGTGGAAAGTTTGGACAACTGTCACTATAGACTCTAGCTCTTCCCTAGCTTTATTTCCTAGCACTCATTCTGGCAGTATAATAATACAAAGAAAGAAAATTATGTATACAACACACATGTGTGGTAACTCCTTCTCATTGTCTGTATGAAAGAATTTCCCATCAGATATGAATTTTGTCTGTCACTGTCAGGAAACCGGATTTTGGTAACTGGCATCAGTGGGTAGGCTTAGAACATATCATAGGCACACATTCAGCCTGGAGTATTTACTGGAAATTGAGCATAACATGCCTAACACCAAGACTTCCTCCTTAAAATTTCGAGGACTCAATAAATCAGAAATCTGGTGGACTTTGCACATGCAGGGGTGCTATATCTCTTGTAATAATCAGAAAATTGCATGTATGCGCGAAAGTGACGTCAATATGACATACTGTGTACCCGTTATACTCATGCTCTACATAGCAACCTACAAGTTTAAATTGTTGATAAGTAAACAGATTTAACAACGTTCATTCAAATATAGAGATAAATTGTCTGCAAACATATAAATGAACTTCGATGAACTGCTAGACACTTGATTCGGTGTTTTCATCCAGGGCTGCCATTTCTTAGAAAAGCCGAATCCTTGGAATGCTTGCTGTTGAATATTTTATTGGTTTGTTTTGAAAAAATATATTGATAATAAGGAAATATTTTATAACGTTGTACTTCCAAATACTTCCAAAGACTTTCAAATATTGAAATAAAAATAGATGAATCTGACCACAGATATGGACAAAATGTTTAGCCATCAGTGAGACATGAGTGGCTATAATCTATAGACAGATCTTCTGGTATATGTAAACATAGCAAGTCCAGTTCGAAGAAAAATAATGGTGATTGCAGAATTCACTTCAATAATTCATAAAACTTAACAAACGCTCATATGTTCTATTTCACTCTGTACAAGGTCCTCATTGCAATGTTTTCCATAAAAAGTATGCATAACACTGAAAGATTAATGGTAGGTTTATCGGTAGAGAAATAAAATTAGCCAGACTAATGAGGCTTCTCCATTCTATTTCGGTTTTGACTGACAACAGACCACTCACTGGGTGGTAGAGCTCAATATTCTCTACTACAGCAATGTAAACACAAGGCCGACAGCGCAAATCCTTTGATCACCTTTTGCCTACATTATTCAGACTATAAGCCGTGCTCTGTGGTTGACTAAACCAGCGACTTCTGTAGTCTGAGTTTTTATTCAGCATACATTCACAGCCCACATTGATAGACTCATTGTAGATTTCCCACTCGTTTACCACTAAGGGCTCCTGATCTTTTATGCACACTCTGCACATGTCTTCCCGCCTTTTCAGGATATGAATGTTAAATATAGTAGGAGCGCATTTTCCATTGCCGTTCCCAAGGCAGCCATTTTCACTTGGCTTGCAGTAGACCTCATTAAGGAGGTGTGGATAGAAATTGTCTTCCAAGACTCGTTGTGATGAACATATCTTGCACAGATGGAGGAAGTTGGGGTCGTATTGACTCGGGTCTCCTGCCTCTGAGCAGTTTTCTTGTAGGCGATTCGGTTGTTGGGTTGTGGTCGGAAATAGTGACATGTTTAGCTGTCTCCGCCTTCTTCTTTTGGACTTGCCCCTCTGTGGAAGAAATAGGATTTGGTATAAAAAACAGACACCCTGGATAGTGAGATTGAGACAAATTACGTCTACTTGGAGTTTAAGTTTGAAATGGACACTTGCCATATTTATCCAGACAGCGCAGAGTGTGTGCAAAGTAACTTCTTTCCACAACATAGCGAGAGATAGAAAAAAATTAAATCACCAAAATTGGTACCGAATTCGCCATCCTGAGATTCCTACTCAATTATAATTGATAAGCGCTCACCTGGAATGCACCTTGAGGTTGGGTAGGTTCCTGTTTCTGACCGAGACTTTGGAGTAGTTTTCTACTGTATGTTTGCCACTGGGCTGATGCAGACATTCCTGAGAGACCTGAAGGTTTATCAGCATTCCCTCTACTGTTCACGATCTGGTCAAGAGGTACTCCTTGCTTGAGTTGTGAAAACCTGGCATTTCTGCTCTTGATTTCTGCAGCTGGAAAGTTACGAAGTCATAATTAAATTGTGTACTGAACAGAACCCTTATCAAATCGTAAGCAAAAATATAGGCGGGTTGACTATGGATGCTTTGCCTCCTGATGCCAACTAAGAATTCCATATACCATCTGCATTCCATCGTAAACCCTAAGCAAGCTGCTTACTTTATTTTCCATTACCTAGTCACGCTGCTGTGATGACACAGATTAATTCGTAAGGCAGCACCAAACCACTCACTGCTATGTCACTGATTCATTTTTCCGTCAGAAGACGCTTGAGCTATACTCTGAACCTGTAATTATCACACTCACCAACTCTGTCGTAATTTCTACGAAATCTCATAATTCGAGCATCTGGGAAGTTCATCTCAGCAGTTATAGTGTCAGTAGCCAGATATTCAGGTATAAAAGTTCCTCCTTTGAACTGTAGTAGATTCTGCATATCCGTCTCGGTCAATGTGGTTACTCTCCTGATAGAGACCTGCAAATAATAACAGAAAATATGAAGCTCAAAAAGATTTGAGACCAAACCCAATCAGTCACAAAGCTGTATAGATTATCTATTAGTGTCTTAGACATTGCGGAAATTTAAGTTCGTGATCCCCATGAATCCTTTTTCCAAGCAATGTTATGATGTTCTTGAAAGTTGTCTCCTCCTGCATGGGGTTGCGGGAAAACTGATAATGACACCAATATTGAGATAGAATAAAAAGATTTACTACATATTCCATGGCATAGGTAGCCAAAAAATGAGGAGAAGTCAACATGACTCGGCACGACTCATATCAGGAAGTTTGGAATCAAAACAGACCAAACATAAACAGTGAGAGATTTCATAAGATTAATTCCCCATCGTCTTTGATAATCAATGTTCAAAGGTTATCGTGTAGTGAGTCATTTCTCCTCAAACTGCTGGGAAGGCCTTCAAACAGAACTTGAAATTGACTCCCGCCAAGAAAAAGCATGAGGCAATTATATGTAAGATGATGTGTCTACCAAATAAGACACTCTTCTATAGCCACAGAAGTTGAGAAAGAATGACATTTGTAGAACATACCGTTGAGTTGAGTAGTTGTTGTATTTCCTGTTTGGTGGCGTCGCTTTGTGACTGGTTGCAAGCGAATGTCATCTCGCTGACATGAAAAGATTCGCTAACAGATTGTATGATAGCTCGCTTTCTGAGTGAGTGTATGTGCTCTAACTGTAATACCTCCGCTGAGGAACATCCCATAATAGTCAATAAGTGATATATGAATATCGAGATCTTCGCTCTCCGCCACATGACTGCACTCCGTTTACTGAAAGACTGTTTCTGTTTTCGACACCGACCCTCCACTATTGCTTAGTAAGTTTCTGTGATAAGTTTTATAGACTGTCACCTCCTACACTCCTGGTTTTCTATCACCATCTGTATCAAGGCGAGGTTCTGGACAGGGTGTGCATACTGTAAGTTGTTGCTAACACTTCAATTAGTCAAAACACTGCGTTGAATACCCACACCCTACGTGTGAATACAATCAGTTAACTTACCCAAGCCTCCGAGGGTGGAATAATTATGATTAACTATTCTGTCGGGTAGTTCTTACTACAAGCAAACGTTGACTTAAATTTAACTTTTCCCCACTTTGCACAATGATAACGTAATGTTCTGAAATCACAGTTTCTCTCTTTTATGCCATGTGCTTAAGAGTCGTCTTATCAGTCGGGTTATTGGAGTGGCGAGTGGCCGGATATGTGATAAGGCATGGAATGTATAACGCTAATCACTTCACTGTGTAAACAAAAATCACCACAATTATTTTCGTCGTCTCTTATTGGCCAATGCTCGATCAGACAAATATCACGGGCCAGACAGACATGCATTGCCTGATGTAGGATATTCTAATTATCTGTTTCACATTAGTTTGGATTTTTTAAAGAAAAAAGAGACCCGAATTTTAAAATAAGAGCATGAAAAAAGACATTCCGCAAAAACTAAGTTAAAGATCGCTTCTCGGCCTATTGGCTAAGATCAAAGTGTCACTGCCAATGGCCGATTAGTGCCAGTTTAGTTTTGGCAGCTTGCTGCACACTTATGATTAGGAGGTCCACCATGGCCCCACCTCTAGGATGCATTCTAGTTTTGTAGGATGTCTCACATTCTCAGTATGAGGATTAGGGCACCTTGCGTCCCTCTTTAGGGGCAGCCCAATCTTCTGTTTCTAGGCAAACAGCAAGTTAAAAATCAGCCATCATACCCTCCTTGTTTTTTTCATGAAAACTTGTTGAAATGATATTTTTAAAATTCGTGACAAAGCGTCAAGTCATTGCTCCCCTGAAGGTTACTATACATTTGACATAGCGTTATCAGTGAATTTACCTTATCTCTGCTCAAAGCTTACATAACTGATCACGGGCTATATTTATCCATTGAGAAGCACCATTGATTGTCATTGAGAAAATTTGAAGATGTCTGATTTCACAGTGATAGGACACTCTCTAGCGCGGCAAACTTTGATTTGATCTTCAAAAACTGTGTGGAACTTCAAGGAGGTTGTTGACTATTGAACATTCATACAAATTCTGTGTAAACAGATTATTGTGACAAGGTTAATTTTACAAATGAAAATTTCTACAATCTGATTTATTTTATTTTCAAACTGTGAAAGTTTTATAGTATACCGAAGGGCTCCATGATTTTTGAAGAAAGATAAATTACTGACGTCAATGAGGTTTTAACTCGTCACTTTTAAGTTTCGGCTGCATGTCACAAAACTTGTACCAAATATGGTGAATGAAACTACGCAGAAAAGTCGAGGGCACCAGTAAACCACAATTTAAATTTAACTTGTAGCTACCACAAAAGATTTTAAAGTAATAGTTTTGTTCAGGAAACAGTCCGCTCATTCTTACAGAGACTCATAACCAGTAATTCTCTCTGTTTACAGGTGATAGAGGCTCTGGGTCTGGTGAGATTAGACGCGAAGTTACTAGCTGGAGAAGAAGTCACTGTGAAGGATATAAATCAGCTGTCTACTCCATTCATGCTCAACGCAGCGTTACCTTCAGCATTCATACAGGCACTGCAGCATGAGGGGAAAACTCCTCAGAGTATAAAGGTATGATAATCTTATTGTTTGGTCCTTAAAAACATAGTGTTATTCAGTCACGTTCACAGTTTCTTGCTTAGCCTTTTAGCAGCTTTTAGCAGGATAGTCAACCCTATTTCATGACACTTAGATATCTCAAATCTGCTAATAAATAAATATGCTGTTAGTGAATTGTCAACAAACGTCTCCAAAACTCTCTCAATGGACCATCTAGGCATCCATGTGAACTCTCAAAATTAGCTGGATCTTGTTTTGCAGCTGCACGTTATCATTTGCAAATGCGTTACAATGTCTGTGCATCTGATCCAAATTCATTTTTGTGCTAGTGCTTGCCTCTATATGGCGAATTGAGGCTGAGATATTCACCAAAACAACGCAAATATTTCAATATTGCCAAATCTGAAAAGGCTTTGTACATGACCGGCACAAAAATTAGGCAAGAGCGCACGGTATAAATATTGGTAAGTTGCGCATATGCACGGAAGAGTAAGCGTTCTATAAAATGTTCCCGATCAGATTAGCGATTGTAGTCCTTTTAGCTCATACAAGACCAAATTATCACCTCGTAGACTACAAATTTTAATCTGATTACTATGTTTGGCTTTGATAAAATGAAACAGAGTTTTCACGCTTCCTCCATGCACTATTAGAGAACCAACAGACAGACTAACTATGAACTGTTATTGTCCTCTACTGGGAAAAGAGAAGACAAGTCTTTAGATTTACAAGATCTTTAAATATGAGTGAAACTATTATTATTATTACTATTATTATATTTAAAGTTTCATCGCGGTATCTGCTGCCTGGCTACTTACAATATTGATGTTGGTGCGGAAAATTTATCAAACTTTTAGAATTTTGTGTTCACAGGGCTATCACTTGTTGTCCTTGTAGATTGAGCATGCAGAGATCATTCTACAATACCTGAGTCTGGATACGGAGTCTATCAAATCTGATAGTGAAGCTCAGGAATCTGTGAAATCACTGCCCATATTTGAAGATGTGGATGGATCATACAAGGTTAGCCATCTATACTTGAGTTTTCCCCTCTAGTCTACTAGTCCATCGAGAGTCAAAGTAGAATATATTATTATAGTGGTTCCGATATTTGGAAAGAATATTTTTTCACCGTCATAAAACAGCTATATCTTGTTGCCGCCACACCATGTGACAAAAGTAGATTTTCTCTGTTCAAGATCGAGTTGGATTCATCTGCTTCATTGGGGTTTATGGGAGTTGCAACATAAAAGTTATCATGCTTTACAGCGTCATGCATAAGCTAACACAGCAGCATCATTTTTGAGTTTCCTAACAGACTGAATGAAGAATGTCTCTTCAATGCTATCTCTGGTAGCTCGACTCAGTTGTTACTTTCATATTTCCACTATCATTCCATTTTATTATATTATATTATTTTGTAGGCTTTGAAAGGGAACCATGGAGTCATACTAGACAGCTGTATACCAACTCATGGTGTGGCTCAGTGGATGGAGAAAAGCCACTGTCTACTTCTCAAAGAGAAAGCAGCATACAAAGATCTGTATGACGCTGTTAGTCTGGTATGTGAATCATTGGGTGGATAACTCGGGATGACAACCCAGTTTCTTATCTAGTTGTTCACTAGTATCGACTACATACCCGGAAGAAATGTGGTTGATATAATGAAATGCCATCAACCTGGGCAACGTTTGAGCACTTAGACTGGTGTCACTTCTTTCTGAGTTTTCCTTTCGTAAAATCTGACTGAGTTGGAAATCTTTTCATTTCTGTTAATGTTTCTATGGCATATGAGATGGGATGAGATGGGATGAGATGAGTCTGTTCATACCGTAACTATTCACCCTATTGCTTGCTAGTCCGAGTCTGCAGAAAATTATAGCAAACGGAACGTGTGCCATCTTTATCAAAACTAAGCAAGTAGGTTTTTTTACAACAGGATAAGAAGAATGCTATAGAAGTGTACTTAGATGACATATTCCCAAACTTCTCTTCATTCGATAATGACCTGAGAATGTCACACCTCACCAGTATAAGAACCTCCCTGCTGCCACTGCTCGAGGCTTATGCTGACACAACTACACAGGTAATGTCAGAGTCTATCTAGGTCCAGCAATGAACAATGAAGGTTTAGTTCATTGGGTCCAGTTTGGTTCAGTTTGCCTGCACTTGGAGTTGCCCCTCCACTGATAAGTCGCAGCTTATCGGGGGAGGGGGTCAACTGGAATACAGGCAAACTGTATCAAACTTGATCCTGTCTTTATCACACCATTGAATATTCGATTTCAAATTTTCCTCATAATTTTTTTATATTTGTTAGTTTTTTTCTTTTCTAGTCTCTCAAATCTTTTTGAGATAAACTCAAGTTCTCTTATGGTGATAAGCATATTTCATAGAGTAGATAAGATGGAAAGAAGATGCCACATCACCAAATGAATAACAAAATCCAATTTCAATCTCTCTCGACCATTTATCCATCAATCTTGACGTTTTTAAAAAGTTAATTTTACCAATCGATATCTTGGATGACAATTAAGAACATGTTTTATGACATTTCAGGAGAGATTTTGGGATAGACTGAGGTCCTTACCCTGCATACCTCTGCGGTCAGAGTTACTCCCCCTGTGTAAGTTCAGAGATCCGGAGGTAGAAGTGCTGACCCTGCTGTCTGATCTGCACATGCTGCCGCTCCAGTTTGCTGACGACTGCTGGCTACCATTCCTCAGAAAGGTAAATCTACTGAAAATTAATTATTACAAATGTCGGCACAGTAGTTTTTACCTGGTATTCATGCTGATCTCTCATTGATTTTATTTTGACTTCCAAAAGATTGCGTTATCAGATATTGGTCAACCTGTACAATTTGTGTTTACACCCTCCCTGGTGTAATTGAGACTAAGGTATTTACAATAAGTTATCCCCTCTATGGTAGACAGAAGATACTCTGAATATTTTATGATATAAATTGAGCAGTCTCTTGTATTGTATTGGTATTCCTACTGAAAATCTCATAATAATATATTTATATTATGTTTATATTGTGTTATTCCAGGCAGGACTGAAGAGTGATGTGAATGACTCCGAGTTATTGGAGTGTGCAGAGGCAGTGACAAAACTAACAACCGCTCAATTCTCAGAGGAGAAAGCCAAGCTTGTTATCGATACTGCATCTAATGGTGGATATCAGTCGGAAACGCTCACAAAACTCGCTCAAATCAAGTAAGTAGTCAAGTCTTCAACACAAATAGTCCAGGGAACGGTCCCTGGTGGTGGTACCAATAATGTAGGTTGTGTCCTGTTCTCTCGATAGCAATGAGGGAATGTTTTTTGCATGTATACTGGAACTCCGGTTTTTAAAGTCCCGCATCGATACAAAACAAGAATAACTGCACACAACAGAGTTGAACTGGGACGTCAAAATACACAAAATGTACTGTTAACTAAAAGATAACATCTGACTCTGAGTCATCAGGAAAGTAGTTTATTCAACAGAAAAATGTTGTGCCAGATCTAAGTGATATCCATCAGAACGCCTGAGAATGTTTTATATATAAATATTACATTTATCTTTAGATTTATTCCACAAGACAGTATACCTGTGGATGACCTCATACTGAAGTCGTGTCCCCCTGTTATACCATCTGATCAGTACATAGCCCTGGATGATGCGCTGGTGTATGAGAATGATAAGGACAGGCATATATTCAGACATTGCGTGTTGTGTTGGAGTACTAGGTCTACACTTCCTAAATGGGTCCAACTCTCCAAAGAATTATCTGAGGTAAGAAAGAGCCTTACTAAACAAAATCCCAAGTTATTAAGGCTTGTAAGGGTAATCAGCTATTGCATATTAGTCAGCATGTAGTTAACTATACCTTGCCCAAAACATCAGAGGAGGCATTATTGTGCAAACTATGAGAAAATAATTCCACATTATTGGCTAATAAACCACGAAATTGTGTTAGACCTATGTCATGGCATTCTAAGCATTACATTATTATTTTTGATTTTGTTGTTTTATTCCCTTCCACAAATGTGTATTTTGTAGAAGGCAAATATCCGACAGCAGCCCACAATCACTGATGTCTGTCAGCACATGAAGAATGTGTGCGAGAAGCTTCCGGAAAAACCGTCTCTGTCAGCATTCAAGTCATTCAGAAAGGTAAGAAGTCAGATTAATTGAAATCTTGTCAACTGACCGATCTCTCGGTGTGTTGTACTTCTGATGATTACTTCTTTGATAGTTTGTGATCTTCGACAAAATCTGCTAAGTCATTTGCTCAGACAATATGTTAGAAACTATAGAGTTTGTTTCTTGATTTGGTACTGGCACGGCATTCAGCCTAGCCAGGTCCTTGTGGAACGCGACTAAAAATACCCGAGGTCCACTGTGTGTTTGCACACCCACATGCTGTTAAAAGAAGCCATCTGCCTCTTCAACATACAGAGTAGCTGGTTTTTTCCAGCGAACTTGGGTATAGGGCACAACATTTGGTACTATGGGTCCCAGTACCTGTACATGAGAGAGAATACCTCTCTCTGCTTTAAAGGTAAAGATGTTATGTAAGCATCATCAGTGTCACAAATTCAATTAACTGAGTTTTCCTTGATGCGTGCATTGTTATGGTGATTTATTTCAGGTGATGTACTACTGTTTAGACTACCTACAGAACCCATGTAAGTGTATGAAGAAGAGGTGTGACGACTGTGCAATACTCAGGTCACTCAAAGATAACAGCTTCATATGTGTGAAGAATCGACATCAACGAGTCAAACCTACACAGGTAAACTAAGGAATATTGTGTTATCATTAACGCAAATGACAGGAAAGAGATTATTTTTCTGAGACTGGAGAGTGGAACAGGCTTAAATTTAGTCATTAGATCAGGCATAGCATAGATAGGGGATGTGGCTGACAACAATTGGGCATCTGAAGAGTTGATACTTTTATTTATTAGGAAGATAGGTCCATTTCCACAGATCATAAGCCGTAACCAGGAGGTGAAAACACATGTCCCTCACTACCGCTGTGACATTGTTGTAACTATGGTACATTTACCATCTAACACAGTCGAGTTGATATTTGAGTCATATACATGTTTTTATTATTTACTTCAGGTTATTCTGCACATGCCATCGGATGTGGACGCCGATGTACTATATCCGTATGTGTTCAGCCGACCCTCAGACATGGCTAAATATGATGATCTACTGCGACATATCGGGGCGGTACAGACCCCCGGCCCTGACTTGTATGCTGAGATACTCCACTCTTTATGGCTTGACAATGGCAGCTCAAACCCTCTACAGACTAACGATAAACAGACTGCAAGTCTAGCTGTGTATGGGCTATTCACAACACTCACTCAACAAGGTGAAGTGAATTTATATACCTTACATACTTTCTAACTTTTGGACTGAGACCTGCTGCGCAACAAAAAAAGCCCAGCTAAGTTGCTAGATTTCTCCAAACATAGTTAAGAATTCCTGATATTGAACGACACATAAAGAAAACATTTCAAAATTAATATCTGTCACAGAAGCATGACCAACCTGACAAAAATTTTGACTACACACCTCCCGCTTGTTGATTTTTTTTAAGATGATGGGATGTATACTCAAGGTTATATTATATCCTCATACCTTTCACACAGCATACGGCGTACTAGATTTTATTAAATCACTACCAACTAGTCTTACTTATATGATGATTTGTTACTGTTTACAGGTCAGAGGTTAACATCTCGACCTCTGTGTCTACCCTCAGATAAAGCTCTCATGTGTCTCTCAACTGAGCTCATCATCTCAGACAGTGAATCTCTCGTCAAAAATATCAAAGGTGAAGACAGAAAATAATAAAATAACTCAGTATTTTGCAGTCATTTTTGTGTTTTGAGTTGTGATATCTCACCTAGAGATTGGACAACTACCACATGACATTGATAATGGTTGATTGATATTCCTCTCGTCATATTTGTGGCATGCAAGTGAAATTCTGTAATCATATTATACTGACAACATACCTTAACAGTTCTTGTTCAATTTTGCAAAATATCCATCTGGGTAAGCATGTAAACTCTAGTTGCCTATAGAAACTAAGATGTTTCACATGGATGACATATATTTCAGATCGAGGATATCAGTACATGTGTTCTCTATCTAGCTGTAATCTGAGCAAACCTGCCAAAGAGCTTATGTTCTATCTGCCTGATGCAGTTCGGCCTAAGCTCCTATCTCAGCTTATCACAGAGAGGGTGGCTGTGGACACGCCTTGTGAATTAGACTTGGATTGTCCATTCTACAGCCAATACTACACCAGGCTTCATAGTGACAAATTCAGAAAGGTGAGTCACAAGATTCTTGAGATCCAAAGATGCAGCTTTGGGGAATCAGGACGCCAGATGTTGAACTCTTTGATGAATATGTTGCTTAGGTACTGGCTCCGATTGGCTGGTGTGATCAGCAAATCGGATCAGAGCTGACGCGTTGGCCAGTGCATACACTTAACTCCGACAGACAATATATAGGCAGATAAAGGGAGGGATATCTATTTTTCATATCAATCATGAGTAAGATGTAAATTCCAATTTTTATCCTACATTCACTGTGCTACCCTGGTAACTGGTCAAGCTCTAATTGATGTGATATTTTTTGCAGGCGATCTGGTTGATAGCCCGAGTACCTGAAGAGTCTCGGTCACAGTTCTCTAATGAGCTGGGACGTCTCAAACTACTGGAGATAACCTGTTTCCATATGCTCTATGGCTATTTGAGTGAGAACGGTAGAACAATAGAGGCGACGAGAGTAGAGAAAATAGCACACGTAGATAACACACTGGCTAGTGCCAGACTGTACATACAACACAGTGATAGCTACCCAGGTCCAGGAGGTAGGGTCAAATAATGGAAGTTATTGCGTGGAGATTTGTATTTCTTATGACTATCTATTGCCTCTGACTATTGCTTAAACTGCTCAACCGTTTGCAGTATGGTGGTCCTTGTTAGAATATTTCCTCACTATCCAATACGTTCTGATGACACCATCATGAGATTATGGCTGATAAAATGCGAAAGAGTGTTCAACTCCCAATACTTCATGTGAGACTACACACATTAAAAAGGTCTTAAAAAGACCGAGAAAACTGTCTGATTAGGACCAAATACGTTGATCACATGATGTCATGCCAATGTACTTATGTTGTAGATCTAGTGAGTGAATTAGCATCATCTATAAAGTCAGTGATATGTTATAATGAGAATTACTACATAGACACCGGAGCACTCATTGAGCTACTCAGGTGTGAATCTGATGATGATATCGACCAGTATCTACTCGAACAAGGTGAGTTTTACAACAAGGCACTTGGATCGTGTACATTCTGCTGTATGTCTAGATTAGAACGGAAGTGGTCACATCAAGTTGGAAGGAACACAATTAAAAAGGTTTTTAAACAAATATAGTCAACAGATATATATTATTTCCCTTTTTCGCCCATATCCTCTGACTCGAATCTGCAGGGTATTTCTAACATATCAACACAGCGTGTCAGTTGAACACACAAAAACATTGCACCTCCAACTTTTCACAGGTCTGAATAATAAGGAGGATGACATGTCGCGACCTAAGCCGGGCACGCTGATATCTAAAGAAGCAAGAGAGATATTCCAGTATGATCCGGATATAATATTCCAACCTAAGGAGTATGTGGGTTATGTGATGAAGACAAGCAGCCAGGATATGGTTTACGCCCGTAAGTTAGCCTCAGGCTCCAGGATATGGTTTACGCCCGTAAGTTAGCCTCAGGCTCCAGGATCATCTAAGACGGAGAGAAGAATGTTAATAGATACAATAAAGTATATAATATCTTCCTCAGTGCCAAGTATTAGCGAATTGGGATGTATTTATTCTGTGCTTTCATCATTTTGCTTTCAGGTATCATTTAATCGGACGCTGAAAATCAGTTAAGCCCAATCCTGTCATTTTTTAATATATCTTTATCTCAACAAAAACCTAAACCTAGAGAACGCATTGTCGTAGAAACTCACCAGAAACTATTTTTGTTTTGTTAGGCGTGATCCGAGAATCAGAGAAGACTGAGGGACAGGAAGTGAAGGCGATGATACGAGAGTATGACCTTGACACCGGTCGAGGTTACTCTGTACAGGCTGGAGCCATGGACCTGTTTAAGGAATCTCGGAGACAGAATCTCGATCAGAATAAGCAGCTTATACTCAGTGATAAGAAGCGGCAGCAGGGTCAGCAGGTCAAACAGGGCAGCGCAATCATAGAGGAAGCTAAGAGGACTGTCACTAAGCTACTAAACGAGGTAAATATAGCAGAGCGTATATTGTGGCATATTTATCTCTGTATCATACATAACTAATCCAGAGCAGCAGATCAGTATTTTGGTAACTCTATTGTTACATGTAAAATTTTATACAATTTTTTAAAACCTTGAGATGCAGTCTTCATAAAAAATAAAACAAGGCCAATGAAGGTTTTGGTGAGGGTTGCTTGATATTTGTTAATCGCAGCTGAACTATATAGTGGGTAGAGATAGTATAGTCTGAACCTTGTCACTGTGTGATATTTTAGGTATATTCAGATCCGACAATGTGGAGACAGAGGGATAAAGTAAAGAGAATGCTGCTTCTCAAGTGGCATCCAGATAAAGCTGGAGATTCTACTCTGGCACTGGAAGTCTTCAAACATCTCAAAATGTAAGGGTTTGTCTCTTGTATTGAAGTTGTCTCATTATCTGTACAACTATAGGGACCATGATAAGTTTCCGTTCCCCTCACAAATTTTTCTTCAGGAGCTAATTTTGAGATTTTATTTAGATGAGTTGTCGGGAAGGTTTCCATGCGACATCCATGTTATATCATATCTTCTTCCAGTGTTTGATATGTGTGCTATTTGCAGTACCAGTGTTTGATTTGCTGTACCAGTGTTTGATTTGTTGCACAAGTAGTTGGTACATGTGATATATAATTTTGATAGTGAGATAGACAGAGTGGAGTCAAAGTATAACTTATCGGATGATGAAGATGAACCAGAGGAACAGGTCTATGAGTGGGAGGAGGTCGTAGTTAACGGGCGCAGCACTAACAACAACGTCAAAGAAGACAAGCCTGTACAACACCCACAGGTAAAATCTCCATACATGATTAATACTGAAGGCACTGCTTGAGTACCATAGGTCCCTGTACTCTAGGGGGATAACTCTCCTTGCATGAAAAATTAACCTTTGAGCAAGATTGTTGTAGGTGAATCACTGTTTGTTGTATCATCTTAATACATGTATGTTGTAGTTATCTTATAATTTTCTCTGAGTAGACAACTTTAGAGTTGAGGCAAAATTTGACCATTTCTCTTTACTCCCAGGTGAGGGGAGATTTAGAAGGTGCACAGAGATGGCTGAGACAAGCAGAGGCTGATATGAGAACAGCGAAACATATACTCCAGTCTAAAACAGGATATGAGTGGGTATGTCATATCTGCTGTGAGGTCATTAGGAAGGTCATGGTCTCAACTATACTTGGTAAGTTCAACAGAAAGTAACTGATAATAAGGTTATCAATGTAAATAAAGTCATGATCACTTTTATCTCCATGCACTTTGTTATCATCGTGTCTTGCTGCCTCTACTTGGCCAGCACCTGACTGCCACTTGCCCCAGCTGGATATGTCCACGAGAGTGGCATAATTATCAGTGTATATATATATGATTTATTTTAACTTATTTACAGCGAGATCGGTGCTGACATCAGAGCTTGAGTGTACAAGATTCACCAATAAGCTGTACGATAGCATCAGTAGGGTAGCAGGCTTTCCCGATCAGCTACCTGTACTGCTCATGGAGTTCAACAAACTAAAGGTGACCTTGCATTGTATCATTATACTATGAGGGATAAAACAACCTAAGCTGACTCTTCCCCATAATTATCCAATAAACATTGAAATATATATTTTGGTTAGTTTGACTGCCCAAGCATTTTGCTATTGCCGCTCCACTACAAACTTTTGTGTGGCTTCCGACTAACAGTTTTTGTCACTCTTGCTCTAAATTGGCAAAGAAACAAATTTTTTTGTTGAGAGAAACAAGTAACGTGGACTACTGATATATGGCATGAACACTGACTTCCCCTGAATGAAGCTTTGGAAGCTTCACTTCAACATCTTCTTTTATCTGTAGGTTGATGAGTCATCGACGAGACAGCCGGGCGTACATCCAGGTACTTCTATTCCTGCTGATATTTACACCGAAGATATTTGTGAGAAGGTCCTCAAGTTAACAGAGGATATATCTAAACTACTAACTGAATACATAAACAAAACACCTAAAATTGAAGTCAAACCTGACAGCGAACAGCCTAAAGCAGAGCCAGCATCGGAAAAACCAGCCGCAAATAAACAGGCAACCAACGGGCTAGTCACAAACAGAGTCGTAACTAAAACTAGTAATTTCAGCCCAAAGCGGACTACTATGAGAAGTGGTGCTCGGGTCAGTGTGAGCTCTAACTATAGTAAGAGGTGATCAACTAAGGATGAATTTGAAAACTAAATTCTCCAAAATCCAATAGTTATTAGAAATTGTCCATCTCAGCTCAAATGTGGGCAACTCCGGCCTTAATTCAACTGCCAATGAGAGTCTTTGATAAACAACAAGTGGATATGCCTGTATTTTATGCTTGGACAGTGAAACCCTAATGTTTGCTTGATCTTGGTAGCAAACAAACGCTGGCTGAAATATACAATATATATAAGTGATAGGTATATGGATATTTTCAGACTGCATCGGTGTCAAGATCATGTTTTTGCTTTTTACCATATTGCCCTTTCTGATACTTTTGGTTTACTTTGTGCCATTCTTTATTAGTGATTATAGAATTTGATATAATAAAAGCTTTATTTTCTGAACCGATTACTGGCTTTTAATATAGTTGCTGTCACCAAAAGATTGATGTATAATTTTAAATGCTCCCATAGTTACAGCCTACAACCACCTAATGAAATAGAATATCTGGTCAATTCCATAAACTACTTATCACTCAGGCAGACATCCACTTAGAGGAGTTCAGTAAAAAAATAAAACAGGAGATTTTTTGATGCAATTTTAGGCTCAGGAGCAGTTGAGATGCTAAGGATAGTAACATAGTTTCCCAGTCTGCACCCTAGCCAGCTAATAACTGTCACTCATAATGATTTTGGCTAATGTTGAGATATTAGCTTTAATTGATTATTATTCTGCTTCCCGTAATAAGTGTTGTTTTTTTTTCTCCTGGAGCTCAAGTCATTGAATATGTGAATCATCTCAATACCAAGTTTCATAACCATGGAATAAGATTTCACAGCTAAAAATCTCCCCCCCCCCCCTTGTCATCATCCTGTGGAAAAACCACTTCTTCCATTACGTCCTAAGTTTCATGATCTGCTGCCCTAAACCTGATAGTTATGAGTTTGAACTATACAAAGTTCTTTTTGTCGGCATGATTCATGATACTATTCAAGTCGCGATCGATAGGGTTTTGTGATTCGTAATAAGTTCATTGTCAAAAACAAAGAATGGAAGCAGCCGCTGCTTTCCACATTTTTTCCAAACTGTTCAAAAAGCTGACGTGTTTCATGACGTGGCCAATTGCCTGGCAACCTACTTTCAACATCCTGATGATGTGCCAGCATAATACTAGCAGCTGTCCAATATACTGCAAGCAGATTTCAACATGGGAAACTTATTTGAGAAGAAAGATACAGGTGGTAGTGGCGGGAATTCAGACTGCATTCAACAGGACAGAGTAAATTGGAGGTAACAGCTCCTCTCATAGTAACTGTGATTATAGTTTGATCACACCAGCTGCCATTTATGCAAGGCGTTCATGATTGGTACACACACTGCTTGCAATCTTGTTGTACGATCCCTTTTAAAACAATGTGATAAGAAGTGTCATTTTTAACATCATCATTTTCTGAGCTCTGTCTCCTGTTATGAATTGTCAAAACCTGAAAACATTCTCCCATCTATCTCCATATTATACTGATTGTAGAAATGAAGTCATAAAGGGACAGATTCCTGAACAGGATCAAGATGACGTAACAACAATGAATGATGCCCGCGATCTAGCAGCGGACATTGAAAATTACGCTGCCATCGTTGGAATTTCTCCAAATAAACGCTAGAAATGAACACCAACACAGACCAAATATATATCTACCTAAATTAAAATTTGCATCGTAAACCAATGATGTTGTCACAACTGTCACAACTGTTTTGTTTGTCACTATCGACGTGTTAGTTTTGTTTCACAGACATGTCTTGTTTTATCCATCATGTTTGTTCCTCATCTATCTAAGATCAACAACAACAAGAAGAACCAGAGTAAAACTTCCGCATGAGGATAAATATGACACAAGACTTAACATTTTAAATTTAGATGAAATCAGTATTCATTTTGATATAGTCGTACAAACTTGATTATAAATAAAATTTTATGTTTAATCTAGCTATCTTTTGTTATATTGTATTATAATTTCAACTTAAACACTGGTTTTTCACTTGCAGCATTTTAAGTTAAAATACATAAATGTTCATATAGATAAACACCATCAAATGCTAATTTTTACATTATTCTATAAAATGATTATCATTCTGCTTCCCATAATAAGTGTTTTTTTTTCTCCTGGAGCTCAAGTCATTGAATATGTGAATCATCTCAATACCAAGTTTCATAACCATGGAATAAGATTTCACAGCTAAAAATTTCCCCCCTTGTCATCATCCTGTGGAAAAACCACTTCTTCCATTACATCCTAAGTTTCATGATCTGCTGCCCTAAACCTGATAGTTATGAGTTTGAACTATACAAAGTTCTTTTTGTCGGCATGATTCATGATACTATTCAAGTCGCGATCGATAGGGTTTTGTGATTCGTAATAAGTTCATTGTCAAAAACAAAGAATGGAAGCAGCCGCTGCTTTCCACATTTTTTCCACACTGTTCAAAAAGCTGACGTGTTTCATGACGTGGCCAATTGCCTGGCAACCTACTGTCAACATCCTGATGAAGTGCCGGCATAATACTAGCAGCTGTCCAATATACTGCAAGCAGATTTCAACATGGGAAACTTATTTGGGAAGAAAGAAACAGGTGGTAGTGGCGGGAATTCAGACTGCATTCAACAGGACAGAGTAAATTGGAGGTAACAGCTCTTCTCATAGTAACTGTGATTATAGTTTGATCACACCAGCTGCCATTTATGCAAGGCGTTCATGATTGGTACACACACTGCCTGCAATCTTGTTGTACGATCCCTTTTAAAACAATGTGATAAGAAGTGTCATTTTTAACATCATCATTTTCTGAGCTCCGTCTCCTGTTATGAATTGTCAAAACCCGAAAACATTCTCCCTTCTATCTCCATATTATACTGATTGTAGAAATGAAGTCATAAAGGGACAGATTCCTGAACAGGATCAAGATGACGCAACAACAATGAATGATGCCCGCGATCTAGCAGCGGACATTGAAAATTACGCTGCCATCGTTGGAATTTCTCCAAATAAACGCTAGAAATGAACACCAACACAGACCAAATATATATCTACCTAAATTAAAATTTGCATCGTAAACCAATGATGTTGTCACAACTGTCACAACTGTTTTGTTTGTCACTAACGATGTGTCAGTTTTGTTTCACAGATATGTCTTGTTTTATTTATCATGTTTGTTCCTCATCTATCTAAGATCGACAACAAGAAGAAGACCAGAGTAAAACTTCCGCATGAGGATAAATATGACACAAGACTTAACATTTTAAATTTAGATGAAATCAGTATTCATTTTGATATAGTCGTATAAACTTGATTATAAATAAAGTTTTACGTTGATTGATTTGAGATTTTTAATCTAGCTAACTTTTGTTATATTGTATTATATTTTCAACTTAAACACTGGTTTTTCACTTGCAGCATTCTAAGTTAAAATACATAAATGTGCATATAGATAAACACCATCAAATGCTTATTTTTACATCATTCTAAAAAATGCTTTGTCGGCTGTGCCCCTACAATTGGGTAAGCCACGAAGCCTAGCATCCCTGTTATTATCGTAGGTCAAACCAAGAAGTTAGTTCTCCAACTCCTTGGTCAAGCGAGGGAAGTATTTTTCCCAGAAGATGTTGAGATGCTTTGGATGATAAATCAAATTGCACTGACAACGGCAGCACTATTGAAGCAAGTAAATTGATTCTGTGAATCACGCCTTTTGCTGCCATCATCTGAGTATTTTAGTATCAATCAAAGAGATCTTATTTAAATCACAAAAATAATTGATTTTTACCTACCTCACGACACATTGGCTAACTCATACCAAATTGGTTTCAGCTGCGTCTGGTCTTCAGCTTTCACTTTCCTTTGCTCTGAGTATTTCGGCTATTGTGTACACCATTCATTATTCTTTGGAATTTTTGCCTTCAAGTGGACACTTCCAGCAATGTTAAGAACAATGATGGGTGGACCTGTTGTTTACAGTTGTTAGTATGTATACAATGGACTACGCAGTATTGGATTATTTGAAAGCTTTGCCTATAACAAAAAATTAATATCTAAATATTTCACTGACAATATATAAAACACATAATCCAGACCACAAAGAAAGAACTGGAGAAAACCAAGTAATTTTCCCCTCTGATGATTTTCCACATACTGGGAAATCAATAACAAATATTATTCCACAGACAGCAGTTTACATTTATTTTGAATGTCAATCGTCATTCATGAGGTTTTTGGAGTTCCTTTTGCATCAAATTAAAATGTCATACATTGAGTTAAAAGTCCTCCTCAAAAACGATGTGATTTTAATCTGTATACTCATACTAAAGTTGGACTCCCTGATACGACGTACACGTTTCCTTGACCATCCTATGTAGGACTAGATAACTCCCAGTTTGACAGAGTTTTGACTGGTAAGATTTGAGTCAACCAACTTACAACTGGACAAGAAGAGTTTATTATAAAAAATGAGGGCAGCAATGATGAGGATTTTCTCATCTATCAGGTTGTAAATTTTCTCAGAATTTGCCGTCGAGTCTGGCCACATTCCACAGTATCATAATATCGCGCAGCCATAAATCAGATATTGTTTTTTGTCATAGTTCGGAGCAAATATAAAGGATATGGAAGAGTCCGTCCTGTTCCATGCTCGAGGAAACAAAGGACCTAGCTACAAAATGTGTATTCCACAGTGCAGTTCACACATGCCCGCATGTCTAGATATAGCGTGACGTGGCAAACTGCCAAGGTATCTGCCGTATCGTAAAAAATGTGTGCCGTGGCAGATTGTGAAACATATCGCAAGCAGATCTCCTACACACTGGAAAAACACTAGAAATACATCCAACAGGACCACCATCGAATATCAACAGACATCCAAACATGGGTAACCATCATGGTGATAGTGGAAAGACTAATAGTCTACATGAGACAGAAAACTCCAGGTAAACATAATATTATGTCTCTGTTACGTACGTATTTTTAAAGTGCCATTTAAGATTTTGTATTAATTTTGTAACACACATCTACGTTAGGTTCAAAGTGGTCCTCAATCTGTCATCAGCTAAAACCAGCTGCACATTTGCTATGATTGCCTTCCTCGCAATTTGCGGAAAAATGTTGATACCAATTGCAACAAACTCAATGATCTGTATTAATATGTCGATCAAACTTTGTCAAGTGATACCTAAATTGAGGGGCATACCTACCAAATGCATTGAAGACCCCCGTATTGAACTACAGGAAATACTGAATCCTGACTATCTGATAACAGAAGAATCTGTTATAGAATACAAATATGAGCCAGCTTATGTTTAAACCAGGGTTTACGACAGCTATTGTTTTTTCAACTTTCAGAGAGGAGGGGTTTGGTGGCCAGAGCATTTGCATCATTAGGAGCCATGACATGAAGTTGCCAGGCGAAGTGGCTGACTCTAAATACCATGGTGCATTGGTTGGCATCGTGGAAAACAAGAATTAGTGTATAACCTGCTGTATTCGATAACCACCATAGTATAATCTATGCTTTGAAAGGCGGTCATTTTTTTTTACATAATAAATTATGATATATTCTATATTTTATTATCTTTTTTTGCTTAGTTCTTGAGGAGGTACGCTAAATTGATATTTTGACTGATAAACTTTCACCATTCTGCCTCTCCCTAAAGATCACCGTGCAATCAGTTTTGCTTTCATCGATAATAAAACTTGAGACGTACATCTGAAGCAGCCCTTGTATAACTAAGTAATTCCCAGTGTGCAACTGTTGAGGAACGATTCATTACAATGAGGGTAGTATATGAATGTAGAATGTTCTTGCCAATATTTAGACATGCACTGATATAGACAGTTTTCTGAGCTGTGATTTAGGCCTCAATTCGGAGTTGTCCTCTCTCCAGTTTGGTACTTTTAACCCACGCCGCATAGGAAAAGCGTGCTGAAAAGAGGGTTACCTTGAAAACCGCTTATAATAGGATAAAATTTATTTTTGATTCAGAATCTACAACATTGAAAACTCACATGGACATAGTTTGGGAAATAATTTTAGTATTTGGATAGTCAATTATAGCATTTTCTGCCTGTTTTGCGGACAATTTGGCAGAATTTTTCACGAGTTTCGTCACTAAAATTAAGATTTATCAACATTCAAGCCTCCAATAATTTATAAGGGTTTTCAATGGTGCAGACTCTGAATCAAAAATCATTTTTATCCTAACATAAGCGGTTTACAAGATAACCCTTTTTCAGCAGGTTTTTCCTATGCGGCGTGGGTTAAAAGTACCAAACTGGAGAGAGGACAACTCCGAATTGAGGCATAAATAAGAGCTCAGAAAACTGTCTATTGCCGTATAGTCGTATTTCTGTTGTTGCACCGATACAAAAAGATATACCAGCAGATATAATAAGATATGAAACAAAAATGAATGATTGTTAACCAAGCCAAAATAGACTTTAGTGCAGTCTAATTTCATATTATTACGATGGTCACACTACTTTCACTAGGTAACTGAACAAACCCACCGCTAAGTTTCTTATCATTTTTAAACGAACCAAATTGCACGTCATATCTGCTTTGGTGCTGGCAGACACATGCTGTAATCTTACAGTTACAGCTAAAAATTTTGTCACATGGTAATGAGTCGAGGTTGCAAATTTTAGCCAACAACAGCCTTGAATACAGAATGGTGGTTTTTTTATGAACAAAGAGCCCGATTTGAATTTGTCAAAACTTTGCGGCCTCAACAAGAAATTAGGAAACATAATCCGTGGTCGTACAGCATTTGCGTTACAAAAGTGACATTAAATGAAACTGATTTCAATTCATATCAACACCTTCAAAATCCTGCAAGATATCAAATAGTTCACTAGTCTGGAGAAGCAACTATAAAAAAAATACATACATCCAAGCATAACAGAAGGTGGTATAAAACAAATATGAAATATGATTACATCCAAAAATTTCCCACATCATGATTGTATTGGGATGCGCTGTTATCACTAACTCAGCATAACAAGCAACTGTCCGATGATATTTGATCTAGTGATCTGTTTTATTATCGAGTCGTACCCTGTTAATAAAGGTATATGAGTAAAAATATGGTTGATGTGCGAGGAATAACGAGAGAATGAGCACATCAAAAACGAGCGAACATAATGCAGCGTATAAAAATATGTGCTGTGTTCAAATAGTATTTCTAATTGACATCAAAATGTGAAAGACGTATTCCGCATGTTTTAATTAAACTCACAAAATTGATGCCGGGATAAGATGACCATCCGAATCTATGATGCCATGAATATTATAGTATTAAACTATATGCCTGCAATAAAATAAGGTTAGATAAGCTACTGTGGTAATAATTAATTTGTAGATAAAATACTACATGACAGAACCGTGAAAATATTATCGCTTTTTATCTATTATTATACAACGCAGTGATGCATTTTGCAAGAGCTTATCCAGAAATAGATAAAAAAATAATGCACAGATAGAAAATTATGATACCTATACTTGAGTCACATTGAGTAAAGAATAGATGCCGTTGAATAAATGTGGGCTGCAGTAATAGTTGGTTTCAATTTGACTGCTGCCTAAAATGTTACAGATGGGCCAGACAGAAATATATATTGCACCGCATCAGGATACGATTACAGTGCATCCATTTATGCTTTACCTAAAACTGTCATTTCCCGATTACAAACAATACAGAATTGCTGTGCGAAATGCTTGACTGGGGGCAATCGCTACACCTCAGCCACTGAAGCCAGATTTACACTCCACTGGCTCCCTATCACATCACGATCAATGTTCAAGCTAGGTGTCATGGCTCATAAAGTTGTGCACCATCCAACAACAATCCCAACATATCTCTCAGGTCCTTTTTCAACATCTAAGCATATTGGCAACACTCGCAACAACTCATCGAACACACTCGTTTCTACTTTCTCAAGCAAACTCTCAACCGTCGGCGATCGCTCCCTACTCATCACTCTGCCCAAAGTCTGGAATTCCCTCCAACCTGATCTCCGAGACATCTCTTCAACTTCCCTCTTCAAATCCAAACTAAAAACCTTCTTATTTAAATCTACTTATAATGTTTAATTTTAGCCTGGCTGGTTGCCTGTTTTTGCCTGGCAGGTGGCCATATTTAACTATGTATAATGTGTACATACATGTATTTTATTAGAAGTTACTATAATTTTATCTTTCCGTTAACTCATTGTCAGATTTTATGTACACTTTTATTTTATTTTTTATTATTCTACACCGAATATTTTATCTCGCATTTTATCATGTGCAACGCTTAGAAATCATTGTTTTATTGTATAAACAATTTTATTAAGCGTTTCATAAATAAACTGTATTATTATTATTACAGACACCTGGTTGATAGTGTTTGATAGTGTTTGATAGTGTTTGATAGTGTTTGATAGTGCTTGATAGTGTTTGATAGTGTTTGATAGTGTTTGATAGTGTTTGATAGTGTTTGATAGTGTCGAAGCAGTCAAAATTTGATTTGATATTGGTTTTATGTCAGTAACCATGGAGACTGGCCATAATTGATTGCACTTTGATTGTGGGAACCCAGCAATGTATTTCAGCTTCAAGCCACACGATTGGTTTACCAATACAATGATCATCCAACAAGTCAGGATTAAAATCAAGTACCAAATTTTTGCCCAGATCACTGGTGGTAGTTTTCCATTGTAATTGAAGTCCGGTACCAGCAGCTCTGGTTGATTTAATATGAGCACTTAAACCAAAGCCAGTAAACCCTATTACCAACAGTTGATCAATTGCCAACAATTGGTAATCATGCTCTCTCAATGTATTGCCTGTTCCATCAAGGACAGAGTGATAGCAAGGAGAGTGAAAGTGTTGGTGGGATATCCCACCATCCTTGGTGATAGTGATCACATAACATACCTGTTACCGTAGTTACAAGAAATAGAATATTTCCAAGTCAAACCTTATCTTATATTTTTAATACACAGATATCAAATGAAATATACGTAGTTTGCCAAAGTAAATGTAAATTTTAGTGCACCCATTATACGAGACCCACTCGTGACAAAATGTTTCAGTTTTTTTCATTTTTCACTACACTTGCACAATATTAAATCCATGCTCACAACGCTTTCTGTGATGTTTGAGCCCAAGTAATCAGGCTAACATTAAGATAACCACCCTTCATCCCGCTTTACATATCTCTAAATACATAAGCGAAATCAAAGAGGAAGAGCACTGGTTATGCTTGAATAGTATTAGGTCATCCTTTATAAGGGGACTTGGTATCGTTTGTTTTTCATTTTAGCGCACTGATGCTAAAATATGAAAAAACAACTTTTTTTCGTTTATTGTTCCAAAACAACAAATCGAAATATGAAAATCGAGTTAATTTTTGTTTTTTAATTATCTTATTAATGAAAACCGAAATATTGATATGAATCCTATTTTCATATTTCAACTTTGAATCACAGTAACAAAAATCAAACATTGCAAATGTAGCCTTAATTGTTATTTTTTTCATGGGGATATACTGGGATTTGCATTTCTTGCCGCTACCGGATGCTGCTGCCAAAAATGTTATGTCTGCCTGAGGTTGGCATGCTGAGATAATTTTTCAAGTCAAGTCAGCTGCTATGAGGGGCTACTGTGTGGCTTGTCTGCATTGATTGCCACACAATGTATGTTACAGTGCTGGGGTGAAGATGTGAGGTATTCGGCGCAGGTGCTTTGTAGTGAATTTTGCTGATGCTGTTAGGCTGCCGCCTGGTGGCTGCCGCTTGTTTGATGTCGATTGTACGTTAAGCTTGCTGCCTCTGGTGGGTGTGCTGCCGCTGGTGTGTTACAGATGGTGTGCTCAGTGTGCTGACGATAGTGTGCAGTGCGTTTATTTTTTCAACTGATATCATGGTATTAATAAAATTGAATGCTTACAATGCTGGGTCAAAAATGACTGAGAGCGGAGATTACTTAAATCAGTAGTTCATAGTTTAGGTCTAAAAATAGTTTTGCAGCGAGATGACGTTCTACATTCATTACTGATAATACAATTTAGTCCAGTGGCAGCCTACCAAAAATGTGGCTAGAAACGCAACTTCATTTACAAACTTGGATGGATAAATTCTTCAAGTGGATTCTAGGGTAGTTTTTCGAGGCGGTCGCAATGGTGATGATGTAAATTACACAAAGTTGCACAATAGGAAGCTAATTGCCAAAAATGACCAAAATCACTGTTCTTTGGAGATTTCAAAGGTCTGTCCTGTGCTCACCTTATGAGTTGGGCTACTCAAATTCTGCAATCAGATTTATACATACCTTTTGTATTATATCATTGTGATATCTCAAATATTGAGTGAATGACCAACCTTATAAAAAGTGATAACACCGCAAAAAGGGAAAGTGATAAAACAATGATGCATTGGTTCAAAACATCCAAAATCAGAAAGAGCATGTCATCATTAGTGGGTCTACAAGTTCAAATGGGTCTGTTATCATAAGTAGCCGAGATATGGCCAACAACGGTTGCAATACCCCTTCTTTCACCTGTATATAACTATCATTGAAAGGACCCTATTTTTTTAATTTTGCAGTCGCCTCGAAAACTGACTTTGAATGTTCGTATCGATTTGATTTTTTCTTATGGTGGTTTTGTATTGACTCCATCAATGCCCTAATTTTTTTTCCTCATTACACACCTGATGATCCTTGAAGGAGTTCATTTTTGCTTTACTTGCTATATAAACATAGAAAGACGATTTTTATGATACTATAAAGGAAACCTAAAAGTACGCACTGCAGTGTTTTTGGCAATTAGCGGCTTAATGTGCAACTTAGAGTAAGGTACAATATTGCCATTGCGATCAGCTTCAAAAACTGTACCAGAAACAACTGACAAACCTTATCCATCCAAAATCGCAAATGGAAGTGATAAGTTAGGAGGAGGCTGCCACCGAACTAATTAAAAAGAGGGTGTGTTTGATCAGCACCTATTTCTAGAAAATGCCTCTTGCTCTGTTAAAAAAAATCATGATGAGGATAAATTCAAAAACTCCACCCTTTCTTCATAACATAGGTTTGGTAAACGGGTGATATGCTGCCGCTGATGTGCTGCGATTGTACGCTCAGCATATATCCTCTGGTGGGTGTGCTGCCGCACACCAATGAGCGGCAGCACACCCACTATCGGCAGCACACTGAGCACACCATCTGTAACACATCAACGGCAGCACACCCACCAGAGGCAGCAAGCTTAACGTACGATCGACATCAAACAAGCGACAGCCACCAGGCAGCAGCCCAACAGCAGCAGCAAAATTCACTACAAAGCACCTGCGCCGAATACCTCATATCTTCACCCCAGCACTGTAACATACATTGTGTGGTACTCAATGCAGAAAAGCCACACAGTAACCCCTCATAGCAGCTGACTTGACTTGACAAATTATCTCAGCATGCCAACCTCAGACAGACATCCCATTTTAAGCGGCAGCATCCGGTAGCGGCAAGAAATGCAAATCCCCAGTAAATCCCCATGAGAAAAATAACAACTAAGGCTACATTTGGAACGTTTGATTTTTGTTACTGTGATTCAAAGTTAAAATATGAAAATAGGATTCATATCAATATTTCTGTTTCCATCAATAAGAAAATCAAAAAACAAAAATTGACTCGAATTTCATATTTTGATTTGTTGTTTTGGAATAATAAACGAAAAACAAGTTGATTTTTATATTTTAGCATCAGTGCGCAAAAATGAAAAATAAACGATACTAAGTCCCCTTATATTCCTTACCAAATTGATTGTATTCATTTGAGGTGCTTAGCAATCCATAACTGAATAATTTATCACCTCCACACATCTCTGATTTTTTTGTTACCACACCACACCGATTTCCAAGAAGAGATACACACTTACTTAAACCTCCATTAGACAACTTAAACCACAAAATAGCAACAAACTTTAATATTTCACTCTCTTCATTGAGAAACACCTTTACTTTGAATAAGTTAAAGAAAAGGCTAATGCAACATTTTTTCAGTTTATTGGCATAGTCTTATTTTTTGTTGATTCTTTGTTTGTATCATTTTTCTTTTTTTGCCATTTATGTCACATCATGAAAAACATTTGAAATGATGAATTGTTGCTGACAATAAAAGTATATATATATAACACGCAGTGCTAATAGAGTAGTTGTTCATCCACAATCAGTTTTAAAGGATAGTTTAGTAGAATTCCGGCATGTTTTAGGATTCTGTTAAATTTTTGTAATTCATATTTTCCTGCATCAAGATCTAATTGTTACACTGCTTATCTACCATGATAAGTTGTTTTAATCCTTGCCAAAGTCATAATCACATTTAGAACAAGGAGTGATCAAACCAATCAAGGGGGCGTTAAGTTGAATTTTCATTGACTTGTTTAAATCTGATGAGAACATATGCCGTAAAATATCTGTCACACACACACAAGACTCATGTCCATTTATAGTCTCCATACCTTATGATATTGTGTGAGAAGCCTTGATGTTGGTTCTTGGTTCTTGGTTCTTTGTTTCCGGTATCAATATGGGTCTACGGACTGGATTCTGGGGCACATGAGCATTTGAGGTCGGATGCTCTTCCTGACACCACCATGATCCGCCAGGAATCCAGCGATGGGACCTCTCGATTGAAAGACCCCATGCCTTACCCATTGTACACACAGCAATCCAAACCACCAAACTATGTAAACATTCTAACCCAGGGCTTCCCAACCAGTGGCCCAATTAATTTATTTCAGAAAACTGTGTAGTCACGAAAACAATTTTCACCCCTATATTTATTACATTCCTCATTTGTACAATAATAAGGAACGTTCTACATCTAGTCACAGTATTTTGGAATTCCCCAACCATTGCATTTGAATGAGCTCCAATAAATAAATTCCCCACTGCAGGGAATACAGCACACCCATATATGAATGTTTGATTTATGGTGAGGTTGCTGCCCCCAGGGACATTGCAAAATGAAATGAAATGGTGGGCACCTAGCCTAGGCACCCAGCCTGCCCAGGCTATTGGGCACCCAGCCTGCCTAGGCTATTGGGCACCCCTGTTCTAACCTAATATTGCTGTTCAGTTGTAATTCCTTTTTTTTTAATAGAAGTTTAGCAAGTCTAGGAGTTGTGAACCCTGCATATTGTATCTATTGCTTAGTAGAAAGCCTCTGCAAAACCCTTTAGCTATGGAAAACCTTTTAGCAAACTTACTAATAACACTTCTCAGCCTTCAAACAATCGGTTAATTTTATCATTATCCGTATGAGGTAAAGGTTTACTTGGGTTAATGAGTGAGCTTTTATAACCTCCACAAATGAACTTTCATTTCCGATTGTGTAATTTCCAAAAATAAAGAAATTCTGAGCATAACAGAATAATCTTAACCCCTGCCATCAAAAGGAGGACCTACAATGCCACATAGTTCGTCCAAATCCAAAGAACATAAGAGAGCCAGAGAAAGGGAGAGAAGCAGGTCAAGGGTATGTTACATTTATATGATTCAAATATGTAAATATCAACCAGCTAAAATATATTTGACTTAGATATACTCACTGATTCAGGACACTATCAGTGACTGATAGTGATAGGTAGAAATAGCCAGAATAGAATAAATAACATCAATAATTGCAAGCTTTGGCCAAAAGGCTATGATGATGTCTAGAACCGATGTTTTCAGACCAGTGGAAGGATGATCTCTCAAAGTTGCCTATTGATAATGTAAAATAGTTTACTCAAGAACACAGTCTGAGTTATGGTATGGGGTCATTTGGGCCTTGCTTGGGACGGGTGTTTGTTTTTGTTAAGGACAAAGCAGTCAAATATTATTGGGCACTGTTAATTAGAGAATTCTCAATCAACAACAGAATGTGGTGCATATGCATTATCTACAGCTTCCCCACAACTTAATATTACTGGTCAGAATCAAAGGTAGCTACTAGATAATGATTCCACTGATATTTTAGGAGAGAAAACATGAACACAGAGAGCGAGGGGATCGGCCCATTAAACAAGAGAGAAGATCACCTGAACGAACAATTAAACAAGAACCCATGTCTCCAGACAGACAGGTTAAGAGGGAGAGACATTCCCCTGATCGCTCCATGAAGCGTGACAGACATTCTCCGGCCAGGGACAGACATATGAAACGTGAGCGTAGGTATCCGGATAGATCACATATAAAACGAGAGAGAAAGACACCCCCTAATGAAACTGACACACAGAGCAAATGGTCGCCTGGTGAGAGGGTGGAGAGAGATACTCATACAAGAAGACAAAATAATCACAGGCCTTCGCATCAAGGTAATCATGACAGGTGAGTCAATGGGTTTGTAGAAACTATGCAGGGATCATTAGATCAAAGGGGATCATAATACATAGTATTGATCAATTGTTTTCATATAAGTTTACATTAACCTTTGTCTTGCATCTGATAATACAGGCCCATACCTTACCTATATCACAATCATAACTTACTGCTCTGCCCATGGAAGAAAGCTAGTAGAAAACTGTCTCCAATGACTATCAGCTCAGTGGAGACTGGTTGTGTTCCTTTGAATATGCCATTCAGAAAAGTTTATCATCTCTCTGTATTTTTGATTTCATCCATAGGCACCGAGATGACAGAGAACGCAATAATCATCGTAGGATACACGACAAGAGGCGGAAGCGTAAAAATGAAGACGTAGATGACTCACAGTTTGAGTATGGAAAGCCTGGTCAAGGTACAAATATCTATTATATGTCCAGATATTCATTTTTCTCTTCTGTGACCAATTCATTTTTCACCAATAGGTACGTGTCTTTTGGAGATGAACTAATTCAGAAAGTAAATAATAATCATAATCTCTTGTTTTGGCGACTCAGTTATCATCCTAAAGCCTCCTAGTTCCATGTCCCTGACTAGTAAGTGTTAGTCATATATTGTGCGCCTGTATTATAATCTGTCTGTTTGTTTGTTTCAGATAAAGAAGAGGAGACGATTAATGAGGAGGATAAACACAAACCTGACTTTGGACTATCAGGTAAATTAGCCGACGATACGAACACCTTCAGAGGTACTGTAGTCAAATATAACGAACCTCCGGAGGCGAGAAAACCTAAACTCAAGTGGAGACTCTATCCATTCAAAGGTAATGTCAAGGTCAATGCTTCTGACTCTATTTGGTCATATCTTAAATAAAAAATCCATATATTTTATAGAGAAATGTCTGTCCAGTGAATAATTGTCCTTTGTCTGTCTGGTTGAGTATCTACAGCTCTACTTGAGAATGATGAATATCCAACTCAATGATGACTCAATCCTCTTAGATGAAGTTTATTAGCCCAAAAACTTATACAACACAATATAGGCAGCCTTGTTGTAGTGACAACTTAAAGCTATTTCACATCAATATTATGCCCCTCTTTCCAACAAAGCAGTTATAAAAATGATTAAAGATTTAAAATAGATGATTTACACCAAGCTTGAATGTGTGGTATATACATTAGGTACTATAACCAATCTGACTGTATTAGTTGGTGACAAGTATACGGCTTCTCTGCTACTTGATAAAAATAATACACTGTTATAATATCACCTTACCTTTCCATTTCACGATCTAGAATTTATGCTTCATTGTTCATTGTTGCATATCATCTAAATGTAAATTTCCCCTAACTTTCTTGTTGGTGACAGGCGAAGAAGCATTACCAGTATTACACATACACAGACAGAGCGGTTACTTACTGGGTAGAGATAGGAAGGTAGCTGATATACCTGTAGATCATCCATCCTGCTCTAAACAACATGCAGTACTACAATACAGATCTGTCGAGTATACAGTAAGTTCTACAATCACTTTAGAGTCATAGTATCAGTGATATTCATTCTTTTCAGAAGCTGTAGGAGTTCTGCTAAATTTTTCAAATCTAATGTTTCATGTCTCTTGCATAGAGGAATTGGTTAAATCTGAATTTCATCAGTTTGAGCAGGGAGTTTGGGACCTCTCTGGATTGTCCCAAACTCCTTGGTTTGAGCAATGAACTGAGGGAGCTCATTAGTTTGAGTGACAAACTTGTTGGTTATGTAACAGGTTTAGTAGTTGTCTACACATGAATATGAATAAGACAACTACAAAGTATAAACTAAATTTATCAAAATACTACTGCAGCAATAAATGTTTTCTAGGAGGAAGTTGATCTTCACCATGTCAAGTTACTCGACAAATTTCAAATATATCCACATATCGATTAGTTATATTGCATAGCCTTATAACTCAGTATAATGTGTGCCTGTGATCTTAGTTTCCCTCTGTTACAGAAAGATGATGGGTCAAAGGGTAGGCGGACACGACCGTACATAATAGACTTAGGATCTGCCAATGGTACATTTGTAAATAATCAACAGATCGAAGCACAAAGGTAGGTAGAGAGGTTCATGGTTTTTATATACTATTTTTCAATACTGAAGCTCAACATAATCTATGTATATTGACCAGGAGGAGGCAGAAACTCACATTTATATCCTAGGAGAGTAAAGTATTAGCTATTACTAAGTTTTGGCTAATTGAGAGTCTATATAGGCTGTGACTTGAAATTTAATCAAGACAGGACACAATATACAGTCTGAAATATTTCACTGTGATGTTGGTATTATAGGATATTACTCCTTGCTTGTATGGTGTTAACTACTCTATGTACCAGCTGTATAGAAGTGTACTGCTGCATGACAAGTGTTTCTGTTCTGGTTATGTCATTGGCTGTTTGTCTTGAATTTGACTGGCTGCTCGGTTGCAAACAACCACAACCCAACAGCCAGTGAAGGTTGAGACACAAATTACATATTAGTTATGATATTTAATTTGCCTTATATTCTACAGGTATGTTGAGCTGCTAGAAAAGGATACAGTTAAGTTTGGCTTTAGCTCGAGGGACTACGTAATATTACATGATAATATGGAGACGTCTCCTGAAGAAGCCGACTGATCAAAATATGGAACTCAGACTATAGACTATGATAAGTACCTGTATATAATATGTATATACTTAGTGGATTCATGTGTATTGTGCAAATTTACAGTAGGGATTGTCTTAATAATATTGTTTCTCAAAACATGCTTAAATGGACTTACTGCCATGTTTTTAAGGACCAAATCATCTTGTATCATCAACTTGAGGTGTAAATCAGCTGAAGCTTCAGGATTTTAGATGAAAATAAATTTATAAAAATGAAATCTTAAATTTAAGAACTGGGTATCCTCAGAATAACTGTTTTACCACATGTTATTTTTTTAAGCTGACCTACTGTTGAAAAGGATAGGCCTAAAATATATAATATTTTGTGTAATTTCACTTAATGTTGTATTGGTTTATGATGATTTTAAACAAAGCAATAAATAAGTGTACAATGCTAGATAAAACATGAAATATTTACAGCATTAGTATTCAGTGTAATGATTTCAACTGTATATTCATTATACATATAATGGGCTACAGCTAACGGTACACCTGCTGAATTTAGGTAACAATTCTACAAGTAGATGTATTTCAACTACCAACATGTTAAGAATAATGACTTGAGCTTGATACTGAGTAATCAACCTTATCTCATTTCCTGATAAAAACTAAATTCAAATGACTAGATCCCTGTCCCAAAATAATGTAACGGTCAACTGTATAATATAATCTAAAACATATTTTGAACACATTCGTGTAACATATTTTTGATCTGTAATAGTTGGGTTTAGTTTTGTTCTAATCTACTCCATTTCTATAGGTATGACTTTGCCTGTTCTCTTCAGCTCTGATTGCCAAGGTGCAAGTCCAACCTCATCCCCAAAACTATCCTGTCTGCAAGCAAAGATAACATAAAACATAAATTCATCATTCATATGACGCAGGCTTGCTGTGCGTAGTCTGATATAATTTTCATTTTCTATTTGTTTGAAAGTCTGAACCTTTGGTGAAGCAATGAATTTCAAAGTGAATAAACATCCAAGCTTAACATCATTGTCCTAGGGTCAAGTCTTCTCTAAACTTTACTTTTATCAAACTGATCCTCTTACCGAGCTTGTGGATCTTTTGTAGCCTGCTGCTTTCTCTCCTGAATCAACCTTTTCCAGTCCGGTGTTTCCGAAATCTCAGCCATCTATTAAATCAGAGAAGTGTGGTGTAAAACTCGATTGAGTGATCCAGTGAGGTTCTTTCACACTAACATTTTTAACTTGGATATGAGTTATAGTTTCATCTGGTCTGTAAGAGGCTGTAGCTTAACTACATTGTATTTTCATTTGTAAATACCACTACTAATTGCAGCTGTATTTACCAAATGTTACCAGTTAGGGGAAAGTTGATCAAGTGTGCATTTCTGTTAGTTCCTCTCACCAGTCTTTAATGTGTGTATTTTTTTTTGACCCAGAACAACATGCATAATTATGTTCCGCATTACAGGGCACAAAGGTTTTTGTGATTGACCCCAACTCCCTGAGGGCAACGATGCAGTTTGCTTAGAATAGAAGGTAGTTGTCTGATCAATGTCAGAGAAATGACAACTCCTAATTATGAGGATATGAATAATTTATTATGTTCTACTTCAGCTAATACAGTTAAATCTTTCATATGACAACTTGGGTGGGTTTCTTGTGTAGAGTATGGCAGCCTGTGGTTTATGTGACACGCTGTGACAGGTTGGTATGCTCAAATTTAACAACTTCCACGTATTATCAGCGTGCAGACCTGACAAAGCTATCACTGCAAGCCACTAAACACATAATCAGAATCACCAAACAATCACAGGCATGAAATGAGCAGTGATGCACACATGCCTGAAGACAACCACCATTAGATATGACTATCCACTGTCTTCTTGGTTGTATGTTATTGTTGTTATCATCTTCCAAGGTCCAAGTGTCAATCGACGAAAATAACTGCAAATCACGTATCAGCATGATTTAAATTCAATGTTTGATTTTTTCCTTATGGATTAATGGTTTGAGAATGTGATAAAGGCTGTGCCATGTCTGAAATTACTGTAATATTGAGATAATATTATTGTCTGTATGCCTTGAGGTTAAATCATAAATCTCGATAGACTTGTCTTGCATTCCATTAAGTTACCTGCTGTTTTTCTTGCTGCTGTTTTCTGGCTCTTTGGTCCAAAAGTTGCTGTTTCCACTGAGGCACAGAAGGCTGTATCTGTTCTGGTGTTGTCGGTTGATTATGTTGCGGGGTTGTATAGCCTAAGTTCTCGAATGCTTGAGGTGGTGCGGGAGGAGGGTTATGAAAGCTCATCTGACTGACAGCATGAGCCAACGGGTTCATATCACTTGTACTAAAAGTAGTAAGAGGTAAAGTTACTCCATAATGTTTGTGCTAGACGCCATTTACGGAATCCTCATGAAATAATATCTAGCAGCATGCTTCAATGCGTAGGACTTTAAGAAGAAAACAACCATTGTTTCAGGATGCTAACCTGGAGTATTGTGATCCATAACTGCCCTGTCTCATCATAGCTGGAGGTCTACCAGTGCCGTGCATTGCTGGGGGTGGTACAGGTATAGCACCCTGCATATATCCATAATCGCCAGAACCAGTTGATCCTCCAGTACTTGTGCTAGCTGTATGCTGAGGGGAGGAGTGCTTACTACTAGAACCGCTTCCACCACGATTATCAGTTATAAATGTGGAGAAACTGTGCATTGGTGCTGGAGGTGTTGTCAGAGGGGAGGCAATTACACTGCTGTTATTATAAGTATGGCTACCTGTGTAAAATGAGAGAAATAATACAAGCAACTGACTATCCAGCTCATTTTTCAATGCTTCATTAACCAAATGAAGGAACCAGCTCTGCTGGATCAAAGTAATGACCTGATGTCTTGATGTTGAGCACTACAATACATTGTGAAAATGGATGAATGTTGGATCACAACCTGATAGCCGGTCCTTTTATTGGTCATTTAAACTTGATGATGTTGGGAGAGAAATTGTTTCCTACCTATAGTAAGGTGAGTAGACTGGTTCCTCTCTGGTGGAGGTGGTGGGAGGGGCGGTTGATGATTGAACGGCTGAACTGCTGACATGGGCTTATTATTATTATTATTATTGCTGCCGCTTGTGAACTCAAGATTGTGTACATAGTAACAGTGCTGATCTGCTGCCTGTTGGAAAAAAGATAAGATAATGATGTCTAAGTGAGTTGACAGCTATATTGAATGTATATCACTTGTAGATCTTGACTTATTGTCTACTGGTTTAGATGCTTTTACATCGCCCAGGTTGATGGTAGAAGGATCTCATTATATTCCAATTATATACTCAACCATATTCCCAGTTGGTCAGGATCTGGTTTATAAAAGAATACCAATACCAGCAACATTGGCAAAATCTGAGCACTAAAATGAATCGTAACCCAATTGGTAGATATGGCTTTCATATAATCAGGTTAAACCTCTTACCTGAGCTTGTTGTATTTCGGGAGGAGGTGGTGTGGTGGGGGTTTGACGTATATTAGCTGCTATCATTGACTGCAGCATGCTGTCCGGCGGAGGAGGCAGATTCTGCTCTGTGATCGGATCTAGTGACATCTTTCTATCAGAAGAAGGATCACGACTCGATGGTATGCTTTCATTGGACGGTCTGCGCTGTTTGTATCTGGGGTGCCTGCTGGGTGAGCTTATCGAATGATCTCTAGGGTGAATCGTATCTGTAAAAAGGAATAAAAACCCTAAAATTGTACACCAGCTGTTGGTTTCATAAAGTGCAGGCTGGTTGTACAGTATTCTGCCAGCATACTTTACCTTACTGACAATTGACCATTTCAGCGCCAGCCACAAGCCACAACTCACTTCAGTAATTATATTTTCAGTTCCAAGGAGCTGATAGACAGGCATCATATTCAAACTTAATTAAATGTACAGCAAATGATTCTGGCATGAAAATTTGCTATGGATATAGTACGGTTCGACTCACTGTGTTTGGAAGGGCGTGGAGTATCAGGTAGTTTGGGTGGTATATCATGTTGTGTGGAGTTACTCGCACATACACAGTCAGAAGGCTCCAGCTGGGCGTACGTCTCTGAGCTCGGTGAGCTGGAGTGGCTCTCTGTACTGTCTGAGTATTCTGTAATAGAGTTTGGGAATTATTGCAAAACATTGAGTGCAAAACATTTCGAATGAGATGACTTTTGATGCCAATAAAAAGTATATATATATATATTGCATTTTGTATAATTGTAATTATTGCGTTTGAGAACTTAGGCTAGCGACTGCCCAGCCTTCAACCATGGACACTTCACAATATATATCAAGTGAGAGATCAGGTTGGTCTTTAGGCCCTTTAGCCTTTCTTTAAAGCCTGTCACAGAGAAAATTATAATACAGATGATCATGAGCTAAAATGGAATCACTTTTATTACCTTTGCATCCAGATGCCTTTAAATATATCGACTTTCTGAATCATTCCTTATTGTTGACTTAGTTTATAAATATATCAAACTTTGCCAATCTTGTTCGAGGCATAGCTAATATGATCTGGTGTTATGAGGCATCAATAAATCAAACTTTAAACTGAAGGCTGGCTACCAGACAAAATCAAACTTACGACTGAAGGCTGGTGTACCAGACATTGAGTGTTTATCCTTCTTCAGATGCTTCTTCTTTTTCTGAAATTAGAAAATCATATTATAAATGATGATTCAGTTGTTCATCAGGATGTAAACAGATTTTCAATCACTGGCTTGTTTTTAACAGAATTATGTTAATCAGATTGAAAAAGAATTTGAGTCAAAATGATTGATCTATCAGCCATTTCAGCTTGAGAAGAGTAATTTTTGGCGGACCTCTTCATTATAGCTGGTTCAGACACCTACCAGTGTAGCGGCGGTTTTCTTCATACATTCTCGCAGTAGTTTAGCACATTTCTTTTCTTGAGCTTGCTCTGCCCATTCGGCAGCGGTCAGACCATAGTTATCAGTCAGGTCAGCATTTATCAGCGGACTCTTCAGTAACTCCTGTACACACTGATAGCAAATAACGAAAATAGGTCATGTGATTATGATATTCTTTGAACCATTTCAATGTATTAAAAAAAACTTCCCATAATGCAATGCGTCAAACCTGTCAACAATGATGGCAGATCACTTCCTTGTCCGACGATGATCAATGTAAAATAGCGAAAGCTCTATGGTTGTATCAAGGTTGGTTGAATATAATATGATAACAATAAAGCAAGGTCTATTTTATTCCTTGGATAAGGCATGGCTTGTAGGAGAGTTGGCGTGAGCCATCAATTTTGAGACTAACTTTATTAGAAGCTGCTCAATAGACTCAATATACTATATTAAATTTTAATGTGTGACGTGATATACTGTTGCATTATACTCTGATCGAAAAAGAGTGAACTAATTCACTTAGCATGAGTACCATCACAAGGAATTTGGTGTCACGACCCCAGTTCAATTTTACTAATTAGGGGCGGGTACATGTTAGGTACTCGTACTAAATTGACTCTAGCGAACAGAGATACTCATGATAATAGTGTAGTCTCGATGTCAGTGTGTCTGTGGGCTGCACATACTCATCTGAATAAGTGGCTTTGTAATGTAAGAGCTTGTGAGTATTATCATTGGTAACTCACAGTAATATGACCTTGTACAGCTGCTATGATTGGTTACTCACAGTAATATGACCTTGTACGGCTGCGTCATGAAGAGGAGACGCTCCATCATAATCGGGTATAATTCTGGCTAGTCGGGGCAGCAGAAACTTAATGATTTTGAGGTGTCCTGCACTGGCAGCGTAGTGTAGAGGGCTGGCTCCGTATCTAGTATCAGTCTCATTAGGATGCATCCCTATATGCTCCACCTGTAAGCATAGCATTGTGAAAGGTTACTATCTAGTGCAGTAGGTGATGGTTTACGTGAAGTCGCACTCGGTCAATTACATCTGACACCACAAATCAACGTTTTTCTTACGTTGATTTGTGAGAAAATTTATCAAGCCAACCTATATAACTTTTTGTTACAGAACTTATGGCTACCCAAAGCTTTCTTTGAGTTGAATGCTCCTAGGGCACTCTAGTTTTACTGGTCTCTGGGCATTTTTGAAATAAATAGAATATACACCTAGCATACAAAAGTAAGGAACAGACAACTCTGCATCTCTATGAATTCTTCTTTGTTTTTACTTTTTGCATTAGATCACAAGGTTAATAACAGCATGTATAATTATGGCATTTACTCAGGAGGTTTTGTATCTTGTTTGCTGGCTTGCGATGCTTGACATCTTTATTTCCTGAAGATCGCGTGCAGAGCCAGATTCTCAGGCCGCGCCTCGATGAATCACTGTCTAACAATAATAATCAAATATCCGTCTAAACCGATGCTGATTAGAAAGCAGCATCTCCATGCATATATATTTATTACATAACAGGCGTTTACCCACCACAGCATATGTAGTTTTAAATAGAGCATATTAAGCACTGCTCTCATAATTGTATATCTCATACTGCCGAGGTGCTGTCGGCGTTATGTAGCACATAGAGCTCAGATAAGCTCTCGCTGCTCTTGCAACTGATCAATTCTAGCTGCTATACTATATTTTTCTGTACCCTGATATCAATCAATAGATATAGCTAATCTTTGCTAACAAAATCGGTTGTTATTTAATTTTGGTAGAACATAGACCCCACAGCCTCAACTTACTCTCCCCACTGTTTTGCCTGAGTTGTTTGGCATCAAATGTATATAAAATCAAATAGTCATCAACTAAATCTTTGAGCTCTTGAGCATACCAGGAAAATCAATTGATGGTCTCAGAACTCTTGCTGCACTTTGAACTGTGAGAGTTTCATGTTTTATCTTTTTTATGTTAATTCGATGCCGCTGCTCTTTGGCAGCTTTGTTTTTCCTGTGTTTCACATCAGCTTACATTCTTACGCATCAAAAGATAAGATCTAGGCCTGCAGAGTTCATACCAGAGGTCGCCGGGATGATGACATCACCAGCCTCAGGTCTGATAGCATGATCAGGATGTTATTGTGTGAGTATTTTGCCTCTGCCTCAGTGAGAATATCACAGGAATTGAGTCAGTTGGCAGAAAATTGCTCTGATAGAATCACTGCAACCCCAAAACCAGTGAAACAGTCAGATAAGAAACCAAAATCTGAATGTTCAGCCAAGGATTGTGAGTGTGACTCCTCGATCTGGCTTACTCACCATCCATTTGATACAGTCGAGACATCCGAGTTGTGATGCTGCGTGTACACAATTCATGTGACGATTACCGGTCATGTAAGGAATTAGCTCCTCATGTGTGCTTACTCGTATACCATCCCTCATGTTCCTCCTATCTACACAGCTGTAAGGAAATGAGAATAGATATAACCAAATGGTTAGAGTGACTCCCAAATATAACGAAATATAAAGAATGAGTCAGCCTAGGTATGTGGTCTAGCTGATGAGTTCTAGGTTGCACACAAGAAATAAAAAGCGAATGCTGGATCACATTTTCAATGTATTATTGTGGGTTGTAAACATGCTTTATTGATAAGGTTTGTGGTAGGGGCACATTTGTGGTGTCCATAACCTGTGTTTGCCACTCATAAAATATATTCAGAATTTTATGTTTCATTTCATAGCTGACCATGTTGCTATACCTAGAAGCTGGCTCTCTACTCCTTGCATGCATAGAATAAAATTCTACATGTTTTCTGAGTTGATGCTCCACTTATTCATCCTGTCCTCTTTCTAATTTTGTGACCCAATTTTTCAATGCACTTAAATTACCAATGAGAAAATAGTTTGTAAATAAACTTTGAGCTCAATTTTTATTTTGATGTAGCTAAAAGCTCAGGACAATAGAGATTGAGATTGGGGTTGCCTATGGGTGGTGAAATATTCAACCACATACCTCCCATATTAACCACAATCAGGCCACACCTCTTTGAGAGGGGAGGTAAATCTGTCAAACAGAGAGACCTCACAAGATGTAGATGTAATGGGAAAAAAGTTCTATCACAGCAATCTGTGGCAAAGATACTAAATACAGTCATTTTCTGTGGTAAGAACTATGCTTGTCATGTAATCTCTGATTTGGGTATGTATTTCAGTTTTTGTTATGATTCATTATAAAAGCCACAAACCTGTGTCATTCAGCTCTCAAGCTTGTAAGTGATAATCCAAATGTAGTAAAGCTTTAATTAATCCAATATATTAGCTAAATTTGACAGCAGATCTCAGCAGAGTTCACACACAGCAGCAGTCAGCATGAACATCCCTCTCTTACTTAACTGACAAGACAACTAGACAACTTAACTGAGCGCTGCAGCAGCGGTCTAACAGTTGTATACAAGTGGTCTTTGTTTGTGTGATGCTCGTATTTCCCATGAGAGTTAGAGATTGTAAATAAACCTGCCCTATGTTTAATTACTAGACTAATGAAACAATGGGCCAAGTGTGGCTCCTAAAGCCTCCCATGTATAAGTGCATAATCTGATTAGCTGCTCACTGTAAGATTTCAGATAAATATAAATAATGCTGCTAGATGTACTTCACATCTTAAAACTCTCCAGATAACTTCTGAACCGGAATCGATCAATAATGCAGTAATATGTATGAAGTTATGCTCTAATCCCGGCCCCAGCCTAAACAATCCTCGCACCAGGTATTGCTTCTCATACTTATTATGCATTCCAAAGTCAACCATTAAAATACAAAGTCGAGACAGGAAATGTTTCTTACCTGGAAGTTGTATAGCAGGAGAAAAGGCTCTTTTTTCTGGGTTTTGCTTGCGGCATCGTTTCTCAAAATAAACTTTCAAATCAACCTTCCGACGTATATGTGTGACGTATATACGGATAGACAGAGCAGCTGTTGGCCAAACTTAACCTTAACATAACTAAGATCGACAACGGAATGAACCTCTGCAAGGAAGTCGTGTGTTCCTCTTTGATAATACTCTTGCACCAAATCCGAGTACGTATTTGCTACCGCTGATAAATTGTACATCTATCAGTGAGACCTAGCACTTGTCTAGAGCATTGCCTCTTGGCAGCAAGATTAGTTTCGGTTCTCCGACATGTCAGCATTGGCACCACTCACAAATCTATAGCATGTGACCCCAATGTTGTTGCAACTTGACTACAAGCAAGCCCCTCCCTCTTAAGCGGTGCAGCGACAAGTTGGATCACAGTCTATGCTAGGTTGGTATGAGGAGCGAGGGGAGGGCGGTGACTCTTTAGATGTGCAGAGATTGATCATATCATAAATCATGTTTGTATAGAGCAGCATTACCTAATCACTTGTATATGATTCAATGTGTCCAGGCCTCTACAATCTATCATATCTATCGGAGGCTGCTGGAAAGTACAGTCACTAATGAGTTGTTATTTTTTGTGTATCTCAGCGTGTGAATAGCCTTGCAGGTATTTATGAATAATTATGACTGGTTACATCATCATAGGCACAGAGGTTGACTCTCTGTTAATTGACTAGATTTAAACCCGATTAAGTCTTTGTTATAGCAGTTCGTGAAATCAATGAAACAAAGAGGATGTCCTTCCAATGCTTGTTGCAATAATATATGAAGGATAAACGTAGCAATACAATACTAGTAAACCTATAAGAATTTAATTTGTGAAATGCAACAGTGAAGATGTTCTCAGCTACCAACTGAGGTGCGTCTTGTGGCAGACAACTACCAAATCTCAGTGTGACCGTAAATGAGATAAATCTTCATAATATGACATGTATTTGCCATAAACTCTGTTTTGTATCAGTTTGTGTGAACATTTCCGTTTTTTAACTGTATCTTTATCAAACAGTGTAGCCAACAAACTAACATGTTTTATATGAAAAAGTCATCCGAGTTCAAAAACAAACTATCAGGGGAACTAACCAAATAAAAGTCTCTTACAACTTCACAGCCGTCAGCTCAGGCAACGCTGATCAATATCCAAATATACCAGTATTACAGAAATTCATGTTAGAGTAGAGGCTTTATTTAGCTAATTGCCTATGTAATTACTCTATATTTGATGTAGTAAAACTTAGCAGATGGTTTTCCTCTCAGTCTATTGATTATACCATCAATATTGTGAAAATATTAGTCTGATTGTTGTATTAAGCGAAAGTTTTCGAGTCTGAATTTGTGTCTGCACGTGTTTTATTTATGTGAGCAGTTTTATAAATTGGGTGAATTTACAAATAACTAGGCTTGTTATAAATGTTTCTCACAATAGGTTACTTAATTTTTCCATTGTGGAACTAACAGCAGAGACTTTTTTCAGCAGATTATGCTAGGAAATAAGTTTTCATTTTGTTAAAACTTGCTTTAGGAACAAAATTATGTATGAGACAGTAGATATATCTATAATATCTCTGATGATACTGACCTGTAGTTAGCCGCCTCTATTCTCCCTCTCTGTGATGACATCATAGATATCTATCTGTATCTTATACTCATGTATTGTATGGTGATGAGTTAGGTGAGATGTTATCGTCGAGTTAATCCACCAAGTCATCAATGACAAGACTCCATATTTGTGATAAGATCTTTTGTTGCCTCAGTAAAAGTATTGGACGTTTTTACAGTTTTTAAGTTGCCAGCATGGCTATCCTATCCTGTATAGATATAACGTAGCTACAAGTTGCAAAGTGGGTATCAACAAGTCCCGAGAGAAAGGTTCAAGTCCTCTTCTAAGTGACAAGACCGTTATAACTGAATTGGATTTATCACTTCAGCTTTTATCATATCTTATCATCCAATAATAAGCAGCAGATAAAACCAACATCGCTGACTTTTATTAGCCTTAGAACCAAGTATTGGATTATGATCAGAGTGAGAGGCTTTACAGATGTCGAGGGATTCCAGCAAAGTAACAACACAGTATCTGATTCAGCATGTATGAATCAGGAAATATCAGTTTAGACTTATCCTCAAAATCTGTGTAGAAGTTGAAGGGCTCGGCATCACAATAAGGCGTTCAAATTAAAAGGTTTTTTGTCCTTCCAGCTAATCCTCAGGTGTATCAAATATTATTTCAATTTCAGTATCTTAGTAGAACTGGATTCAAAGTTACTGGTCATCAAATTTTTACATTTAAAACCGTTACACGATCAACGACCCCTTACAATTTAAAACATGGAAATGAGGCTAGACCAATAAATGTTGTAAACAGCTTGATATTTTAATGTATTTCACGGCCAATCAAATAGTAATGGGATTTCATATTAAACCACAGCATTGGTACAATTACAAAATCCACATTGATTTTGGTTAGCATGGCATCAGGTCAATCAAGCAGACACATTATAAGTGATGTTGTATTATTGACAGGAAAAAGTATTGGATAAATAAAGTGGCTTGGTATGAGTCATAGCAATTTTATCAGATCTAATGTGGGTTTTGTCCAGTTGGCTGCAGTAACTAAACATGGTTTAATGACCCACTTCAATGAAAATTATAGAGAGATTCTTTAAACCTCATTTTCAAAAAGAGCCTCAATCAATACAGGGAAAATCTCTCGGCATTCACATCTTGATAAAAGATAAGATGATAGGTAGAGTTGCTTCCTCCTTTTTGTGTGGTAGAACAACTTCTTATTGTAGATGAAGTTCTTCATCGATGAAACGCTCATCTTTCTTCGGCTTGTAGTACTTCTCCTTATATATCATATAAAGCTCATAGATAATCTCACACACGATGATCTCGTTCACATTCCTCTCAATGAGTCTCAGAATAAACACCCCGTCCTGTTTCAGATGTTTGTTAGCGAAAGCTTGAATACACTTTTTATCCGACATCTTGTTGTATTCATAATCTGGTGATAGCTTGAGGTAATGTTTGATGAAATTCACTCTTGTACGGAAGGCCACGTCCCACGCCCATTTACTTACTGAGATGGAAGAGAACAAGGCTATGAACACCAGCCAAAACCAGAGGAAAGCATAGATCTTTTCATTGAAGATGTTTATACTAAGTACACACTGTACTGTATGTCTATGGATGTTATCGCTTACTTCACGGATATAAAAACTACAAAGTGTTACTCTGGGAAACTTTGTTGATTCAAAGCTTTTTTCTCCGTTGAATGTTCTTGTCATGATGTCGATACCATAGGATAGGTAGCCATCACCGATAAAACTGTCCAGTAAGAAAAGCTGACCGACTGCATTCATCAAGTAGATTATTTTTATAAAGAAATAAGTATACATCATGTAGTTACCGTACTTAGCCCCTACAATACAATCAAAGACACCAGAGTCATTACAAAAAAAACTGTCATAGGAGGAAAAGATAAACATTGATAATTGATATCACACTTTATTTTGAAGATCATCTAAGATCAGGGTGTGGTTAGCTTCAACTGGGATTTAATGGCACACTTTTATTGCAAGAGTGTTGATAATGGAACAAAATTACCTCTCACTGATTACCAATGGCTTCAAATCCTGTGCAGAGACACTATGTTTACAGAGTTATCTACTCTTGGTCAATGTTGAAACAACTCTTAGCTCATTCCTAAATAGTTCAAAAATAACGAGTAAGAACTCACCAATGCATATAGCCTGTGATATTCTCTCAATATTTTTATTCTTACGAGGCGTGTATCTCTTACACAGAAATCTGTTTATATGAACAGATACAAAGCCTATGGATTTGTCCCTCACATCATTGTTGATTATGTTTCCCTCAGATAGAATCTTCACCACATATTTCAGATCACAACCCGTTTTCTTAGTCATTCCTTTCCATATCTAAAAACATGAATGGTTTGATCCGAAAAATTATTCTATATCTGATCTTCAAATTGTTTACAACTTTTTTGCAAAGATACCCAATCAGGTACACCGTTTTTTCACCTTTGAAAACTTCACTGGTGGTTTTATGACCAGACTAGAACCAAGAGGAGTAAGTGATAGCTGGGGAGGGTGACTTCATCTCAGCTGGCACTAAATAGTGGATAGCTGAGACGGGAATTTATACGTAAAGATGGTGAGTAAATGTTAGCTAAACTTAAAAATTTTGCCATTTCGAGCGAAATGGTGAAGTTTTCCTTCTGCTTATACTTCATTCCTCAATAGTATTTTGTAAATTTTTAATTTGTCTCAGCAACATATAATATAATAGTAGGTTACAGGGACACTATCACATCTTACCATATGAGGCATATAGAAGAGAAGTGCTTGTAGAATAAGCATCAGAGGAACCCACTGATAATAGTTAATCTCAGACTCTATTTCCTCATCTTTGAGCGGCGCCCTCTCATCGAATGGTACGTAATATGTGTCCTTTATCCAGCAGTAGTTATTGGTGTAATATCTCATCGCTAAGTTTGGACTACCTGGAAGCTACAAGTTATATTATTATCAGATAATATGGCAGATGAGCTGGATACACCCCCGCCCCCCTCACACCAGCCTTAACCCTGATACAGTATCAACAATATTATTCAGGGTCAATTTCCTTGATTCTAGGCTCTTGGTTCATCTTTTTAAAGATCCAATGAACATTATTATTGTGATGAGAATATATTCATTTGTGGGAAGAAGTCAATCGTCGGGACTTAGTTTTTGCCCTGGCAAGCAAACTAATAAAATCTTGATGTGTCAGGTTGCTTCAACAATCATTGCAAGTTTTAAATTGTAAGCCAGGAATTACACATGTTACAGTAAACCGTCAACTGACTTAGTAGTAAAGGTCAGATCGGGATGTCTCCTTCGATAAAATAAGAAACCATAATTATACATAACTTACCCAGCACTCTATAGGGTCACCAGCGTATTGTTTAGATGAGACGACAGCACACAGTATGACTAGTAGTACTACTGAGTATCTACAAGATAACTTGTCAGCCTGATCACCATCTCCTCCAAGGTCAAACCTGATACTGTGAACCGCAGACAGGAAATAAGACATATCTCACTCGGCGGCTGACCTCTGACACTGTGATGACCTCTCAGACAATCCACAACTTTTCCTGTGGTTGAGTTTCTTTTTTCTTTTGATAGTTGATTGCAGACTGTAACTTTTACATTAATATGTGTCCTAGTTCACAAGTTTTTTCTCATTACATTTCTACAGGCCTGACGACACTGACGATTTTGTCCGATTTGATTTCTCTAAACCTAAACCTATCTGAGTGACAACCGTTTGATCAGCTAATCTGAGATAGCTGTCAAACTGATGACTACAAGCATATTTACAGTTTAAACCTCGTCTTCTCCTGATCAGGTATAATTCTGTTGTTTTGACGGCAAGAAATTGACCTATTAGTGCATCCAATCAAGTTAACAAGGTGTACCACTAACTCACAAAATCTCAGCTAAACTCATAATTGTTCACTTATGAATGTTGTGTTTTCTTCTGATATGATTCGATCCATTGATATATGTTGGTAAGTCAGCATTGAGCCAGGACTAAGTCAGCATACTTTTCTAATGACAAAGTTATATACTTACACATAGAATGTATTTTGTACTAATTAAATAAATCTGAAATAAGCTCACTTTTATTACAATGAAAAACACGTTATATCAACCAAGATTAGGAGTAGCTTGAATGACAAATCCTAATTTCAGTTGTGACTATAAATTACTGACTGGTCTGTGGCAGTTTATCATAGCAACACTGAAGAAACATGATCAAATTCTTATATTAACTTTAGGAAGGGAGCGGCCTGGCTACAACTTAACCAAAAACCAAAGATAAAAGGATACCCAATGGTGAATTTGGCAGTCAATATATATATATACTGCTGCATAAACAGCATTCAACTTACAGAATCATCCGACACAAGAAAAACATCATTGGAGCAGTGTAAAAGCATATGACGCACCCAGCTTGGAGAAATAAAAAATCATGAAAAAATATATCAGAAAATGACATTGAAATATAAATATTTATGAGACGTTTATGTAATGGTCTCAACACGCTGACAGAGGTTGCAACCTCAGCGGATTCACAATGGGTTTTTATAACCACAATAATCCTCTTAGGAACAGCTGAGGCTGCTGTCAGCATATATGTTAACAATTGGGATGTCATGCAAACCTCTGAGGTTACAACCCCTAAGCATGTTTTGACCATCTCGCAGGGAAAAGTATCCGCTCATATAGTGTTGATAACTCAATGGCCAGTTCATCATATTCATATGTAAGTATTATGTAGCATGCTACAATGGGCCCCTACCCAGTAGACATTTTGAGGACATAATTAAAGCGTTCAACCTGAGAGAGGACAATTCTGTAATTCCTGCCGCAATATTATTTCAATTCTGCTCAATTATCAAAAATTGAATAGCGATCTTAGTTGTCTGATCTGATTAATGTTCCACAGCTTTCCAGAATCTAAGGCGTGTGACACAGGATAACTGAATTCATTATTTATCCCAAGTGTAAAATAAAATAATTGAAACTGAAACCAGCATGGATTGATTTACTACATTGATTGGAAAACTGCAAGCGATTAATTTATATTTCACAACATCAAGATCAATTACACTACTGCAGGCAGAGGGCCAATAGCCTGCCTGAACCGAAAAATTCACTAAATGCCTCTTTACACTGAAATCTATAAAAATAAATATGACATTTCATTCTGCGAAGACCATGTGCATGAACAGAATTATGGGTTATAGGAGTATGGGAGTATATGTCAATCGGCAATAATCAAATAATGGTAGTTACATTGGATATATATATACATTTTTATAGTACCAGAACTTCCAACAATGCAATCTCCCTTCCCTTCCTCCAACCCTCCAACATGATGTTTGGGACAAATGTCCCAAATTGTCTCAAATTATATTGAGCTAATCCTAAAACTGATTAGAAGTTGTCTTCCTTGATTTTCATGTATCGATAACTCTTGCATATGAAAACTTCAGACTGCAATGATTTTGTTGATCATGTGTTGGTGGTTTTATGTGCTGTGCAGCAACCTTAATTACCAACTTAATAATTCTGAATTCACTTTAAACATTACTTGCATCTACAGCTCAATTCATTCTTCAGCTTAGTTATTCGTTTTGAAAACAATTGAACAGGAAATTAACCCTTGAGAAACAGATCGGAATAAAATGGCTGAATTTCTTCAGTTTGATGGTAGGGATTTCCGAGCTTTAGTCTTAAAGTGAGTGCTGATAAAGTTTTTTGTTAAATCAATTTTTCTCTGTGATATTTTTAAGTTTTGTAAAACAATGAGATTAAACATTATGGAGCATTCATTGTTCCATTGCCATGTAGTAATGGAGTAAACTCTGAACTAACAGCATGAAGCAGGAAAGTACTCTGGGTGGTTCTAATGCGGAAGAATTTCAGCCACTTTTAGCCCTCAATTATGTAATAAGTATCTCCAAACATCTCACATAATAATGATGGACTGTTGTAGTTCTACTGGAAAGTTTACGTGTGTTTTTATTTATATAAAATAAAGTTATTCAAACAGTTAACGCACCGTGGGTTAATGAATAGTGCTAAAGACCTGTCCGGTTTTATAAACATACAGATAGTACTAATAATAAACTAAAACGAAGTTTAGGAGAGATTCTCAATGAAATGGCATTATTGACCTTAAAGACAAGTAAAGAAAAATAAAATATTGACATGATTATTTAGCCAGAGATTCAAAATACGTAGATTTTTCGCAACAGCATTCAGTTCACAAACACATTTCAGAGTCATTCAACCAGTAATTAAACTACATCTGTATTACTTTAAGCAACCAACTATCAAATAAATAATCTACATGATTCCACAAATTTCCTGGGCATAAGATAAGTAAGTTAGAAATGAAGACTCGGATGATATAAAAAGAATTCAATTGAAAAGATGTAAAAGTTTGCCCAGCAACAATTCTCATTAGTCTACAAAAATTGATATCATGGAAAGTTAGATAAGAAGATAGACATTAATTACCTAATGAATCTAGGCTAATATAGGTCGGCCTGCTTATGATTATCATGGGAGGTTGGACCAGCACCTGATGGCAGACTTCACCAGCACCCATCCTTCATATTTCACTCCCCTAAACTACATATTATGGTATGGAAAAATTAGTTTCTGATGCAAAAAATAATACCTTGTAAATATTATTTGATGACCAACTAAAACATTGTTATTTGTTCTTTATTCAAATAACTACGGTGGCAATAGTCGCTCCTCCAGCCTGTTTGAGTAGAAAGTAGCTTATCAAGATAAATATGTGAGTTTGCGTATTTTTTAGGAAAAATGATGTGCAATTTTGCAATGAAAAGTTCAATAAAAGTAAAATTTCTAAACATCAAGAAACTCTTTCTCTTCATTTAGCCTGTCAATAGATGTAGCTGGTTTGTAGTGTTTTCTCTTGAAGATATTATATAGTTCTAGAACTATTTCGCATAAGATGACCTCATTGACATTTTTACCAATGAGTCTGAGAATGAAGACCCCATCTTGCTTGAGGTAATGCGTAGCGAAGGCTTGAATAGCCCTGCGATCCACGCGCTTATCGTACGTGAAATTTGGCATCATCTTGATGTACTTTTTAAGGAACTGCACTCTAGTGTGTCCCACAATATCCCACATCCAGACGAATATTGAAACTATCGTAAACAACGTCACAAACACCAACCAGAACCAGATGAATAGATATATTTTCTCATTGAAAAGGTTAATCGGTAGGACACATTGTACTGTATGTCTATGGGTGTTGTCACCAAAGTTCCTTACACTAAAACTGCAGAGTGTAGATCGGGGGAAGCGTGACGACTCAGTTACTTCTAGACCGGATAGTAGATCTCTAGCTACGTCTACTCCATACATGGTGTATCCATTACCAACAAAGAGATTGAGGAGGAAGAGCTGCCCAAACGCATTGGCGAGGTATAACACCTTTACAAAGAAGTATATGGTGATCATGTAGTTTCCATACTTCTTGCCTAAAACAAATTTGAAAAGTTCAACTTGGCGTTATGCTCATTTACTTGAAAAACAAAAAAAATTTATATGAATTATAAATGCGTATTTCAGATATAAGGCTGGCAGCTTAAATTTTCAATTCCACTGAAAATTTCTGCAACACATGCTGAGCCCTGTGTGCTCTCTGTAGGACTAAATAAAAAGAAACCACCATCAAGCGATAAACTCACCTACGCACACTCGATGTGCTAATTTGTTCAACAAGGAATGTCTAGGTTTTTCTCGAGTACATAAGAATTTATCGAGATGCTGGGTGACGAATCTGATAGCCTTCTCTCTCACGTCCTGATTTATAATGGTGCTGTCAGTCAGGATCTTGACTATGTGCTTCAGGTCACATCCTGTACGGTGGTTCAATCCTTTCCAGGCCTGCAGTGAAGGTAATAGTGATATGTCAACTGTAACACCCTTTACACCCACAATGCAACATCGATTTATTTCTGGTCAACTTCTTCATCTGTTTAATTTTGAAACTAGTGCATATAGTTTGGCAAGGCGATGATTGTATCTTTCTCCCTTATTCCGTTTGATTAGAAGGAGACAACTCACCATATAAGGTAGGTAGAACATTAAAGCTTGGACGATGAGGACTATCGGTACCCACTGGTAATAGTTAATCTCTGTCTCAATATCCTCATCCTTATTAGGTATAACTTCATCTAGAGGTATGTAGTATGTGTTCTTAATCCAACACATGTTATCTGTATAGTCTCTCATAGAGTTGGTAAAAGTTCCAGGAACCTAAAATCATCAAGTGTATTTATATTAGTATTGAGTGGATCAAGTACGGGTGAACCAAGTACGGGAGAACCAAGTACGGGTGATGCAAGTACGGGTGTACCAGGTTTGAGTGAGCATTAGCCTATGAATATATTGATGTGATGCGTTTTTGGTACCAAGTATTGTAAAAGTCACTCACAACACCATTATAGCATTGAAGACTGAGAACTTGTAATATTGTAAGTTTCATTAAGCCGTTCTTTTGGTTCAATGATAATATTTGGTCAACTTTATACATATTTATTTCAACTTGGTTAATTACCTACTTTACTAAATGGTGCAAATGTAAGCTGCCCATCCCTCCGTAATTGATAGTCCTATAGCCATTAAACCCAAACACCTACGTGTTGACCATCAGTATTTACTGTGTGTATATAAACTCACCAAGTTACATGTTGGGTTTAGTTATTTGGAATATAACTGTCCACACTCAATGATCTGTTATCACCATGAGCATAATAAGATGAATAATGAGTACCGATATGTTTATGATTCTCACTGAAGGTTATTCTAGGCCCTAAAACACTTTCATCCTCCAACTAATTTTAACCATGTCTTTACTTACCCAACAGTCGATTGGGTCTCCCACGTATTGTTTAGTAGACACGACCACACAGAACACGACCAGTAGTATGATAGAATATCGACACGACATCTTATCAGCTTGGTCATCGTCTCCCCCGAGATCAAACCGGATCGAATTGACTGCCGACAGGAAATACGACATGTCGGCCCTACAAAGACATAAGATATAAATAAACATAACGTAAAAAATGCCCTGCACATCAGTCCTCAGTCTATGAGACAAAGATATTCCCTGCTGCTGAAAAAACTGTTCCCATGTTACATATAAAGTTAAGATACCACTGATGCCAAGTGATCGCCAAGAAATTATAAGAATGAATATAATTATATGGAGCCCTCTATTTGAGCGAGCCAGTAATCCACATTCTAGTCCCCCACTTACATGATCATACTGTTTGGTGTACCGTAATCTTCCAGCCTGAGATCTTTCATGAAAAATCTCGCATTTCTTCAAATCTAACCAAACTAACTAGTTCTACTTTCTCAAGTCATGCTAGGAGAGGAGATATTGATCTACACGGTGAGAGTGTAAGTAAGCCATGAGAAGATCTCAGAGGTGTTAGCGCGTTTATCAAACAGCCCCGTCTAAATATATGAAACCTTCTCTAACGTAATTCACACCTTTCTTTAATGACGTAAAACTTGTAAATTTTCCAGTTTCAACTAACAGCCAATCCATAAGATAATTTCCCACATGGGGAGCACGCGCTGTTTGTGTATACTTATTTTCCATCATTCGAATTACCTGTGATTATGTTAATTTCCATCTTTACAGCTTGATTATATTTTTAACTTTTTAGTGCTTGCCTAGAAAGTTATTTTGGTGTGAAAGTGTTGTTTTTTTATGCTCAGGTTGATAAAATCTCAAGTTTTTAATTGTCGACCCTCACAAATCTTTGGAAAACGTTTCCATTGTCATAGGTGTGATCAGCTGCTGTTTAGGTACAAGTTTAGCCACCTTGATTGTTGTTTTTTTTATAGTAATCACAAACAAACAAACATACAAACGGCTCTCTTCCAAATCATTCAAAAAGGGTGAAGGATTTAGCCATATAAATAATAATCACGATCGTGTGCTGTCAGCATGTCAGTAGGTCAGCAGCTCAGCATGAAAACACACAATCATATCTCAAAGAGGTGTGTGGTCTCTGACTATAGATTCATTGTAATTACTCAGCTACACCCACCTGTCGATCATGAAATGATCTTACCTTTGTGGCACACTTATTAGTGTTTAGCACCTGTGATTATATTGATCTGACTTACCTCTATATTCAAACAGATCAGGTGGTTGCTGTAGTTTCTGTTCTAACTTAAAATAGTCCGCAGTCATTTAGATTATGACATCTATCGATTAAACGTGCTGTTAACAGCCATCCGCAGAATAGTCCTCAGTTTTCAACTTATCTATCTACATATAAAAAAATTCAGTAACGTTTCGACACTTTCACAACTAAATGATTTGTTTGCTGTTGGTCGGCATGTGTATTTTGTTGTGGCTAGTCGTTGTTCCGATAACAAGAAACAGGTAGCGCTGGTACTAATGATTTTCCTTTTATTAATTATCCCATCTTCTCATTAGGCTATTTTACCGACTATTTCACACCTTTTAGATATGGGTGAGACATAAAATGATGTTATTAATTGTCTGCTCATTTAATGCTAATGCACAGTGCAGCCAACATGAACAACGAGTAAATATTGGTCAGTACCACTTTACTCATTTATCTAACTGTGTAAGTGCTGCTCTGAGAGAGGTAACAAACTGTGAGGCCTCAATACAAAGTGGTTATCTGAGTTGTGGTTGCCGACATGTGCTCATAAAACATAGTCCTCAATCTGCATGTGTTAACAACCCACTTACCCATTATTGTATTAATTTATATGCATTGACAGAGAGGCAACTCCTAATTTACTTTGAATTAACTGAATTGTGTAATTTTGAGTTTGTCCAAAGCTTCCAGGTTCATCAAGGCATTTCAATGGCAGATGTGTTTCATCAAAAACTGGATATTGTTTTCAAATTACTGTATATAATATGTTTCTAGTCAACAAACGTGACAATGATGTTTTTAGTTTCTGTAATTTAGAGGTAAATCTTTCAGATCTTTTAAACCTATTATGGTAAAATATTCTTTTACTATGGTTCTGTCGGCGCTGACTTTGCTGGGCCGGTTCAATAGTATCTGTTTACAATTATAACTTATCCTACCCCTCAACAACAAACACTAAAAGTTATTATCCCCATAATTCTGATCATAAATTAAATACTATAAATATTATGTTGGCATGCTGTTTAATGACCAAGGAAGTGTCAGGAATTCAAACCCGAGTTGCACTGTATGTACCTACGTGTACTTGCATTAACCTACATTTATCCGCATTCAAGTACAGCTGTATTGTTTACATTGAGTACCAAGTAACTTTTTGTAAAATTTTCAAGCAATTTATATGTTTGTATGTACCTGCACATACTTACATGTATTTACATGAACCTATAATACCTAACTGTATTCGCATGTAAGAACAGTGGTACTGTTTACAGTAAATACCAAGTAGCTTTTTTTGTAATATATTTGAGTCACTCTCTTGTGTTATTGTGATATTACGTGTATGTTTATATATCTGGCAAATTATAAGAGTTTTTCCATTAATGTCATATATCTTCAAATGAAAACAGAGAAATTATATAATTATAAGCTAATAATTTTGCTCATCATTGTTTTACATGGCCCATCAATCTGCAGCTCTAGCGATGTCAATTAGCGGAATTATTTCTCTCTCTCTCCTTTGTCAAGAGTACATTGCACTGCGCACACATTCTGTTCGGTTTATTTACTTTTGTCTTTTTCTCTCTTACCCACCAGTTGATGATGTTACCTTTATCAATATATCAATGGATCTCCAGTTTCTACTTATATAACTAAACAAAGAAGGGGGTATGTAGTACACCCCATGGTCAGGAGAATTTGGGTTTTGAGTTCTTGTGCCTTGGAGCCAATAAATAGATTTTTTTAATTTTCACACTCTTGCTATATACCATGCATAAGTGAATTTTATGAGTGAGCCCTGTCTAAGAATATTGTGGTTCTGGGCTATTATCAGCGAGCGTCACTACACTCGAGCCTAGTTATCTAAACATAATAAAAATATAAATTGTGACAGGTTGACAGTCGTATTCACTTTTGGAATTGGCCATACAAGTCTTACAAATTTGATCTGATCAAGGGAACACCGACAATTTCAATTTCTCTGTGCTGCCACTTGAATTGCAGACGGTAGCTAATTTAGTGAGAAATTCTCATGACTTCATAAACTTCAAGTTGTTATTTAAAGTCAGCAAATAAACTCAGTTTGTCAAGATCAAACATCAAGTGGGCGAAATATCAAATGCGGCAGCAGTCAAGAGAATGGAGTGGTGTCGCAAGGTTAGAAAGCTATTGTCAGCCTAAATTCAATATTGTAGGTTCGATAAAAGCGTCTGTAATTAAGAAAGGGTATCTAAATAAAAGTTTACACTGGTGTAGGGGTGAATTTCAAAAGACTAATTTTTTGTTTATTTTAAGGCTTAATTATGATCCGATGTTAGCGATAGCTATGCACACCACCTTTATTACTGGGTGCGTAATAAGATTAAAATAGCTGACTACAAAAAAACAATGAATAATGAATATTGAATAATGAACAGTTGTTCAAGGTGTTGCTTGTATGCATCACACTTTGTTTTGTCTAGGGTGAAAACTGTTGATGATTAAAAAGCAAGTGAAAACTGAGGCATTATGATAGGATAACTGAACCTAAGGCCATAAAACTTCTAATAGGTGCTTTGTGATTGATTGGGAAAATCATTGCTAATTTGTCTTGACAAGCATATTGTTTTCTTGTAACCTTGTCATGCGACCCACCGGTGTTTTCTTTTAAAACAACAAAATAAAATTGCGAGTGGTCCGCATGAGAAGGCTGGTTTCATAAGTCATCTTGATATACTCTGGCCCAACAAATTCAACTGTGAAGTTACCGAACACAGAAATCTTCATTGTCTAGCTCATAGACAAAACACTATGGTCTAGCTTTTGTCAAGTTAACTAATTGGAACCACCGCTCTCACAATTATCTTTTACCCAAATTTGAGCTAAATTTAGCAAATTCCAAATATAAAAGCACTACACGAAAATGCCAGCAAAAGTCGTCAATTTGATACAGATATTAGACTATTTAGTACAAGGTGATCTGTAACACAGGAGTCATGAGCTCAACACATCTGGAGAGCCATTTTGGTTGATTGTCCCAAATCCCAACACCCTTGGGTTTCCTTTGACATAAAACTTAGGAAAACCGATATTAGTTTACCAGCAGTGATGCAGAATATTGAGAATTAATTGATGATAAAAGCTCATTTGATTTGTAAGATAAGGTGTGTTATGGTTGAAATAATACGTCAATAATCAAATGTAAAACCAGGAAATAAAACATACCTCTACCTCAACCTTTATCAGCAAGCAGGATTTCCCTGATAGGTAATTCCTGTGACTCTGTCGGCGATCAGTGTGGGTGGAGTCAGCGTGCGTTCAGTTTCTCTTCCATGTAACCTAAAAACGCGACTACTCTTATCGTACCGATCAGAACAGCGGAATCATTCTCAGCGCGTATCCATGCGCATTAAAGTTGCTACTATTTGATATGCTGCTGCCTCTTAGATTTATTGTTGTACTCATAATTGCTGCCTTAGTATAGACGAACAATGCCGTGTTTCACTGAGCAAACAGTTTAACACTATAAAATAATGCTTTGTAATAATTTTATTAATGGAATGAGGCAGCAATTTGAGAACCACAAAGAAATTAATTTCAGTGTTTTTGTTTTGAGTAACTGTTCAGATTATCAATATGGGCTGCTGATACAATCACTGTTATAGAAACATAATTCAATCTGTATAAAGTGATTGCTATTTATTTGCTCGGTCTGGGTAGGTACGTGAGTAATTCTATCGAGACACGTAAAGTTTTTCATCATGTTTTCAAATCGCCCTGTGAATTGCTCATGTCATCATTAAGCATTTTGTTCTGTACCTCTTGTCTGGCTGAATTAAAATGAAATGATGAAATGTAATCATTTCACTTCTCCTCACAAAGGTCTTGTCATCTCACCATTTGATTAAAAATAAATGATAAATAAACAATAAGAGTGATTAATAATAGACCACCCTGTCAGCAAATTTTAAATTGCAATTTTTTGGTACTCCGTCTGGCCTCTACAAAACTCGTAACAGATCGAATCAGTGTAGATCAACCCAAAGTATTTGCCTTAAGGTTAAACTTAGCTAGTTGATGGTTGATGGTTGATGTAGTTGAGGTTGATTGTAATGGGGAAAATATTCATCAAGTGTTTTATTGCTCTAACCACTGAAGAAATTCAGAAAATACGTATGTCAAAGTGCAAAGTGTAGAGTGTAGGTTGTTATCTTGATTCACATTTATTGTAAGCGAGGTTCTAATATATTCAACAGGTGATCGTTATGGCTCAGGCCGTCGCGTGATCCTAGGAAGATTTTATGACTTCACACACGTGTAAGTATCCCAGAGTCAAGTAGATACTACCAACCACCTGCTTGGTGATGTCTTATATCCCTATAGATAAGAACTTTTAAGGAGCTGAAGTATTTTATCTGTACCGAGACTAAACTGCACTGAAAGATGGACTGGTACAATAATATTGTACCAGTCCATCTTTCATGGCTGGTACTATATGTATTATTAAGCTGATATGAACTCGTGGCGATCACTTGACAATTTTCAGCTGGGAGTACTGGTATTTGAGTACTTCAAGTGGCGAAACCCGGCAACAAAAACAATGTTGACAAATTATTGCCTTCGAAACGTCAAAGGTGTCAACGAAAGAGCAGGAAATGATATATATACATATAATATAATTATATTATAATATATAATATAATTATATTATATTATATTGTTATAAGCTGTCAAAAATGCTTCACCTCAACTCATTGACTGGTCTATTCAATGGTCAACATTGATTGACTCTGAAACTGCCTACCCTTTCAACAATACTGATACATTGAACCGACCTCGAACCTACTCAGTGTGATTTTTTGTTACTTTTACCTGCCTTGCCCAGATTAACTCCTAGTCAAACCCTAATTTCCATTGTTTCATGTGTTATTTTGATTATCATGTTTGTGTCTGAGTGTTTTAAATTGTTTGTCTTAACTCCAGTAACACTGTTTTTTTCACACAATTTATTTAATTGAACTATTGTTATTACTTGTCAAAAATGCATGTATTGATAAAATGCTTTGAAAAGTTTGGAATCTATGCTATCAGTATAATAAAAGCTCCCGATATGACCTGTGACCTTCTACCGTGAGAATGCTCCAGCTGGGTCAATTTTTACAACCTGTCATAAAAATGCCGGTGTAGAGGCTACCTGAGCTATCTGATGAGATTATAAAACAGGGGCACCTGCTAGGACTGACATTAGTCTTACTTCTGGGTGGCATCTAGTGACAGGTATAGCTGTCATTATGAGGGTTTTGGTGTTTCTGCTCATGCTGGGCTGTGCCCTTGCTATGAAATCTTATAGAGGGTGAGTACTTATAGTCAACCTATAAGTTTTTATTTTTGAGTAGTAAATTTATGTTACACGTCTGCATTAAGATCAACTGTGATTATTGCTCCTAAAAAACGATGACAATGGGGGTTCACCAATAATTATTTCCAAATCGATCAGATCAGATAGCTGCTATATTTATTTGCCAGACACAAAATTATGAGAGTTGTTCCTCGTAATGAAGTCCATATGCAAACTCTGAGAAAACTAGAAGCAGATTTCCCTGATGTAAGTTATCTTTACTCTACAATTCCAGCAGAAAAACCCATAACGCAAATATGAAATATGATTACTATTTACTGTATTAATGTTTTTAGCTACCGGTGAGTTGTCCATCATCTGATAATGAGGAGACAACTCCTGAGAATTAGAGGATTGTGGGATACTATTACCTGCTATTACCCTCCCTGCTATTACCAGGGAGTTAATCCCAAGGTCCCAGCAATTATCTACAAAAATAATCTGTATACAAAGTATTTGTGAGATGATGCAATGTGTAGGATTAGAATTCACAGGGATTTCCTCATATTCATAAATTTTTAAAAAAACTTGTTACTTTCAACTTTATCTACATAACTTAAAAAGCTTGTGAGCCTTTGTCTAAATCACCGTTATTGCTCAGTCATGCTGTTTCGTTTGTCAGATTGATTTCTGGACAGATCCACATATGGACAAGAACGTTGACATCAATGTGCCACCTTTCTACAAAGATTATGTGATTGGATTGTTCAACTCAGTCCACATGATCCCAGATACAATCCAGAACGACTTACAGAAGTAAGTACGGCAATCTGTAGACTCCATACAGTATTTCCCTTGGATTACACTAAAAATGAGTCAATAAGTAATTGTGGCATCCCTAATAATTCCAGGCTAAATTGCATTGTTAGATTGATGCTAAAGTGCTAGAATTGAACGTAATAACTACCTGACTGATATTTTTTTTTCAAACTTTTTTCATCTGCTAACAAAATGTGGTAAAATTGATTGGAAAAAATTAAAGAAGGATACTGCTAGTTTATATGGTCCTATAACTTTTCAATAGTAATGCAATGTACTCAACTTCGATTTGAAGGTTGATTGATGTGACTGATGCCAGGTCAGCTAGATCTGCCAGAGCTGGAAATATCGTCGGACAGTTTGTCAACCATCAGGCAGTAAGTCTTTATACCATTATTATAAATCTTAAATTCAACATGCCACGTCAAGGAGTCTTCAATTCTTAGATCAAATGTATTGGTCTTAACAAATTTTTCTCTTTCTCCTTATTATGTTGTGTGTAGGCAGTTCTGATATTCTGATAAGATCTTTTTGACGATATAAATCATGTACCAAGTAAAGTTGCTTTTACCCGCAGAACACTGTGCTCAAATTCAAAAATCAAGTCTGACAAGATTAGTCAAAAAATCCAAGTTATAATTCCCTCACTTCACACTGATACTATTGATACCATACGGTAGTATTATACTTATTATAATACCATATTATAATACTTATGGTTTATAATACTGTAGATCCTGACTTGGCTTGATCAGACTGCAGCTAAATTCCCACGTTTGGCTAGGATCAAAGACATCGGTACTACTTATGAAGGTAGAACTCAGAGAACCATCATTGTGAGTTTCATTTATAATAACATAACATAAAAACATAGCTCAGTTTCCCTTATTTATTGAATTGCTGAATGGATGCTCTATCTCAGGGAATTTCAGGTCAAAGTTTCTTTGCAGAAATGATGTTTTTACTCCCATTACATTACTTCACTAAACATTATAATATAAGCCAAACTCCAGGTTATGATGCCGCCAGGAATTTGAAAGTCACCAATCAAATGGTTCAGTTTGCGGTTAAATGAAGCTTTGGTGATTGTAAAGTAATACATCACCCAGTATATAGTTGCTGTCTGAATATTTTGATTGTTTTTGTTTAGGTTGGAGCTGACTCATCGTCTACAAAGCCCATTATCTGGGTTGACTCTGCTATCCACGCCAGAGAATGGCTTACCACTGGTACCACTATCTGGATTATCAACTATGTAAGCCTGCATCCAAGTGCTAATCAAAATTAAATTTAAGAAATTCTGTTGAAATTTAAGTTTTTCTTATTTGGTTGGTTGGTTTATTTTGTCACAAACATTCAGTATTCTGCGAGATTTGGGAATAATATAATAAACTAAAGACGTTTTCTCTCTTCTCAGCTTTTTTACTCCGATATGTCATCTAGCTAAAAGCAGTATTTTTGAAAGGACAACTCAACTCCAATCATTTTACAGATGTTGGAGAACTATGAGACAGATGCCACTGTAAGAGGTATGATGGATCACTATGACTGGCACTTCCTACCCGTCGCTAATCCTGATGGTTATGACTACACCTTCACTGGGGTAAGTAAAAGTAAAACTATCACCATACATTCACTGGGGTAAGTAAAACTATGGCTACACATTCACCGGGGTAAGTAAAACTATGCTTATACCTGGATATCAGTTTTAGTGGTGAGTTTGGTCTTATCTCTTTGTATTACTCAAAACTCAGAGCACCACAAAACCGGCTGATTATGGAAACATAGGGAAGATAACTCATATAAATGCAGAGAAGACGAATGAGTGTTATTCCTGGACCCTCTCATCTTTATCCTATAATATTTGTTAATTGCAGGACAGATTGTGGAGAAAAACCAGAAGACCAAACTCAGGATCATCTTGTAGAGGAACTGACCCTAACCGAAACTGGGACGCTGCATGGGGAAGTGAGTTCACCGAGTCATACTGAGTTTTCTAATAACAAATCTCATTTTTAGACTGGTCATATCACTTTTTTGAGAAACTAGGGATGATAATTTGGTACAGTATGACTATTGCGTCATTCTGTTTGTAGCCACTGGTGTGAGTGCTGATCCATGTGCACAGACCTTCCCTGGATCCGGTCCATTCTCAGAGAAATGTACTCAGAATATGAGAGATAGAATCAGTGAACTGAGCGGTAACATCAAACTGTACATGGCTGTACACTCTTACTCACAGATGTGGCTTACTCCCTGGGGATTTGGCAGCCCAAAACCCGCTGATTATAGTGAACTCGTAAGTGTTGCTGACTGGCTTGCTTTAAACTTTGCTCTTGGTGTTGAGAGATCAAGCTATTACACTTGCCGCAATAGTGGCACCAAGCTGTGATGTTGATATGGCGGGGAACTCTCATCATTCTCAGTCACTCTGGAACTCATGCTGAGTAAGCAGTTGAATACCGAAATGAGAATGGGTTTGGGCAGTTATTAATAAACAAAAATCAAACATGAATATTCTTGGTCTCATCTCATGCTTTGGTTGTTTGGTATACAGCACAAGACACACCACACGATACAGTAAACAGTAACATATTATACAATCATAATTGTGATCTGAACATGATATTCTGCTACTTGTTACAGCTTGATGTCGCCAACGCAGGAAACGATGCACTGAGGAGGACTCATGGTATCAGATTCGAAGTCGGAACTCCACCAGATATTCTCTGTGAGTATGCAAAAATCTGGTAGTCACAAAATAACGATTGTAATGTCACGGCCACCTTAAACTGATCAAAAAATCTAGTCCAGTTTTTGCAAATATATAACAGCTGTTGTAATGGTCAGTCAACAAATTATGATTGATCCTTCTTCTGGTTTGGTGGATGAGAGATAGTGAAAGAGACAGGTTTTGCTTTGTATCTGACTTTCTCTCTTATTTTCCTGCTACAGTTTATCTGACTAATAGGTCTGTTATCCTAATATAACAACACTAAAGCTTATTTTAGCATCCAGACCACAAAAAAATAAATTATCGTAATATTTTGATTTTTTCCAGACTCTGCCTCTGGCGGCGCTTATGATTGGGCGAAATCTGTAGCAGGCATCAAGTACGCCTACACATTCGAGCTCCGACCAAGCAGCTACTCCTGGAATGGATTTGTGGTGGACGCATCTGTGATTGAGCCAAGTGGTGAAGAGATCTGGGCTGCCCTGAGCACTGTCGCTGACCGAATTATGTAAAACCAAAATATGCCACGACTACACTGTGACAAATAATATCAAGTTGTAGCTTTATGAGAAAACTGGGGGATTATTTACATAAATCTACTTCTTGAGTTTTTAGCATTGAGAAAATATTGTTCCACAGAATAAAGTGCTCAAACAATGTTATACAAACATGCTACAATTTGATACACTGAAATATGAAAATATACTGTTGGTTGAGGTGCAAAGATAATATTTTATCCCGGGTTAGTTACCAGGCCGGAGATGACCATGCCAGCCCCTCAGTGAGAAGCTGGATATACTCCTTGACAACTACAATCAATGTTGAGCTTGACGGAATCTTGGTACAAGCAAAGATGATAATTCAGGGCAGCAGTTTTTTGTTCCTTGTAACAATAGTCTCAAAAAGCTCTGATGAACCTTTGGTTTCAAGTTCTTGATGGTACACAGTCTGCAAATGCACTCAGACTTTCACCTGGAAAATATTTTCTCAATAATTTTGACAGATGAAAACATCTTCTCGCTGTGCTCCAATTTTCTTTTCTGAAAGTAAGCTTAATGTAATTTGTGCAAAGAAAAATGTCAAGATGGGACTAATTTTAAGTTTTAGCCCTCTCCCCTAAAATCAAACAGCAAAAAAATTACCCAATCGACTTTTGTGAATCAGCACATGGTGTATGGGCCCGCTAGTAGAAAGATCTCTCAGTTTGCTTACAAAGTATATTCTGTCAGTAACCTGTGAGTAGAAAAAGACAAAAGAAATGAACATAACAAAGAAAAAGTTTTCACAATCTCAAATTCAAGTCAGTTCAGTGCAAATTTCATATAAATAAAGATGAAGATGATTTTACAGATCCGACAGAAATCAAAGCGACAACAAAATGTTAGACAGAAAATCTACCTGATGTTAAAAACACATTTTGGCAAAGATGAACGAATACTGAGAACGGACGGAATTTAATTTATGGCTTTTCCGATGTATGATAGTATAATGAATTCTATTGAGCTGTAGACCTTTAAACTTGATAGTGATTGATCAAAAGTGAGGCATGTATAAAAATGAAAAATAAAGAGTAACAGAGAGCTCAACACATCCCAGAGTTTTCATCCACTTATTCGAGTATGACCATTTCCATTTCCTTTTGAGTTTAGCGAGCTCATAGTTGAATGTGGGGAGTCCTGCATATTTGAGGTATTATTTTATTATCCGCCATTCAAGCAGAAAGTCTTGCTGTCCTTAATAATGGTGGTGGTTGTTTTTATTGTTCTTGTTCTCAAAGTACATGAAATCCTACAAATAAATAACAAAATACTCTATCAAATTATAGAGTTATTTCTATATTGAAAGTACCAGATGTTCAAACAATGTTTGAAAGCAAGATGTTGTCATCTTGTTTTGCAAAACCTATCTTGAATTACCAGGCAGTTTTGTAAAGGAATGTTAGGGACCTCACTGCATATTCCCCAACCATATTTAGCAGCTGGATACTCAATCGTTAAAAATGTTTAAATCGCGCATCCCTGTATTGCCATATGGATCAGAAGCTAGAATCATATGTGAGACAGGATGAGATAACTTACAATCAAGAAAAGAGCTCCGATCATACAAGCTTTCATCCTTACATCCAGGTCCATAGGGAAGGTAATTCCAAAGTTATCAGCAGTAGTAAACATTTCTCTCACATATCCAGACCACTGCTTACTGATCTTACCGATCTCTACTTCTGTCTCCCCACTTCGGACCTACAGCGAGAAAAATGTTCAATATGACAACAAATAAGTTCACAGCGGTCTAGGAGTTGTCTCTTTTAATTAAAGACTGCCAAAATCGCAATCTGATCGCTCATTCAATGAGTTAGTGATACCTGCTAGGGTTTAGCTCAGAAATTGAGCGATATTATAGTGATAATGTGCTTTAGTAATGCGTCGCTCATTCCCCCAAGGCCGATAACAAAACAAACTATTCAAACTGCAGCAGCATTGATACTTGGGAGATTTTATATGAGCGCCAAGGCCAATATCATTCCTTGTGTGTTTATCTTCAATGGTTCAGAATAATCTTGAAATTGCGAAAATGGGGGACCTAAGCTTACAGCGAAATCCTGATCCTTGGTGCAGAGAGGTCCCTGACAGATAACTCCCGGTCCTTCTATGTTGAATATGAGATTGTCGGCACCGTCGTAGATGTTAAACTTTGGCGGTAAACAACTCAATCTGAAATGAGTCAATGGTTGATATTTTAGTGTCAATACAATGTGATATTTTAAATCCTGATATCAAAGCGAATGGGGGGGTATATGTCTTTGCTGTCAGTACAGGTGGAAATTATTTCTCCTGTGCATTTCATCTGCGTAATCAGGACAGTGCATCCTGCACATATTTTACGACATGGAAGGCTTCCCAACCATTGCAAGGACATGCCCTATAAATGCTACAAAAGCTGTCAGCATAATTATGGATCCTCATAGACAACAAAATAAATCTTACTGTTGTTTGACTCTTCCGATATTATTGCCCGGTGGAGCCTCGATGGTCACTTCCATAGCACAGCAGTCACAACCTGCACAACAGTGACATCCGGCACAGCACTTAAACTCCCTTGTCACCCGAATCACCTCCTGCAGAAGTATGAGTCAACTGGATGGTGATACTCTGTCTCAAACTCGACATGATCCAATATTTAGGCAGGTTCAAACCAACTGTTTTGGTTATACAAAATTGAGAAACCCTTGTAATGTTTCACAGGGCTTGTTTTTATGACAATGGCCACACAATAACATACTCAACCTTTAATGTGAATCATAGAAAATAAAAATCACGAAAACCCAAGAGAGGGAGCAGGCCGATGGTATTTTATTCTGGATGCTCATACCTGTCCTGCATTATCTGTAATGTGCATGACGAATCCTCTGCCAGGTCCACAGCATTGTCTCTGGAAGGTATCTGACTCCTCGGCAGCGAAGAATACCTGCTGTCCCATACTGTTCTTTATAGCGTATTTATTACTCGTCTCCCAGTTTGTAAAGACTATGAGGACAGGAATAAAGGGATATAGCAAGCGTACAGGGACGTCATTAATCAAAAGCTGGAGGAGCGATGTAAAAAAAACACAGATTGGCACCGAACTAACTCAATTCATACGCTATAGGTTGGGTTATGCATGGAAATCTTATCACTAACACGATGGTGGCAACTCCCAATTGCTTTGATTTATTTCAGCTATGTTCTGCCAGGGAGTTTGGGACAGCAGTATGTCCCAAACTCCCTGGTTCTGCTGTGTTAAAATCATTGAAAACAGATTGGCTAAATATGAAATGAATTATTCTCATGTTATGTTCTTCCATAACAAATCCCAAATTAGCAAAAACTGTTAAACACAAAACCTCTTTAAGGCTTTTAGACAGGAGTACAATTGGTCCTATTTTGTTGCACATACGTTTATATACATAATTTGAATTAATAGTAGAAGCTTATCAAAGTCACGAATGCATTCATAAACCTAATTGAGAAACTTTCTGTATTCTTGGTTGGTCCATCTGGTACAATGAAGCCAAAGCATAAATCTAATTCTATTATAAAGTTGCAAGTAAAACTCATAGTGCATTATGCACTATTACCACTAAACTATTTGGTGTGCCAGAGTCTCAACATACAATTCACATGCATTCGGCTTAGGCAACAAAATTTAATACATGATAACCAGGCAATTATTGATTCCTGATTCCGTTTCAAGGACAACAAAAATACAGATTTATTCTTGAGCTACTTTTCACAGCATGGAGTAGTAGTGGTTTCAAGTACCCAAACAAGCAAATTCAACAATCAGCTTTAGCTAGCCTCTAGCAACTGATAATATTAATTGTAACGCAGAGCTAAACTGAGGCAAAAAAGTGGTTTAGCTCGTATAAACCGGTGTTGGAATGACTGAGACTTTGCCGCTGCAGTTGACCTGTTTGCTTCTCTTTTGGCCATAGCTATTCCTACATATAAATAAGGACATTTCTATTCCAAAATATATGCTTTTGACCTGAACTAAGGCAGTATTCAGTCCATCTCCTACCATGTAATAATGTCAAAATACCGAGAGAGCATGATTTGACTTTTATTGTAAAGTGTTGTTAGTTTTACACAAAAGAGGCCAAGCGTTCTCTCATTGGTTTATGTTTATATAGGATTGAGAGGCTGCATTCATTCAAATCAGAATAATACAGTTTGATATCTATGACCATATGAAAACCATGAGTTATTTTATTTTCGATAATTGGTTCTGTAGAGCTACTATTTACCAGATGATGACTTATTTCATCAATTATTCATGTATTTAGTTACTTCCTGACAAAGATTAAACTTTTTGATCAATATTTCTTGATGTCATCTCAATTAACAATATCAACATTTTCAATGTCTGCATCAGTGAATTGAGATTCAATGATACAGACAGAGGAGACAGGTGACATCAGCACAATTGTATTGAATTCCAAGCAGCACCATTTTTAAACCCTATACAATTATCAGGGTCGAGAGACAAGTTGACGAGAGATTGTGCACATAGCTCATTATGTTACATCTTATATCTCTACTTGTTCCTTCCTGATACCAGGGGCCAGGGCAAACTGACAGGCCATTCTCTGACTGTTCAGGACAACTCCAGCTTTGTTTTCACCCAGCAAAAGTTATTGTACATTTAGTTAGGATTTGTGTAAATCTGCGCATAGGAAGTCACAACTCATTATAGGAAAGTGGGTCCAAGAAGCTATGATGAAACTCGATACTATACTCATTTGAACCGAGCTAGCTGTTCCATCTACTCGTGTAACAAATCTATAAATTAACTGGAAAAGTTGATGATGGCTGCGCCCTCATTGAAAGCATAGGAAAAGGATTAAGGCGACTAATGATCCTACATATCTGTGCCACCCTTGGACCATACCAGCTTTATTCTCGCTTGACGCAACTGCTACACCATGGCTCGAGGTTCAGCAGCCGGTTGCAGTCCGCTCAAACATTGTAGATGTAGTATACGGTCATATTTTTTAGTCCTGTCTAGTGTCGGAGTCATTACTGACCAAGACTAAATAACGGAGGGCCTGAATTGTATACTGGAATGCATACTGACCTTCAAACAGCTCTATCTGCTGATGTACGAGTATCTGATCGATCTGTGTGAGATACTCCAGGCCAGGAGGACATCCCGATATAGCTTCAGGCTTTGCCATCCACTGTTGCTGTTGTTGCTGCTGGGGTGGTGGTCCTAGTACAAAGAAAATACATACTCATTACTACCAGTCTTTCCCTTATAGCACCTTAAAATCTTGGTGCTTTGTTGCATGCATTTTCCCAATTCTAGAAAGCTAAATGAAGTAGCCTAGAAACAATATGATTGAACAAACCATGTCGGAATATATGTCTATAGAAGCTTTGTTGGGATCTCATCTTGCTGGAGCTACGCACAGACTCCAAAGGCTGAGCTCACAGCTCCCTACCTAGCGTTACTTCCCTCACTCCAGAATCCCATCTATGGCCTGTCATTCTAAACGCTTGAATTTGCTAGCAACACTGGTTTTTTTGATAAAACAGATTAGTAAAAACTTTATACCTTATAGGTAGGAGAAAATGTCTAACGGCTACCATATAAAAGGCTATAAATGAATACATTGTAATAGTCGCTGTTTGCCTGTATAAAACAACTAATTTCAAACCCAACAGCATACTCAGGAGATATCTTCATTTCCATCATCATTGATTGAATAACTCACCCTGTGGTTGTCCATAACCTGGTTGGGGTTGCCCATAGCCTTGCTGTTGTTGTGGCGGCGGTCCATAGCCCTGTTGAGGAGGGGGCTGTCCATAGCCTTGTTGAGGAGGGGGTTGCCCATAGCCTTGTTGGGGAGGGGGTTGTCCATAACCTTGCTGTTGCGGAGGCTGTCCTTGTTGGGGTGGTGGCTGTCCGTAGCCTTGTTGCGGAGGAGGTGCAGATTCAGCCATACTGTGCAAATAGAATAGTAAATATGAATATAGTATATCATTATAAGTGCATACTACGACCATCAGCAAGTGTCTCTAGCTAGATCTTCCTCCTTCAATCCGAGCAGTCATATCTTCTGAGGGTTTTTGGGGAATTGCATAAAATTTGGCTCTATTCTCACACATATAATGGAGGGCCAAAGACAAAAAGGGATCTTGCTATTTATGTTGCTATAATATTCCATATAACTGACTCTTGCTAATTTTTTTGTGTACAGAAAATTAGCTAGTTAGTTAGTAATTTCCCAAATTTTGCCTTGCTGCAGTTGAGGCACTCAAATGTTTTGCGTGATTCGAAAACCTTATCGCAGTTGATAATAGGAGCGCCATATGCTAACCATAAAATACTTACTTAGAGTTTACGAAGGCTAATTCCAATAGAATGTTATTGACAAAAATAAAATCCACCAGATTCTGTTCTCGCTTCAAGTTGCATGCAATCCTTGACACCCAATAAAGCGCTGAAGTAAGCGCAAGTTCTCTGGACTATTATGTCATATCACTAGGCAATCACAATGGTCAGCGGCTCTGTTCAATATACAAAGGTGAATTATTACAAGCTTTTGTTTGCATTCATTTAACAACTTATAAGCCTGTTCTTGTATTTTATACAGTTTCATTGATTATATTAAAGTGACTAGAAAACAATCACAATTGCTGCCACGCTGACTGACTATAGAATATAGACAAACAGTTTTACTCAATGTTACTGCATGTTTGGGGACTTGACTTGATGACAGAAAGAACCTTTTACACCAACACCAAGTTACCAGTAATAATTTGTTATATCGACTAAAGCCCAGAAATTCCATAATAATTTTAAGTTATTATGATTATTATTATTATTATTATTATTATTGTTTGTGTCACAACATTTTCTGTCAGTGATTAAATATCATCCGCGTAAATCCACTAGACTTTGATTGACAGTAGCATAAGCAGGCCCGATAGGTCCATCTGCTGAATGCTTTTGTTCCTCTCCTTTAACTCCGAATAGCCTAGGCCAGTGAGGCATATGACAGGGACCACTTTGGTCTTCGTCTTCCACATTCCTCTGAATTCCGTGGCCAAGTCCTGATTATTGGTGTTATGATATTAAATGTGTAATATTCAATGATACATCGATCTGAGAGCAGCTTAGCTTACTCAAGAGCATTTAAATTATACGGTTTCATACGGATTATTGTTGTTGACAGACTCTGGACGGCTCATGCATGAAATTCGATCATTTATTATTTCAATCATAACTCCTGGCCTGTCTGGCCTAGCTTTATTGTTCTGTTGGGAGCAAGAGTGAGCCTGTATAATAACATTGGTTAAAGCAAACTCTTTGACAAAACCCCTGATTTGTTAGAGAGTCGTTTCTGATTTGTTGAAGAGTTGTTTCCCTTGCATCAGAAGCAGACAACTTTGCCCCATCAGGGAGTTGAAACCCTCCCTGGATCCCTACCGGCTGAAAATTTTGTTGATTTTACAGATTTCATGTAAATGACAAAGAAAGTAAACAACCTTACTTAAAAAGATAACCACCATCATGTTGCATTTCACTTATGATTTGGTGATTCAAACTAGTTTGAGCCTACAATAGGCCATAAAGTCTTTCACAACTGTGCATAGTTCAGAACAAGCATATTCCCGATATCTATCTGAGAGATATTACATCGCTAGAATACTTCTCAGCCACAAGGCAGCAGGAAAAGTACACAATTATTGTACAAATCAACTGCTGTAACTTTACATTTGTAATCATAACCCAAAGCTACCTCCTTGCCCTACCATAACACAAGCCAGACAAAACCTATAGACAGAGTAAGTCAACGATTTATATTTTATTACTGTAATGATTAGAAAAAAAAAACTGCTGAAAAATCACAGGGAAATAGTAAAAGATTATAAATGAGCTCAGATAACACACAAATTTCTGTCCCTGTCAAAGATTCAGAACACAGCAGTTAAGACATGAGCAGCTCATCAAAAAAAAAAGAAAAAAGAAACATTAATCGGCTGGCAGGATGTGAGGTAAGAAAATGACAGTATTAATAAAAACGAATGAGGTATTATTGGCCAGCAGAAGATATAGGTCAAGTCAGGGTTAGACACCTGTGCCCACAGCATTTTCTGCTGGCCAATAATACCTCAAACGAATAGTCTGATAATGGCTAACAGAGTAGTACAATCGTTATTGTGATAATTGAGTAAGACATGAGCAATAATCATGGGTAAAACCCGCTCCTTGACCATCAAACACAGGTTAAGTCCTTATTCCATCCCAGATACGAAAAGTTGACAGCCGGATTTGGTTGAACACAACATTGCTCATCTTCAGTTAGGAAGGAGGTTGAGATGACCTCTAACTTTTTGTGCTGATAGATATATTAGATGTGTGTAATGAGAATTGGCAGTTTTAGATCAATTATCATCATTGTCTTCTTCCTCAAAGTACATAAAATCCTATAAAATATCAAAAATATAAAGCTGTTAGAGAAAGACGTCCAAATTTTTCAACAACCCATCCAGTTCCAAAATTTTAATCCAAACTAAGCCTTCTAAGCAAACTGGTGCATCAAGTTGTTGCTTGTTCTGAGTTTTATTGTGGTGATTAAAAAGTGGAACAGGGACTGAGATTAAAGATATATATAGACATTAATAATTACAGGGTAAGGTATGTACCAGTAGCCTTGTCACGCAGCCACTGGTTTCGGTTTTTTTTGTGGCAGCGTGACAAGGCTAATGTACCAGTATGACCAGTATTTTATATTGAAATATTCCGGTTATCATATTATTGAGATATTAAGAAATATAATTTTGACCTCAACTTATCTCATCCAACCTTGAAATGAAGTTTTTAAGTCTTTTTTTTAAATAGTTAAATATGATGCCATAAGATATTTTCAGTTACTTTTGATACTATGTTACTATTATATTATTATTACACGACATCTTAAACATCTTGGAAAATCATCATATTTAGCCATATCACAGAAGCAAATAAATTTCAAGGTCAAACAAAGGTTGACATGTGTCTTCCATTGCTCCATGACCACTGACTAGAATAGTGCGAGACCTCACAGGTTTACTAAGTAGTGCAAAAAGTTAATATTCCACAGTGAATAGATACTGGTGTCCTGTATTCTTTAATAACTGATAATAAGAAGCAGGCTCATAAACACACGGAGATAGGAGTAAGAGGTAGCTCAGTTGGTTAGAGCACCTGCCCTTTGACGGGCAGGCATTGGAGGTCTCGGGTTTGAATCCCACTGCAGTCTACTGACTACTGGGCTCAATTGACGCCCTAAGTATGCTCCGACATGCCTGCAAACTGAGAGCAACTTGGCGCCAAATATGGCGGCCGCACCCTTAAGGCACCTGTATTTCACAGTCTTCGGACAGAGACAAACTTAACCCACACATAACCCACACATAACCCACACATAGAATTAGAACTCTAAGTGGACTTACAAGTGTTAATGACAGCAGGTAAAGTGGAGCATGCTATGTGGAGATTAATTGTTGTTGTCCTCATCTTTTTTCTCAAAGTACATGAAGTCCTTAAATTGAATCATAAAAATGTTCAGTGTCTAGCGATAAGCGTGCAATAAGCATGCAGTAAGTGTGCAATATGCTTGCGATAGGGATGCAATGGGAGCGCAATAAATGTGCCATGAACGGCAATGCAATAAGCAGTTTGTGAAAATACATAAGATTAGATTGTGTTAGCAAAAAATAAAGGGTTGAAAAAAGTGTAATCCTATCATTATGTGTTCATGTGGAGAAAAGAGCTGGCCCTGTTATATCTCTTGATTTCTTGATATAACAAGCACAACAGCACAACTCAACGCTTTCATGTCTCAGACTTACGATAAGGAAGAGAGCTCCGAGCAGAGAGGCTTTGACTTTAACATCCAGATCAGCAGGGAAGTTAATGCCAAAGTTATCAGCTTTAGTAAACCATTCCTTGGCTAATCCAGACCACTGCTTACTAATCTTACCAACAACGTGCTCCATATCGGGCGAATATATCTGCAATTGGTAAACCGTTATCATTTGTAGTTGTCTCCTTTTAAAGAAGGGCCAGATAACTGACCACTCAAACTTTTTTTAATTAATAGAATGATGAACTTCCTTTTTGACTTCAAAATAGTAAGGTAGACTGAATTGAAAATAATATGCAAATTTGGGTAAGCAATTTTAAGCTGCAAGACAATTAAAAGTCAACAGCCAATATTTGGGAAATTAGTATGAGGCACAGTGTTCATTACAGTGTTAGATATTGCATACAGTTCGGTGAAAGCTGTTCGATCAACCTTGGCAATGAGGTGTTGAATTATTTTGAAGTTTAATTGGTAAATACTAGGGGATGATATTACTATTTGCCAGCCTATAAAATATACTCTTATAACAAAGATGACATGAATCTAAAGTAAGAGTTGAATTTTTATAGCAGGTCTTGGGTGAGTTTGGAATGTGTAAGGACCTACATTGAATTCAACATCACTTGTACAGCATATGCCTTGGCATATACAGACAGGCCCTTCTATCCTGAACACCATGCTGCCGCTACCATCATAGAGAGCGTACTTAGGAGCCAGGAAACTTTGCCTGTAACAAGAGAATGTAACACTAATGTGTTGTTTCTATCGATTAAAATTTTAAAGCAAAGCTGGAGACTTGAAATATACTAACATCAGAACGTTTACATATAATTGATATATATATATTACTCTCAGCCTCATATCCAGCATCCGCATTGCTCAGGGGGGACTTTTAACAAAAATGAGCGATGCTTTCAGAACCAAATAATCTCAGCGCTTGCAATCCTCAGTTGGACAATTTTGTTCCCGAATTGTTGACAGGGATTGTTTAGATGAGAACCATAGCAGGTCTTGCCTTCACAGCTATGGGGTGATCAGATAGTGATTACAGCATTATTTATTGTAAGACAACCCAGGTTGGATACAAAATGATGGATGAGGTCTTTTCAGATTCAGGCATTATCAAATGAATGAGTATGAATTCAAAGGATAGAGAACGTGTCATCTTCATCATATGTCTATCTATGTCGATGTTACCTATATTTTACAGTAATCTTTGGGTAGTTGGCTGAAAATGCGACAGCACTTACGATTGTCTCACAGATCCGACAACAGTGCCAGGAGGTGATTCTATGTTGACAACCATAGCACAGCAGTCAGACCCAGCGCACCAGGAACATCCAGCGCAGCATTTAAACTCCCTCGTCACTCTCATTACCTCCTGTAACAAAAGAGTTAAGTTGTAACGAAAACCTTGATGGCAGGGGTGGTTCTGACTCCATATAATAATTACTTTTATGATGGGCGGCGATACTCACAATACATAAGCAACAATATTTTTACCTTTTCTAATTTTCTTCTGTAATATTTTAGATACAAAATTACAACATCATTATACAACCAGCTGTATAAAAAGATTCATTGTGCTGATGTAGGCTATGAGTCAGACTGGCACAGTACATCAGCCTGCGTTGGGCCCAGTCGAAACAGGCCAGTAGCCTTTGTCATCAACTGGTTATCACTGAAGATAGGCAGTGCACAGGAACTGAAATCTGCGGGAGGCTGGCTGTGCCTGCTATTCAGTACCAGTACCATCTTCTCAATGGTTAATGTGTAGTTCCAAACGGAAATAATTTTTCTTTGTTACCTTAGTACTGGTACAGTGACCAAATCAATAATCAATAGAACAAAAAAAACGCTTTCCCTATTGAGCTTGTTTCAGTTTTCAGTATTGACTAAGAGATAGAAAGAAGATAAGGGAAAACAATCCAGTTGTATGAGTAACCCACCTGGCCAGCGTTGTCAGTGATATGTAAGACGAATCCCCGGTCAGCTCCGCAGCATTGTCTCATGCAAGTCCCAGACTCCTCAGCGGCAAAGTACACCTGCTGGCCCATGGAGTTTTTGATGGCGTATTTGTTACTTGTCTCCCATCCTGTGAATGCTGCGGATAGAAAAACATTTTGCTTAGAGGTTTTTGCAGGAAAAATGTATCATCCAAGAATTGTTTCTTTTACGGGTTCAGACATCTCTTCGGATATTAATCTAACACTAATTGAAAGTTCTGGCAACAACTTTTTGTTATCCACTGTATATTCCAGGGAATTTACGCCAGGAGACAAGCGATTCCGAGATATGACAAATGCTGATAAATATCCAAGGATATGGGCTTTAGGCAGGCGAACAGGTACAGACAGAGACACTGAAATCACCTCGCACAGCCTTGAACAGGCCTTATTCTGATTGGAATTCATTTTCCTTTTCAGCTTCCATGAATGAATGAAATTTGAAAAAGAAAAGCTAATCAAGTTTAGTGTTTTCCTGTAGCGCCAGAAGCATAGACAACTCTTAAAAAAGATCTACAACTTTGGTTCCAGAAACCTCTATCAATCTTTTTGAGGTTTTCATAATCTTTAGTTGTTGCAAGAAAAATCTAAGACACCTCTAGACTTCTATCAAAAGAAGTTAAATAATTTTGACCTCTGACTAACCTTCTAGAAGTTCGACTTGCTGATGTACCAGAAGTTGATCTATCTGTGTGAGATATTCCAGACCTGGAGGACATCCTGGTATACCCTGAGGCTGGGGCATCCATTGCGGTTGTTGAGTTTGAGGTTGAGCCGCTGCAATATACAATAAATATATACAATACACATAATATGTGTAAATACATAAGCAAATGATACAGTATATCAACTAATTCTGCCCAAATGATGATAATCTGCCGGTTTGTTTAGAAAGCTATTTTCTCATCAGCGTTCCAAGTTCAGCCCTTTCTAAAGTCTAAATACCTGTCACATGAAAGCAGTGACTGCTCCTCAATCTTGATATTGTTCAACTGTAAGAATTGATCATGATCCCAATGCTGATATATCTGACACAATATGGTCAACCTTCACATTCTAAGTTTTAGAGCTGTATTGGGCCAAATTTGTCCCAAAAGTAGCCAGCAAGTTCATAGATTCCCTATTAACAATAAATGAATCCGTCTTCACTGTGAAGCAAAATATGCCGATCAACTCAAACAAAATTATCCTATGATGATTCATTAAATTCAACAAATCAACAATGACTGCTAACAGAGAGGGTATCTGATGGTGGTATCAATCTTAAGATTTTACGCAATACAAGATAACAACTCCCACAAGTTTTATCTGAAAACCTTAAATATTTTGTACCCGTGGCCTCATCTATGTCATGGGGTTTTATGTTGACACCATAGACCTACTAATTTATTATTAATAGGTCTATGGTTGACACCCAACAAATCAAAATAGACTGTCCAATTAGCTGGCTTCAAATGTCAGCAATGTGCAAACAAAGAAATATCATTGTTCAAACTCTGACCCACCAAATCCCAGACTCAACCCTTCTACTCCTTACTCAACCACCAATGTTGATATTAATTTGTTTGACATGTACTACATTTCTAGTTAGAAAAAAATCTTTACAGAGTAGATTTGAGGATTATACAAGCAAACTAGCCTCAAGCAATATAGACACGTAAAATAGCAGACATTGCTAACAAGCATTACCCCCCCCCCCCTTCTCGCTGATATTATATATAATTGGGTAATAACATAACATCATTAGGAATAGACCCCACTCCAAACTGCTTTAGTACAAACATCCTAGTTATACAATTCTGCACTTGAGAATTACCGGACAATGCCAACTTTCACACGCCTTTCATCCTCACACAGCCTTTCAACCCCCTTTCTCACTTCATAGAGTCATTACAGCCACCAAAACCAATTGTTTTAATTTGAGAGCTTGTGTGAGTTTATCAACCAGCTAAGGATTTATAACAAACAAGCCAGAGGATTAGTTGCCAATGCCAGGTAAACAACGGAGAAACTAGGCCACGTAACAAGCCTAGGGTATTATGTGACATGCGCAACCAACGCAGTCAGCTATAAATCAATGAATCCCTAGGTGTAGCTGCACTGTGCTTACGCTGTTACACTTTTCCCAACTGCGTGACTGATCATAAGCAAATTTATGATATAACACACATGGGATTGTGCAGGTAGTATTGATGACCAGTTTAGAGTGGTATCAAAATACTAAAAAAATGTTTAATTCATTCTTAGGATTTTATACCTAGCCTGAATCTGCCCGATTCTACTACCATCAACACAAACCCTGGCTGCAACCTTATTCGATGACTGTGGTTTGTGACAAAAATGTGACAAGTAGAAAATTTGATGGACTGGCATTTTAGATCGAAGAAATTTCACAATTGTCAACCAGAAGCCAACTTTGAGCTCTATAACAGAAATGACCTTGGCTATGCATTACAGGATAGTTACAAAAATTTAACCAACATTGTACACGCGGGAGGGAGAGGGGGGCGGGCGGCCTTGATATGAATGTAATGCACAGGTCTACTCCAAAATCCCAGGTTTTGGAGTAGACTTGTGATGTAATGTTATAAAATCTCACCCATTTCCATGATGTGTCCACAGGAACGCCTCACCACCCACTCAATTCACTACCTATAAATGAGCACTGCGGATGCTTCAAATATGCTAACCTTGAATGTTACCTGTTATGTAACCTGTTATGTAACGGTTCATAATTATCTCCTTATTAATCTATCACTCTTTTAATAACAGCCAGCCCTTTCCCCTTGCACCCCGAGGTTTTTGAAAATGATGTTCACAAAACCGCTGGTCTAGCAGTTTCAGTCACGGAAAAGGTTGGTTGTCAGGGGAGAGAGTTGAGGGGGATGGAGGTTCGAACTAGCCGAGTAAATGTAAACCCCTACACCGCCTCTTGTTTTAGATAGTGTAGGGCGTAGGCCTAAGCATAAGAACATTTGAATCAGCCAAGGTCACCCCTGCCCACCAAAGTCTTTGGCTAGTTCACGCTGCCTTATTGGCCGAAGGATAGTTATGAATCTATATTTTACTTGATAATAAGTCAAGCCCCTGCCTATGCACATTGTGTACAGCCACACCTTTCCAGCAAAAGTACATATAACCAAACTTCTAGAGAATAACTAAGAATATTGAATGATCAGATATACACCCACCATAGAGAATTCTCCCAGCACCCACTTACCCATGCTGCCTTTTAGTATCAGGCTGTTCTCAGTGCAGTGTTGATATTACTCTATCAATGACCTCAACCAAGGAGACTCTATTACTCAACTATCTCACTTACTCACTAATCAGGTTCTGACCCACATAGAGTTCATAGTATTGAATTTTATATTGGAACTTGTTTGACTAGTACAACAAGGTGATTGTTTGCGCATTTGCTTTCTTTTCTCCTTGAGCAAATAAATGGACAGCTACATTATCAGAGGTTGGCAGTTAGAACAAATAATGAACATGCAAATCCTTTTAGCTCCACAGCCAATTTCCTTAGCAACAACAAAATAAAGCTGAATGACACCACTGCTTCAGCAGAACTCACTTCGCCAGTACCCGATGTCTCCCTACCAAAGCTCCTTTATCGAATCAGTTCGTAAATGTGACTTCCTCAAGCTGAGCAAGTGACACAAACCTCCACCAACGAAAATTAAATGATTGTATATAAGATGGGTACCTATTCATGAACAAATTGAAAGTATTGAATCATGAACTTTTCTCATCAATTTTTTGAGTCGGTGAAGTCAAAAAGCTCAACCTCTTTTTTTTTTTACTATATTATCATGAATAATAATTCATGTATATGCTATCTTCAAGGAGGGAGTACTCCTTGCTTTTACATCTAAGGTTACATATCTAAATTATAAGAAGTTGTCGTAACATTTAAAGTATGCCGAGACAATAAATAAAACAACACACATATCCTAAATCTGATGAATATAACTCTTTTATTTTATGAATATAAGTCAAATAAAAAACAAAGATATATTTTACCACGCCGTTCAGTGAGGATATATTTTGTTATGGCAATCACATTTTCTTATGGATTCTAGTGTAGAGACCTGAGCGAAGAGGGTTATGGGTGTTGCGGGCGCCTCCTCCAACATACTATAAAAATCATCCTTCACTTGTAGTTCAAAATCTTAACTTGCCAGAAAGTTAATCAGGTTCTGCGTCGTTAACCTGAACAGCTGTGAATGCAGGCACTAGATCATGGAAAGTCAACATAAGAAAATTGATCATTTCAAGACCATAAGTAAAGAAATAAAAGTACAACAAGTATTAGGTTAGAGAAAGATCAGACTGAGGCTGCTCGAGTAAACCCGTACAAAGATCGGACAGCGAAAAAGGTCAGCAGTACTCAAGAGTATTAAGAATTAGAAAGAAAATATTTGTACTGCGGTCTATCAAACCTACTGCTATGTATAAATAGTTCTCACTTTGAAAAGTTCATATCACCTTTTCTGTTCTCACCGTATAATGTCACTCCATCACAGCCAATATGATTATAACATTGTCTTTAATTGTCTTAAAATCAGGTACAAAAAGTCATCCGAAGATATATCAAGGATAGGAAGGATATATCAACTCCGTGGATATATAAAATAATACTACTGATGAATAAGAATGTGAGAGAAGATAATCTCTGTAGTCTTTACTATGAGCCTTCTGAGCGCAGTCTAAAACAAGAGAAAATAAGGAACATTAGTTAATCTGTTTGATAGAAGTGTACGCAACAGTGTACGCAACAGTGTACGCAACAGTGTACGCAACAGTGTACGCAACAGTGTACGCAACAGTGTACACAACAGTGTACGCAGCATTACACGCAACAATGTACACAACAATGTACACAATAGTGTCCGCAAAAGAGTTAACAACAGTGTACGCAACATGCAACAGTACATGCAACAAGTGCACGTAACAGCATAGTGCTAGCTAGTTAGTAAGTTTTAAAATGTATTTCATTTTGGCAGTTCCCTCAATTTGTCTGACAATAACAGCGTATTTGTACAAGCATATTATCGACTTTTTTGTCATCAATTTGGTTACTTTGGATTATAAGTCGTGTAATGTTTAAACAACCATTAATACATGTGTGATTGAGCAGCGGTTTTAGTGATCAGACTAATTTAATGTGAAGGTTTGTGGCGATTACTTTATCCCACATGTAAATGAGATTCAGAGCAGGGAAAGTTGATCGTATGTGAGACATATATTTTAGGACTGCAACATGAAAGGTTGAAAAGGAAGACTCAGGCCTGAAGTTCAGCTGAATTCACTCTGCTCATGCATAATAATATAATTGCAGCTGAAAGGATCGCAAAATGGTAGTAGGTTTAGAGTAATTCAATAAAGATAAATTTGACAAAAACTATTATTATAACCATCCCAATAGAACACAACTATGAGAAGTTAGTAAAAGATCATATGTCTATTTTCTTTTTTGTCATCTCATCAGGTCTGACAGGCACATTTCTTATGTTATGTTGGAAATTGGGTTTCGTAATTAGTTTTTTTGTTTTAATAATTTTTGGTTGCGCTGCGCTTCAACAGAAGTCCTACGATATGCTCACTATACCCACATGCCCAACAACAAAAAACGCCAACATCACATTCAGCTAATTTCAGTGTAAGCAAGGAGTGGTGTTAGAATATACTTTGTGAGCTAATTATCGAGACTACTGATTGGCAGGTAATGTGAGGATATAATTTACCTTCTCAATTATAAATCAGCAACCAAGCATGGCATTACTACTTGGACAGCGGACAGATGGACATAGAAACAATAACAGTTTCCTACCGTGACAAAACAAGTTCCAAAAAACCGATAATGCTCGTGCAAGCCAAGTGTACGACGACATGCAATGTCAAATACCTTTGAAATAAAACCGATCACATGGTGACTGATTTCAATTGTTGTTGTCGTTGTTCTTATTTTCAAAATACATGAAATCCTGAAACGAATTGAGAAGAAGTGATGTAGCTAATGTATGAGACTTCGTGTTGAGGTTCAGATTTAAAAGGTCTAACCAATCTTGAAGAACGATAGATTTAAATCTGAACTGTGGGTGGGTTCTTTCAAAAGGTTACCTTTTAAATTTGAACCTCATTTTTTACTAGAATTAAATTCTCTAACCTGTCGATGTAAATCAGTAACTGTTATTGTTGTTGTTCTTATTCTCAAAGTACATGAAGTCCTGAAAAAATATGGTCAATAGACATAGCGATTAAAACACGCAGCAATAGACACAATGATTAAGACATGGTCAATAAACATGGCAAATAAAACATGGCTATTACACTTTGGTATTTACAGTTGAATGATTATGTAGGATAAAAAGTGTTTTATTGGCATCGCACTTATATATATATATATCCTGAGTGTGTGCTAGCGAGCAATTCAATGTAAGTCAGAATTACAACATGTGACAGGAAAAGACAACTTACAATAAGGAAGAGAGCTCCGACCATACAAGCTTTCATCTTGACGTCCAGGTCCATAGGGAAGGTGATTCCAAAGTTATCGGCGGCTGTGAAGTATTCTCTAACCATACCTGACCACTGCTTACTGATCTTACCAACCTGATGCTGACCATCTGGTGAGGTTACCTACAAGGTCGAGGGTTAAAAGTGATAGACATTTTCGGCTTACCACACTTAACATAGGGAGAGGGGGGGGGGCCTTAGGTTAAGGCCAAACTTTGTCTGCCCTATCTTTGTGATAAAAAGGATCCGTTAACAAGCTGTTGCTTTAAAGATCAACCTACAGCAAAACTCAATAACTGTGAGGCAGCAGGCAGTTTAAGTACTCAACTCTGCCCAGGTTGTTTGTTGGTCATTCCGTGATCAACCACGGCCCCCACACCCAACCACGGCCCCCACACCCAACGGAAAGCCAGCAACCTGGGTAAAGTTTGAGCACAGACTAGTCAGCCAGTAATAATTATATAAGTATTTTGAAAGCAGCAACTTGGATGGTGATGTTGGTACCTGAAAAATTCTTTGGCAATTCTAGCAATAAGGTGGAGACACTAGCCTACTGGCAGATCAAACAAACTATTAGCAGTAAAGCGCCAAAAGTTTTTGGCAGTCTAGGTTACAGCTACATTTTGCAATCCCTACGGAGACCATTGAATTTGAGTGAAACTTTTCATCAACTTATCAAGTAAACTGTATGATATAGCAACTGAAACACAAGGTTATGATCATGAGAGAACAAGTTAGATCGTATAAGAACAAGTGTGTGTTAACATTCCTACAATCTAAAGTTAGTCAGGAGTCCAAGGGAGATCAGGTAAATCCATTGTCATCTACAACCTTTATCGAATATCAGTCAGCTGCTACACAAATATGTAACCAAAATCCTGAGAAAGTTTTTTCCCGACATATGAGATAAATATTTGCCTCTTTGTATAGAATGGGTAAATCAAAATTGAGCATAGAACATCAATTTATTTGCCAGCAAGTTTTGAAAATATGTAATATAGATACAAAGGACCTGAGCTCCCTTGGAATTCCCAGAAACTGCATTCTGGGATACTTTTATACATACATTGAAGTCCATGTCTTGAGTACAGCAGGGACCCTGACACATGCAGACAGGTCCTTCTACACAGAAGATCACATTGTCACTGGCGTCCATTATCTGATACTTTGGTGCCAGGAAACTTGCTCTGAAATAGGAGACAGCGAGAGTTGAAACTCTAGGTTGTATGAGGTGACAATGGAGCAAAGGCCATAGATATCACAGCCAACACTAAATGATACAAGTGCACTGTAGTTGCTGGTAGCGGCATTCCATTAAAAACCACAGCCCAACCAGCAGCTGTGGTTTTTAATGGAATGCCACTACCAGCAACCCAGGAGAGTTTGAGCTTGGCTACAATCTGCTCCACATGAACCAAAAAGGGCTGGCAATGGCAGGAATGTACAGTGAGAAAATAAAAAAGCGATCATGACTGTTCAGTTTAACTCTGTGCAGAATACCCTTCTGCCCTCAACCTAAGGAGGACCAATCCACAAGGCCACAAGAGTTATAAGCATAATATTCACCCTTCAAAAAGGACTTTTAACCGACCTCAAACTAAGCCTATCTTGATACGCTTCCAATTGTAGAGCGAACTCTCTGAGCTTTCAGTCTTACATTTCTTAGTAAATCTTTGTGAAAATGGCTTATTATTTATTTATGAGTCATAGGCAGCTCAGCAGTAATACTTACGCTTGTTTGACGGTACCGATATGATTACCAGGAGGAGCCTCAATAGTAACAACCATAGCACAGCAGTCACTGCCTGCGCACCAGTTACATCCAGCACAGCATTTAAACTCTCTGTTCACTCGAATCACCTCCTAAAATACCGCAAGAAAATGGGTGAATTACAAAGAGCTTCCTCTGATCATTTTATCATTATTTCAAAAATCAGGATCTTTTAATGTAGTTTTCCTACCCCTATTTTCTGGAAACACATCGCCTGTTTGCAGGCTCCCATGAAAAATGTTCTCATGGTTGTCACCTACCTCTGTACCAGACATTCATATCTGGCCATGTGGTAGTGGATTATCCACATTCTGTGTGATATTAAGTAAATGAATGAAATCAGATTTGTGGTGATGAATGATGAGGAGATTTGCTAGGGCATTGACCTCGTGTTTGACAAGAAGCCATAGTAACAGGGTTGATGCTGTAGCAAGGTATGAACATGGTACCAGCTTCTCTTTAATGGCCAGGAATAAGAAAACCCAATCCACTTCACTCTGGGCTAAAGGACAGATGTGTTGATACATTACAACACTGCCTAAAGTGCAAATGTAAGAGTGATACATATTTTGTAGTAAGTAATCAAGTAATCAATAGACCTGGGGATTGCACTATAAAATTATAGTAGCTGTATCATAGTAATATCATATATAATTGAATATAAATAGTGATCCTAATATTCTAAATACTATCATGTAACAAAGACATGGGATTATATAGTACTACTAGGGTAGCTGCTAATATATGGCCTGGTAATAAGGTAGAACTGAAGGTAGTATGCTCTATTCGAAAACTCAATACTCACATAACTGATGACCTAGATTACAGTAGTTTGTACACATTCCATACTCATGTGAATGGTTCAAGTATCTACGCTTGTGTGTATGGCAAGCTGTACCAGCCTTAAAAATAGGTCAGTCATAGCAATGAGCTTAACTGGTCCATTGGTCATAGAAAACCTGATAGCTTGACCCCCCCCCCCCCCAAGGCCCTAAACGAATCATTTCTAATCAAAATATGATGTCACCAGAGATAGATAGCTACCACATGGCAATTCATTTTCAGGACATACAGATGCAAAGCAACATGTGGAGCACCCTCCCCTCATTTAATATTTGATGGAGCCAGATGGCCTTTCCAACCGAACACAATCATATTATGAAGAATTCGGTAGTGATCAGACTACCAACTTTGTCAAACAACCCAAAGCGATAACTGATATAGTAAGTGTTGCATGTTGCACAATATGTTTACTTTAACCCCCCTCCCCCCCCCCCCCGTGATGTAAGATAGCAAGCGATAGGAGTATTATATCAGTAGGTACATAGTGATGGTGAATCAGTATGAGAACTACTCGACTGATAAGCAAACAGGTTTACTGGGTGAGCCCTCAAGTCGCAGTGTGATAAGAATTATTTAGTCCAAAATGCCTGAAACTGCAAGTCACTGTGCAAACAATCCTATCGACTTTTGCACGCGCCATGTCCGACTACACTAGGGTGTACAATGACGCTTGTGTGCTTTGTTTGTGTATTCTAAGACCCGACTAGTAGCTGGTATTAAACTGTATTATTAGTTCCACTCACGTTTCCGGTGTTGTCGGTGATGTGCATGATAAAGCCTCTGCCAGGTCCACAGCACTGTCTGTGACACGTATCAGACTCCTCAGCAGCAAAGAATACCTGCTGTCCGACCGAGTTCTTAATGGCGTATCTGTTACTGGTCTCCCAGTTCACAAACACTGCAATAATAGTAAAATAGAAAGTATGTTAGTAGTTCCAACAGCACTAGGTATGATCAACATGTTGACCTTGAGATCCAAACCCTTCCGTTAAACTTAGGAAAGCCTTTTCTCTTGAGACGGACCGCCTAATTTTAATTCACTTATGAAATATATGGACTGATATGGTAAAATTTGAATTCTACTAGCTATATGACACTCCCTAACACATGTTCAAACATATTATAGTTTGGTAGGCCATTCGGAGGAGAATTGTCTTGATCCACACTGCTTACTTCTAGGTATGTCAGATACATTAACATATAAACATCAGATATAGTATTTATATGTTTATGGTCAGACAAAATACCCTTGTGTAACACTCAATGCCTTCACCTTATTTGTAGCACGACCCAAATTGTCTTAATAACAGTGACGAGGTATAATTAATTAATAATCATACATTAGAGTAGCATATTTACTGTTTCAGACCTCTGAGCTCATAACGTGTACCAATAACAGACAATCATGACAAGGAAGCATAATTATTGCGTCAGGCGTTTCACAGAATTAGTGGTACCAGTCACATGCTTTCCATCACAGTCTCTAATAAATCTATCGAATTCTACTTGAGGGCTATCAATATATGTCACTATGTATGGAATGTGGTAGGGTTTATAACATAGTAGATATAGGAGCTCAGCTCAAATCACATGACAAGTACAAGGAACAGTTATTGTTTTGACTAAGCAAAATTACGACACACTTAGTTAATAGATGAAAGCTTTTTGTATTGAAGCCAAAGGTTTTTCAATATTATTTTTTCTTCAATGTTCTGTTTAAATGAGACCACAAAGCCTTACCCATGTGATCATTTTAGTGCATGAATGAACTCTTTTAAAAAAGTCCTATACAGTACCCCTTCAGCCCACTTATTGAACTGGCTCTCAAATGTCATTGGCTCTATGGCCAGTAATTTATACTAGACTGTGTTGTTACGTCAGTAAATAATCGCAAGTAAATAATCCCGCTGTACATCAATAATCTAACTAAAAGGTTGTGCCATACTCTGCATTTTTCAGTAAAAACTTTCGCTTATGACATTTATCAATCATACTAGTTCCTCATAGTATAAGGGCATGGCATTAACTCAACACTTCACTTTGAGTCAAATCAAACTAAAAATGTCTTATGCTAGATATTCAGACTCACCCTCAAGCAGTTCAATCTGCTGATGTACCAGAAGTTGATCTATCTGTGTGAGATATTCCAGACCTGGAGGACATCCTGGTATCGTCTCTGGACGAGCCATCCATTGCGTAGCCTGCTGCTGTCCGGGTACACCTGGAGGTGCCTGTACACCGCCTGGAAAAAATTAACATCATGAACACAATTACTGTCAATGTATATGTGTTATAGTGGAGGCACAATAAAACATGAGTGATGTGCTTCCTTTGATCAAACATCAGGCAGGCCTGCAAGGTAAGGCAGCTGAGTCTACAACGCTAAAGTCACCCAGAGCGAGGGAATAGGCCAACTACTGATAACAAGCGTAACCACCAGTCTGCTTGACTAATGAGAAGACAGCCGAGGAAGCACAACACAGTTGGCCATGACACAAAAGTGAAGCAAAGAATCTGCCAAACAATTTTTTTTGATGGTTCCTTGCTGATGCAATGAGGTTCGCAAGTTGTCCTCTTCCCACACTGTTCTCAGCTTGAGAATTTAAAATGGTTGACCAAGTTGAAATACTAGACAAGAGCTGACTTCCATCAGGTGATAGCAGGATATTTAAATATTATGTCCTGTCCAATAAACCCTGGGAATTTCTCCATTCTCAAGTGAATAGGACACATATATACATGATATATCACCATAAGGTACCGATATACATACAATAAAACATCAGTCAGCAAAACATATTTAGTTGATTGAACATCTGTCATGTTGGTGTTTTGAGCATATGTACATTTTAGGACCCCAAACACAAGGTTCGTGCCCCCCCCCCCCCACCCGTACGTTTGCAAACATGGATTTTTAATGTACTTTTAAGAAGATACTGTAATCGAATGTTTGTAATTATGGTCCAATTTCACAGAAATCAGGTCTTCTGAATTATTGTTGAAATTTATTATATTGATGATGTATTGTTGTTAAATCTGCAGACTAAAAGCACTAATTTTCTGTAACCATCGTTATTCATACAGTACACATCAGGACTATTCAATTGCCTCTCCTCCCCATTGTATGCTAGTAATAAAAGCTACTTTATGTTCTAGATAGGTTGTCCAATTAATTACAGTGTGACTCTGACCAGGGAGAATTCTCCCTGCTCTGACCGACCATCTAATAACCTCAATAAATGATGTGAACTAAATCCAAGGATTTGTTTTGACAGCTTGAGCCCCAGTCTTCGCAAACAAGAAGCAAGTGAAAATCACAAATCATTGTAAACGACGGTACAACCATTGGCAGTAATAGCTTAGCTGTTTTAATCTGAGCTAGTATGGTCATTTGTTGGACAAAGTGGTTGGATTATGAGATATATTCAGATTGCAAAGTTTTCAAATCCATTCTATATGTTGTTCATGGCCCATCAGATGGTGGTAGATGGAAAACATATTACACAGCGCTGGTGACAAGTTATGATAATTAGCAAGATTTTAATTTCTGGTTGGTAAGATGACAGAATTTTATATGACAATTTGTCATAACCGATACAGTCCGACCATATGAACAGTGCTACCGAAGCACCCTGACAGACGAGACATCACCCCTCCGCCAATCCATGCCTGTGCATGTTAGGATATCATCACAGAGTAAGGATATATATATATTCTTACTCTGTGATATCATGCCATGCCAACTATGCAACGTAAGACAAACAAGTAGCCATCATCCAAACTAGATTAAGCACAAACGGAACTAGCCGATTGTTTGTAACAAATTAAGCATGTAAATGCGTATCCCACAATGCAATTGTCCAAATTCTTGGTGATGACAATGTTCATGTATTTAACCTTATCTCTCCAGGGATTTCAGGTTAAAATTGCATTATGGGAACATTGCGCACATGCCCTAATAAGCAGATATAACAGAAATATTACCCATAGTTTGTTGATATCCGTAGCCTGGATGCAAACAGTCAGATCGGTTATGTAACAAGATCAAGTATGTTCATAACAAAGAGTAAATAAAAGAACAATGCTTGTTGGTGTCAATGATAGCTGCTGCTATTGCCACCCTAAATACTTCAATTATTTGAAGTTATCATTCTCTAACTAGTCTACTAGATAGGCCCATGACATGCAAAGCAATAACTTGGAATATACAGCTATAGCAAATGTTATAAGCAAAGAGCACATGGTTTGTGTACCTCCTGACTCAGACAGAACAACCGGATACAGGGAATTAATATGTTTATAGTGTTATGTTTCTGTAAGGGTAGAGGCTACTATGAAGGTCATAATGCGATCATTGACAAAAATTCAGCCTATTCTTATCAACTGATATACTTCCAACCCAAATAGCGTCACATCCCATCTTCCTAACCGAACAGTAAGTAACCATAGCTCAGGGGTCAGAGTAACAGGTAAACTGAACATAGACAAGGTAACATGTAAATAAACAGCTGGAGTCTTACCAGGGGCTGCGGGGCTCGGATAGCCATAACCTAATCAATAAGCAAACGAAAGTAAATAAAGAGGAAAATACTATGAGGCTTAGGTAAGAGCGAGCGACAAGATAGCTCAATCTTACCACTATATGTGTGACTTATCTAGTTGAAGTTTGAATAATTTAGGGTTCGAGAGAACATTGTACTGTCAAAGCTAAGGATCGAAATCAAAGAGCAACCAATAGACTCAACAATAATAACCTTTCTCTCGCCCGGGGGGCCGTCGGACGAGGGGCAAAAGTCTGGGGGGCTCAGACTACAACCTTCATTGTTATTATGTGTATGATTATAATGTCTATGAATTAATCAAATATTCGAGGAGCGTATAGTCAAACCGTCTGCTCAACTTGTAACTGACATGAAAGAAACCATCACCTGGAGGTACTAACCAGAGATGTAAGCTTATGAGGTGTCACTACACAACACTAGCATTAATGGCTAGAGAATATTTCCTGTTTCAGGCCTTCAGCTGTTACATATATAATGGTAGCCTTACAGTGTTACAGGGAAGCACACCACAAGTGGTACACATAATACATGACTGTTGCATTGAAACACAAGCAAACACTGTCACATATGATCATGCGGAGGCGCCGACACATAACGTGCTCTGAAGTACCAACACACTCATTCTCAAACAGCGATGATAGCGATAACTCAAGTGATGAGAGCAAACCTGACTCTATATGCAGCCTGTATAGACAAAGTTTGTTTAGTGGGACTATGTAAATAGAAAGATTCACATATTAATTCTATAACGTTTTTTGAAAAGCTGTGAATAATAAAATGGTAGGGAGGTTGAAAAGATTTATCACATAATCACATAATGGTCAGGTTGACTCTTATCACTCAATTTGTGTAGAAGAAGCTAAAAGCTGTAACCTTTACCTGGTTGAGGTTGATAGTAACCTGCCAAAACAAATCAAGTTATCAGTGTCATATACCCATCAGTGGGTTCTGTCATCACGCACTTATTCCTATCTGGCTATTCATATCATACAGAAATTATAAATAAATCTCAGATAGCATAGGCACTGGATTAAATAGTGGCAACCTGCTTTCACATACTGGTATAGGCCTATCCAATTAGTCACATCAATGAGTTTGACAACTTGGTCTTGTCAGAGATGCCCCAAAGCTCTTATGAAAAAGTGAAATGTCATTGCCTGTAAGTCTGCTTACCTGGAGGTGCACCTGGTTGTCCGGGTGGTGGGTATCCGGGCTGTCCGGGTGGTGGATATCCAGGCTGTCCGGGTGGTGGGTAACCGGGCTGACCGGGTGGTGGGTATCCAGGCTGTCCAGGTGGTGGGTATCCTGGCTGGCCGGGTGGTGGATACCCAGGTTGTCCTGCGCCATAATCAGGTGGTGGTTGCTTTTGGTCTGCCATAGTCAGAGTTTCTAACAAAATTGAAAAAAGTCAAGATTTGGATAGAAAAACCAGGAGCATTTCATTAGATAGAAGCTATTTTGTAGACAGTAACATGTCAAAATTTAATTATAATGAGGGTATATCGGTTGTAGGCCTAACCCAACTGAATGACTAGAAAAAGACATTGCTGCTCATCTTAACATGAGAAATAAAGAACAACTTGTAGGTAGTGTAGTCTACATTATTCATTCTACTCTAGTAGTCTACCAGCTGCTAAGCTGGTGAGCGATACCTGCTAGGCTCTCGCTTTCAAATCGCTCAGTCATTGATGGAACTATATACATTCTGAGTGAGCGATTATTGAGTGATTTGGTGAAATTGAAAGCCCAAGTGAGTGATAATTTTGAGCGATGTTATAGTGATAACTTGCTTTAGTAAAGCATTGCTCATTCTAGTTGAAAGACCACCCTGACAACCATTATTATTTTCCTAGGGGCTAGAGGCCATTTTTGCAAAAGTGTAGATATTCTATGTCACCTATAACTTCAGCTCGGTCTCAATTCTGACAGTGACAATAGGCACAACAAAACCAGCTCCTCTGGCATATAATTATTTTATATGACCTCACTAACCCTTCTCTATATTAGAGCCTCTAGTCTTTGCAACAGGGAGAATTGCAGCAAGAAATGACTGCTGTGGTGTGGGACAGTTTTGTTTAGTTATTCTGCACATGGTTTTGCATGTCATGTCTCTCTCTAACACCACAGTCTTTGCCACTGGATGAGCATAGCAATGATATAACAATTAATTCACAAGTGAAGAATTAGAAAAGTACTCACTGTTTCAAAATTGTATATAACCTAACTTCTCCTCTGTCTTGTCACAACCAGTTTCTCTTCTCCTCTCAAGTTTGTTTCCGGCTTGATCTCGATATATATGTAGTGGTTTAATTTGTCGTGTGATTGTTGGACAATGTATAAGCTCTCAATGGATGGACACCGCCCACAAATTGTAATTGGGAGTTCTCACCACTTACAATAAGAGGAGGCAACTATTTCAATTTCAACACATAATTGTAGATTTGATTGTATTTCATCAGGGAGGGTGATTAAATAAGATGTCTTCATCTGCATTAACAAAAGAGATAATATTGTTTGTCATTCCTATTATGGTTGTGGTCCGTATTAGAAAATTCAGCGGTATCGCTCAATTTACTAGACTTAGTCGCCAGTGATCAGGGTTTTCTATGACTATGGGATGCCAGAAAATTCAGCATACGCCAGCGCCAACTTGTTTATTTATGTATCCATGTATGTATATTATCATGTAATGTGTACAAGTACAAATTTCCCTAATTAATTCGTTACAGCTTTCGAAGAATAAAAATAACTCGAAATGATGCTGCATTGAGACGATTCTAGATCTGTCAACACTCTTCATTCAATGTTCTATAAATATTGAATTGGAAGACACTATTAAATTATCTAGCTCTATTCACTGCAACAGGGCACTTAGGGATGTGGTTCATGCATATGTAGCCTTATCTCAGCGGCCTGTTTTTTTGTGTTTTTTGGGGAGATAAGGCTATGATTATGTGTATATGTGCTATGATTACCTGCTGTGGCCACTTCTTTGGTTGTGCCAGTTAGTCCATTGTAGTGCTGGGCCAGCAACATATCAACTGCTGATTTCAATTCCAGACCAACTTCCCACTACTACAATGTTTGTTCTGGCTTATGGGAATCACACTTTTATTAGTAATATAACTTGAAGACAAAAGATGACAAAAGAAAAAATAGACAGAAAACGAGCACATAATGGACAAATTGTCCAGCTGAGCGGCGTGATGTGGATGTTCTTATCTGATGATAGATAAACTCTACAAGAGATTGAGCATAAGCTGGATGGGTCAGATTTCATCAGCCAAAGAAAAACCTTGAAATTATTTGTACTGTAACACTATAGAAAAAAAGTGAATCAGTGATGAACAAGGTAAAAATTAAATCAGAAACAGTAAAACAGGAAATCATGAATTGAATACAAATATTGGAACAGCACTGTACCATAGAGATCTGTATTATTATCTAAAAAAAACATTTTTTTTATCACTCCCTGGATCAAATTGGAGATTGATGACACAAGTGGGGGGAGGGGGGGAGTAATCAATAACTCTCAAACTGTAAATGTAAATATATGAAAAGAAAAGACAAACATTGAATTTTATTGGATAGTTGTTTGTGTAATCGGGGGGGGGGGGGGAGGTTATCAGCAGTATGAAGCTAGCAAAAACGAGCTAGTATATTACATAGAGATAACTCTATGGTATATTACATAGAGATAACTCTATGGTATATTACATAGAGATAACTCTATGGTATATTATCACAGAAAATACTGATCAATCATATAAAATAGAGACATATCATCCTCTGAACCGAAGTATAAGAATATCATTTCAGTTAGGCGCAGCAACTATCACGCTGGATTTGGTTTTGTTACAATATGTGCATGTGCCATGTTAGGCTTATCACTGCTGCTCTCTGTACCATGGTGTTGAATCTTACTTGTTATTCTGTTCAAAGAACATATAATCCTGAAAAAGAGGAAGATTAACCAGCAAATTTAACCAGAGAAATAACACAGAGATGCAGTAACAATTAGTCTGGTTTTGTTTGGAGGTTTTTTTCTTGCGAACATCATCGATTCTGTCATTGTTTCAAGCTTCTGAATCTTGAGTTTCACTGAATATGAAATCTTAACTCTAGTGACATCTTAACTCTGGTGACATCGAGTCAATAATATTATATCTAGGATTGACCTGAACTTCTTGAGAATTACAGATTAAATCTATATTGTGTGAATGTTGTTAACATTTTGATTCACCCCCTCCCCCATAACTGTTACACTAGCCATGTTCACATGGCCGTGTGAACAGGGCTACTGTTACACATCATGCAAATGAGTCATACTCACAATAAGGAAGAGTGTTCCTATCATAGTAGCCTTCATTTTTACGTCTAAGTCCATGGGGAAGCTGACGCCAAAGTTGGAGGCGTCAGTACACCCCCGCAGACAGCCAGCCCACTGCTTGTTAATCTTACCGACCTGGTGCTGCCCGTCAGCTGAATTAACCTATAACATTTCAAACCATGTTAGGTTAACATTCATTTCGATAAAGGGCATATGGGGAACTTTGAAACATGGTCAGAATGCCGGGAACTTTTATCACCCAATAACCGTTATGACTAGGCCTTCATCATACTAAGATTCAATTCCGATTTAGACCCAATAGTGTAAAAGGAGTCTTTGCCGTTGCAGATGTTGTATGCCCTGAAGCTGGATTGGTCAGACAACTATTCCATTGATACAGGTTCTATATCTTTGATGAGACACCATTATTGTGTGTAGCTACTGAAATTCTAGTGCCACAACACTTTTCACGGTTGACTGAATTTTCAAATAAAAATAAAACTAAAAAAAACAAACAGATGGGTCTGTCAATTAGTATCGGCATGGCTTTTTGAACCAATCATTGCAATCACTTAACTTGGAATCCTCGCTATTTTTGTCATCCAACTACGTTAATGCGATTGACCACTCAGAGAGATTTGGGAAGGAGGCTTCTAGCAGGTCTTGTTCATTCCGAAAATAAATAAGATTTGGCTATTTTCGAAAATTAAATATATTATAATATCTAATTACTTCAGAATAACATGTGTCATTTATTTTGTCAATATGTACAAATTCTACCATAGATGGATGATATGGTAATGGTTTGAGAAGAAGAAAGTTACCTGAAACTCGACATCGTCAGTGCAGCAGGGACCCTGACAACCGATTCCACAACACCCATTACCGTCCACAACAAATATAACCTGTCCGGATGAATCCATCACCTGAAACTTGGGATAACAACATCCACTCTTTCTGTAACATAAGAGAGACAAACAGGTCTCAAGTCTTTATTCAACAGTGAGAGATCAAGGTTCATCAAGGTAGAGTATTTTGATTGTGTTTTACATTTTAAAATCTGTACTGTTTACACTCTAGATTCGGTCACAATCAAGCTCATTTAGTGTCGGAAGATTTAATTGTTTGCATACTTATCAAGACTAAAACATTATTAAATTAACGATTTAAAAAAATATATTTAAAAAAATTGATAACTTCTATGAAACAGAATTTTATCTGTAGTGCAATATTTTAGATATTTGTTACGACTCTTATTGTGATTTCTGTGCCGACAGAGCGGTGGCAGAGGTAAGAAAATCAAATTTTCTGAAATTCTTCCTCCCTTATAATATCAACGTCCCATCATTTCTGTGCGATAAAGTAAAAGCGCAAAAGGCTCAAGCTCATTTGAAATCCTGTCTTGCTCGAAATGAAATTACAGTGAGTTTTCAATAAGCAAACTTTATGATATCATTGATCACTAAAAGTGTAGGTATCTGATTTTGCTGACAAAAGGTAAGCTACCATGTTTACAAATAAAGGGCAAAATTACCAGGGAGAGTGGAGTATCAATTATTTACAAACCTAATTCAATCAACTTGGACAGGTAATGTGTTTTGACCATGGGTAGTTCTTTGCGAGCTAACTTTTAATATGATGGATATGTTATTGTACAAAATGGTTTTTCTTCCATATTAGTGTGGTTGGTTGGAAGCTCAAGTTCACACCTACAGTGTACTGACATATGTACTTACAGTGTACTTACATTTGTTTGATACTGCCCACGACCTGACCTGGGGGAGCCTCGACAGTGATCTCACCAGCGCAGCAGTCCATCCCAGAGCAGCAGAAACAAGGAGCTACAGAGCAGAACTTAAACTCTCTGTTCAGTCTGATTACCTCCTGTTAACATAGAATAGCACTTGGGTACTGCGAGAGGCGGCCAGCGGAAAGACACTTACCATCGCTTTCCACATCCATACAAACAAATGCTGATTTGTCCATTTCTTTTTAGAGAATTGACCCAGTAACCATGTACAGTAAGAGTTGTAATAATTTTGAAAATCAGTGGATCTATGGAAAAGTTAACACAATGACTTTGTGATAGATTTCCAATCCTTCCATGAAATACTTGTTTCACCATGTGACTGGGTTTCTGATTTATGTAATGAAGCATGTAATAAATAAAAAAGATGGAATTGATATACAGTATGATCACATCCTCTACGACAACCAGCACATTATGAAGTTTGTTTTGGCACTAACTGTAAAACAATGATTAAATAAAATATTAAAAATGAATACTGATACCTGTCCGAGATTGTCTGTGATGTGCATGACGAAAGCTCGAGCGTTGCCGCAGCACTGACGCGAACAGACATCAGATTCCTCGGAGGCAAAGAAGACCTGCTGTCCAACTGAGTTTTTCACTACGTATCTATTACTAACCTCCCAACCCGTCAGCACTACAATATAAGTAAGACGTCAGATTCACTCATACCAAACAAACCAAAACCAGTGGCCACGTGATATACATAATTCTATAATACAAGGGAAAATAATGAAAATAATAAAAACTTTCAAATCTCTGGATTGGATCATGGCTTGCTTACATCGATATCTTCAAAAATTGTTGTTGTCAAAAGAAATATAAAAGTAAAATTCAGTCATCAAATTACAATTTTATTAAAGAATTACGAATTAAGAAATTTGATGACAATGCAATATGATTTCTAAAGTTTGAGTCCATATGAAGTGAAGTTTTTCTATCTAAAGAGTTATCATTATTCACATGTCAGCCAATCTATAGGGCTATTGCTAATCATTGTCTTATCTGTCAATAGAGGGGCAACTAATAACAAACACCAGCCAATCTGGTGGCATGTTTGGCCAGTCAGCGCACAAGTCTTTTTTTGCAGGCCACTTTTTCTATAAGTTAGGTGTTAGCGGTTGGGTCTTGAAGTTTGTAATAACTTTTGATAAAATGACCTGCAGATAAAAAACATTCAGTTGCCGCTGGGACATATATTAATATTTGCTGATACTAAAACAAATTTAGCAAAGGAATTATTCATGACCCATGGGGCCAGATGTTTGAATTTGACAGCAGGTCTACTGGCAGTACCAAGACGACGAAATATCAGTTTTTGCTCAAATTTAATACCACATCGCTAATTCCACTCATACAGCGTCATATATATATATATATATTTATACATAAAAAGATGCCAGCAACACTAGTTGCTAACTCAAATCTAGCTAAGACATACCTCTCCGTTCTAGCCTTACCTACCTTTATGGTTTTTTAAAACTTAACAAAAAATGGGCCTTTGAAGGCTACTCCGTAAAGGTCTTCTGAAGGAAGGTATTATTTCGTTTTAATCATCTATTAACATTTTTGGCCCGCATCAATATTGACCTTATTTATGAAGTTGTTGGCTCTGCGAAGTTACAATCAATATAGAATAACATAGCAGACTGGTCTTATGTTACATTACGGGATAATCAGCTTTGCCAATGACTATTTATAATCTTTGGCTTTGCTGTAGGAGACCTAGATAAGTTACGACATCACATGTTTATTACTTTCTTGGCTATAAATAACTGCCATTGGCCATTTCTCAATATTTGATTTAGAATCATAGTGAATGGAAACATAATAATCACACTCACAAATAATAGGTCATGTGAGAGGTCTAGTTTTAGTACGACTCAAGACTATGATTCACAGTCACAACTAAATAATATAATGGATAATTAGCATTGCTGCTTGACAAAACAGCAAACTCTGTAAGTGGGACAAAAACTAGGACAAAAATTAAAAATCAACTACTTAGTTGTAGCGCCTGTGCAACAAAAAGCAAGCAAGTCAAGCATGCAAATAAGTTATTATTGTCAGTCTCATCATTGAGTAAAGCTTTTTCATCGATTTAATTTAATGGAGCATCCCCAACAATTCCAGCAGCAGCCATAATATTTATATTGAAATTTTGAGGTACTACCATCAGTATGAGTAAAAAAGTAAAACAAGGCTCTATACCTGTAAAGTAGGACTACCCGCACATAAGGTCAACAACGATCAAGTTATATACTGTTGCATACTCTGCATACCTCTGATTATTGGAATGTGAATTCATTCATGTTCATTACATTACAGTACATTGTGAACCGTCTGATGGAATTAGGTTGAGGTCAAATATCTAGGTGGCATTTTATGGCTCTAAAGATCAGGATAAAAATCCTAATAGTGTAATCCATAGCGCATCAGTGCGCAATACCACAAAAAGATAGCATATGTTTTAGTCGACAAAGTGTTGGATACTAGGAGAATAATGTATGTTATACCAGGGTTATATGTTATCCCTGGTTATACTAACCTTCAAACAGCTCAATCTGCTGATGAACAAGAATCTGATCAATCTGACTTAAATATTCTAGTCCAGGTGGGCACCCAGGTACAGGCTGAGGTTTAGCCATCCATACTACCTGCTGTCCTTCTCCCGGGGCTTGTGTTGTCGTCGCCATGATGTGTCTGAAGCTCACTGTCTATCTGCAACAGCAAGTATCCATGTTTTGTAAAAAATGAGTTGGTAAAGTTTCCTCGGCGCGTAAGAAGGCACACAAGACATTCAAGGAGCACAAACATTTTTTCTATGAACCGAGGCATGTGGAGTGTACTGACAACGCGCTGATCAATTTGAATTGGCTAAAGAGTTTATAGTATCGACCGCTGTAGGTTTTAATGGTATCAAACATTATTAAAGTTTGTGCGAAGCCACGCACTGTATGAATTTCCATGTTTATCTGCTATGAGTAGCAAGTTTTTCCCGACATTTTTAAAAGACACTGCATTGGTGAGCGTGCCGGCAGCAGTCACATGAGAACAGAGTGCAATCTCAGTGACAGCACTTGATGAGAAAATACATTTGCTAACTACTGCTAACTAGAATGGGTTAAAGATGACAGTCATGCTGCACTGATAGGAAGGAAATTGTTGAATGTTTGGCAATCCCGTATTAATGATATGCCTGGCAACAAGCTGATGGTGTAGTTCATTCATGGTCAAGTGATACTTTGCATCTATCTATCTATGCATAAACTATACACCCAAAATATGCATCATTGACAATATATATCAGTGTTTCTACAATCCAAATATTGGTATAACAGTGGAAGTTTACTTTCAAAAGTATGTTTCATGTATGTTTGCTAGCATATTCGTTGCCCACCTACAGTAACATCTATCAGACATAGTTCAAATTGTACTAACTAACTAAGCCCCAGGGTTTGGAGGAGGGAAGGGTCAATTGAAAGTAGTCATGTCATGTCTTGCATAGATAGTAGTAGCTAGATTAAAAATAGAGACACAAGACAAACATCAATCACAGAGTGTTGAGTAACCATAATCCTGTCTTGTATTGTAGTGCCCCCCCCCCCCCACAACAAACTCAAGTCAAAGCTGTCAAGACAGGATAAGGTAGAATCAGGGAATACATAGTGCAGTAAAGTGCACTATCTCTATAGAATAAACTTAGTAACACACAAATAACTTTGAGGATACACTGCTGCAAGTCAAAATAATGGTCAGCTACTGCCCCCGATTGGTTAAATGATAAATCATCTTACCTTGTGCTTGTACTAGTGCTATGTTAATTGGACCAGCCCTTATTTACAAATAAAAAGTGTGACTTGGGTAGTTTCTGTTTAGAATTTGTTCAGCCCATAGAATTCAATGCCTGATCATTCGATTGAAATATTATCGGAAATAATCATAAAACATAATATAAATATCCGAGGCTTCTTAGTAAATTGATGCACCAAAATCACTATATTTTACTGAAAGAGCAACTTGGTGCTATAGCAAGTCTGCACTCACAATAATCATTGGCTAAAAGGAAAACTAGCAGCTGAGTGAAAGTGCCCTAAAGACAAACTAGCCAAGGAGAATACTGGATTTAGTTGTGGATTGTGTCCAAGTGAGTCAACACAGAGCATTTAAGCTAAACAAGTGAAACAAAAAGTAGTTGCTCGCATAAAAGAATATCAACCTTCTTAAGTTAGTGCAGCCCTAGAAGTAGAAGTGTGTGGTGGTGTGTATTTTCATGGTTTTCGTTGTTTTGTCTGGAAAAAACAGCTCAGCTGTTAGAGGTGCAGAAAGAAGTCAAGAAAACCTTTCATAACATGCCAACCAGAGGTGAGAGCAGCCTGGTCTGTGTCACTCCACAAATCTTGTTGTTGGAGAAGTAAACAATCAATGTAATGACCAAATAGAATATAAATGAATATGATTCAATTTATTCATTGGAAGTGGATTAAAATTGAACAGTTACGGTGGAGTGAGTAGACCCCCCTCCCCCCAGCCCGACACTAGCTAGGGACCACAACATTCCCACTTGCATGGTATGAGCATGGGAAACTAAGCACATACCTCTGGAAGAAGAAGATGTAGGTGTTTAAACATGTATGTATAATTTGAAGCGCGAAGGGCGAGGCAAAGTGAGTGTTGGCTTTCCGACTCCAACCAAGTCCAATCTTTGTTTGCTAGGGTATTGGCTATTTGCAGTGAGCTCATATGACCCAGTAGGTATGGGGAGGGCATGAAAGCCGCACGAAAACATCTGGATTATGTGCATAAAAGATTGTGTTCATTGTCGAGGCAATGATATAGTCTGCCTCTTTGATCATTTTATTACAAAGAAAGATACATTGTGGTCTGGTTTAGTAGGTATAAACATTTCTTTAAAAAAGTACATTTTGATTACAGATTGATATAAAGCATGCCTAAAAAGAAAACATCGCATCTGCCTCCAAATGATGCTGCGTCATCACAAGCTGTCAAGAGATTTAAGGCAGACCCTGGCTGTACATCATCAAACGGGGCGGAGCCTACTGCGACCAGAAGGTCTCTAAGAACGCGATCACAAGATGAGAATACTAATGTGGAAAATACAAACAGATCTACAAGGGCTGCTGGCAAACAGTTCACTGAAGAGGTAGGCCTATACACCCGCTTGCTCTTCCATTTGAATGGAGAAAAGAATAAAAAATAAATTAAAGTTTTAAAATGGGAATATACAACTGATTACAAGACTTTCTCCATTTACGCCCAACAGCATGCATCTTGTGGTGGCATACGTCCCCTTAATCCTAGAACATCTAGCCACCTATAGAGGTCTCTTCCTTATTCTCGCTTATCATTATTAGGTAACATCAAGCCGTCCCAAAAGAGCAGCCTTACAAACCACTCCTGAGCGCCGATCCACCCGAGGGGCAGGCTTTGTGGTGGCTAACCCGTCCCCAACTAAAGCATCACAAGCAGCTGAGACCACAGATAAATATAGTTCAGATTTATCACTGCAGGTCACACCTTGTGAACTATCTAAGCGCATGGACCAAGGTAAGAAGTACTACATATCTGTGAATGTTATAAGTCTGATGTTAAAGTGTTAATGTGTAAAGTATTTTGTAGTGTAGAGGAAAGATTTCTGTTAACCTTAGGCAATTGCTCGAGCTGTCATAGATGTAATATTGGACCATATTTTTTTAACTCTATTGGCACAACTTTCATTTGATGAGAATGATTTTCTAAATCCGCCATTGAGAAAACAGGAAAAAAAAGCAAATTTCAATCAAGATGTAAAAAAGGTAATCAGAAAATGACGTTTGAATGATTTATGTTTGCTCGTAAATTAAATGGTATATGGTAGATGCTATAATACTATCAAAAAAGTTATTTTTAGAGAAGTTCTGGTGTTGCATTGCACAAATATAATGCTGTTGGGTCATGAAAACCCACAAGTGTGCTATAATGAATTATTCTAACTTATATTGCCATGAAACACAAAGCGATGCAGTACCATGGTTTGGAGGTCATTTATAAGGATCCCTTTATCAAGACTGTCTGATAAACTGAATGGTTCTGAGAGTGCAATCAGATTGGTGTATTTTGGGTTGAGATTCCAAATAAAAGCTCAGAGAATGTGGATGGAACATGAAAGCTGAGTAATTTGTGTGATTCTAGCTACAGTGACAGATACTGCCACGTCACGGAAAAGAAAAGTGAAATCCTCTCCTAATAAAACTACAGAAAAGAAGTCAAGAGCAGCGGTGAGTAAAAGGTCTTCCATATCCTGATAGGAATCTCATGTTTTATTGGTGTACTAAGCTGATTCTTGTTCTTATTCTAGTATTGTTGTTCGTTGACTATTGCATTGATGTGAGGTTGTCGCATGCCTTTCACAACCTACATTGCACTTATTTGGTGGAAAAGTTACAGTTATAAATGTTGTTAGCTATGACATTTCACACCCTTTGACAATTATGAGTTGTGGGGTGTGAGATTGGTTTAATAATTGATCATCAACATCTTTGAAGCAAAGAGATTTATCCTCTCTTGGATACAGGTACTGGGCCCCATAATGCTCATACCGCACCCTATACCTATGCCCACCGGAAACCCGTCTACTCTTTATATCGAAGAGGCAGAGGATGTTCTTTTAACTCGAGTGGTATGAGCAAACACAGTTGACCTACGGTATTTTTAGTCCTGTTTCGCGAGAACCTGGCTAGGACGAATGGTATGCCAGTAACAAACCAGACATTGCTGCCAGTGCCGGGAATTGAACCTGGACTTCAAAGGTCCCAAGCTCGTTCCATTACCAATTAGACCACTCCAAACCTGAATTATGAGTTGTGTGGGGTGTGAGGATGGTTTATTTTTTGATACTGTTGTAGGCGAGTAACTCCAGCTCACCGTCAGCTCAAAGTGCGCCTCAGTCTGAAGACGACACTCCAGTAGTGGAGGCCAGCTCTCTAAGGGAGTGCTCTGTTAAACTAGACGTTAACCGATCTCTGTCCAGAACCAGCTCAACTGCAGATAAGGTTAGCCATCCCGCTACTGCACTTTTGACTAAAAGCATTCATTCAACATGAAATACGATATATGTAACACGGTGGTTCTACAAATAATTTCAAAAGGTTGATACATTCTATTTTTTAAGTATAGATATGATTCAGCAGTCCCTAAGTTACTTATGAAGACTCGCTTGCTTTTAAATGTCATGAAGTCAGATGATGACAAGAGTGTGGTGACTTAATAATTACTGACTTGATGATTAATCATTTATTAAGCCTATTGGTGACTCATATGATGAGCTGAACTGGCTTCTTTTCGTAATGAAGCGTGCTGAGTGTGTATATGGCAACAGCCTGCTTACTCAAATGCTTCGTCTGACTCTCCACATCCTGCTAAGTTGAAATCCCGAAAATCATAATGATCATCACAGTCATTGAGCTGTTTTCTTATAGCATTACTTAACCAAGGACCCTGAGAGTATAACAAGTCAAGAAGGGCTGCCTAAGAGCCTCCCCAGCACGAAAGAAGATCCACTGTTCACTCGTCGTATCATACAGCTGGACAATGAAACAGTAAGTCTTATATTTTAGGACTGAAATTGAAAAATCTATATCGAAAAAATATAGGGATTAAGATGAAACCCACCAAATCAATAATGATAAACAAAGTACATTTGCTACTACAGTAGGCTTAGAAGTTGTGTAGTCGTTGCTTTTGGAGAATTCAAAATGTAGTCAGAACATTTTATCCATATTTATATCTACCCTCCCTGATCCACCATAGTCTCTGGTAAGAATTGCTAAGAGTTATCCTCCTTTGATCAATGTAAGAACAACTCCAATTAATGTATCATTTCTATCCAATGAAATATCTAGAAAACATATTAGCTCAATTAAGCAATTCTGCAACAAAGAGCGGTAAAGTTGAAATTTAAAAAGTAACTCCAGTCATGCCTAATCGTTTCTATTTGTCTTCACTTCAGACAAATGTGGACCCTAGTTGTATATTCTCCGTACTCACGTATAACATACTGGCTGAGTGTCACAGACTACGTATGGATGCCTCGTATAACTATACGGACGATGTACACAAGGATATGGAGTACAGAGATTATAGAATATTAGAAGAGATTAAACATTTTGATTGTGATGTGGTTTGTATGCAGGAAGTGGAGGAGATATACTACAGACATAGCCTCATCAAATCTATGCAGATGTAAGGTCAACTCAACTCATTTATAGAGAAACGAAGGTAGAGATCGGGTGGTGGACAGGAGTTTGGGGTGGTCATACTAAGATAAACCTCAATACTGTGACTGTATACCACACTTATATCATATGCATATCCTCACTTTGTGATCTGAACATAAATAGCGTTTTGATAAAGACATTATTGACTAAACAAAATCTTTTTTTTTTCTGCATGACAGATTAATTTGCTCGGTTGTTATGGGGGAAATTTCTTTTGATTTGATCTGAATTATTATTATTGAGGTAGGAAAACTGCTATACATGACAGAATTTATTCTAGCCATGGCATTTATTTTGAGGTTCATAAATTGTGTTTGTTTTTTAAATGATTCTAAATATGAATGACAATTGATGATCTGATTTTGCCTGCAGGCTCGGCTATGAGGGCTTATTCCATAAGAGGGTAGGAGATAACTATCCTGAAGGAGCCGCCACATTTTATAAATCTAGTCAGTTCAAACTCAATCAACAAGAGAACTCCTCATATACACAACTAGCTCATGATGTAAGTCATAGGTTATATAAGTTTTGTTACTATAATCTCACAGCTGAGGCATTAGATCGGTCTTTTTGGTTAATTGGCCACATGTTCGATCGTGATATTTATTGCTAGTCCCATATTGTAAGTGTCTTTTTTTCCATAACTACAGTCTATATTTGCACCTGATATCTAAAAGACCTGTTTAACCCTTTTGATGAACAGTTAGGTATATAGATACTAATATATTGTATTATATTGACAGGATATCGATGTATCAGAACACACAGAGGAAGTGAAGCAGTGTTTAAAGCTTCATGTAGAAAAAGAGGCTGTAGTGACAGCCTGTAGATTGACTCATATAGCCTCTAATAAGCACATAGTTATTGGTAATACTCACCTCACATGGGCTCAGTTCACTGACCTAGATATATCCACCCTACAGGTAAGCAATGTGGGAATCAGTGTCAATGAAATTCTCCTATTTGTAGTTTTTTTTCAGTCTTTAGTGTTGCTTCCTGACTTTCAGCTTCAGTTAGCATCAATTTTGAGTATTTGATAACGTTTTTAATCTTTTCAACCAACTTGTTACGTAAGTCACTACTTGGAATATCTCTCTCGAGTGGCCTTCTTGCAACATTGCTGGCAAGTTAATAGTTTCTTTTTTTACCATAATGCCGTTATCGAAGTAGCAAAATTCAAAGTGGAACATAATCCTCATACTTTCTTATATCCACAATTTAAAGTAATTGTCTATGATGTTGATCTGTAGGCTGCCTACGCATTCAAACTCCTGGACAGACTCTCAGGACATGGCGAGACTCCCATTCTATTTGTCGGAGACTTCAACTCACTAAACACACATCCTGCCTATCAGCTGTGTACTGACGGATATCTCAATGAAGATAGCATTAAGACGTAAGTGACTTTGATTTCTCTTCAATAGCGGATCTGTTGAATGAACTCCACATCATCCAGTTGTCTCTCAAATATGAAATCCTATATGCTTCTGAATTTGACATCAAGTTGGTTGCAAAACACCGAGCTTGTCAATACACAAGAGCGTTGAAAGAAGTCATGGAATGACCTTGTTATCGAATTGTCACACCAAGAATTCCAACTCCTCTAAAACTATTATTGATCACCGAGCGAGCGTAATTTGATCTTGTGAGTTTTGTTGTTGACAGGTTACAAAAACTGAAGACAGTTACATTACCAGATGGCAGTAAGAAAGCACTTGTTGATTTATTGTGGTGTGCATTCAAGCACCCTACTAGAGATGTCAGATCTACCTACCTCACTGTGCAGGTACCAGTATAGAGCAAACATTTATCTGTGTGTTCTCCTGAAGGTCTGAGGCCAAAAAAGTGCTACTGCTATAACTTTGCTTACTGTTGCTGTGAGAATGTCTTAATTGATCAGTTGAATCAGGAGATTACAATCATGTATAAATCATTTGGTGGACCCGCTCTGCTGCTATCCAGTTAATGCTAGATTAATTTTAGTAGCTTTAAAACTTCTAGATGGTCTTGTCCTCACTGTCTGTACTACATATGGGTTGTCTGATTCATGGGAAAACTCTGAATCTAACCAGTATATTATATTGTTTCTTTATTACAGGGCTGTGAACCTGAGGTTACCAGTAGAAACTTTCTGATGAATCACTCAGTAGACTACATGTGGTATAATCAGATTAATCCTCTCTCCGTGGCTCAAGTGAACAAAATCGAACATAACATGCCTAATATTATCTACCCAAGTGACCATGTGTCACTGCAGGCCAAGTATACATTCCTGTGACAAGAAATGAGAAGATAACAGACAGTGCACCTAATATAGAGGCGAGACCGTCTCCATAGAGACAGCATCTACAAATACTGCTGAACTTCTGCAGATTCAGTAGTGGTACTAAGTCTCGCATTCTGTATTTTGTCACTGAGATATACAATCGATGTAAAGTTGAATATATAAAGAGATAATTCCACATAACATTTATGTACATAAAAGCTCTGCTTCCGTGGCTATTAATGGTATAAAACATACAATATTTTCTTCCTTAATAGATCTGTCCATTTAAATAAAGCATGAAAATATTCACTCTGTCCTAAAGACTCCTCCACTGAACCCTACCCAACAAGATTTTATTTGAGAAAATGCGAAACATGAAATGTCAATAATAAATTGCTGTGTTGAATAATTATTCATTTTTTGTCTTATCTCAAATTCGTAACTTCATGGAGCCTCCTCAGAATCGGTGTAAGATAGTATCGCATGTATATGTACCTCTATAGTCCATGGAATACAATGTTTTGCAACATTGTTGTTATAAAATTATATATGCATCAATAACAAAAAATGTTGTCAGTCAGAATTCTAGGCAACATCAACAGTTGAAGCATCGGTGTGTCACAATTTGGTTACATGGAATTTTTCAGCCCAATAAAGAAGGTGTGGGTTGTTGCTAGAATATTAGAGTTGCGAAAATACTTATTCATTACTTGACATGCGCTGTCGTTGTAATATAGAAGAGCAGATATCTTACTGGCTACTGCTTATAATCATATATATTGCAATATATGTGTTTGACAGAAAGCAAGGATTCAACTTGCCTTCGTTCAGATGTTCTTATCCATCGTGGTGGTCATCTTCTCATTAAAGTTGAAGAGACGATCCTGATTAATAAATTTGTTCTCTGCATCCATCACCCATACCAATACAACATATTTGACCGATGTTAAGTTAAGCTTACTCATGTTGCTGTGATGGGAGGAAGTCGTGGCAGCTACCTGATAGTAGTATTAATCTTATTCGTAGTATTTTTCAGAAACTAATGTTGGTAGTGGACTGTAGTTGCCAATTTTACTTCCCATCTCGACAACTAGAAGGCCTAACCCATCAGAAGGCACACTCACTATTGCAGGTCTGTGTTACAATTATGTGATGAGCCATGATTTGTATGTATGCAAGCATTTTTCCAGAATTTGAATGTTGGTTGTACCTGTACATGAAGGGCCATCATTGCACGGAGGATAGACAGCCATCCTAGTCAATGTGAACATGAAAATGACACAATCCCAGTCATTCTGGACCTGTCTGGGACAGTATCTGGAAAGTTTGTAAGAGTCCAACTTTCCATATGCTGTTCCAGACGGACCCAGACTCATTTTACATCTGGGTGCTCAGTGAACCAAAACATTGGGATTATCTGGGACGATCCTAGACAATATGAATATTATCCCAGGACTGACCCAGACAAAAACCTAATTGCTAGTCTGGGATGAGTTTTACAATGTGAACATAAAACTGGGACCATCGGGGATGGCATCCCAATGTCATCTGGGACAATGTGAACCACTAGCATATTGACTCAACTACTCTTTCGAAAAGCAGTTCGAATATTACGGACCATGATCAGCAACAAATACAGGTAAATGGTAATGCTTGAAAACTTTGTTAATAAGAAATAAACATTTTAATTAATGCATTATGTACATAATGAGATAAACATAACACATATAATATACGAGTAAGAAAAAGATCAATGGCTTTAGAAAAATAACTATCTAGAACTGTACACATTACATCTCTTTTTACATGAGAAAAAAAGTAGAAAATACATAAGTATAGAACTGCATAATTTCATCACACAATTGTGAAATCAGACTTTTCATCCTAGCCCTATTTTACATTTATCGTTTCTGAAGTATTTTTACTTACTGTCTGGTAGATATAGCTATCTTAATTAATACTCGATTGCAGTAAAACCATAATTGGTTAGTACCAAAATGATGACCAAAATAATGAATTGAAAATTTAACTTTTTGTATTTGGTGTATAATGAATTGTGAGGCATAGGTGACAAATTTGTGACTATGACAGAATTGAGTAGTAAGGGAATATACTGCAAAAATTACTTCATTCAAGACAATAGGTGGGTCGAGGGAGGAACCAGCTTTGATATAGTGAGAATAATAAATAACCTTTCACAGTCGGAGTAATCAGGGTTTTTCTTAATTATTAAGTCAGAAGTTTTGGATAATTTAGACGTACTACCAGCCAATAAAGCTGCAAAAGGGGTGGCAGTTGGTGGTGTGGGCTCAGCAGATATACCAGATTATGTAATTTCACACACTTGAGCTGTCATTGTCGGCATCTTTGTCGGGGCGAGCTTTTTTACTTGAAGTTGTCTCATCTGTGCTGGAAGCAATCTCAGAGCTAGGGGAACGTCTCTTTGTTTTACGAGTTACAGTAAACTTCATTGAGCAACGAGTGATCTGAAAATGTTCAAAAAAAACTTAGGGTAAAAGTTGAAGCAAAAATATCGCAATGAAGTTGTGTGTTTTATTTAAAAACCTACTTGCCATGAATACCAGATCTTTTTACATTGGGATGGTGGTTAAGCCCATTCCACACAGCCCTTTTTTCTGGTTCAGGGTTAATCATAGGTTCCATGCCCCTGAATAAATGATTCATCATGCCAAAGCCTTGATGTGTAATGTCTGTCTTCTCAAATTATGCATTACCGCATGATAAATTGTGTTTGTACATACCTCCATCAAACCAGGGTTAAAAAGTCCTGATGACGTTAGGCTAGTCCTGGAGCCCTGAGAGCTTACACCCTGGGATCCAACTCTCTGTGAGGGTGGTGATTTACTACCCTGACTGTCGGGCAGTGTGACAGTTTCTCGGGCTGCAGGCATTAGAGATACGACAGATGAAGCGGAGCCATCTCGAGAAGGCAGCGGGTTCACAGCTAGTCTGTAGCCCTTTAAACTGTTCCAGATCTGTGTGACTGTCGGCTTTGTTAACTTCATGTTTTCCAGATCCTAATCAACATACAAATCTACTGTGTTAATAAGAGCTTGGACTTTTGAAATAGGCTATAATGTTACACAGTGATGATGATGTCATACTATGGAGTCCTGACATATTATTGGGGTAGTTTTGTTGCAATTGCAACTGTTTAGATCAAGTGTCACCCAATTTGCATTTTTATTTGGGGAGCAACATGGCATGCAGAGATATCCCAATCTTGTTGTCTGGTTGATTTATTTCCGATTGGTGTTACCTTAGTGAACCAACGGCATAACATGTTTATGTGTAGGCTCAAATTTAGCTCTCAAAATCGGGATGCTTTGACTGCATTTCAGGGCTTTATCAGGTACTTATTGAGCAGCTCTACAGAGAAGTCACAGTCTGTCTTCTTACCATGATAGTGAAATTTTGTTCTGACTTAAGTTGATCCATAGAGTGTATTCCGGCAGAGTGGAAATCATCTATATAGGCCCCGAGTCCAAGTGTCCTTAACCAGCTGTAAGACAAAAAACAATATTCTAGATACATGAGTGCACAGTAACAATGTCTCGAGATAACTTTGCAAGATCATGCAGGAACAGGATGTCATCTTAAAATGCCAACTGAATTTATAATTCATGCCAGCTCATTATTGGTTCATGTGTCATCCGCTTATGGCATGCTGGGATACACAAGTTTGGTTTTGACCCCTTGATTTTACAGCCATTGGCATTACGCTATATGACTGACTGTGACAAGTAGCCAAGGGCCTGTTGGACATGTAGCAAAAACTCAACAAGTTGGGCATATCAAGAATGTATCAAACATGTTTACTAGTGTAGCCTGAACAACAGGCATCAAGCAGTACAGCCATATTCTGATGTTGGAAATACAAATCAAATATCTAGGACCAATCAGTATTACTTAATGTTGAAGCAGCATGGGAAAAGTTTGAGCATACTAAAGTTCTTACTCAGCAACAGAAGGTGAAGCGGGTGGTGGTGTAGGCCCCGCAGCACTATCAGTCATATCCGTCCCTCGATTGGTGCTGTCGATTAAGTCAGACTTAGGCTGTCTGGAGAACGGTCCGACGGAGGAGAATGTAAATCCTGACGAGATCCTGGGCAGGGGCTGATGCTGCTGCTGTAGAGGCTGATGTTGAGAGAACTGTAAGGGCTGACGCTGACTGTGGATCTGAGGCTGCTGAGGTAGCTGCTGAGGCTGCTGGGTATTAGCTCTGTGCTGGTGTTGAGCACTATAATAACAAACATAAGAAGGTAAGAACTAGTGCACTCATTAGGTTATCCTCTCCTAAACCCACCTCATCAACCTTCCACTCGGCTCAAAACCAGGGCTGGACTGAAGCAATGTACAACAAATCTAACACTTGCACATCAACTGATAGTTCAAGAAGCATAAGCAGCATTGCATGGATAGCCAAAAGAGGGGATGTACAAGTCAGTATGATTTAGAAGTGGATCGGCCGCTGGGTATTTAGCAGACACATGAGTGGCATTATGAGGTGATGAGTTAGGTTTATCTGGAGAGTAGAGAGTAAACCAGGCGAGCAAGAGAATGATGTGAAGAAGCCGCGGTAGTTGCAGAATCCTGACGACGACATAGCCATAGATAGCTGGTCACATGACTATCATGTGACCAACATTGCGCCTCGCAGACGTCAGTCATCTTCTGCCAGGCTTGAGACGCAAGACAGAATCCTGACTGAGTCTGCTGGGGGTTACACTTGACTGTCTGTGTTTTATAGTAGTTCACACTCAGTCAGTCATCTTCCGTCGCAAATTTTGCTTGCAGAAAACACTCATGTATGTTTTAAAAATTTGGGACTTTGACTTGAGTTTAAAATTAACCAATCAGAAAACTATATTGTACAGAGTGTAATCTGCAGCATGTGGGCGACAGACAGGTTTAGTCAGAGGCCTTAACACAGTCTTAGACTGAGGAACACCGATCTTCCTCTAATTAGACTGATGTTGGCCCCCGGTCGACCTCTCGTAAGTCTGACCAGTCTGGTCCTGACTTGTCGCCGCGTCTCGCACATCTTTGTGTTATCTTATAGAATTTTTGTGTGACCACTTTTCATTCCACTAATTGATGATTTAGTTTCATACCTTGATTGTGAGCTACAGCGCTACTAAAGTTCTGAAATTTTACTGATACCTGATATCCAAATCTTATCTGATATGCTGAGAGTTGCAGAACTAATAATTTCTACTCCAGCATGTTCAACAGCAGTGAAATATATCGTTCAGTTCAAATGCTTTTTATAAGTCTAAATATGCCAATCTATGTAGATAAATTTCTTGCTACATAATAAAGTAAAAGGTAAAGTACAAAATATAGATTCTAAACCAGTCTTAAAGAATGTTATAAAATGTGGGGAATAATTTTTTTGGTGGTTTTTTGGGGACTGTTAGTGTAAAAATATGGATTAGAGTTACTGGAGTAGTCAACTGAGTTTTTGCAGCAGTACTTTTGGATTACGGCTCTAAAAGTGAGACTATAGATAAGTTTGACAGAAGACTGAGATCAAACCGAGTTGACTCAGACTTGGTGTATGCTCGCCATGATGCAGAGTAACTAACTGAGATTATTCTGTTATTCTGAGTGAGTGCCTGTATAGTGTGCGTATGTATGTATGTATGTACATGTAATATGGAGTACGTATATGTACTGATCCGGTTAAGCCGCCCATTTTTTAGGCGGGCCAGTGTGATTCCGGATCAGGAGTACTCCTCTCATTTTTCACAGGTGACGCTGTCGTCGACGATACATTGTTCATAGTCTCGCCGGTATTGTCACTAAAACATTCAGGCAGACAAAACTTATTCAGTCCCTTATACTGACAAGTCTTTGTCCTTCCCTAAAGCCTTTTCTTCTCTGATTCAGAATTACTCTGTTCAATTGGTTCATCGAATGCAAACAGGAAATTCAAGGTAGGCTTCCTCACTTCAAGGTAGAAAACCTTATTTGCAATGGAATATTTGCAGTTCTAAGGATTAACATCCTAATATATGGCCGGAATGGTGTGTAAATTGTGCTGAAATGTGCTAAATGTGACAGTCAAGTGGTCAAGGAAATCCATAGATGTATAAAGGCACTGTAAGTACACGCTGTCAAGCTTTGTAACTATACATTCATGATTATGGCGAGAGAGAGACAATCACTTACAAATCAATACGAGGACTAAAACATGTCATTCCATACTGCGGGTCAGATTCCACACAGGCTATGAATTCACATTTATACGGAAGGGAGGGTTCAATCCCCATGTAGGGAGTTTGCAGTAACATTGATTGACAAAACAGAGAGGAGATGAATCAAGTCTACTGAAGTCAAAGCTAAAAGGAAAAAGTGTTAGCAAATAAAGGTGCGGCAGCAAATACATATGGGGGACAGGGAGTCAAGGACATTATATCTGCAAATGGGTTAGCTTCGGAGAGTTAGGTAACATTACAAAGGAGGATTACAAGTTGTTGAGAATGCGGAAGCCGTACATTTCAAACTAAGACACCATTCACATCATAATATGTAAATAATAGGTCAATGATAGTGTTTGACAATAATATGAATAAGGCTTGTAGAAAGGGGGGGGGGGTAGGGGTAGAGGGGTATAGACATATACATACTCGTTCTGGCGTCTCTGCTGTACGTATCTATCACGTTCACCATGAGGTACGAGCTGTTCTGTCATCTCTAGTGAATCTCTGATACGAGATAAGAGCTCGTAATTCTTCTTTCCTCTCACAGTCAGAGAGAATGTCTCACACGATGAATCATTCCGAGAGCGCTTCGATACAGCATACATCTCACGTTCACAAGCTGCAATCACCAACAAATTAGTAAGCGTCATGAGAGAAATTCAGCAAGCTGTAGTTTTTACATGGACGCTGTTGAACAAAACAGAGGAAAAAGTATTCAGGTACTTTTTTCCTAATGTGACAGTTCAATTTACGTGGAAAAAAGCAGTTATTATATAAGGTATAAAGGTATAAATACTTCCTGGATGACCAGAAGGGAAAATTTCTGAGACTACACATAAAGTTTAGTCCGAAGTGTTATGAATCAGTTCAGTGTAAAAATATTACATAACTACTTTCCAGATTATATATTGGGCATATTGCATTGGTCTTTTGGAAGGCTTTAACTCAGACTGGCTATCTCAATAACTCTATTAAAAATAAACAATGAGAAATGAATCGTTTCATCTGTAACTACCACCCCGATATGTTGTTTAGTTACCTGTATGATTGAGAGGCGTCGCAGGCTCGGTCTTATTAGTTTGTGAGTGAGTGGGACCGCTAGTAGACACGGGAGTGTTACTAGCTGAACTGTGGCCTGCTTGACTGGTCGTACTGGCAGGCGTTGTAGGTGTGGAGGCAGCAGTTGATGTATTCATTTTTTTCTCATCAGATTTACGATCTCTTCCTGGGCAGGCACATATCCGCAAGTCTACACACAATCTACCTAACACCTGGGCATTAGCGCTGCAATACATGAGATCAGGCATATTACACATCTAATACAAAAGGAAGCATAGCATTGCTGTTGATAAAAATCATTCCTACTTACTAACATACAAATTAAGTACAGCGCAATTAGGTATAATTTACAAAAATTACACAAGCCAAAACCACATTATAGTTTTCAATTCTTTTCTGATCATAATAATCTTTATGATCTTTATTTTTTGGAAGATTATCTATGGTTAAATCAAGGAAACGGAGACTCCAATCATTTAGTTAGACTTACTCCTCAAGAGTGAAGATTATGGACATTTCTCTCCTGTTAGGTCCGCCTACACAGGAGTTGAGGCACTTGAATGAGAAGAGATAAGTGACCCATTCAGTACCAGCTGGTGGAGTGTCATACGGCATCACGGCAGCGTATCGGCCGGTCTGTTGGTCCTGTACATAGCTGGCACCCTGATTCTCACACCATATAAAGTGCTCGCGGTGAGGTATATTAGCTGGAGAAAGGATGGTAATGTTATCATTTGAACAAGTTTACCTCATAAAAGTACTCTAACTAAACTGTGCTTACAATGTTTGTCGATCAAGATTTTGGTAGTTATGATGGTGCGTGACACGGCAAACATAACAGCACATATAATAATGGTAAAATTTGTTCCTCTAGTTAGAGATTGCGCAACGTTGATTAAATTTTGTGAAGTAATGTCAGAATTAGTCACTGAGTTTAGCAGCTCACCACTTTCAGGAGATTGTGAGTGGTAGGGGCATCGTTTGACTACATCAGACAGGTGTTCTGGTCGGCTGTATACCGGTAGAGCTCTGATAAACAGGCCATTAGCCACACCATCACATGCAATACTGAACCTGACGGGTACCATAGCGTCTTTCTGAGCGTACAGCTTGTTCATACCAGGTGAAAACTACAGGATGTAGAAGAAAATTGAATTCTATTAAAATCATATTCACCATCAGAAGAGTCTCAAGGAGGTTGCCGCAAAAACCAACACCAAAATATAACAGGACGTTCCATTTGTGCAAAGGGATACCCATAGACATTTCAACTTATAAATGAGTATTTATATGTTTATGGGAATACCAGACCACTACACAATCCATAATAACTCACTGTCCAAGCAGTCGCTTTAGTATCCTTCGTCTGTTTTCCAATGTCTAACTTAAAGTTGTAGCCTCCTGTGTAATGTGTACTGGAAAAAAGAAGGCAAGTCTTAACGAAGATGGTGAAGACTGTGATCAGTTTCATACTGGTGTCTGGTATGGCACTGACTAAGGATAGATGCTGATATGAGTGAGGAGATACAAATAGCTCTATAATTTTTGACATCATCAACTGCAAACGTTTAGCTATTTTAAAGAATTTTGAGCTTCCGAAAATATTTGGAGCTACTATAGTAAACTCTGATGTTCACTCGTATTGGGTCAATATAAGCTGTTACTGCTGATGTCATCATTTTGAAGCAGTTTTGACAGCAATATCAACATCACACTCGCTGTTATTGTAAACAATAAGTAAAGTAGTTGAATCAAGACTATGGTGAGGCTTACTTGGAGGGTATTGCAGACATCGGGCTAGGTGACATTGAAGGCGGGGGAGGATGCATGACTCCTGCACCACTGTCTGTGAAATTCATCTGAGCTGGGTTTAAGTGAGGCTCTGGAACTTGTCCCGAATAGTTTGTGAACTGAAAAAAAACAATCATATTATCGATTAACTATTACACAAAAATGTAAATAATTTATTTATGATGTTGGTGGCCTATTTTGAGCCAGTGGCAAACTGATATTTGTCATATGGCTATGCAAGATGTTTGGTCCAACAATTTGGTCAATATTGTAATGAAGCCTCTTCTAGTGTGTCTTTTTCAAAGCTTCAATGACGTTTTAAAAAGCGTGTAAACTTGTACCCTCTTAAACAGAACTTATCTAGCGCCCGTTTCAACCAACACCAAAACCAAAAATGGCCACGCTGCACGCTCTCAGCGGCGATCACCAACCCTAAGTCGGCACATGCTCGAGCAAGTTTGTGACAAAATTTTGACATAGTTTAATTTGTGGTATGAAATAAACCAATCATATTACAACTGTTGATGAAACATCGGAGGCTGTTTGGGCAGGCCCAGAGAACAAAGCAGTGAAGAGAGGCCAATATCCTATCAAGTCTTATCAATTACCATTCACATAAAGTAAACAGCCTTTGTAATGGTCTACCTTGAATAGAGTTACTCATCAATGCTATTTCATATACATTATTATGTATTTCGCAATTTCTCTAGACTGTGTTATAAAATGAAATTGCGCCATACACTTCCATTTTACATTTTCAGGGGAGTAAATGTTAGCTTATGTTTAGTTCAGCTAGTTGAGTAGTCGAGGGGGGATGACTTGACGTTAGCCACCACTAAGTTTAGGGCAGCTGAAGGGGGAGTTTATATAGAGTAAAAAGGCTGAGTAAATGCTTGCTATTTCAAGCATGTGCATACAGCGAATTTTTCTTCTTGCGAATCTTACTCCTCTATGGTACTAAATTACATAAAATGGTAAAATTTCTTTTCTCCCACAACCTCGTACATGTGAACTATTTTCCATTTTCGCTTGTGGCGAGAAACCTGACTTTGTCCAGTCAATTTGGAGCTATGAAATGCACCACTGGGGGTTGGACCCAAAAGGTTAGTTTTAGAAATTTCATGGTTAAAATATGATTATGAGAATATATAATGCACAATATGCTGACTGACAACTATGCAATAAATGATGCACGCATCATCAGTATATCATACAAAAAGAGAAACTGAATACGAAATAATCCAGACACTGTTACTGCAGACAAGCAGTCGGACCTCATGGAGTTGTTTAGTGCCTGATATGTAAACATGATGTAATATCCATCGTCTAAAATAAGATCTGAATATGAGCGATGTGACTGTAGTAGAATGTAAAGCCGAACCTACCCCAGTAGAGTTGGGAATCTGTTGAGAGTTCTTTCCTTCACACATGATAGAATAAGATTAAACAAATAAATAATATCACAGCTGATAGAGCACCAAGTTACCACCCTCACAAACGGGAGAGAATCAGAATACAGCACAACTAGATGGAATGGAATATAGAGCACAAATGAAATCAATCCTGTCAAGCTCTGAACAATACAACATTCAAATACCATAAATAATCAACGGGCAAACATAGGCAGGTTCAATGACAGCGAATAACGCTGGCATGTTTGGACATGACTGAGCATAACCTGGTAATGTTGAATTAGCCAATCAGAGCGCAACATGTCACATGACAAAACTGAACATGCTCGGGCAGGATAGCGGCATGACATACAGCCTATTTTTCCTGCTTAGTGATTATAGAATTGATTGCTTAACATTAATACCAAGGGAGGAATGTGAAGCAATGATATCAGCTGGAGCTGTGATATGGTCTGATCACTGAATTAGATTCTTCTCTTAGAATGGAAATAGTATCATAGCGTTATACGGTTAGGACACTAAACACAGGGACCCATCTGACTGTTATCTGATTGGCTGTCCCTAGTAGCATGAATAATTAGCCTGAGAAATTGTCTTGTTTACAAAATTGCAAACAGTAATTATACCCCATACAGTGCCGATGATTAGGGCATTTCTAGATTGCTACTGGGGACTGGCTATTTTTGCAAGCCCTTTGTTTTGCAAAAGAAAGCTAATGATGCTATTCCAGATATGGAATTCAATGGGTCTGATATAATGAGATATCCTGCAGCAGTATAAAGATACTGGTTAGTGATGTCAGAGGCTAGCGGCCTGTAGTGATCTGTCCAAACATGCCCAAACTACAAAACTGTGCTAACAAGTCTACAGTAACTAGATACTGGTAACTCCGGATGTTTCAGGGATGGTAGCAATGATTTCAGTCAGGAATGTGAGTTACGCTGCAGACTAATTTGATTTTTTAATTTGGTGGGATGTTTGCATAATAACATGCTCTGCAGAGTGAAATAATAAATAGCTGATAGAAAACCAGCTTCCGTTGCAAAATAAAGCAGTGTTGCAACACAAGTAAAAGTTCACTGTGTATGTATGTGTACCTTCTGAAAATAATCTAAAATCAAATATAGTTCAGCATACACATGCAGTGCTGCATTTGAATCAATCAACTAGCTTATTCCTAAAAGTTTACTATTTCTTTATTTTTTGGGACGTTTCTGTATGAATAACAATCATTCAGGAAATCACTTGTGATAAAATAGTCTACCCACTGTGCAGGATTTGCTTGGATTTTTCCTCTCATTACTTCTACATTAATCTTACTTCATATAGCCTAGGGTCCAATAATACACATTGTATGACCTTTTGTCAATGTCGTGAATGACCGCCCTTATTCAAAATGAAAGAAATTCTGGCTGACATTTTCTTCACTACTTGGCAGTGAATATCTCTGCTCATGGGTATTTCCCAAACATGAGGCTACTTTTCCCAGAGTCTGACTGGAATACTCTCATACCTGGAGCAATATAGTAGGTGGCATGAATAGAAATCAATAGATATTGCAGTTTTAGTGCTCCCCTTGATTAACTTATAACACTCAAGAGCAGACAACTCCAGCAAAATCCTGCATTGTTCTCAGACTTTTTCCCCTCCGGGGGGCCGTCGGACAGGGGGCAAAGTCTGGGGGGCTCAGACAAGTGATAAAACTATTTCTAATAATTTATACGAGTAGGAAATTTTTATATAGCAAGTTTCAAATGTTGAAGATATGAACATTTTATCATTAAGGCTGTTGCAAATTATTAATTGGTTGGCATCACTACTGACGGCTTACCCAAAAAAATAAATCAACTTATCGAGCATGGTGTTACGTGAAAATAAAATTTTGGCAAAATTTTCATTCTGGTAATTTAACTTCGAATGTGCCCTCAAATAATATAAACAATCAATAAACCTCACTTGTTGCATGCATTGGTGTGCTGCCAGTGCTCTTACTCTACAAATGTGCTCTAATATAATATATATCTTGTAATAAATGTGTTCTAATACATGCCGGAATTGCCCTAAATATTCATCCTAAAATCTTCTAAAACTATGATGGAAATAGATTGTTGTGCAAAAAAGGACCACAGCAAACATTTTATATGCAGCTTGTACTCTGGCAAAGGATCCCAAGCTGCTGCTCCTCATAAGTTTTTTTATTTGGAGTTACGTGTTCATGCAAATGAAGAAAGTGGTATGATGTGACAAATTAATTGTCATTTCCACATTTCATTCATCAGGAAATATACTGGGTGTATTCCAAGACTTCGTCCAAGTTTTGCATCGATAAAGGTTGGACATACATAGATAAACTTTTTTTGGTATTTCCAAAAATTTCTATTATATTATTTTATTATATAATAGTTTACATGGAGAAATATGAAATATAATATTTTTATTTTTTCAATATCAACTATAAAATATTTCAATTTAACCCTCAGATACGAGAAGACATATTTTTTGCTTTCAAATATATTGCTTACAAAATATAAAACCTCAGATTTACGTCAACAATCCTTAGCCTATAGCATAGTTACACAGCAAATGTTTCAACTGAAAATTTCCAGTAAAATAATATCAAATATCTTTTAAGAAGGAATGGGACAGTGTTGAAGTTTGCCCAAAATAGATTTTATAATTCTAGTCGAGGCCAGAAGTTGTGTTCTTGTCATAAAAAAGAAGTCTTCTAGGAGGATTTAACTTACTTACTGGATACAAAATTGCCGGCAGGTTAGATATAATATAATACAATATGACTCATTATTAGAAGCAGATCTGACAAATATGATTTGTAATTTTACTATGAAATCCAGATTCATACATTCCCAATAATATGATTCATCAACACTCAACAGTCATGAAAATATTGCCCGGCATGTATATCAAAACAACAAAACATCTGGGTTGAACTCTACGGAACAGTGAGTGACAAATCAATACAAGATGGCGGTCAGAAACACTGAACCAAGAAGATGTGAAATTACCAAATTTACCTATCTTTTTCTAAGCATGAAGCAACACGTCAGAGCCTAAACCAACCTACATAAAAGGACCACTCAAAATAAGAAGAGTAAAATCCGCTATCTTATATGAATAATTTTATTGAACTCCTTTTACTCACGTACCTTGGCACATTGGATATATATATATATAATTGGACACCGTGCCACTCCCAAACCAGGGTTATCAACATCATACTATACCACATTCCAAACAAATTCAGCGAAAGAATACACACCCGGATGAAATTGATCAGAGACAGTCAGAAACAGAAATTGACTTAGCTGCCATTAGGCTAGCTCATCGGGTGTGAATTCTGAGACAGCAGTCGGAACACAACAGAGGATAAATCAAAACCTGACAAATTTTAACACGTTTTATCATATAAATATCAGCAAACAACGAAAAATGAGAAGAAATATCAACAACCAGAAACACTGAAACAAACTTACAGTAAACACCGTCTGTTGAGTATTAGGCGAGGTGTTCTGTTGTTGTACTGATTGTAGGTTGAACTGATAGGCTTGTTGTTCTGATGTGACAGGTGAGCACTCCTGCTGACTTCCTATATACATATCAGTGTGCTGCTGCTCATTGCCCAAGTAGTAGCTCATATCAAACATTTGCAAGCTGAATACAGGCAATCGAGCAGAAATTAAGTAGATGAAAACTCTCTATTGGTAGCTGACGGAAATCAGCACTGTGTACAACAAAGTCTTACGAGCAAATGATGAAATTTGTGATCATAAATTTGCAAGTCCAGACTTGTCCAAAACAACTGGATCCATCACCATAGAAAAGGATTACTCATCATTTCGCAACATTTGGGCATGCCTAGACATGTTTCTTTCATAGGTGTGCACTACGGTCGATAATAACGCATCATTCATAAGTCCCGCCCATTTATCAGATAATCAATCATCTTCCTTGTGCTTGTCTAAACTTGTTCATGTGTGACAGCTACGAAATAAAGGCACCTGTTGGTATAGTCATCCTGCATGCAAGTTCATACCCTAGCAGTGTAAGTATTTGCCGACAGACAGCCTAATATAGTGATATCAGTAGCTTGTTGACAACTAGTGATGTAAGCCTTAGAACAACTGTTGAAACTCTGGCAACCATCCAATGATCACAACAAAATTCTGAAATTGACATTATGTACAAATTATCTAGCACAAAGATATCAGATCAGCACTGTTTGCAACATCGTTCTCGAAAATATAAACTGAATGTGAATTCAAACACTGGCAAAATAACGCAGTGGGTAGGCCAATATGCAAACTGAGTTGCAGTCATATTATTCAGAGAGAGTCAAGAGGCCAAGTATTCAAAATAAGATTGAGGGACACAAGAAAGGCAGACAAAAACTCACAATACTATTTTCAGAAGAAGAAAAGTCGCCTAGGTGGTGTCTGGGTGTTGTATTATGTTTCAGGAAAGCTAACCACTTTGTTGACCTCTTTTTTTCACTCTGCTCATGCCGAGAGTTGACCCACTGTACCAATAGTAAAAAATATCTGGAGCGTATTTCTGTTAGTGTGCTTTACCAACCCTAGAGATTTGGCTAGCGAGGGTGTGTTTTTACTCAGACCAAGTTGTATTTTCATGCGTAAGACTAATGATACTCTTACCATAGGAGTAGTGGGTATGATGAACTGATGCTGTGACAGCAGACCCTGTGACTGTAGAGATGACAGTCCTAGACTAGATTGCTGACTCTGCTGTGACATGTTCTGCTGACTTTGCTGTGACAGGAGAGTTGTAGGTATGAGTGTATCTATAGAGATCTCACATCTGGTAATTGTGTCCTCTCCACTCGTCTCGTATGTGTATGTAGGTTGGTGCTCAATTATTTTAGTGTACGTCCTGACAGATAAATGAATATTAATGTACATTTATTATGAAAAGGCATACGGATGCAAAGTGATACGAAAAGCCAACATGGTTCTAACTTGAGCATTTGAGCCAATACTTGGTATGGGCACACAGTTGTTTTGATCCATATCTGACCCTGGTGGTTAATAGTTGTGCAGCTGTACCAGGCGGACTATGGGAACTGGAAAAACTAATAACTAATATTTGACAAAGTGACATTGCCCTTCAGGCGTATGATGTAATTCTAACAATGTCCGAATTTCAGTTGGCTATTTTTGGTCACTAGCGAGAGAGATGTGGTGATGTTTGATATGAGGACTGCCTCATTAGCCATACACTATGTTTCCATATGTCGATGTCACATCGATTTGAGGGCTTATCGATACATGGGGATAGTATTTAGGTTAACTCATGTTTGCATTGGTTCGCGTTTGTTCATTTGAATTGAGGCACAGCATTCAAACAAATTGGCAACATAGATGAATGGATAGCCACAAAGACTGCAACGCGGATGGCCCGGGCCGCCCGGAGTTCTTTATCATTATGGAAATCCTAAGCATTATTCATTCAATTCGGGAGTGGACAACTCATTCGAAGCATTGGACCATAGTGCCTGTGTGAGCCCTCACCATAGACAAAGGACATAGCGTGTCTTCTCTATGGCGCTCACATTTAAATTGACTAGATTTAAATGTACTTACTCTCCGCCAGGCTCCTGTTTCAGTGTGTTGAATAGATGTGCGTAAGTATCCTGACTAAGCAGTTTGAGTGAGTCGTCAGCGTCACTATACTCATGCTGCTGCTGTGGGTTCTGTGAGTAAGAGGCCGAGGCAGCCATACTTCTATATATTTACTGTAACTCTCAAGCTGCTGGTGAATAAGAGAGAGAACAAGATCAACCCAGAGCCAAAGAAAGCAGTATCATTCATGTATGGCTTGTCCAATCATGCTCACAATGCCCTAAGTAAAAAAAGGCCAGTTTCAGCTTGAACTTGAGAATCATTTTATATATAGAGATACGATATAAATTATAATTATCCTGATTTTTACCAAGGTTGACTCACCCTAACAGCTAGAGACGTTATTGCAATATAATATTCAATAGTAGCCAGTTGAGTCTTAAAATAGTCTGAGTCTCACATTAGTGTACAGTTAATATATATTTATATCTAATATGTATATACATACATATGTGTTTATTTATATATTTGTGTTTGCAGAATTACCTATAAAAATAACAGGAGACAGGGATTAGCCCAAAACTGGACCTCTAATGATGATAAATCCATTTTCAATCGATCATTCGCTCAGACACAACCAGATTTGCACCGAAATAATTGTTGTAGAGCAGAAAAAAATTTTAGCTGGCAATTCAACACACCGTGCTGCGGTGTTGATTGCGGTGTGAGACAAAATTATCACGATGTAGCATGAATTATAATAGTGGTGAGTGGTGACCTTTTTGCGGTGATAACTACACAGGGTAAGGATATACTTACTCTGTGATAACTACCTGCATAGACCTGAACTAAAACACAGCGACTAGAAAGAGAGCTGTCCATTACTGATCAAGGAAGTCAAGTAGAAGCTATGAGATGGCCTGTGACACTGGAGAAAATCCATCAATATTAGAGCCCATATATTTTAGCATACAAAGAACATGATTTGTATTTGTTGAACCCTGAAAATGGCAGAGCTGAGTGATTTAAAGTATTTACGGAGCATATGTGACCCTGATGTGCTGGGGAAAGTTCTCTTCTCTGCGCTTGGGCCTACATATCAGGTGTGTTAAACGCTGTATAACCATGCCCCCTTTCCACCAAGAGATTGGTTGTTCGACCAAGGTCTGATAGAATTGGTGTATTAAACAAAGTTATAGGAATTTAAATCACTATATATCCTTTAAATCAAGATATACCCACCAAGTTCATTCAAGCAATATCTAGAGCATTGGTGTTCAATTACATGGGCAAATGAGGTGGAAGCGAACAGGTTGGGTTTGACCATGGTTGGCTTTTTTGTTGAGTTTAACTCATGGACTCAACTTTCTTACCCGATTTATTCCGAATAGATGCAATTACAAAACTGACCCAAAACAAAATCCAATAAAAAATCTTATCTATATATATACTGTTTCGCTGGTGTTCAAGGGGAAAACTTATGAGAGAATTGTAACCACAGATCCAGAGCACAACCATGCATCAGAACCTTCCATCCTATATACATCCCATATAGGCATAAATACATGGTGTTATTATGAACAAAACCAAAAAGCAAGAAAAAGTCAATTATTGTTGTTAATATTTTGGTACACATTTTCAATAGTTTATTGGAACAATGAACTCCCTCTAGAAGAGGGAGTTCATTGATTGGAACAAAACCAGCTGGCCGTTGAACAAAAAGTTCAGGACAACCCTCGGTGCAAGCCATAAAGCATTTACGGCTAAGAGTTGTATTTCAAGATAGATATATGTTAGATTTGGGTTCACAGTGACTGATTCTTCAATATAATAACATTTTACTTTGCTCTCAGTGGAAACTGTGTGAAAATTGAGCCAAGTATATTGCCTGTTTTACAGAGTGCCTCTCATTTGCTAACTTGTGATTTTTGACAACTTTTATTGTATGTTTCAATAACAAAAATTTGAATTTACCTTTTTCCTAACATTTGCCTACTTCATTGTACAGTACAGTGTAACGTACAGTTCATAGTCTGTCGTGTCAGCCCAAGGTGTAAAAGTAAAGTGCCCTTTACTCTGCGGTCAAACCGATGAACTCCCTTTAATTGGTCAAGCAGACCAAGCATTATTATCGTAATGTGAACCTACAACTAGTTGATATATATACATCTTACACATCGATGCACATCCTATTTTGATTTTTGGGCCTGCTGGCTTGTATGAGTTGATACAACTAGTTACCTAACCTTCATCGCGAGCAGCATAACACTCGTACAAAGCCATGTTAATGCATGTCGCAAGAACTATCTTGAGCCCCTCCCTACCCTAGACGGAACTATCCTGTCCAGTCCTTATTATCTGCATACTATAATTGAAAAGCTTAGCCCTTCACAAAACTGTGTAGGAGCACCACAAGGCAGGTTTCAAGTTCAATTCTTGCGGTTCCAGTGGTCTATTTTTTTTTTAACTTTTATTTGCTATTCAATGCCCTTTCGGGCCAATGAGAATATGCTTACATAAGATTCATCACATCTATTTAGCGCACTCCTGTACAAGGTAGGAGTGGGCAAGCTAGGCTATTGTTCGGAAATCTCACCTCCTTTAGCAGAATGGGAAGTGACCGGAATTCGAGCCTGCAACTCTCAGATCGAGAAGCCCGAATCCTAACCACTACGCCACCATTTCTGGTCAACCGAGGAACTTGACTACGGGACTTGTACAAACTACAGAAGGCTTGAAATGAGTGTGTACACACACACATATATATGTATTTGCCTGTTGGTTCAGTTGTTTTTTTTATATCCATTACATCAGATTAGTAGACATCCAGCCTGATGTTGCTGAGCTATACTACTATAGTTACTATAGCCTACTTATTAATCATTGTACAGTACAATTGATTAGTGCAGTAGCATCCAGACAGACAACCATCTCAGGTCGTGCTCTGTGCATATCTGCATCTACTTCTTTCTAGCAAAGTTTATCATGATTGAAATGAGTGGTGAGTTGAGTGGCTGATAGATAGATATATATATATATATAAATAAATAAGACTCAAAAGGATGGAGCTATGCAATTGAATTAATGAGTACCAAACTGCAGTGACTCACCGTTATGAAATAGCAAAAATCCCTAAGACCATTGACTCATTAGTTGGCCTGCTTCTCTGTGGCTTCCTTTAATCAGTTTCATTCATTTGACAGTGCTCTTGCCGCCTCTTGCTCTTGTTACTTTCTTCTTCTCCACAAGGTTACTTGTCTGGACTTGTCTGAACCGGAAATAACCAACACATGGAAATGAGTGGGTGGTGCTAAAAATGTAAACATAGGATCATTACACAACATCAGGGAACTTATACTGTTTCTCACATCACTTATAACCACAAGTCTGATTTGACATAAATTAAATACACAACAAATTGCATACAATAAGTACTTAATATATTAATGATGGTTCAACTAAGACATAAACCAAATTGTATTTTTAATGAGGAATAATATTGAATTTTAGGGAGTGATTAATTCCAAAGTGAAACCAAAGCATCAAAGTGAAACTACATAAAGCTTGTGTTTTCAAAAAAATTATTTTTGCTAAGATTCTTTCAAATGCAACTGCTTACGAACCTTTAGTGGTGACCTTTTCTTGGATTTCTGCTAGTCTTTGGTCCAACCAAACTGCAATGGACTTCTCAGAGTTGTTCAAACAATCAGGACAGATCTGCTCAATCTCTCCAAGTGGCAGCTTCTTGGTTAGTAAATAATAGAGTATTCACTTACACAATAATTTTTGTTGTAGCACACAAATTCTTTTCCTTCTTTGTAAATAACTACTGAGTCCATAGTCCTTGACAGACAGTTTACTAACACTTAAGTGAGTTATTGTGTGACTTTTGACACGGGTTAACTCCTTTCTTTTATTATCTCTGTGTCTGTTTGACAGCAACAACACCATATTCATTCAAAGAAGACTCCTTGGTTATACCAACAAATCTCTCCATTGCCACACAAAAGATTGTCTGCACCACATATTGTTTGCCTGATGGAAATAACCAACATGTATTTTCACCTTGCATAATTTCAGTACTCTTTTCTTCTCAGGCCAATGCCGTGCAGTACAAACTGATCGTCAGAGATTTTAGCACACTACAGATTGTGAATCTATTCACTAATCTTGACGCTATCCAGGCTATCGAGGTGAGGCAGTCAGTAACACTATGTAAACAAAGTACCTGAAGACAGAGCACTTTTAATCCTTGTTAATGCCCTTAAGTGTTGAAGGAAACCCTAAAATATGCCAGGATATGATTGAAAAGCCTTGCATTTAGCCTAACTATATGACAATCATATCATCCCTGCTATCAAAGACTGTTAAGTTGTGCTAGAAGCACACTAATCAAGTTATCAGAGGATGAAAATTGGAAATATTTTTGATCATTTACTGCAAATTATTTCTAAATAATGCCTGATTTTCCGACCAAATAACTTGTTGTGAGTGTCTCTCAGGTAACAGACACTGAAATGACTAGTCCTCAGTAGGACTGATTACTCCATCGATTGACTGAAGTCAATGTCTGCTAACTTCAATTTCTTGTCCGAGTGTTTTTATGTATGCCCCAAAGTTGTATTCTACTCCGGTTCTCAGAAAAAATAAAAGTAACTCCTCAATTTTGTTGCAGTGGTCATCGGATTCCCAGTTTATTATGTGTGTTATGAAGAAAAGAGGGCTCATACAGGTGAGATTCTATCAACGGCCATAAGCCTTTCATTTATCATGAACATGTCCATATGTTTAAAATGCGGCATTATGGCTTGTTCTTATCTAAACACAGTCACGTTTATAATCCCTTTCATTTTGGACAAATAGTCAAAACTACATTGTATAACAGATTGCAGTTTGACTTTTAGCTCAGTAAATTTAAAAAAAAGAAAGGTCTCAGTTCCTGATGCTGAGGGTGAGAACCAACAGATTTTTGGAGAGTTTTGTGCCACAGAGTATAAAGATTCTTGATAGTATTAAATGACAGAGCCTTGTATCCACAGTACGTTGTAATTTGTCTTTGACAAAATACCAAAATCTATCTATGATTATATGATCACACCTATCGATGATGGTTTGTAGGTTTGGTCTCTAGAAGAGCCTGACTGGACATGTAAGATAGATGAAGGCTCAGCTGGTCTCCACTCAGCTCGATGGAGTCCCGATGGTCGACATATACTCACTACCTCACAGTTCCATGTGAGTAGCTTTGCTGACAACTACCTGTATAATACTCTCATGGAAACATATCCTATTTTGCATTCATTTCACGTTGACGCCACACATAAATTATCTCCACCATGACTCAAACAGACATTAAATATACAATAGGAGAAAGAGAATTGTATCTTTAATAACCAAATATTATAAGTTTGTCATGTACATATGCTTTTATATTGATGGAAATGGTAAGACAGCTTTAGTCAACTAACTGGTGACTGTTTGAGTTCCCCTAAATCACTGTTAGCATGTCAGCTACTGACCGGCTCGTGCTAAAATGTTTTGATCAGAAGTGTCCTGAAAAGCTCTGACTATCCACTAACCTAATCTATATCACAGAAAAAAGTTCGCTCATTCTGTATTGTAGTTACGGATGACTGTGTGGTCGTTAGTGGATAAAAGTGTATCATATATAAAATATCCAAAAGACTGTCAACATGGCGTAGATTTCTCTCACAATGGTAAATACATGGCGCTCGCTGAACGTCGAGACTGTAAAGACTGTATCAGTGTCTTCACATGCAGCTCATGGCAACTTCTCAAGGTGAGTAAGATTATCTGTACCGTAGTATCCTATCCAGTCTCAATAAATAGCCATCAAGTCCTATCTTAAATTAATATTTAGGAAGTGGATCTGGAACTAAATTGACAGATTCTCTCCACTCTTTAGTTTTCCACAGCTAGAGCTGTCTTGAGTCGTGAGACCAGGGAGGCTGGGACAGCCCAAACTCCCTGGTGGGACGCCTTGACTGTTTCTTGTAGTTATTTTCTCATAGAACCGATATAGTCATGGGGATGCAACTTCAAGGTCATTTAGGCACTTGTATCTAGCCTGGAAGCAGGGAGTCTGTCCCAAACTCTCTGAGTGGTGTTGCTTTCATGAAGCCATGATTGATCCAACCTATAATAATATATATTATAGCATTTTGAAGTGGATACCGATGACTTAGCAGGCGTGCGATGGTCCCCTGATGGTGAGGTGTTGTGCGTGTGGGAGTCTAGCCTATGTTATAAAGTTTTGCTATATTCATTGGATGGTCGATTGATATCCACTTACAGTGCCTATGAACATGCTCTGGGTATAAAGAGCTTATGCTGGTCACCATCTGGTCAGTTTCTTGGAGTAGGAAGCTATGATCAAAAGGTATGTAATGTGGATGAGAGATATTGTAGTTGATGCGCTCATACTGTGCCGAGAACGCTACCACCAGCAATCCCACCACAATGCTTACACTAGTGATCTTGTGGTTGTGGTGCATCTACACATCAATCATTGTACATCAAATAGTATTGTTGACTGGTAGACTCTAGCTCTCACTTATGTTTGGACAGTCCCAAACCTCCTTAAACAAATAAAGTCAAGCAAGGCTGCAGCTCCAGTCTTTAAAAACTGAAACTAGAGCAGCCTCTATTGACATCGTTTTGCTCACAAATGCTATATAACCTAAAATTGCACACTTTTTTTTGTGTAGCTGAGGATTCTTAATCACATGACCTGGCGGTGTGTAACGGCATTCCACCACCCCTCCCGTGTTGAACGAAAGAAGAAGCTCATAGTCTACAGTGAGAAAGAGGAGATAACTCAAGCTCACACCGATGAAAGATATCCAGATGGACCTTTCTTCAATACCATGTCTAAATGTGAGTTAGTCATATAGAATCTCATAGAGTCTCATAGAATCTCATAAAGTCTCATAGAGTATATAACATCTCTATGGTTAGTCTTTTTCATTGGCTTATAGCTGTCAGCAAGCGGACTTTTCATGTAAATGGTGTCAACATATAAACACTACTAATCTCAAGTTATTCTTAGTAGACACCTGGATCATGACGAACAAGTCAAATATAGTTATTCTGAATCATCAGCCTATCAGGTGTGATATTGGAGATACAATACGTCATAGCTCTTTTTGAAAGATCTTCTACATTATATTTCTTGTCTGGGAATAGGTACTAAGCTGACCACCTTTGATAAGGGATTTGGTAAGCAAGTACACTGAATAAAATACAGAAAAGCACATGATGTGGGTCAGGCCAGCAGACGATACCGATCTCACAAAGGAAGTTTTTATATAAGTATAGCTGGCTAAGAAGAGAATGACGCATCTCATTATAAGTTATGTTAGGTTTGGGTTATAAAACTTTTCTATACCCAAGCTGATTGAAGTGATGATGAATATGTTTTATTATGTAGATGATTTATGTCGAGATGATACAGTTAGCCTCACTGATGTTAAGCCAGATGCTAAGAAGGCCAATCCAAAAGTCGGGCCTAGTCAGATCGCCTTCAGTCCTGATAACAGATTCATCTACTCTAGAAACGGTAATATACAGTGTATATGGTGTATACTAGACCAAGTATGGTACGGTAATATACAGTGTATATGGTGTATGTTAGACCGAGTATGGAACGGTAATATACAGTGTATATGGTGTATGTTAGACCGAGTATGGTACGGTAATATACAGAGTATATGGTGTATGTTAGACTGAGTATGGTACGGTAATATACAGTGTATATGGTGTATGTTAGACCGAGTATGGTACGGTAATATACAGTGTATATGGTGTGTGTTAGACTGAGTATGGTACGGTAATATACAGTGTATATGGTGTATGTTAGACCGAGTATGGTACGGTAATATACAGTGTATATGGTGTATGTTAGATCGAGTATGGTACGGTAATATACAGTGTATATGGTGTATGTTAGACCGAGTATGGTACGGTAATATACAGTGTATATGGTGTATGTTAGACCGAGTATGGTACGGTAATATACAGTGTATATGGTGTATGTTAGACCGAGTATGGTACGGTAATATACAGTGTATATGGTGTATGTTAGACCGAGTATGGTACGGTAATATACAGTGTATATGGTGTGTGTTAGACTGAGTATGGTACGGTAATATACAGTGTATATGGTGTATGTTAGACCGAGTATGGTACGGTAATATACAGTGTATATGGTGTATGTTAGACCGAGTATGGTACGGTAATATACAGTGTATATGGTGTATGTTAGACCGAGTATGGTACGGTAGTATACAGTGTATATGGTGTATGTTAGACCGAGTATGGTACGGTAATATACAGTGTATATGGTGTATGTTAGACTGAGTATGGTACGGTAATATACAGTGTATATGGTGTATGTTAGACCGAGTATGGTACGGTAATATACAGTGTATATGGTGTATGTTAGACCGAGTATGGTACGGTAATATACAGTGTATATGGTGTATACTAGACCGAGTATGGTACGGTAATATACAGAGTATATGGTGTATGTTAGACCGAGTATGGTACGGTAATATACAGTGTATATGGTGTGTGTTAGACTGAGTATGGTACGGTAATATACAGTGTATATGGTGTATGTTAGACTGAGTATGGTACGGTAATATACAGTGTATATGGTGTATACTAGACCGAGTATGGTACGGTAATATACAGTGTATATGGTGTATGTTAGACCGAGTATGGTACGGTAATATACAGTGTATATGGTGTATGTTAGACCGAGTATGGTACGGTAATATACAGTGTATATGGTGTATGTTAGACCGAGTATGGTACGGTAATATACAGTGTATATAGTGTATGTTAGACCGAGTATGGTACGGTAATATACAGTGTATATGGTGTGTGTTAGACTGAGTATGGTACGGTAATATACAGAGTATATGGTGTATGTTAGACTGAGTATGGTACGGTAATATACAGTGTATATGGTGTATACTAGACCGAGTATGGTACGGTAATATACAGTGTATATGGTGTATGTTAGACTGAGTATGGTACGGTAATATACAGTGTATATGGTGTATGTTAGACTGAGTATGGTACGGTAATATACAGTGTATATGGTGTATGTTAGACGGAGTATGGTACGGTAATATACAGTGTATATGGTGTATGTTAGACCGAGTATGGTACGGTAATATACAGTGTATATGGTGTATGTTAGACGGAGTATGGTACTGTAATATACAGTGTATATGGTGTATGTTAGACCGAGTATGGTACGGTAATATACAGTGTATATGGTGTGTGTTAGACTGAGTATGGTACGGTAATATACAGTGTATATGGTGTATGTTAGACCGAGTATGGTACGGTAATATACAGTGTATATGGTGTATGTTAGACTGAGTATGGTACGGTAATATACAGTGTATATGGTGTATTTTAGACCGAGTATGGTACGGTAATATACAGTGTATATGGTGTATACTAGACCAAGTATGGTACGGTATTATACAGTGTATATGGTGTATGTTAGACCGAGTATGGTACGGTAATATACAGTGTATATGGTGTGTGTTAGACTGAGTATGGTACGGTAATATACAGTGTATATGGTGTATGTTAGACTGAGTATGGTACGGTAATATACAGTGTATATGGTGTATGTTAGACCGAGTATGGTACGGTAATATACAGTGTATATGGTGTGTGTTAGACCGAGTATGGTACGGTAATATACAGTGTATATGGTGTGTGTTAGACTGAGTATGGTACGGTAATATACAGTGTATATGGTGTATACTAGACCGAGTATGGTACGGTAATATACAGTGTATATGGTGTATGTTAGACTGAGTATGGTCCAGTTTGTCTGCATTCAGAATTTCTACCCCTCACTGCTCCAAACCGGCTGAACTGGATCTAATTTGATCTTGGTGTGCTTGTGCTTGTTGTCTATCAATGACTCTACGTTGCGTTTAAAGTAGAAGACAACACTGGCACCACTAAATACATATCAAAATGCAATTAACCTTCACCAGTAGGCAATATACTCAACAATAGAAATCCAAGGTATAAACTTTGGATCTGCACCACAGGACAGTCAGTAGCCCCTCCACCACTAAGTTTCTATTTGTAGACAACATACCGAATGCGTTATGGATTTGGGATATAGAAAATATTCGACAGACATCTCTACTAATTAACCTGTCACCGATAAAATGTGAGTAGCCAGTTTATCTCAAGCTTATGTGAAAATAGAGCATCAACACGCTACATAAAAGCAGCTCTTCTCAGATACCTTATTTTTCATGCAAGCAACGCTTATTTAAGACACTGCTACCTTTAAATTTTGTGATATCAATTTCTTTGATGTCCATTAAGTTACAGCATAGGCTCAACTAGATTTGAGCTATGTGGCCAAGCTGCAAATCTAACTAGTTTTTATTAAAATAATGAATTAGAAGTTATCTGTACATTTATGAAGAGGGCATAACCCTAAGATTAGGTGCATTGTTGATGGTTTCTTGCTTTTATGTGAAGTGTCCTGATGATTTCCGATGGCTGACAGATGGTTTAATAATTTACAGGTGTAAGGTGGGACCCTACACAGTCTAGATTAGCTTTCTGTACTGGTAATAGAAAAGTATACATGTGGTCGCCCTCAGGTGCCTTGGTGGTGGAGATTCCTATGGATAGTAAGTTTTAATAATGATTAATACTTAGCCGCAACTAATGGTTGCAAATCATCTCATCAATTTATTTTTTGTTGATGCAAATAATTTCCATTGATCAGAACAGAAGTTACATTGGAAGATGTATAATTCCCCCTGCTGTAACGGTGACAAGATACTGTTATTCACACACTCCATTTCTTATGTACAGACATGATGGAAGGTATTGGTTAGCTTGCTTCGGTTTATCTCTGTTTACAGTCATCTAAGCTGTTGATGTAGCCAGGGAGTTAGAGTCTCTAACTCCTTGATGTAGGACACCATTGATATACCCAACTCACCACTTGTCGTTGTCTATGTAAATTTAAATGTCAATTTTTTATTTGGCTGTATTTGAATGACCGGTTTTGTACAATGGATATGACACATGAATACATTACATGTAAGTTATGTGTGATTTCATGCATTAATTCATAAGTTGTTATTTTTTTGTTACAGCTGATTTTAATGTGACTTCACTAGAATGGCACAGGGACGGTAAGTCCCTACTACTGATGGGTAAGGATGATATGTGCATCTGCTACCTACAGGAGTAACCGCACACACAAGCACACAATCTAATTCTACCTAGGCAATAGTGTGTGGGTCCTGATGTTGCCATGCATTATAGAGTGCACATATAGACAGTCTGTTCCATGCTGCTTGCGCTGTGTTCTCCCAATGCTTGGATGAAATGATGTTAGAAGCTCTAGAACCAGGGATCAGGGGTCTACTGCTAGAACTATTCCAGACAGTGTTACTCATGGTTCAATAATTTCTACATCAGCACCCTGCCATTTTCTAAGTGGTATTGGCTCTGCTAGCCTAGATCCAAAGATCGTTTTGATAAATGTAAGCTCGGAGCCATAAATATGGTAATCCTCTCTGAAGCTAGGAAGGTGAATGGTTGATTTCAGTCTGATATTCAACCAATCACATTACAGCGCTCTCATCATTGTGACGATTTACTGTCCTGTACATTATTATTTATTATGATTGATGATTTTTTGAATGTGACAATCTACCCACTTATTATACCTTGCAGTGGCTCATCATCGTATGATTGACAGTCAGACGTAGTTATAGTCTTTTAGAGACTTTCACTGTATGTAGTATATTGTACCAGTAATGTATATAGAAATACAATCTCTCATAACCATTACTCCGTCCATAGGTTGTCTTTTGAAAATATTAAATACTACTTCTTGTTACTGTTCACACCAGACCATCAAACTGATTTTCACCTTGTTCTTTAATTTCTTTTTATGCTTGCAGTGATATTTCCATTTAATACGTTTTTTTTAAAACAATAGTCAATAAACCATTTGTTTATATTTAGATGTAAAATACACACTTCATGATGCCGACCTGATGATAGGAAGCTAGAATAGTATTGGGTTTGCCTCAGATTTTCAAATTGTGGCGCTAATAATTATAGATTTGGGCTGATGGTAGGCTAAGTATGTAGCACTGCTTGGCCCAGTTTTGTCATCTGATTAGTATAAAAAACAATAAACATTTTTAAACAACATTAAATTTGAGTTCCAAAAGCTTTGCGTTGCAAAATTTATGGAACAGTCAGATTGGCCTTAACCTGCTCATTTACCTGGCCCTCCTCTGTGGTTTTGTGTAATATGCACAATATACTCCATGATCAACATGTTACTCTCACATTTACCCGTTACATTAGTGTGCCCTTTCTAACGCAGCAAATTACCTTTGAAGACTGGCTGGCCGAAAGGTCGCTAGAGTTTAGTTTATATTATTTAGCTAGCAACTGATGTTTGCTAGTTGAGGTTGGAGTCTTCATAAAATAGAGAGGGAGAGTAAATGTAAGCTAGCTCTAAAATCAGCTATTTTGAGCATGTGCAAAATAGCAAACTTTTCCTCCTGCAAATATGCTTAACTTCTTTCTATATGGTAGCTTGAATATTGGTGTCTAAACGCCCAAAGTCTTGCAGCATTTAATTAATCTCTTGTGACATCACAGTTTCCTGTTAACTAGTAGAGGGTTGTATGAAATACTATTAATCTGACATTACTGCTGCAAATGTTTCCTGGTACTATTATTAGCAGTTGTCACTTTCATTCAACGGCTTATTTATTATAATTTCCGAGGCCTGACATAGATAACTTCCTTCTCCCGTTACCGATCCACCATAAGATTGTAATTTTGAGAGTACCCATATTGGGCTGCTATGATAGAATAAAACGCAAAATTGCAATTTGAAGTATAAATGAAGTAAGTTGATGAAGAAAAGGGGTTAGTTTGGGTACAGCCGTATTGCACAAGGTTTTATCAGTGTGTCAAAAGCCAATGACACTATTTTGCGACAAGAAGGTCAGTCCAAACTCCAAGCTCCTTGTTCTCGATGTAATGTTTCATTGGTAGCAGTAATGTGTTCATGAGTAACAGCTCACCATCAGTACAGCCACCATCTCATCATCTTTGGAACTGATTGGCAAATTGCTGTGGAAAACTTTCATCATTGATGGAGCCTGGTGGTTTCAATGGCTACAATTTACTTCCAGAAAAGCTTTGTTATAACTTCTACACTTACTTTATTATATACAGGTAATATTCGCTCCTGGTGCAGCCAATGCTGTCATTAGATGTAGTAAACAGGAGTGAGTTTTTATGCAGGACATTCAGATACTGCCTGGCTTCTGGTGAGCAAAAAACGCTACAGTTGGATTTCCTGTGGAGTTAGTTAGCAAAAAAATAATAAAATGACAAGTTATATTTAACATTGCTGGTAATATTACATGGGTTTTCAGCAGTGCTGGACATCTATCATTATTTTAGAGTTTATTGCTCACCACTGGCATGCTAAGGAAACTGTGTTTTAAAATTAGAATAAATATTGAATGTTTGTGACGTTACAATTTTATTCAAACTGGTGTTTTTGCCTGAAACAAAGCAAAATTGTCAAATCATTCACCAATGCCAACCCATCATACCAGCTATAGACGAATCACTCAATATTAAAAAGCAACATTTCCAGGTTGTGTGTTTGAGTAGATCAATATAGAGCAAAGGTAGCTTAGCCCTAGGACATAATTACTAATTATTTAATTATCATTCATTTATATATGGTGGGTTGAAGCAGGGAGAATTCTCCCTGGTAGAAGTGGAACCATGCCCTTCACTGAATTAATTGCTCATTTAGTGTTAATTTTTCATGTAATGTTGTGTATGTGACTGGAGTTGTCACCCTCACATAGTATTTCTGTAAACGTGAGACGGGTATAACTCTGCGTGAGGCTAACAGCAGATCAAAGTGACCACACGACGAGCCGACCTCGGCAAGGTTAACATGAGACGACGCGATCCTCACTGACTAGTCCATTGTATAGTCTATCAGTAGTTATCATGCTGATCGAGGTGACCGTATAGCCGACGAGCTTTCTCTTTCTTGTTTTTATTATTATGTCTCTTTGAATGTTTGCCACCTTCTGGGTCGACTACTACCCGCTTCCCTTTGGCGTGGACCGTTGACGAGGTCTGAAAAAAAGATGGTGGTTAAAAACAATCGTCATAAGGATATTTAAAAATAGTGTTTATTATGATAGAAATTAATACTTTTCCTGAAAGTCGATACACAACATTGATGTCATCTTTTTGAAAGACAGATTATGCATAAACATGCCTACTGTTAAAAGCGTACTAATGATGGATATATTTCCTTAACAGCTTGATATACTGCCGACAATGATCAAGGGTATATCTTTAATGAGAAAAAAATGGATCTCAGAGGAAAAAACATCCATTACTATGTTCAAATTATTTGCAGTTTCATCTCATAGTAACCTTTGTCTCAACTCATATTGATTTCACCCAATATTTTGGCCAGATTGAAATCACAGAAATTCTGAGATCCTACCATTTTCTAACGACGTGTCAAAAAATTGGTTTATGAAAGGATAGTTTGAGGAAATTAAACACTCTCATTATGAAGTTTATGGTCTGTTTAATTTTCTAAAAAAATGTCCGAAGGAGAAAAGGAAACAACCTCTCAGCCAATGAATGCCTTCGGTTCTGATTACCACTTCTTCAAATTACCGCCTATCCTCATAGCAAGGATGTAAAGAATTTCTCAGACGTTCAATAACAATGAAGTTGAAAGTTAAATATTTCATATGCCAATTTCTAAAAGAAATACCGTTAAGTTGGGCAGCATGATAAAAAATTACAAACTCGTTTTGCTGAGAAAACCTTTGGCCGAGCTATTATTGTACCAAAAAATATGAGGGCATTCTTTCAGTCTGCCTGTTAACCCATGAAAAATAACAGAACTTTAACCGCCCAGCTCTAAATAAAGAGATAACAGTTTAATTCCACAGGATGATTTACCATGGCAACATGATTTTATCGGTATCCTACCGAGGCTGGTAATCCTAAACGTCAAAAACATCACATCGTATGCACCAGAGCATGAAATAGTTTTCTGGTGAGGACACAAGCAAAAGTTATGTGATCATGATTCTAACACACGAGTTGGGGACACTTCAGAGTAACACATGTAACAGCTGTGTATTGGATAGTAACTTGTATTCATAATATCAAAACTTAGTGAAGTTGGTAAGTTTTAACTTCTCTCTGACCTCTGTAATGTTCTCAGCTCTGCCATAGAATGATTTTCTATGATTTATTGTGAAATTGTTGAAGTTTATTAAGGGAGTAGAGAGAATAGAGTTACTATATAAACTCTACCCATAATAACTCTGTGGGAGCAGGGAGAATGGTGGGAGAGATATGAGAAGTCCTTTATATTTTATTAGCAGCTGTATCAAAAATAAACCAGGCCTGACCAAGAGGACTAATTGGGACCATAGGATAGGAGTAACTCCTTCACCAAGTTTAGCTTGCTTACAAGTTAGAGCATTGATGAAGAACAAGCATAAACATCTAAAATATATACTTTGTTTTTAAGTTTTAGAGTAGATCTGATATTCTATTACATTTGCACAGATGCAATATCTGGACATCTATCTGCAGGTAGATCACTGCAGTAAAACTAACCATATCAAGTATCTCCTATTTTCAGGTACCCTATACAGAGATCAGGATATTTGTCTTTGTTTACCACTTGGAGCGGATCTGAAGGACAAGTATTTATATAGAGTGTTTCCTGTAACACCTGATACTGTATGGGAGCTGGTCCCAGCAGTATATCATCTGATCCAGGGATGAAAAGGTCACACAGTCACCCACCTAATAAATTATCTATACAACATCGTCCACTACCGGATACACCGATTCCAGAGAGTGCACCACCACTTCCACCAGCACGTACCAATAGGGTCCAGTCAGCACCCAACCTACAATATGGAAGGCCGAGAAACACAAAGCCAGAAGCCCCGAAGTCAAACCCACTGCTTAAGTTAATTCCAGGATTGCTGGATCTGGATGAAGTTGTCAAGCCTCTGCAGGCTCACCAATATTTTGAGGATATATATATTCGTGGAATTAGAATTCTTGGGGAAAATCCTGATCCACAGCATGCAAATAACTACAACAATCATAAAACTGACACTGTCAAAAAGGGCTCCTATGTTCGATTCGAAGAATTTCTTGAGAATGTCCATGTCAAGCCAGACGATGTAGAATTATCACAAGATTACCTGCCTCGCCTTAGTACACCAAACAGACACTGTCCCTCAGACAATATATACACATCAGACTCCGTGGACAACACACTAATGATGATGTTAAATCGGTTACCGAGTTACTCCGATCAAAACTACAGACCTTGTCCTCTGGGTATGAGTAGACAAGAGAGAGAGAAATTCTGCCTTCGACTTGACTTTACCGGCAATAGCGTAATGATCGGGCGTGGATGGAAACTCCTAGCTCAGAAAGTTATAGACATAGACACAGATGATATGTCACTAATAGAGAACTTTAGCTACCAGTACCGATATCCAGTAGTAGAAGTATTATTAGAGCATTGGTATAAACTGTACACTCTACCATCACCTAAGTGTCTCCTTCCAGCTACCAGACAAACCATCATAGACATTCTCACCCAGGAAAAAGACTGGACTGTTGTCCTAGAACAATCATTCATTCTAACGTAACCCCAATACTCTCAGTCTCAACCCCAGTACCACCAAACTACACTACTTTACAACAGCATAATCTCATTACCTGCTTATCTGAAATATAACAAATCAAGCTTAAAATATATACTCATCCTCATCGTATAACTACTAAGGTCACGGGCAGGGGCAGGGGGAGGGGGAGGGGCAGGGGGGATAAGTTGTAAGAAACAATCAACAGTCAGTGGTCCCAAGCTGCATCTTGTAGTTCTATTTTAGCCTTCGTGTTTTCCTCATAGGAGAAGACAGATTTGAATGAATTAATGAGATTTGAAGCTCTATAGGCTACTACCATGAAAACAGGACAGAGGCTTTGCAGTGACGGTATATAAATCTTCTCGCTGATAGAGAGCCAAGTGAATGCTTGTTAAACAACATGTGGTGACAATCGGATCACTTGGCTCCCTAGTAAATTGATGATGCAATGATTGATATCGGTGATTTAAAGTGATTTCACTTCTACAGACCATTACTCTTGAGTAGTAGTAAGCTGGAACTTTGTAGGCGGCAGATGATAAAACAACAGGAATAACCCATATCCTATAAGTAAGCTACCACCCAATGATTTATTGCATCACATTGTTGTGTCATGGTACTTACTGCAAGTGTCTGATTTGTTTCATTGGATTTCTGACTGAAGTCTCAGATTTTACACCCTTTTATAAAGCAGACAGTATATTTTGACACAGACAGCCAGTACGCCTTTTATTAATGACAAACAGAACTTTCAGTCAGAACTAACTGTATTTTTGTATATTCGATTTCATTCCTTGATCACTTAGCCTGTATATAAATAAATTTTCATGTTTGCCTCAAAAGTGCCTATTTCAACTACTGAAATCATAATTTGAAGAGGAACGATACATTTTATGGACACTAGCTGTCAATAATGGTAATTTGAGTGGTCTCAGCAGAATTATGCAGATCTATTCATAACAACACCAATAACAGCAGTGAACTCAAGTTTTTACAGTGCCCATAGCACTCGTACTGCACTCTACACCTATGTACCTTTCTGCAAAGGACTGCCTGGAATGAATGGTGCACCAGTGCTATATTTAGAATGACTACCATCACTGGAAATCAAACCAGTGTCAATGAACCTCCCCTTGATCGTAAACCCTTCCAGACTCCCTATACTAGCAACAGAGTTAAGACTAGGTTGGGTAGGTAAAGCCCCGGCTGTGGCACATAAAACCAAAACTAAAATGGCAAGATCATTCTACTTCAAATTTTCTTACCCCACTAAAAGTTCAGTAAGCTAACATTTAAATCACCTTAAAATGCTATCTCCATTTTATCTTCTGGGGGAATGACAGTTTTAAAATGCCTTCACACATGAATGATTGAGATTCAACCATAACATGCCTGGGGTTGGTTAGTTATCCTGGTTGGACATTTAAACCAAAAGAATCTGCACGTTTTCTATTCTGTGGTCTACAGCAGTCTTAATGGCTGGGGATGATCCTTCACACAGTTATTTGTTATCCAAAGAAAATTTGAGACCCAAAATCGTTGGGACCAGTTTATTCAGCAGTTTCACATTGATGAGTAATCCATAGTCTGAGTTGTGTAACTCTTACGTGTTATTTCACTACTGAAGCTAATTCCACTTGCCTTGGAGTGTCAAGTCATGACTAATGGGTTTAGAGTTTTACCTAATGATCTCTAGATCAAGATTGATCCAGTTTACCTCCACTTCAGTTGCTCTCCTCCATTGCTAAGCCCCCCTGGTTTATAGATGGATGAGATCAACTGTAAACGCTGGCAAAATGGATCAAACTTGGTCTATGTAGTCCCAGAACTCTGTCAGCTGGCTCCCTGAGTAGAATTATTTAGTTGAAGTGAATTTATATAGTTTGTTAATTTTCAAATCATCTACTCTCAGCTTCCTGTACAATAGAGTGCAATGTGAGACTATTACAAACAACCATCATCACTCCAAGTAACAGCCAAACCATCCATCTGTCCAACAACTACAAACCTTTTTGAAGAAGTCGCGGTCCATTTTACGACTGGCTGAGTTATCTATTAGGATTTCCATATCCTCAATCTCAGCAGACTCATCTCCCCCCTCGGTTACGCTCTGACCTTGGCCTGATGACATCACTGTACGGCCTGCGTGTGTGATCGCAGGTGTGGATACATAATCTGATGTGTCTACACCAGGGGGAGGCTCAGCGTATAATAACTTCCCCTATAAACAAATAAATCATGTGATGTTTGGCAAGTAATGATCATAGCTTATCTCTGCCTGTCAACTTGTACCGATGTGACTCTCTGAAATAACACTCCCAGAACGTCCTCATGCTTCAAAAGCCTCAAAGTTATCACTCAAAGAAAAGGTTGTGAATTTTGGGCCTTGGCATCATTCAAATTAATATACTTAAAATTGATGATTAATTATAATATGACCTTCCTTTTTATGATATTATTATAAAAGTTGCATCTACAGTTGGTACAGTAAAGCTGTTGCATGCTGTGTTCATGATTCTGTCTAATTGGATTATGTTAATCCTGCTTATCTGTTAATCTGCAACTATGACATTGACTTACATTGACATAATCCTTGAGTAGAATTCTGGCAGATCTGGGGCAATCTGGTACTCCACTAGCAGTCATAAAACCTCTCATAGCTACAAAATATGAACATTAACTCATTAGAGCTGATCAAACAACCAAATATGAACACACTATGGTGTTTAGGCAGAAAGCGAGGCTGCTCAAACAACCACAGGAGTGTCATATAAAAATACAGAGTGTCAACTTCTATAACAAAAAAAACCTACAAAGTTTAGTTTAGTAGTATTTTTGAGAGGGGTTTCTGAACCATGTAATGGTAGACTTTTCCGTTGGCTTTAAGGAATGAAAGATAGCTCATTACTGATGACTGATGAAATTCCTAATTCATAGCTTTATAGGTTTCCACTGCCAATAGATTGAAGATGTTAACAAGCAACAACCAATCATATTGCTTGTATCAAGATCCTGGACCAAATAACAAAGTGCATAACCGGTGATTAGATAAGTTTCAGGCAAAACCAGGACACACTGGTAATATTGTGTTCTAAAGGAATCCCCATTTACAAAACCAATCAATCATTCTGTGGGAAAATGCCAATTTTGAAGGTTGTTTATTGCATAAGCCTTGTTAGTTGAAACGTTTGGAAACCTGCTAGAAGGAAGTTTAAATTCAGACTTTGGAATTCCCCATTCAGCTGATTAATAAACAAATCCAACTACCAACATCTGAAGAAGCAATACGCTTATTTGATCGATAAATGCACCTAAAGTGTGAAAACTGTAACATTCCTTGGCTTGTCATGTTATCTCTCAAAAATTATGTGGTCACTAATCCTTTGAACCCAGAGTATAAGGAATTGTCCTCTCCCCAACTAAGATGAGACAACTTCCTTGATGATTTGTCTAGGTTGGTATTTGTCTACCAAAAGCCTTGTGTGACTTGTAAGTGTATAAATTAATCACAGAGATTATGTCTTTGAAATGGTTCATAAGTGGTTTTCGTTTAGGTGTGTGGCGACTTAAAAGTGAGTGTGGCGACATGTAAATTTGAAATCTTTTTCTTTTTTTTAAACTCAGCAATTCAAATGTCCAAAGTCTGGTGATTTTATAGTGAGACTTTACTGTTTACAGGTTGAGTGTAGATATAAGTGACAAACTTACAAACATAGTGATAACATTAAGTTTTGAACAGTAGAGATTGTCCAATAACAACATTTTGATATGTCAGTGACACTGTTACTAAATAAAACATGAAATATGTCCTTCTCTCCCAATATAATTACTTACCACCATAAGCATTCAATATTTCAAGGTCAGTCGGAGGCCGATGTGGGTCCTCCCCTTCTTTAGGTTTACGTATCGATATGGCATATGTCACCTCCAGTGTTTGCCTGAAGGAAAATAGAAAAACTGAAATAAAGTGATCACAAATGGTGCCGGTGCTCGAAGCTCCAACATTATTTTCACCATTTTGTTGTCTTTGCCATAACATTTATATCCCAAACCCATGCGGCAGTCTCGGATACGATAATAATAAATTATTACTAATACATGAATCCTCTTGCTGGGATCAAAATCTCAGAACCAAGCATAGATAAGCAACATTGTGTGTTGTTGAATAAGTCAGATAATGAGGATTTCCAATCATTCTGTTGGACAACCTTATATTACACATTGTACAAGATATACATACTCTTATTCAGTCCCTATCACCTCTACAGATGCAAATGTGACTGAAATTTCACCATTTTTTGTGAGTAATAGCCTCTATGAATTTGTGTGGGCATGGCTTATATTATAGTCAAAGTAAATACCTGGGTATTTTGTGAGACATGGCTTTTGTAGCAGGGCTAAGATTATGACCTAAGGCCACTCCAAATTAATACCTAGATGACAATAGGCAGATTTGTAGGTGAAGAGAGGAGTTTTTTTATTTAATAATTTCATCCCTATAAAACAGCTGGAGTTAGAATATTCTTTTATTTTATCTATATACCCTGAACTCAAGTGGAGGAAAAATGCTATTTTAATTTCTCTTTTTGACCAGGAGGTAGAATGTTTTTTTTCCAGCTGGCGTCTCGCGTTATTTTAATTTTATCAGGGCTCTGACAAGATGACGGGCGTTCATCTAGATCAAGGAGCTAGATCAATGTATTGAAGTGGCCAAAGTAAATACCTGGGTATTCTGTGAGACATAGCGTTAGTAGCAGGGCGATGATCTCTCATCTGATCAATAGGTAATATCCCATTTAGTATCATCTCAGCCTTAGTCGTTACAAACGAGGGCATAACCAAACCTGCAAAAAAGAAACGAAGCATGTAGGAAGAGAAATATGAAGATAAATCCCGGTGCTTCTTCTGAAGAGAGGGCCAATTCATAACATAACTGGCCAAGCCGCAATTTTACTCCAACTAACAAAATTATGTTCCAACTAGCGTACTTTTATGTTAGCAAAAACAAGCTCTAGAGAACACAAGCTCTTCTACAGTATGATACCGTAGTAAAACATAATATTTATAATAATAAAACAAGCCTATGAACACAGGCTATTAGCTTAGATTTGGCTAGCTTTTCTATAGTGCTATATTACTTAGCCTATGAACTCAGACTATATTGATAAAGGCGATATGATATGCTGTTGACAAACCTGGGCAGTCACAGAGCATCGTGTCGCTGTCGATATATAGTGTCTGGAAATGTTTAGTTCTTCCTGGTGTGGCAGATACAGGACACTTCTTAGCTTGTAATATAGCATTTATAGTAGAACTTTTACCCACGTTAGGATATCCAACCTTAAAAGCCCAAATAATGTTATTGAGACAGCACAAAATGAGTGAACATCTATCTCTAACAAGATATTATTGGTGACATAGAAACTTAACTCGTAACTTCACTCAGTTAATTCAAGCGTTTAAAATCAAGAACTGCAAAAATAGCTGCTAGCATAGTATAGTATAGTATAGTATATCATAGTATAGCATATTAAAGTATAGTATATTACAGCTCACGTTCAGGTAATTATTAATTTCACAACACAGAACAGTTTTGCTAGTCTGAGAAATCTCACCAAGCCTATAGTGAGTAAACCATCCATCTGCGTCTTCTCTGGTCTGAGTGCCTTGAGCTGTTCCACTAGTTCTGTAGCCGAGTACAAAGTGGGACTGTTCTGTATATCTGAACTTTGACCTTCAGCATTAACCTCTGACTGCTGCTGGCCCTCGGCACACGCATCACAACTCTGTAAAAAGTAGGTATGGTTAAAACTAGCTTGTCTTTACGAGCTTGTCAAGGCAGGTTAGCTTAAAATAGAAGCTATACAGCAGCATAAAATTTTCTATAAATAAAGTCCGAACTATTGCAATTGAACTGAAGATAAAGCTATGCATTTTCATAAATCTGAAAAAATATTTAGCATCAACAGATTTTGAGGATTTCTTTTCATTCCTATTATAAATTAACAAGTTTGACATCAGCATTATTACTTATCAACAATTCAGACAGCAGTGCTACATCAACAGACCTGGTCAGTTTCCATATTTGCCATGTCTTCTTGTTGTACATCTGCTGGCATATTGGATTTCTCTTCTTCTTGAGCATCAGTTGGTTCCTGCTCTGTTTCTTCCTCATCACTGGACTCATCATCGCCCTCCTCCTCTGTGACTTGGGCATCTTCAGCCTCATCAGCCTCATCAGTATCAAGCTCCTCTTGACGCTCAGCCTCAAGCTTTGCAGACCAGAAGAAAACTCGGATTCCCTCTCCATTGAAATAATCACACCAATACTCTCTATAAAGTCAGTAAAACTTATATGTCAGGGTTGTGTCAGTGAAGGACTGGGGTAGAAGCTTGAATTAAATCTATGAGTTATGAATGGAGATATTCCTGTACAATGTACTTGTATAATATACTGAATAGATGTTCTAACATGACTAGAACTCAATGTAGGTAAATGTCGGATCATGTATGATCCAATTAACCTGCATTTTTAGTTGCTCCCTTCAAGCCAGCAGACCAGTATAATGGGAAAAACCGGAATGTAGGTAATTTGGATCAAACTTGATCTAGGTATAAGTCACCTTTGTTCTGGAGTGAGGAAATCACTTTTATTGATTAGTATGGCGTTGACCTTGTTTTTATCCACCTCACTAACATACGCTTCAAGATCCTCACATCTAAACAGTAGAGGATTACGGCTATCCACTATCTGTACCACGATATCACTGAAATATAAATAATGATAACATCAGTAAAATCATAAATATCATTGTTATATCAGGAGTTGTCTTTTCATTTCATGATTTCTTACGGGAAAAGAGTACTCTGGTTTCCATAGAAGACTGCAGTCAGTGAATATGATTCAATCTATCCATCAAGTAAAACATTATACACAGATAATAGGATAGGACAGAACGTTGAAGAGATAAAGATCTTTTCTTAGATATGACAGGACATTTACATCAATAATTTTAAAACTGAATTGACTAAAATGACAATACCTCCAACTTGTGAGTCATCACCTACCTTCTCTCTATAACTCTCCATAATTGTCTCCAAAAGTCAAGATTTCTCTCAAACGGTGTTATAGTAATTTTGTCTATCTCCTGTAGTTCAGCTAAGCTACGCCTCCACTCCAGAAAGTCCTGCCTCTCCAAAGCCTGCAGCTCCTCAGCTGACATTCCACCGTGCCAGTTTGGTCTGAAAATAGTCGAGACATAGCTTTACCTCATTTTACCGTTTTATCGTAGCAGATAGGGTCACCTGTCTTTATACCTAAGATCTAAAAAAGCTAAAGCAGTTATGTTCATTTTGAGACCCTTTGATTATTGAGTACATATTGTATAAAAAATAGTCTACAGAAGGTACAAATTAATCTTTAAATTACAAAAAACCATTAGTACACGTGGTAAACAAACCTTCGGGGAATTCTGAGGTGTGTTTTGTGTTGGTCCTGCACTTCATGGATATCCTTCAATTCTGCTTCTGTTAATAATCCAGGCGCTGCTATGGGACCTGAGGAAACTATCTACAAACACATCAAATTGACTATGAAGTACCAGGTTGAGATCTAACACACACTCAACAGATAATAAATAATAAGGATAAAAAATCACGATTCAGGAATTCTGCAGCATGAAATCAAAACCAGGGTTCTGCACGCTGGCCCTAAACCTACATTACAGCTGAGTCTGATCACCGTGTCTGACATATTATGTTGACTGCTCGAGACTATTAATATTGACACCTACCTCTATGTTTAGTTTTTCAGCAGTGAATTCTGTACCGGCTAGTTCTGCAGTAGCTAGGAAGTCATCGAGTTGGTTTTGCTCAGTGCACGACTGAAGATTCAGCCGTCCCCAATCATAACCATCATCAAGTTCGCTTGTGTGTAACTGAAATTAATCGAGCAATTATTAATCACATTTATACAGTGTGATGTCAATTCGAATGAAGATTTGCCAGAAAAACCAAAATATTCTCCATGCATGCAAAGGAGTAGATAAAAACCTCGGATATCCTCATGTCAAAATATTTGCGTTTATTATTTTTGGATGGTGCTCCAGCAAATCATGTCAGTCAATCAAATTATGAGTGAGTGAAAACGTACAATAATAATTATTATCGCATATAATCAGGCCGAGGTAAAACTATTGAGTTCGATATCTCAATCAATAAAACCAACTTAAACTCCCCATTCATCCGTTACAATTTGGCCACTGTTACTGTTACTTACTCTACTCACTGAGTAACCTAACTCTAACTTACTCCCTACTCTACTGGTCTGCTTAAAGATGAGTTAGTTAGGTACCCTGGCACAAATATGTACACACTACTCCACTACTACCTAGAGAAGAGAGTGACCAGGGGACATCATGGTTACATAATATATATGTAAACATGATGCCCCTGGTCACTCTCTTTTCTAGTAGGTATGTTTGCATATATATATATATATATATATATATATCATCATCATTATCTATTTATTTATTCACTTCAGTTCAGTGGACTCAATCAGTCAGTGAGAGTGAAGCAAGTAAGTTACTCTATTCTACTACTCTACTGTACTTACAAATGAGTCAGCTGATTTGTGTGGATTTTTCTTGGCAAATCTGTCTTTGATGATGCCAGCAGCAAGGCTTGGTCCCTTTCCCTTTTTCTTGTTTTTGCCCATTTTACTGGTATCACTGTGTGCAGTGAGTATAGAACCCTAGAAAAGACTACAAGTTTGCTATCAATGTAATGTTTATCTCCAGTCCAGCACAAGACAATGTGTTTCCTGCGTAGCCAGATTAAAGCTGTCATAAATGAGGAAATACTGCTTCATTTCTTTGAGACTTATTGTGATATTAGAGAGTCTTTGTTAGGTCTATGAAAAAATACTATCACTCCATTCACAGCTCACTTAACAAAAACGATTATCCAATCAACATAACGCTTAGAATTTAATAACATAGCCTAGAGATGTGAGTCCATAACTGGGTACAAATGTATAAGGGAGGCTTGAGTAGCACCCTTCACACATATAAGACCCAAACTATTGAGAAAGTGTTGATTTTCTATGAAGAACTCAGAAATCCTAAGAAAAATTTGTCACCAATAAGGACAATTGTTGGTCCTCTCCTCATTACCAGTACTGTGAACTTTTGTTATAAATACCTGGAGGTCTTGTACAATTCATATTAAGAGATGACTGAGAGGAAGACCCTCAATGTAAGTGTCTTCTTTCTTTCTGCTACCTTCCTTCCTAGCTAGTAGTAGTAGTAGGTAGTAGTACCAAAGGGCTAAGGGGTGTTACCTCTACTATTTCATTATATATCTATTATTCTCTTCTTATATCCAACATAAGTCCTTTGAGTTATGTATACAAGAATGATAATGTTTCTTGCTATTCTCCATATTCATGTCTATCTGCATTACTTGACTAAACCAATCAATTCCATTGTTGTAGTCTGTCCAGTGTTGTGTGGCTTAGTAGTAGATTGTCTTAATGGCCAAATGGACTTTCCAAATCAACTCAATACCATCACACTATCAACTCTTTTGTAGAACTTCATGTAGGCGGTGAGACATTTGCTATCCATTTGAGTTAGGTTTATTTATGTACGCTGATTGCTGACGATCATTTAATGCTGATGATATATCTGCCATTTCTGTTATTCAGCGGTACTACCCAGTCGACTATGATCCTGCTAAAATACCGAAGCTCAAACAGAAGCAAAAGGAACAGAATAGATTATGGGGAATCAGAGTTATGGCTCCATTCAACATGAGGTAGGACCCCTCACATGGCATAATACGTTAATTGGCCTGCTCAAGGGCCCAGAATTGAACCAGTTAAGGACAAAACTCATCAAATGGCCGTCAGAAGACTGGTATTAAAATGACCAAAGTTTGGTCTGGTTTGGCACTGGATGTATTCAATAATCACCCAGGTGGGCGGTGACTGATCAGAATCATGACAAGGCCCGTGTACTTGTATAAGCGTATACAGCCCTAGCTCGCATACTGAACCAATGAAGCTACCTAAACAGTGAACACTGTATCACACCACAAGATCGGAAGTTTCTTCACTGTTTCAGATGTAATACGTGTGGAGATTATATCTACAAAGGTAAGAAGTTCAACTCGAGGATGGAGAAAGTGAGAGATAAAGATTACCTGGGTATACAGATTCATAGATTCTACATCAGGTGTCCCAAGTGTGTCGGTGTCATAGCCTTCAAGGTTAGTTTGTTTACATTCTGTTTGATGTATTTGCTGTAGTAGAATTCTGAGACCATTTTTGTCCAGGTTCTCATCAATATCTATGTCTCTCAGTTCAGTCATGCCAACGTTCCCAGAATGCAATTTTAAACTGGAGATCCCAGTAGGATGAGTTCATTGTTGTCATTGCCCCTTAGATTTAATAACGATATAGTCTATGGGCCAGACTGAATTCAGAAAGTTGCATTGTGGGGTACTCACTGTTCTGCCTTTTTACGTATGCAATATGTTTGGTTATGTTATGATAATAGATGAGTATTATTGTATAACTTGATCGTAACTGGTTACTCAAATATTAGATGTATTTCTGATCTCAGACAGACCCAGAGAATGTAGATTATGAGCTGGAGTCAGGAGCTACTCGTAACTTTGAGGCAGCAAAGACACTCGCTGCCATGGAGAAGAAGAAACAAGACGACCTAGAAGCAGAGGAGGCTGCTAACCCTATGAAAGTTTGTATATTTTAAATATCTCTGATGATATCACATAGGTGCTGATTTTGCAGGGCTCAAACTGATATCTTCGATAGATCTCCTTAATTTATATTATGTTTTGTTTTATTTGGTATAATTAGCTTGTTAATCAAGATATTTGGCTTGTTGTAAGGTAGCTCAATCTCTCACTTCTCACTTCTTTTTGGATGACAAAAACCTGTGGAAGCAAAAATTAACTTGGTATATTATATGTCTCCTGGGCAAGACAGGTAAACTTTGCATATGCATTAGTTATGATCTGAGTATGAAAGAAAAGTTAGAAGTTCAAATGAGAGACTTTGATGTAACCTTCTAAAATGCGTTTTCAGTACACTAGTTGTGTTTGTGTGTGCAGGTGTTGGAGAATCGTACTAAGCAGAGTAGGAATGAGATGGACACGATGGAGGCTCTGAATGAGCTACGAGAGATCAACGCTCGTAACGAGAAGATCGATCACGAGGGTATGATAAAGAAAGGTCATCTCTATCAGCAGGAGCTGGAGAGGCTACAGAAGGAGGAGGAAGACCGTATAGTCAGGTTTGTATTAATAATCATGTCCAATGCGAGGCACTTTGCTATTGAGAAAATCCGGAAGCATATGTCCTTCCTGTAACTTATCAATTGCTTTTCTGATACCACCATACTTATACATACACTCACATTTATACATCGGCATGTAATGTGGGAGATTTAATCATATTGAATCGATTTCTGATTTTATCTTCTCTACCTAACAGATCTAGTGCAAATAAAAATTTGATGCTTTTGCATGATCTCAGTAACTAACATAGATAACGCTCAATTGATGAACTAAATCAGATATAATGATTTTGTATCGGCAAATGTGATTGTTTGTCAAGAAAATCTACCAAATAATACCACAAATACATCTTTAAAAAATTTCACATACATGTATTAGGAGTTACCTAGGAGTGATTCTTATTATTCAGAGAGTTATTTGGAGGTTCAAAGGAGGAAATGAATGGAGAGACAATTAGGCGACTCGACTCTGACGACTCGGAGGATGATGATTGGACGATTCCTGCTAAGCGTGCTCGACCTACATCTGATGACAGTCCATCTACCTCCTCTGACAAAGTATCAACATCTGGTGTGTCCACAGCTGGAGAGGAGATAGAGAGTAGACCCACGGACCTTCTCACCAGCTCTGAGGTGAGTTTGGTGACAATTATGTGTTTGTGGAGTCGTTTTGTTTTATGCGAAATATCTCACTCGAGCTAATATCTATCAGTTAGTGTTATCATGTTATCAGGTGACCAAAGTACAATGTACCATTTCCCCCATACAGTACTGTGATAGGGTTTTTTTATGACAATTGAACAAACATATTCTATGGAATTGGAGTTGTGTCTCCTATGATTACGGGTGCACAACTCCAAAATATCTTTAAAATATATCAGAGGGCTTTAATCAGCGAGGATGGGAACTCCCCTCTATAATTAAACACTGTTGGATGCTAATTCATTATTTTCAAATACCTTTGCTGTATAATAACTGGTTTATTTGATTCCTCTCTTTTTAGAGTACAAAAGAAGTAAAGAAACCTAAACCTCTTCCTCACAAGAAGCCGACATCGACAAAAGCTCTGATGTCCAATCTGGTAAAAATCAAAAAATCTACACCAACAGATAAAAGTGACACCAATAAAGCTAAGAGAACCTCAGCCTCAGCAGACATCAGTAAATCTGATAAAACAGCGAATAAGGACAGTGCATCGATAGATAGTAAATCAGATATAAATAAAACGGGACAGAATGTATCTTCAGCTACTAGTAACACTTCTAATAATGAACAGGCAAATAAAGGCGCGCTGGGCATGCTTGGTAACTACAGCTTCAGCAGTGACTCGGATAGTAACTGATACTAACTTTGTACCCAAACTGTATATACTTGAGATAAATTTATGTATTATTGTCTGTATAAAACATTCTTCACAAAGAATACAATATTACTGAGTACTTTTCTGTTATACACATCCCAAACCCTTCTAAGAAGTCATTCTTGCAACAACAAAAATAAAATAAGGAGTTTTGTTTCTTGATGTGATGTATTTATAATTATCAATGCAAACAAGGAGTACTCCTTGATGCAAATAAGGTTAAAATTTTTTTTTATGAATTTTTAGAGAATCAGAGTAGTCCATAAACTTGGTATTCTAAGGCAGTCTTGTCTCTCCACCTTATTGCTAGGCTATCCTCATGTCTAGCATTGTTACTGAGATATATCTGGTCACTATATTCACATATTTTGTAATGAGACAACCGAAAGTAAAATATTGAAGTTCATTTCTGTGGCATTTCAGCTTGTAAATTTTGTTGCAATTTCATTCCCTATCCTACAATCAGAAAGTAAAAGAACATAGGGTGACATTGTATTACATACCTTGCAGATTTTATTTGAGGTAAAATTATTATGAACTTAACCTATTCTGAAAAGGGATTAAGGTTATCCACCAAAGGGCACAAAGCTGAAAATATTTTTATAGATGAACATAAATCTGCTTGTTATACTTGTTTGCGTTCTTTGATTTGCATGCTTTTTTGTTTGTTGTCTACCTTATCCAATCTTGCTACCTTCTCATTATCGCATATCAATTTTCCTGACTAATACTACCCTTACAAGTGTCCATGTCTGCTTCTCATGTCAGAGTGTATACTTACACTTAGCTTGCCACAAAATACAAAATCTCAATATCGTAAATAATCAAACAAATGATCCGCCTACTGCCTACTACAATTCAAAGCAATAATCGCTATGACGTATAGCACCAAGTTACTCCTTGCTAACACTAACATAGGTTTAACTTCGACAATGTATACCATTAATTTTCTAACGAATCTCTATTAGCCTGGGGATTTCCCTGATAAAACCAAGATGGTAATTTTATGACCAACTGAGGTATGTTGGAATAATAATATATAACTACAAAGTTTTACATATCAGTGTTATAACCCACCCATTTGCGGAATTGTCTGCTCAGGTATTTTGTAAAAACAGGCCATTCTATTTGCTATTAAGAGGGGTGGACACATAACTGTTACGTGGTGAGGATGGATTGTGACCCAAGAATACTCCATATTCAAAAATATCTAAGGTTTATTTTATCATATCTACAGTTGAGTTGATATTTGGTTTTATAATAACTGTTTATAAAATCTGAACTCAACACTGAGAGATATTGAAATTCCCTTGACCTTGAAAGTTAAGGTCGAGGACTTGCTAGTTATAGCTTCTCCTGTGTTACTGAAAAATCCCAGGTTCTGACAGTTCATTACAGTTCCTCTGCCTATATACTCCCTCGGAATGATGAGATTTGATATCAAGTGACTACTGTGACATGGAATTACTCTGAGAGAGTAACTGGGAACTGTCTATATCTTGCTGTAAGCATATTTAGGCCTATTTTCCTTTGTTTAGTTGTCTTGTTCATATTCAACCTCATAACTGTGTGCTCTCTAGGGAACACAACTCCATAGATAGGTTTGTCATGTACACTAAGATCATCCTCTAATAAGGTAACCAGAATATTAACCCATATGAGGACATATCAGTGAGTGATTGTGGCATCAGATCTGTTTAACATTCCACATTACTAAATTTGGGCATTATATTCAACAACTGATCTAAACCCTCTAAAATATCCAATAAAAGCTAGGTTACACAACTACCTACATCTTTGTGTCAATCATGATTTAAGATAGAATTTGAGATATAAAATAGAAAGACTGAAAAATAGCTCTGCTAATCCATCAAATTATTTGTATCATAAAACATTACAGTGACTGAATTGTCTGGGAGACGGTTGACACACCATAATTTTAGGACTTTTGTATGATGATGTTGTAAATAGAGAGGCGAATTTCTTACATGAATCGCGCTGCTCTGTATGAAAACTACACCAATACCTTCACTGCATTCAACATATTCGGTGTTGGTCATATAACTAACAATTTTTTCGCATGCTGGTCAGTTACAAAAGTCATCCCTGGTATTTGATTTACAATCAGAATTACTGGTACACTTTCATGGCCAGCCTGTGCCTAGTGTCTGGTGTTTGACCTGTTTTGTGATTACTTAGATTAATTGTGACTTCTCACCGCATAAATTGTTCACAATTTATCTGCCATGCTGTCTATTTGGTTAATTCTCTCAGCTCTTGGTAGGTAAAAGTTGTTACATCAGTGCAATAAATGGCTCCAATACATATTTTCAGGCAACAATGTTGGACTCTGAAGGAGATGTTCCCCAGAAGTACTTCCAGTTTCTCAAGGATATTCACAGCGTTAACACAAAGGATGTGAAGAATCCTCACTGCTGCTCAATCTGCCGATGTGGATATAAGTATGAGTACAGTTTAAAGAGACATGTGTTAAAAAGTCACATCAATCGAGCGTACATCTCTCCGAGTGATCTCGAGGTCTTCAGTAAGTAAAGGATGTTGAGCAATTTCTCTTAATCTACTTAAAGTTGAGTTAATAAGAATATACGATATAAGCTGTAAATTAGATATTGTCTCCCAGTATATTCAGCTTTATCTGGTGACACAGATAAGGTTAGCCCCGTTTGGTTGCTTCTCAACTCAACTCTGGTTGCATATCTCATTACAATTTATCACCAAAACTTGCAAAGGTAACTCCAAACTAAAATAGCAACCCGGCAACACTGCCTAACGAAAATGCTGTCGATAGTCTGACCATTATTTTGTGTTTATTTTCAGGTATCACAGTGGATGGCCACCACCAGCGATCACAGACACCAAACTTGATTTACAGCTGCAACGCATGTCCCCAGCTATTCGATGGACATGTGGAGTTACGAGCTCATATTAAATCACAACATCAGGTATCAGTGGAGTGCCTCTCTCCCAATAACGCTGACGGTCACAAATCTACAGTCATTATAACGTGCCCTGAATGTAAGGCTGAGTTTTATAACATGAGAAGCCTAAACTGTCACATGAGGTACCATAAGAGAGGTAAGAGCCCAGTCTAGTGTGTCAATAGTTTCAACATTATGTTGACATTGACATAGTAGGTGACTCAGTGCTTTAGAGAATCCGCCTCTTAGCACCAAAGAGTCGGAGGTCCTTACTGTAGACACTACTACTGCTGTTCACTGAGCCATGTAGTTCTGCTTGTAAACTGAGAGCAGATTTGCTCTGGCAGACAATATGTATTATATATTATCAATATCCATTGGATATTTTGACTTACACGAGGCAATCATTTAAAGCATGCCTTAAATCAAGAGAACTTTGCTATCCTAAGAAGACCTTATTTACCATAAAACTTGCCATCACACTCAAGCATCAATCATCTGAAGCTCATATTGTGATTATACATAAAACTGTACTCATAACTAATCACTGGATGCTCCCAAGATAACCCTATGACCATGAAGAGTATCAAATCTTCCTCATGTTGATCGAAAGTTTGACTTATGAGGGTAGAATGAGAGTCAGAACTAAGCTGGGGTGGTAATGTGAGTTCTAAAACCGATAGAACCGAGAATGTGGTCATCTTGTGCACATGTCCTGACTATTGTTATGTGATCATGGAGTTGCTATCTCTCAGATCTGATTTTTTATTGCAATCTGCTGTAGGCCCCTGTAACTATTTACTAGTAGGACTTACCATAACCTTTCTGTATTTCATGTAGCGAGCTGGAATCCCAACAAACAAGGTTCACCAACAAGAAAGAAAACTGCTCAATCCTCATCTGCTGGCGATGATCCAAAAATTGCTCAAACAGGTATCAAACTCCCTCCAAAAACTCAGGATAAACGAACTGACTCTGTCACCCCTGTCAGGAAACGCCCCACAGAACCAGGTCCTCGGTCTACACCTAAAGCTAAGGTTTGTAATATCTCTGTATTACTTCTTTTATGAACTTATCCTCAGCTAAGGTCTGAATATTACCTTCACCATAATACTAAAACTAGGCTGAACTTGTCAGGACCATCAGGGGACCATCAGAGGCTAAATTATGATTAAATTTCTATAATACTGGTATAAATCAGTGAGTATGACAATGACTGTATGCCTACAAGTGACATTATGTAATTTGAGGTTTAGGCCCATTAATTACTCTCAAATAGGAGGTACTCAAAACAATGTATAGGTTCCAGTTTGTATGTATCTCTTTCTCTTCACTGCGCTCTGTAGATAGACTAATTTGCATGTTTCAGAAAGTAAATTTTAAACTTGAGAATGATACATCAATTTTTGCATGGCTTTCATCTTCTTTCGGAATCATCCCACATTTGGTCTTCTACCTCTACCAGCTCGCACTCACTCAGATAGGAGACGATTTGGCAGAAGCACCCCCAGTTCACTTTTTTTTTCTTTGTGATCCTATTAATAGACTTGCCCAACTAGTACTTATCCTCAAAGATACTACAATCTCAAAGAAATCGTTGCTTGATGTTGATGTTTAACCCTAATAATACTTGGCCACCTTCATTTTCATATACTATCACAGATCTTGCGGCTTTTAGTAAACAACTGTCCACTTGGTGAAATCATCATTGTGGTCTACTAAGAAACCCACCCCTTCAGCTTTCCGCAACGTCTCCTCAAAATTCAGCTTAAAATATTAACCTTATCTATCGGAATACAGTGTAATGCCCATTCCCATCATTATTATGGAAAGGTTTGCAAACAAAGGAATTGTGAGACAAAATGACCCAGTCATTCACACCTATCAAATGCGTTGAAATAATGATAATAATGTGTAATTTTAGAACTTGTGACCTGCAGTTGAAATGACCCTGTCCAGCTATGTATAATAAAAAAATCACTGAGTAAGGATCCTTACTCTGTGATATCCTTACTCTGTGATCATATCATATAGATTTCCTGTATTATACTGATGTGACCTTAAAATCCTGGGTAATGGACTGATAAGTTTCTTACCTAATCTAGAGAATAAAATAAGAGCCAGAGTTTAGTTAAGTTTAGCTAATTTTGGGGGGTTACTTAATGTTAGCTGGCACTAACTTTTAATAGCTTTGGTGGAAATTTAATGTAATGAATGAGATTGAGTAAGTGTTACCTAACCATACATACCACCCAATCGCATGCTATTCCTCACGAGAATGCTTCATACCTCTAGGGTAGGTGATTCATTAACTGCTTTCCGAGTTTCTCCCTTCAGAGGGAACCTATTGCTGTCACACTACTATCATTGATTTATTTACTGCACCAGAGGTCGACCATAAACTTGGCGTCTATCTTTTATGAATGAGAGTTGTCAGTGACATCAAATGCCTTCTCCAGTACCAATCCCTTATATTAGCCTTGAGACCCAAGGCCCCTATATTGAAAGATAAAGTCTGCTCTGAAATTTTCATCAGTCATTGTATAAGATTATAAAACTGGTTATAAGCCTACTAGCCACATGATGGGTATAATCTAAAACATTTAATTGAATAATTGTATGAGAGAAAAAAGGCTACATTTGGAAATTTTCTTGGTTGACTGAATACACACACTGGATTTGAATGCCGGACAGGCAACATGTTATGAAACATAAATATTCCCTGTAAAAATATGTAATGTCATTGACAGTTTGGTTTTCCTCACCAGTTTTTTGAAATTTTTTATGTTATGATTTTGGTTAGCAGAGCAGTTTAGTAGATCCATGTGGAAGAGTGGTAACATCAGCCAACCTGATAAGCTTAGCAAAAGTAACATCTTGATCGAAAAATTATGGCCTCAGATAAGCCTGGATGTACTGGACTGAACAATAAACTCCTTGTGTCACAGATCCTTGATATATCATGTTATATTATTAGACTGAGATCCCTGAGACAGCTGCTGCCTTCACAAGTCCGGCAGAGCCCAGCGGGACGTGTAGTGATGATATACCTGACAGGGAATCTCATAGTGAAGAGCAGGGGAGACAACTACGACAGAGAACAGCGCTACAAAATCCCTCCATGTTTGTGTGCACTGTGAGTGTGCTATTTCTTATGTCGTCGAAATTTTAGTCATGTATTGATGAATTGGTAACTGAAACTGGCAAAATGTGCATTCTAAAGGGATTTTAGAAATTGTATGCCCTTAAAAAACATGCTTATTTTCCAGCACTATCTTGTCTTGTTTTTCTGAGGCCACAAAGACAGGAAGGGAAAGCAAGATTGCATGAAGCTCTAGTATCTTGTTAAAAGCATAATGTTGATATCGAAATTTAGGTTGATCGTAACAAGAGTACATTGCCCCTGGTTTGGTAACCTCCAGCTTAGCCCACATAAAACCATATAAACAAATGTAAATGCAGGTCTAACTAAGGTTAACCATCTAGTTTACTGTTGTAGGGTCCTTATCAAATGGATTATTAAATGTTGACTGTTTTATAAAGTCTTTGTTCAAACATCTGCCTTTGTGTGTATCTGAGGCTGTATTGAAAGTAGATACTAGAAGTGAATCGGCCACATTACACAAAGACCTAATTATCATACAAGTTTGACGGTCCGTTGACCCACAACAGTCACTTCCTCAAAAATGATGAGAATCTGAAATTCAGAGTTTACTGCCAGATGTTTTTATGCAGTGGGTGTCTGTTTTTGAAGAAGCGCTTTGGTTGGTGTGTCATAGCCTCCTTACCTAGCCTTAATCTCAAAGGCCCCATTTTTATTTTATTGAACAAAACAAATAAGGCTATTCTTACCTGTTGCGACACAATCAATCAACTGTGGAACTTATTAAGGGCAAACATTCTGATGACAGCACCTTTCCTTTCATCTGCTTACAGATCTGCCAGCGCCAGTTTCACTCTTATGGTAACATGATGCGCCACCGGCGTATGACTCACGAGTCTGTCATAAAGAAACGCCCGGAGATTGTGGCGGCCAAACGCAAACATACTAGACAAAGAAGCAAGTTCTGTGATCCTAAAATAGCCAGGAGATTTTACAACAAGGTATGACATTAAAGATGCTGGTGTGAGGTACACACGCCACTAGTATGCGAATGTAAAAAGTGGAAAGATACCCTGTTGCGACAGGCTGTTACTATGAAGGATTCAGTTGGGTTCACTATTTCCTGATATATATTATTCATGGTATTGAGTAAGCCATATTTGGCCAACACCCTGGGATGCGAGAGCACTTCCAAAGATTCTCAGAATGACCTATTAAGCATTACATTATGACTAAGGAAGGCCCCTGTGAAGTGACCTTCAAAGTATGATTTGTAGGCTTCAAACCTATCTCGGGGTTTGTATCTCGGGGTTTGTATTTGCTCCATTTGGAGTTCCTATTGCCAGCAGGGGCCCACGGTAAACATAAAAGTTTCCTCAGCCTACCTTCCACAATTACTTCATACCTAGTAACAAATGTGTTTGCTCGCATACTTCATACCTGATACAATCAAGTCAGATTTACATAACGCCGCACTGAGTAGAGTCTCTAAGTAAACGTGACACTAAGTAAGTGCCCCAACCGTCTTAGGGAAATCAGTTTTTGATAAGAATTACAACTAAGTATCAATTAGCTGCTACGCAGGATAGCATCATCTAATATTTATTTCAATGTTTGTTATATAGGTAGCTCACAATATAGCCTATAACATGAAGAACTGTATGCATGGAAATATCCGTCACATTGAGTCTTCCAGATATTACATACAAAGTGATAGCAAAACAGACCTCAGTACAATCAAATCACCCATACTTACTAAGAAAATGTCTCAGCTATGTAATATAAAGACCAAACCAGCTACAAGCCTTCTAGATACACAATCTACGATACAGTCAGGTGAGCTAGGTTTTATTGCGTACACATTTTAAATTTTCTTTAAATGTACTACGAGTTGTCTCTTCTTGTCCCTCTGTTCGAGGGGGGATCCACAATGACAACAATACTACACTATTATCGATGTGTATCTCTGATCGATAGGGTCAATTTAAGAAGAGTACCTAACATGTACTCGTCCCAGATTAATAAGATTTAACACGGTCATCACACCAAATTCCCTGTGATGGTACTCATGCTAAGTGAATTTGTTTACTCTCTATTGTTCAGAGATATACATGCGGTAGTACTTCACATCATCAGAGATCAGACCATCCCCTCTTAGATAAACTCTGCATGGGTTTCACTGCTGCTCATTTGTTAGATGGAGCGCAATTCTGTTACTAACGAAAGCTGATATCTTGTATGACATCAGTTGTGTCTGCCATGTACAGTGCATCTGAAAAATATGAGTATATAGTCACCATCAAGCCCCACAGCCTAGGTAAAACGGCATGATTTAAAATGTTGTGATATTATTTAGGGAGCAATACTTCTATTGCCAGCCAAGAACAGACACAGATGAAGAAACAGTTCACAATAGACAGTAATTCTCCTGATGTCTATGATAAGCCAGGCCTGTGGAAATTTCTCTGTCTTGTTTGTATGGAGGTAAGTTTCTGATAACTGTTGACCTGTCCATTGATGTCATCAGCCAGCTTTTTGAGATAATAACCTGTCAAGTAAGATTCTTACCATTAGGTATCTGAGGTAGTAGATTTATCTATAAATAGCTTCTTTGAAAACATAGTAACCATCAATCAATGGTCATAGCCTGACATTCGAGCTTCAATAAAAGTAAATGTTATCAGAATCTGTCCGCTATAATAAAAGCTGCAAGGATCCCTAGTGCCTGAAGAGAGCACATTGCCTTGACTTATATAGGATTTAGTGGTAAGGTTGGAGGCACTTAATCATTGTAGCCACTGACATATATTCATATAAATGATTGTAGCATAGTCTACCTACAGCCTGTAAAATCAATTTAACAGCAAATCGCTAACTCAATGTTTTGACATTCTGCCATTTTTTGTAGTATTTTCCAAACACACTGGAGTTGTTTATGCATCAGGATACTATACACAAACGAGTGACAGCTGAATATTTGGAAGTCGGACGGGACTATGCGTTACCTCTCAGCGCTATAGCTACCAGTAATCCCATTGGCTGTCTCAAACCCACCAACAAGCATCAGGTCGTGTGTACTCCTGCCAAGTACACCTGTACCAAGTGTCAGAGTCACCACGATAGCAGTATTGAGTTACATAAACACCTTGTATTATGTGGTAAGTGGTCCATTTTACTAACCTATATCTCTTTTTGATGTTCATTTGAATGAGCAATATTGATCAGAATGTCTTCTCAGCCTTCTCCTTATCACTGATAGAGGCCTTACACACTCAAGTATGCGCAGCTGTGGAAATTTTTCACTTTTTAATGTTGTCAATATTGACATGCGCATAAAAAAGGTGGTACATCATACAAGTCATGATATCCATTCTGTTCCTCTAAAACATAATGTTAACCTGTAAACTTACGAAAATATATCAATCTGTCACTCAGGTAAAGACTTGATGAAGCCGATCAGTATTGAGATCCCCTCGTCTGCGGACCCGTTCACCTCGGATTCTTATAAGAGACGTAAATCATCAAAAGTCAAGAAATCGCGAAGCTGGAATCGACGGGAGGACGATCCAATCCAGATGAAGATTACAGACATGGACGGATTCAATGTGTGAGTATGAGTAGTTACGTGCTTGACCCGGGAACTGGAACACCTTTCATGATTCAAGCATTTTACAAGCAAGTCACGTCAAGTCAAGCTCATGACTGGTATTCTATCTCATATTGTGAGTACCACTTAGTTGGAGGCAGTCAAACCGGTGACTTTTAGGACCTCTCGACCTGTAAAGTGATAGGAAAGTGTTTTTGTTTAACGGTACCATTATGTTCACAATAGTAAAGCGTAGCCTGTGCTCTATATCTAATTTAGACGTAAGAAAAAGAGGCGAAGTAGATTGGAGAGCGAGGTAGAAGAACAGATGAGGTTAGAGGCTAAGCTAAAAGAGATGGAAGCTCTCTCCCCCAACTCTAAGTCACCGTCCAAGACAGCGAGAGTAACTCTTACTGATATCAGTCTGCCCGGCAGCGGCACAACGCCCACCTACTCATGTCACTACTGTGGTATCTCCTTTAAATACAAAAAGGTAAGTCTGTGTTCATTGCGAATCAAATGTGATTTTTTTATATGTATTATTTAACACTTTCTCAGAAAATAATCCTATTTTTGCATGCAATGCACTGGGCAGCTTCCTTATTTTCACAAGCAGAGTATGTGTACCAGCAGCATTTTTCTCACAACCTTTACAGTTAGTGATAGCGATATATGCTCTCCAAAAATAAAATGTTCTCTGGTTTCTATGTTTGCGCTTATTCTGTGTCTGTGTATTTATGGTCAGTTGGAAATTTTGCTTTTTCCTCCCACTAGGATCCAAATTATTTCCATTTTTACATAAACATTAAGATTTTAGCAATAGGGCGGAATAATGACCTCCACTTTCTATAGGACATTCTATAAAGACTTGACTGGAAATATATACCTGCTCTTGCATGGAAGGAGCTGTTCGATACCAATACAAACACTCATCAGAAATTATGTTTATTTACAGGTATTACAGAGACATTTGGATACTAACTGTGAGATGATGAAGAGAATTACATCACCAGGTGCTGACTCTACTAATCAGACTCTCTCATTGGATGATCCTCCCTCTGACCAACCAATCACTCAGGTAATCTCAATGAAGGGACTTTGTTTGTATTGGGTTTAGTTGAACATATCCCCGTAGTTATGAGCAGACTGTGACTCTGCGCAGACAGACGAATGTTTATTTTTAGCTTTATCTGGTGAAAATTTCACCTTGACCCTCAGACAGCTTTTTATACCAGCTGTAAACAGTTACAGTCCTGGCTTCGTGAAATCATGTTTTGTGGAATGATTTGTTATAATAAAGACCGACTATAGTTTTGTCTAATTGCAGTTTTTGATTATTTGCCCTTGTTTATTGTGTTTCTGTGTTTAGCATTCTTTCTGGTTTACAGGAAGCTGACAGTGAAGTTGATAGACTGTCTGACCCTGAGGCGTCTAATAAGTTATCCCTAAACAGCAGCAGTACACACGATATATCAGATGACCTTCTCAACCCTCAGAAGGTCAGTCTTTATCAGGTCTCTGGCACATCTGTCATACATGCAAAGCAGTGAATTATCGCAACATACTCATCTCATCAGCACACATCATAAACTTATATGATAAAAACTAGTATTCATTGTTCAACAGTGCAAAGATATTCTGTAAATTTGCGTTCTGCTTTGTTTACTTGCTGTAATGAAAGATGAGTTCTTCATACGAAGGTATGCCAGCTGTTCAGGGATTGTTGCTGTTGTGTTCAGCTTGTGCAACATTCTCTAAATGCAGTACCTTTGCTACCCAGAACCACAGCCAGGCACCAACAGTGTTCAGAATGCGATCGCTGTTGTTAAGGGGATGGGTGTATGTTTTAGGGTATGAGGAATCTGAAAAACAGGGTTAGAATTTTGTGAGATGAGGCAAAAGTGCTGTAAACATGCGCCAAAGTTAAAAAAGTGATAAATTGCAAGAAACAGAGTTTCCTTGCCTCCCACCCACCCCGTTAACAACCGCCTACGACCGCGATCGCCATCACAAACACTGTTTAGGGCTGGCTGTGCCAGAACAATAAAACTGGTTGTCTCAGTAATGTGATGATTGAGTATACTTAGACCCATTAAATGGAGTATTATTGTGTCATATTTTATGGAATAATCATGTTCAGTCTTCTGTACTTTGCAGAGTTTGGCTCAAGCTCGGGTCTTGGCTAAGTTTTTCCATCCTGCGCGTACCTGCGGTCCGTGTTTTACCTGCAAGAAACCGAACATGGCACGACGCTACTCCCATCTTCAACAGAGATCTGAGAACTTTGTCAAGTTTGTCCGCACTAAACACAAGAATATATCATTACAGTCCTGTATATGCAAAGCCTGTGAGGTGAGAATGGGAACTCTTAACTGCTGTTCTAGCTTAGAATCACATTTGTAGTGTTACACGCTGTGTCAAAACTTAACACAGCAACATATATGTCCGTGGACCATGGTAGAAGGACCCCATAAACAGGGGACACATGCTACAGGCCAACTTTGTATAGTCTACACACTGAAAATCAGGTTAAGAGCATCATTTGTACATAAGTTACGCTGAAGATGGCCGAAGCTTAGCAGATGATTACAAAATCAATCCTAAAGTGATTTTCATCCAAAGATCTATCATGATTATTTTTGCAGATAAAATTCAAAAGTGAATATGAGAAGAGAAAATCACGGTTGGCAAAACATGCCGGAAATAGAAAGTCACCATTTAAAACAAGATCACTAGCCACTAAAAAGAATAGTACGCTGCCTAACAAAGGTCAAGCTAAGGTCTCGGCATCAGGGGTCAAGGTGTGTATAGATCATAATCCTTCAAAACAAAATCCAATAAAGGGAGCTTAATTGAATCGAATGACATTGTTACCGTGCTCAGCTGTGTTGTTTTAATGCTGTGCCGGAACTTGAGCTATGGCTGACTTGAATGCTGATGAGAGCGACAGGGATTTATAGTCCAGCACTTGGGAGTTTACTTCTCTTTGCGTTATTCCCTATTTGTTGTTAGCTACGACTTGGTTATCGTACATGGTATGATGTTGTTTTTGTCTTCCCAACATGGCTCGGTAATGATCAAAACTTGGGGTTAGGGAAGAGTGACACCTGATTGGCTTAACTATAACTGTCACGGCAATTCTAAATAAAACCACTCAAAATACAACTTATTGCTGTTGGGACAAAGACTATGGATTTGAAAATCTTCTATTGTGTATAACTGGTGTCAGTTTAAAGGCCAATGTTAGACTTGAGTTTTGAGCCGTTTCCAGACATGTGAACTACAGCTAGTAAATATACTATTAAGTAATGTTTCATGGTAAATAGGTATATATTGCTATGGTCTGGTTGTTCTATCATTTCCAAAGAGTGTTTTCCAGCAAAGACATAGCACTTTCTGGCAGACTTCTTGAAAAACATTTCAGTTTACGTTGTGTGTACATTCCGTTTCAAGGTGTCGGTTTTTGTGGTCATTTAAATTTATTGTCTTGTCAAGCAGAAATATGGTGTCATTTTATTTTCTCTGAAATTAGTGGTCCAAATGTTAGCTTCTTTTGGGGTCAACAAGAGACACAGAGAAATTCCTACTGCCTGCAGCCGTGTTAGTTCAGATCATCATAGCTACGTGTGAGCTGATGCAGTGTTAACTAGGGGATTGTTCAAAGTACACGCGCTATGTCTTGTGGTATCTTTTATATGCAAGGCATTGTTTTTAGCTATGTCATGTATGTTATTTTGTTCTGATACTTATACACTATAGCGATACCGTATAAGCTAGGAGCTGTGTTAAACCTATTGTTACATTTGTTGGATATAAAAAACCTTGTGCTGTACAACGTTTAGCCGCAGCGTTGTTGACAAGATACTTTAACCAGGTGAATAAATATTCCTGACTCAGTTCACTCTAGGTAGTTGTATGTATAGCCTACAGCTGGGAGACTCTCACAACTTGTTGTTTCTGGTTTAGAAGCGACAGAAAAAGATCACAAAAATCAGGACATCTAAATCTGACAGTAAAGCGAGCTGTGATATCAAGCCTGCAGTAGCAGCGTCACGTAAAGCTAAACGCAAAACGGCATCGACACACAGCAGGGCTAAAGCAGTAGTGGGCGATAAGCCGACAGCTGAAATCAACGACATGTCATCATTGAAGAGAAAGTCATATACTCCGATGTCTGCCAGGCAAACTAAATCTATTGAGCAGATATTTCCGGATGACATTGATGAGACATCCTCATCAGCGGCAGCAGAAATTGAAAGCAGTGAGTTCTTTATTTTGTTTGAGCCAAAGTGTCAATAGTGATATATGGTATAAGTACTGCCTGCTAATTGTCATTATTAGTGTTTTGAGCACACTCTGATTATACCAACCATTGCAAACAACACAAGGGTTACTACAATAATTCCTGGAATATCGCCATCCGAAACAGGATAAATTCTGTTCTGGGTTCGTTGGGCTGGTGCCTGATCTCTGTGTCTCTAATTTCAATGTTTGTTTGTGGTATAAATGCAGGTGACGCATCGGCCCTTCAAAGTCCTTCAAAGAGAAAACCAGATACATTTATACCTGAGACTGGTGATATCATCGAGCCCGAGATGGATGGTAGGATGTCGGGAGCTGGACGGTCCAGAATGTCAGCTGACTCTAGGAGACTACACGGTGGTCTCATCTCAGATTTCCACTTGTCTGGTGAGTTCTAAACTGATAGCTACAGCTGTGTATCTTCAGTAACTTGGAACAGTGAATTATTCATGGCTTCTCTCTATGATTGAAGTAAAAATTTTCTTTGTATGTATTGATTTTGCTCGGTTAAATTGAACTTTCAGCTTCGCAAATTTGAATAGGAATATTCCACTGGTCGCAAAATAATAAATGTTTGCAAAATCTCTGCAATGCCAACCATGTCTGGCTCATGTTTGACACCATTGACTCCACACAAAATCCGCAAGCTTGCATACTGGGAGACACAAACATGCCCCACTGTATGTCGTTAATCATGTGGATTAATCTGTTGATGTTTTAGCCGATGGGAACAGCAGACATATAACTCAGGCCGAAAGTGATGCCAGACTCAAAGTCATAATGAAGTTTGTCAAAGACTCCCCCAAAGGACACAGATTCAGTGATGGTAAAATTACAAGCCTGGACAAACTTCTTTTTTTTATGCTGAATAAAAACTTTGATTGCAACATCTGTAAATATGTACGCTTACAGTTGGACTCGCATAAATCTCACCAGTATAACTACCCAGCCAGTTGTTTGAAGGGTTTTGTTGGTGGTGATTCGATATTCTCCCCAACCCCTCTTCCTCCTCTCATTCTATAAAATTGAAATTTTCATAATTAAGAATTTTGAATACTCTCCTTTTACCAATTGATAACCGATGATCGATGGGCTGCCTTTCTTTTACGTTACGGATATTTATGTTATGGGTGATATAACTATGTCCACTGATATTGTTTGAAGGTAAAGCATCAATAACTGATATAATTGACGCTGTAACAGAGAGAGTGAAAGAAAATCCCAGCCTGGCTAACACTCTTACATCAGCTATAAACGCCGCTGTTAATTCGGCTATGACCTCAACAACAGCAACACTGCATCCTGATAGCAGGTCTATAAGATATACAACCAGACCAACTCTGCGGAACGGTATGTAGATGGTTTAATTGTTGCAGGTAAACTTTCCCTGTGGTATATGTTAAGAGTTGTGCCCTCTCTGAACTAATTGTTCAAAGAGCTAATAACTCCAATTTAGCCAATTCATTTCATTAAAAATCACATGGTTGACCTTGCTCAATGCATCCAGCAGGTTTCAATAGTTACAGTCCATCCCTTCGCACAACAAAGATAATGATATTTAATATATGTTTCATAAAGTAAAATGTTTCGAGCTATTATTAGCAATGTTATCCTTGCTTTAGTTGGCTGACCCCCAGCGGATAGATATATCTTCAGTGTTCACCTAAATGAGGTTGTTAGAAGTGCTGTTAGCCAATCTATACATGATTAGTTGTGTTTTATATTACAGGAGCTGTACAGAGTATATCTTTACCCTGTGTTCTCGACGGACTCGTTTCTAAGACAGTCATGTCCACCAATGATCTAACAGAAGAGATCAAAATCCGCCGTATAGTCTCTGCCCCTCAGCCTAAACCACACCCAAATAACAACACATGTCTGGATGTTGAGCCGACCAAATCAAACAACACAATACCTCTTATCATTGAGCAAACTATGATCCGCCCAAAGCTTCTCAATACCAGTCCTTCAAAAAAGGTAATTGGCCCAAATAAACATACTCAGAAACCAACATCACACGCAGGGAAAATCGGTTATGCAAATAATTCAGCTCGTCGAGCTCCAAGAAAACATGACAAAAAGAAAAGTGATAGTAGATCTGTTACTGCCCCTCAGTTTGTCCAAGGTTATCCCGAGCCCGTAGATCAGAAGATTGGTCAGCCTCGGGTTAGCCATTATATGCCAGGACTCAGGGCCGCCTTCCATCATTCTACGGCTCCACATCCCTCTCAGATACCACACACTCCTACAATACCACATCAGTCTACATCAGTACCACCTGTGCATGTGTCACCTCAGAACCAAACTAAACAGCAGATACTACACAACTCACCAGACCACCTTGATGAGGGGAAGCTGGAGGTGGGATCAGTGTCAGCTTTTAAGCCGGATGTGACTGAGACGAATGGTTTGAGTGGTAATCAGCTCAACAGTAGCACAATGTCAGAGGAAGACAACAAATATTGTGGGAGGAGCTCAGCAGAGTTGAGAGAGGCTGAGTCAGTGACAGCTAAAGCTGATCTGTCCATCCTACAGCGAGTCATAGATGAGCAACCAGTCTTCAAAGAGCAGCAGATCCCCAAAGATCCTCTCACAACAAATCTGAGTCATCATAGCAAACCTGCTGTCTGTGCGGGCATGAAAAGAAAACGTGAGTAAGGCGCCTCAAAAGGTCAATGTTTACTTTTTATGATCCAAGCCCATACTAATTTTCTTTATAGTAAATGTGTTCTGCATCCATTATAGAATCTTGCTTCATACAAAGTCATCACATCTTAATACAGTTTGTTAACCGTAAGACACACGCCTCTAAATATATTGGTGGTAACACAAACACAGTGTTGACATGAATTATAATAACTTTTCTTTCTGCTTAGTCGAGATCAAAGAAGAAGAGAAGTCGGCTCCCAAGCCTCGCAGGAAGTTTGTTATGACAGAATCATCTTATAGACACATGGTAGAGATCATAGGTCAGTATATTATGTATATCATACAAAGCAATAATTCAATTAAACTGAGGGTGCCGGGTGAGATCAGGGATAACTCTGTCGGTTATATGCCAAAAACATGATCGTGAGTAAGCTGGTATGAATCCTCAACTGATGTCCTGATCTTACCCTCACCTTATGCTTCCCTTAGTTAAGTTGAGTGCATCTACTGTTCATTATATGGCCTGCTGCCCAATCACAATCGCAAATTTGGCCCTGCAGCCTTTTACAAATTGGTAAGGTTCTTTTGTCCCTGGTCACTCCATTACCTTTCAAGAAGACAAATCAACTGATGTAAACCTTAGTATCATGTTACTCAGACTTGCCAACCTAATTTTTCCAAAATGCTTACAAAAATTTGCAAAATGCTTGAAAATGCTTACAAACTCCAGGGTGCCTTAAATGACCAGAAATTGCCCCAAAAAATTTTTCGCCCTATGCGTGAAAAGGGCTTTTATCACAGAACGTAGTCCTTGGTAGCTTAGCAATGCAGATCGCTCAATACTTGTCCTTTTCCCTATGCGTAAGGTGCAATCTGCTTATAATCAATGAGAAGTTGTTTGAAACCTAGCCTGTCTTGACAAGACAGGCTATTTGAATCCCTGGTTGCCCTTGAAACACTGGGGCAGGAGATCTGAGTTATCCCATCCCAACAAGGAGGTGGGGAACTTTGTTACTCTCATTAAATAAAAGTTGTAAGTTGACTCAATTAAGACTTGAACAGGTAAAAAGTCCATATAAAATCAACACAATTGTTTTCTGAAGGCAAGACCAGAGTTTTAGACCAAGGAGTTACTCATTGTTTAGACCAGCTGTGCATACTGACTCTCGTGATCTGACTGGGCATGTAGATCACTGATAAACTAGGCTATCATTACCACAAAGCAGGTGTCGTAAGGCTAAGTATGCATCATGCGTGACTTGAATTTGCGCATGTGCAAGAACAATGAGTTTAGTTTGGGTTCTGATTGCAACTTTGGAAAGGGGAAATGGGATATCCCCTGCATAAACTGTCAATCGAAATCAGCTAATAATAACAAGAGAGGATAACTATTAATAACAAATCCGCATGCTTTGGGGGAGTATGTCATCAGAGCAGGTAGCCAATCAGATGGCTTCGGAATTCCGAGACTCAATTTTGCAGAGATCAGCTCATGCCCAGAGCTGAGCATGCGCAGAATGCCAGCTGTGGGCAACTTGCGGCCTTTTTGCCAGTGCGGCCTAATGGGTAATATTTTGCGGCCTAATTGCAGCCTTTTGCCTGTAAAAGTTTTTACGCATTAATTTTAATTCCTGTTTTGTTATGTAGATATACAAGTATACAAAGCACTCTGATATCACAATTTTCATGTATGGTGGCCATTCTGTATTAGGCATTTATAGCTTCGCTTCCAAAGCAATTCTTCACAAAAATATCATTACTATGCTGTTGCAAACTACTTTTCAGTGCTTTAATTTCAAATTAACTCAGAACAGAAAAATTGCCTCTTATTTCACAAGCATTTGCGAAAATTTCCCCCTGCGGAAAATGGGGCCTTTTTCAAAAAAAGGTTGCCCACCTATGGTTTAGACTATCAATCAACAATGACAAGATTATGCAAGTAAACTGAAGCAAACACTAAAGATGCGTTTTTTTATTACCTAATTAGATGAACAGGTGTTTGAAAAACCATAAATGCGTACAGCTAGCGTTTTGCGTTTAAAACTCAATTAGTGTCAAATAAGCGTTCATAAATGCTTTATGCGTACAGGTTGACAAGTATGGTTACTATTGAAGCATTGTATATTATTCTTTATGATTGTAGATGGCGTAGCCAGTGGAGCCATTGATATCAGCACATATAGATATGATAACCTGGTTCCAGATCTATCTGATTCAGTTCATGAGGAGACGGGGGCTGTACCCTCCCCTAACTATGACTTTATGAGTCAAGCTCCTAGGCTAGACTGTGTGAGGGTTTGTGATAACAATGGAAGTGTAGGTCCGAAGTCTGAGGAATATGAATCCAACTCATGCAGGTGAGAGAAACTAAACCTGTGCCTATATATATATATATATATATATATAGCATGTTTAGTGAGACTAGCAGGTATGATGAGATTATTTTATTACAAAAATACCTCGTAGACCTATTTGCGGCGGCACCTCTGTCTTGTGATGATTATTTTGTACCCTAGTTTGTCACATCCCCAGAAGTTCTAATAGAAACTCAGTGACTATGAGCAGTTATGTTGGTTATGGGGTTCATAATACATTTTGTTGATTAATTTGTCCATTCGGCTTTTGAATGTTAGATAAACTGTAGACTGGTAACAATCCTTGTAAATTCAATATATACAGCATAGCATGCTAAAAACTTTGCTTGCAGTTAAGTCAATAATGGCTTATATTTACATTATTTTCTAGAACTGGCTTTTTGAGTATCCTTTTCCAGCCTTTCACCACAAAGCTTATGAAACATGATAATTTGAGTGGAGACTTTGGTATACAAATACGTATATATATACGTATAATGCAATGTGTGAAAGTCACTCTGTAGCCTAACTGTGTGATTGTGCTCTTTACTTTACCAGCCTTGATCCTACATGATCTTTTGCAGTGATGGAAAGCAACCTATGAAGAACCAGAGGCTGGCAGATATTATCAGTAAGTTATCTGGGCAGAGAGAAGAGAGTACGGGTGGCACACCACCCCAGCCTACCAGCAGTACCAGCCCTACTGGCTCTCAGAACCCAGGCAGCACTGATAGCGGCTTTGTATCCTTAAATGGTTGAATGCACAGAAATTATTTTTCAAGTGGGAATAATTGTGATCTCTGGCAGCTCATTGAGTGTAGAATTTCTCATGGAAATAGTACCATTATTACCAATATGTCTGCCACGAGATATGGACATTGGTACAAATTATAAATATTTTGATATTTGCCTGCTCGTTTCAGCCTCAGCTGGAGGTCCACTTTTGTCTATGTGTATGACAATCATATCATCATGTTTAGTACAGGTGAACTTGTATAATTATCAAGCTGCTCGAATGTCAGCAGTGAATTCAAAATATCAGATTTTATCATAACTTGTATATTACTGTCAATTGTATGTTGTAACAATTCTGTCATGTTTAAAAATTATGCAACAAGTTGTTATTGTATTTCAAAAAGATTTTTTTCCCTTCTTTTTCTTCCCAGTTGGCCAATTTGTATTGATTTATTTTCGTGTAAATATATTGATCTGCATATATTGCGCAGAGTTAACCGCTGTCCCTGTTAACCTGCTCAACACACAGGCACATGTCCTGCATTTCTGCTAACACTTAAGTGAAAGTAAAATCATATCTCATCTCGTTAATACACCTGTAATTACATGAGGTCAACTTTTTGAACCGCTCCTCCAAAAAGATTTATTTAGTATGCCTGACGACGAATCATGATGTGGCTGAGTCAAAAGCACTACTGTCAGTGATATTGAACTGAACCCTGCAAAAATGGTATTTGGTGTATTTGCAATGAAAGCTTTGTTGATTCAAGGTTTAAACAGTTTTTGGTAAAATCATATTGGGAAGTTTAATCAAGGAGTTTAATGCATAATGGGTGGTTTGATGAAAATAAGACTGAAAATGTGCAAAAAATGCAATGGTCTTATATATGGGATCACTGAAAAGAACTAGCAAGACCCTCGCACACAATAGTCACAGATATGGAAGAGCAGAAGCAGAGCATCATTTTGAGTGTTTATGTGGTTATGAAGCAGGCCTATCAAACTGAAAAGTCAGCATAGTTTGCATGTAAAGCAATGGGGAAACAAACAGAGGTGTTGGACCCTCATGAAGCAGATTCAACCTATGACAAATACATACAAAGGAGGTCTTCTTCTATGCGTACACCTCACCCAATAGCACTGAGACCTCTTGGCTCATCTTTGCTAAATTACACGACCCTCATTTGAAACAATTTTTCATATACCCTAGACCTCTATAAAGGAGTAGGCCTGAAGTTTTTGCAGGAGGAAAAGTTCACCATTTCGCACATGTTACAAATAGCTAACTTAAAGGCTAGCTAACATTTGCCTGCCCTCATTGCTTCATATCAACTCCTGTGTAGGAAATGGTTCAGTTGGTTAGAGAGCCGGTCCTTCAGCATGCAATTGTTGGAAGGTCGGGGGGTCAGTAGCCAAGGGGCCGTTGCCTGCGTTTGGGATTTTGTGGCGCTCCACTATCAAACAGTGGATAGTGGATAGATAGTGGAGCGCCACAAAATCCCAAACGCAGGCAACGGCCCCTTGACTAGGGGGTCAGGGGGTTCGAACCACCCTGCGGTCCATTGACTTTTATGGTTCGGTTGGCAAGATGTGCTCCAGCTGCCTAAATACAGAGAGCAATCCGACTTAACAATTGAAGCAATCATCGAGTGGTGGCGACTGATATCTCCACCTGATTTTATGATCATCCACAGCGAACCAAGACTTGGTTCTAGCTTACATTAAGTCACCTCTGAACTAGCTAAACTAAAATCTAGCTAACATTTACTCCTCTATGGTATCTGATTGGTTTCAATCTAGTTAATGATCGATAAAAGAGCTACTGTAATCTAAGAAGGATTAAAGTCCAACCAGCCGAATCAGTATGTGTTGGAATTGTCTCTATAACAAATAATTTTAAATTGTGCAACCTGAACTTCAATCCCCAAACTGAATTGATACGTCAAAATGTTGTATATATCATATTTATTTGCCGCAAAATGCATTGAGAAGTGAAAATAAAGTCAAAAAAATTAATAAAAAATAACTTGAGGTCAATATGGTAGGAAAAGATTCACAACTGTGTGTGATGTGGCGTCAACATAGCCAAAGCCGTGTGATTTGTCTATGTGCATTAACTATATGATATCATCAACATATCAACATGCATCCAGGAGTTTCGTAATTTGACTGGACCTGTGCTAACTGTGCTAATCTACAACGGATAATATGTGACAATGGTCATAATTTAGTCTAACTAATTTTGCATGTGTTGAGGCGTCCATTCGTAGCAAAACTTATTGGAATGTATGTCACTTCCGATGAGGTGGAGTGTTTTTATTCCACGATGCAAGTATAGGTCTGATAATAATTATAAGCTTATTCGCTGGTTAATACACGTCCAAGATAATAAATCAATAAATGATTTATAGGCATTTATTGAAGGAGAGGCACTCAATAAAACCTGGTCGTGATAAAACCTGCTTGAGTTAATTTTGGACCCCTTAATAATAGCACGCCTAACAAGTGGCTAACAGATTTAATTCTAGGCGTCAAGGTTATGATAACAGGACAGCAGCAAAGAACTCAAGGTCACCAGCCATTACTCAAAAACAAACATGGTAAAATTGTGATTAATGTGTTTATTCGAATCGCTGTTGTTGTAAAGCTGTTTTCATCAGACTCGGTCGCCTCTATTATTGGCTAAAAATAATTTTTATTGCCATTTCATTCGCCTGAATGCACGCCTAGTAAATAATGTGGTCGCCTTGACAACAGACGTCTCTTGACAGGCGAATAAGCTTTATGTATGGGCAAAACAGTGAGACTCTTATCATTCCATTTATTGACTTTGTATTTATTGTTTAGCAATCACCCAGAGAGTTTCTCAGCATTTTATCCTGTCAGTTTATCTGTTGACATAGAGGATAAGAAATGACTGGACTGTTTTATGATTACAGGCGCCTCAGTTGAGTTAGCTGCAGGGATTACATACTCTCACTCTGCTATGTGTATTTGGCTGTAATTAGAGAAGTCTTTAACACCGTTTGAGCCTGTGTAAGCGGCTTCCAGAGATGTAAGGGAGATTGGTAGTCATACCTGCTGTAGGTGAATTATCTTCAGACTTTGAGGTATGCACTAGATAAACATTCTCAACCAGGCAAACACATTTCAAAGGACACCCCATGAGCCTTGACTTTTAATCCTGGTTGATACACAAGTTTGCATGTTAAAACAAAGCAGACCAATAACTTAATAACTTGCTCTAGGACTCTTTGTAGGCGATATGCTCAATTCAGACATGTGAAATATGCAAACTCCAAATTTAGACTTTGAGTGTATTGTCTTTGCTTCAAACAAGGACTGTGCAGTCCCACATTCCATGCTTCAAACCCGCTTCAAATGACCCAAAAGCTTGTCAGTCTTCGACCAAAACTGCTCTGTAAATGATATCAGTAGAAAAAATGCAGCTTGAAAAATTAACAGTCAAATCTACTTTCTTGCTACTTGTCGAGTAATCGCCAACTTTTTTCCAGAAGGTAGAGGCAATATGGCTATCCATCAGTCCTTATCCGGTTTGGGTCATCAACAGGGTCATCCGTCAGTGTGCCAAGTCCTATCTCAGCCAGCCGCAGGTGGTGCCTCCAGAAGTCTGGATCCAGGTGGGAGATTGGTTCCACAGCTTAGCCGTACTGAGCACAAAGTTGTTCTGATGTACTTGGTGTTGCAGTGAGGTACCATATACTGCTCCTGGTGACGCTGGGAGAAGCAGATTGTTGGGCAACGGGGATTGATGTAGTCACTGATATTGGTTGCAACCTCATCAAAGTGCATTGCTCGGGAGAGTCCAAGCCTGCAATGTACTTGTCTTGTTTCGAGAGTATTCCATTCCATCTCTTTTATGAGTTGGGTTGTGCTGGTAGTGTGATCAGTTCGTTTTATGTTGTGCACCAATCTGGCAGCCCTTCTCTGAACAGCTCCTAATGAAGTCTTCTGTGTAGTTGTCTGGTTGTAGTCCCACACAGTGCATGAGTACTCCATAACAGGCCTCAGGAGCTGCCTGTAGGCTCTTTCCCTCAAGATGGATATAAAAGAATGCATGTACTGGAAAGAAATAAAACATATAGTATAAAAAGCAAGGTACAGCTAGATAGCCCAGGGTCTACAGCGACAGATGTCCCACTAAGTTTTGATGCCATCGGAGACTGTTTTCTGTATTTCACGATATTGGTCTTGGCCATGTTGATGCCATGTAAAGTGTAAGTATTTTCTATTCCTCTTCTTCTGGAGAACTTCAGATGTTCACATTTCTGTGGATTAAACTCCATGCTCCAATTCTGTTCCCAATTTTCCATTGCTTTCAGATCATCCTGCAGTTGTTTGCTGTTGTCAGATGTAATGTATATGACAGTATCGTCAACAACAATGTGGACATGACACTTCACTGAATCTGGGAGATCGTTGGTGTATACCAAAAACATAAATTGGTCCAACCACTGATCCTTGTGGTGCTCCAGAGGTGATAGCGTAGGGTGTTGATGGGTGTCCATCCACCACTACAGTTTGGGTCCTATCCTTCAGCAGATCTGCAATCCAGTCAACAGTCTGGCTGTTTGCCCCTGTCGCTCTCAGCTTACAAATTTGCTTGCTGTGATCAACCTTTTCGAATGCTTTACTGAAATCTAGAAAGCATGCGTCCACTTCTTTTCCTTGGTCAATGATTGCAAAGATGTGACAGATGAGTTCGACTAGTTGGCTTTCGCAACTGCAATGGCTCCGAAAGCCAAGCTTTTGGGGGTGATGTTCTCTGATTCGAGGAAAGAGGAAAGAGGTGAGCTGGCTGGTTACAATGTGCTCTAGAATTTTAAAAGATAAAAATGCAAGACTGATAGGGCGATAGTTACAGGTTAGGTTCTTGTCTCCCTTCTTGAAGTTTTGGCTAACTTGTGCCTTCTTTCAGTCTGGTGGGACTGTGGCTGTGTCTAGTGACATCTGGTAGAGGTTTGTGAGGGGGCCACAGATGGTATGCGCAAGCTCCTTCAAGACTCTAGGACTAAGCTCGTCTGGTCCAGTGGCTTTATACTGGTCTAGCTTTCTCAGTTGGGCGTTTACTCCTCTTTCTGAAACAACAATCCTTGGCATCTCCTCTAACTTTGGGTTCTGGCCGTCACTGAGATTATCCTCATTTGTTGGAATTGAGAAGGCAGACTGAAATTGTTGGTTCAATGCCTCTGCTTTCGCTTTTGAGTCGGTCATCATAACTGAGTTGACCTTTAGAGTCCCAATCCTGCTGTTGTCTGATCTCTTGTGTTTTATGTAGCTCGAAAACTTTTTGCTCCTGTTTCTCGGATCTTCTTTGGGTAGGTTTTCCACATACTGGTTTTGAGCTCTCTGAGTATTCTTTAATAGTTTTTACTTGTTTTTCTTGCATAAGTCTTGGCAACAACTTTTTAACACGTCAATGCTCGTGATTTGTATCGCTTCATGCAAAACATCAACACCAAGGCTGAGTTGTCTTGATCCATAGTAGGAATTACATGAGGTTTATTTATACAAGTTAGGTCTAGAAGTTGACCTTATGTTATCAGCTCAGAAACTTCAACTACAAGTCCTTACTTATGCTTACAGGAAAAAGAAATGGGGAGCTGCTGCTCTTCATCATCAGAGAAGAAAAATACTCACAGCCCAGGGCAAGAGCCTGCTTATGGACTCTCTCTACCATCATCGACTGACGGCAGAACCCAATACGCGTATGAGTATGAAGGTAAGTTGAAAACTGATTTTATTGGAGAGCAGGACTACGGGCCAAACACCAGCCTAGAAACCCGGCTACTATTGAGGTAGCCTGGAGGACTGTTTATTGATTTACTATTCACTATTGCACGGCGCATTTGGTAGTGTTGTGAACAGTGATCTAAGTGCACTTTTTTCTTTGTAGGGACTCTACGCTCTCGGTCGACAGCAGCCAAAATGCAGGGAATTTTTTTGCAATATCTCTGTCAGGTTATGCAAATCCATGCTGTTGAGCATAACATTTATGCAGAAATATAAATCTGAAAAAGTATGATTGATAATATGATTGAAATCTATTCAAAAGAAACATTTTTACACTCTTTCACGCACAAAATTTAGTGGGAACTGAGTTCTAAAAGTTCCCCCTAAATATTTGTTTGTTCCCGCTCATTTCAAACACTGGTTGTGAATGTTGAGCGTTTGTCCTTTGGTCCTTTCGACCTTTGGTTTGGCCTTTGATCTCCCCACCCCTTGACGGAAGACAACTACTTGCACTGACCCATCAGGTTGTAGATGTTACATGGGATAGATTTCCCATTTTCTTTATCTTCTCTCTATCATTTCCTTTATCTGATTTCTTCATCTTTGGACTGAGAACAATAGACCGGCGTCACGGGGGCGTCACCAACAACCAAAAGCCAATCAGAGCAAAAACATTTGCTATATTAGACCAGATATAGCTCAATATATCACTTGCACTGTTTGCACATTTGCATGCTATTATTAGTACAAAAACGTTCATTGTGTTTACATGTGTGAAACCATTAAATACATCTAATCATTTTTGGCCGTTTTTGTAGATTCTACCAAAACAACCAAAAATTATTTGACGTATTTAATGGTTTCACACATGCAAGTAGTCTGGACTTGCCTATGGGAAGAAGATAGTCTGAGGGGGTCATTAAATTGAAAACTGCCGAGAAAAAATCATTTCTTTAGATTCTTTGTGGATAGATGTCTCATTAATAAACTGGCACCATATCTCTTCTCAGTGATTATATTGATAACAAATTGTTCGCCTTTATGTTGTTTAAGGATTTTGCTACAAAAAGTATTCATGTTCCTATGTGACTACCTTGTCTCATTATAACCTGAATATCAAAATTGGCTCTCATATTTTTTTTGCAGATGTTGAACATACAGCCGTTGTCTCTAATCTACATGACACGGAAGCTTGGAGAACAAACAGAGAGGAGCCCACAGAAGGTAATGATATTGCAGGTGAGAGCAGGCTCAAAGTGGGATTTCCATGACAGTAATAACTATTATGCCAACAAAGAGTTAGACTCCTTGATGCCAACACGCTTTTCTCCATGTTGTTTCAATCTACACTCCTGGGCTAATTTGTCAATAACCTTCTTAGTTTTACACGTTATCCATCAATGTCTCCAATTGCATATTGTAAAATTTCAATGATGAATGCTCCTAACTTCCTGAGATATAGTCGGTTTAAAAATGTTTCTCCAGATCATGTTTATTTGCTTGTTCAGATGACTCCCTGCAGGTTACATGACTTGTCACAACATAATGTTTCAGTCTTATGTAAGAATTGATTGTTGTGTTAATAGCTTTCATGGCAGCAATAAAGTTAATAAAATTAGTTTCAGAAATTAATCTTGAGCTATTCTACAAACTTCATGAATTTCTATGTGCACCATCCATCTTCGGTTTGTTTTTTTGATAGCCTTGCCACGCGGCAAAAAGCGGCTGCGAGACAAGGCAAAGCAACTACCATAAACAGGTTGTACATGCAATTGGCTAATCTCAACATTCTTCACGTAATTGACATTGGCCTATTACTGCGAAATATTCAAGCTTCCTACAATGAGAGCAAGCTTGTTCAATGCTCAATTTTATAATGCAAAAGTCAGCTTTTACTATATAACTCTGCCATCAAAATAGTCCAGCCCTAGTGTTGTGTGCTTTGTGTTTTGTCTATGGTATTATGTCTGTATTAAATAGATTGTCAGACAAAAACACAACAATACATCGGAATCGACTTTCATTGTTTGTATTTAGCGGTTGATTTGGAGGTATTTTCATCAGACACAGAAGAACCGAAAACAGGCATAGAACAGCTGGCTGCCATCGAAGGATTCATCTCACAAACACAATCACAATCAGTCTTCGATGACGAGAGTGGGGATAGAGCTGATAATGAGAGAGGGGATTGCGCTGATGAGTTACTGTCTAACTCTCTGTGCGATGGTGAGTGTAACAATGAGATGATGAAGACTTTCAGTTCAATTATAATTTCCAACGAGGAACACAATAGCCCAAATAAGAGCTGTTGTCGTAGTTGTGACTGCATTTTTTGAAAAATTTCACACTCTAATATTCTGTATATACTCATGTGATGAATATTACAAGATTGCATCAATCAAAATTATGGCTATATTATCCAATGTTGTGTTTTATTACACACAGCTTCAGAATTTTAGTATATATATATATATAGAATACGTATAGAAAGAGTATATCAATGCATAGAGTGAATAATAACTCTATGGTATAAATTCCTTCTCAAAAATGGGAGTTGCCAGACTTTACAAGAAGTGTGGATGACTCTATACACTGGAACATGATTGGATATGATTTCAGTATTGAAATAACTTGAAGAGAGTTTTATTTTGTGGTGGAGTATGACAGAATAAATATTCCAGATAGAGATTATGTTTAACAATGCAGAGAAGTATAGAGTCTGGTACAGGCACTCCGGAGAGAAGGAGATCGAGGGGATACCTGACCATGATGATATGACATACAAAGTTATGACGTTTGAAGAGATAGAGTTGGATAAGGGAGACAACTCTATAACACACCTGTCTATTGAGAAACTAAAGAACATCCCTTTTTGGTTAGCTGAAATAGCACCATATCTAATGCAGCTTGAGCTTTCAAGTATTGATACAGACTCCCTCAGGCAGGATAAAGTCGATTGGTCGAGGTAAGAAGTGTCAATATTATTCTTGGAATTGAGAGAAAAAGACTGCGTATTATTGTGTTATCATGGTGAACCGTGGTGGAGGTATGACTGAATTCTCATATTATTAATCGAGGAAGCAGATTGTTTGATATGGCACACCCATAGACCTAATGCTTATTATGTCTATGACATTTTCATTTCACACTAATGCAAGATTGCAGATTGCAGATGGGAGATATCCCTTTTCAATACTTAGTGTGAAACCTGAACACAAAATCTCTCCATGAATTTAAGACTGGAATTAACCAAAGTTCTTTCACTAGCTAGTCAGCTTCAAAACAAGCTTAAAACTGACCCTGTTGGACCCATAGAAGTTGAGTAATCAGGTATTGAAGTCAACCCTTACAATATTTGCTTGCGATAAGGGAGTGTTCATGTGTTAGGTCACACATGGACTTTCGGTCAAATTCCGCCATTTTTTGTGTTTGGAACTGTGAGTGTTTTTGCCACCTTAGAATGTTGGTCAATCGCATAGAAATAAAAACAGTATAGATAGGACATTGCCCTTCAGTAACTTTGCATTACTGTTTTTATATCTATGGCCAATCGGCATCAAATTTTTGTGCTTGAATTAGCTCTTTGATGAGAGAATTTCATGAGGTATGTTACAACTTTCTTACTCGCCATGTTTTATAATACAGATTATCTCAGCTAACAATGCTGAAAGTTTTACACCTGAGTGAAAACAACCTGAATGCTCTACCTGATGCTGTGTGTGAGCTGACTGAACTCACTAATCTGTATCTCATAGGCTGTGGCTTAACAGAAATAACTGTGAGGTATGTATTTTTATTCTATGTGACTGATGATGTCTCTCTTGGAGCGAGAACAGGTATTGAACCGGGTTCTGACCCGCTGATAATGCCTCCTGAGGTCAAGACCGGGTTGAGTTGGGTTTTATCTTTGTTAATATGCTCACTCAGGCCTAGTTTGTCACATCAGTTATACAACCAATTACTAGTACATTGCACCACCAGAGGTCAAAACAACTCCCTCACCAAAGATCAATCCTTGGTTCACGCGATCAGCAGCACTTAGCATTAGGCCAACCAAGTTTTTATGCCCACTCCATATTATTTCTTCATTTAAGTGGAAGAGTAAGGGTAAATGGTTCCAGGTTAGGTTTTAGTTTTATCTCTCTGTAAAGACAAAATCAAAATTAATAATTGGATTTGGTGTTGGTTTCTAAACTCAGTTACTATGATTTTGCAGTCATGACTGGAACTGAGTATGACTCATTGCTTTGGACTGCAGTACTTATTGTATTCTATGTCAGGCATGAAATGGTTTTACAGGACTTCAGCAAAAAGCAGGTTCAGTAGTGCTGTTTTACGCGTATTTGTAACCAAATTCTTAGACATACCCAATAATGCTTTGGCCTACAGTTCCATCCCCAGTGTTGATGGCGACCCTGACCTGCCTGATATTCAAAGTTTAGCATAGTTTATCTTGACTTTTTTACGTTCTCTAGCACATGTTAATTTAATACAGAATGTCACAGCTAACCAATTTGGAGGTCCTGTATCTCAGTGACAACCCTCTCCTAGTGGTACCAGATGTTCTGTATGAACTTACTAGCCTCACTAAGCTGGATTTGGAGGGCTGTGGTCTCAATGCTATCAGTACAAGGTATGTATGTATTTTTACATGTTTCTGTAACTATTGAGATTTGAGAAAAATGATGATCTGGTCATAAAAAATGTAGGCTGCATTCTTCTAGTGTTTCTTACACTTAATTAAAACATTCAAACAGAAAAAGAAACCTCTCGACAACAATGTTCAAGAGGGACACCTTACCGGAACCGATTTGAATTTTAACTGATAAAATGTTTTAGGCGGTATAAGTTGACCCTATTCTAACCGGGAACCACTTGAACTGTATTCATTTGAAGAAAAAAACCAAATCAGTTTGCGTTTTGTTTGTTTCATAGCAAAAACAACAACAAACGCTAAAAATTGCAAATCATCAACTCCTGACACATCCCCATCATGAAAGAATGCCACAATAGTTTAATCTACACACCTAAACATTTTTTACACTCTGCTAGCATCATTAGAAATGCAAGGATTGAATTTGCAAACCAAAAACAAAGAATGATGATGAGAAAAAAAAACTTCATTCCTTGTGCGGGTTAAAGACATCAAATGAAATATTGAAGTGTTAACAAGCATATATGGGTAAAAAAAAAATATTTATTTCAGGGTTTCAGATCTCACAGAGTTGGAGATATTAGCTATCGGTAGGAATGGCTTCCCATCCCTCTCATTTATTATACATCTGAAGAAGCTCAGGATACTGGACATTACCAGCAATAAAAAGCTCCAATCTTTAGATTCTCGTTTGCTTCTTCTCCCCGCACTAGAAACACTCAACTTGCATGGCTGTGAAGCTCTGATGTCCCCTCCTTATGCAGTCTGTCAGCAGGGTCTGCAGGCTGTAAGAAAATACTACACAGATCTCAAACAACACGGTGGTGCAAAGCTTCTTCTAATGTCTGTAGCAGTGATCGGGAACAGAAGGGCAGGTAAAACTAGTCTCATTAATAACGCTGACCCTGTGAGCTGCTGTAACGACCAAACTAATCTTGGACAACTCAAAGTACCGAGGCCTCTAAGATTTCAGTGTCAGTGTGAGCAGATCCCACACAAATCTCATTTCTTGTACATCTCCTTTCTTTCAGTTAATTTATTTCCGAATACTTTCAGTCATTCAATTAAAATATTTTGATCATTTTTCTTCATGGTTCTTGAGTGTGTATTAATGTAACATAACTACTTCCTTTGATCATCAATTTAAGCTTGATCCTATTTATTTATTCGGTCAGCGACATAACATTATTTATTCTTCTCTCCAACAGGTTTATCGTTGACAGGGGCAGATAACGATAAAGTCAGCGCTTATATCTCCACTCTCCAGCCACCGGACTCAACAGCTCGTCTGGGTCTGTACAGCCAATCTAAATTATCCTTCAATAACAAGATTGTAATATCATTATTATCCTAAATATCATCATTGACTTCTTGATTTATATATCTATAAATTGTTTCTCAGACTTCTTTATTCTCTATTTAATTGGCCAGATTCACTCACTCACAATTAAATTGTCTTCCCACAGCTATACAACTTGAAGAGACACACAGAGCAGTAGCAGCTTGTGGAGAGATTGTCAGAAATGATACACAGAATAATGAGGAAGCTGTAGATGAGATCATAGAGCTGATGATATCACAACCTCCAATAATCGACCTACCGCTGGTCCTCAGTGACTCACAGTCAACTATCTCATGGGAAACGGTAAGCTCCCCTTATTCAGCTATAGACACATGACAGCCTAAGTGAGACTTTATCTGCATTTTACTTGCTAACGAATAAAAAGTAACTGCTCAGAAATATTTATCCGACTCAGAGCTCTACACAGAAGATATAAATATAAACAAGAGTTATGTTTAGAAGTTGTGGTTGCTCGCTGAAAAAGCAGACGACTCAAGGAGTATCTTTTGAATATGATATCTTTTCTTACTACAAATCTGAATAAATAAACCAAACAAAGATCCTATAAGTTGAAATAGGGTTGAAATATTGAGTTCTAGCTCAAAACAGTTTACGGTTTTGATTTGTGTTTACCGACTAATCTCAAGACATGAAGTGTAGAGACTAAAATATGTCCTACCCTAATTTAGAGGAGATATAAGATGACTAAGACAAGAGGTCGCGCCCTCATACTATCTAATAAGTGTGAGTACACTAATCAACGAGGTAAACAAGTCTGGAGAAAGGGTGCTGACATAGATCATGAGAATATGAAGAATATGCTGGAGAACTTTGGGTTTATTGTGAATGGAGAGTGTAAAAACTACACTTCAGAGGTAAAACACTTAATATAATTAGACACTGTAATGTTCTAACCTCTCCTTGTAATTGTACAAGAAATGCACCAGATTGTAAGATTAAGCTTTCATCCATTTTACAGAACCTGGCAATATCGTTGATGCAGCCTGTCTCAATTCCTCATATTTTTTAAAAATAAATGTGTTTGCTTATAAAGGATATAATAACAGAGATTCACAGAGAAACTCAGCTGGTTGACCAGACAGGCCAGTCGGTATACAAAGATCTAGGAATGTTTGTACTGGTTATAACTAGTCATGGTGCTGAAGGAACTGTTGTCGGATCTGATCACAAACGCATCAAACTTACTGATATCTATCAGTTATTACCTGCTAGAAACTTCCCGGCTATGAAAGGAAAACCAAAACTCCTAATAATACAAACCTGTGGTAAGTACACCTGCGACACAATCAGAAAGTCATGACATATAGAAAATCCAGGTACTGTTTCTATCTGACATCATTGTAACGTTATCAACAATCCATTATAATACAATTCAAATCCTAGAGGCAGAAGGTAGAATCTATCATAGCATTTATCATGAGCAATTATTGCCCCTTTTTGAGCAATTAGATGTTTTGTACCAACAATGTCGCATCATTTATTTGTGTCATATCTTGCACCAAATTTTTATGCTCCAGGTAACACGTTCTACAGGCGAACCAGACGACGACAACGAGGTAACATAGAGAGGATGGCAGACTTTGTAAAGAGAGCACATTATGGACCTGTAGACTCAGAGCCCAGTGATAATTATGCAAATAATCTGTTTGTGATGCAATCCAGCTTTGATAGTAAGTGACATCTGAGCCTATTTGCCACAGACTGGGCATATAGAGCTTTTACTGCCCATGTCAGCACAGATTAGATGCAGAACCTAAAAAAACAGGAGAAATGAGTTCACAGAATGCAAACTTTAATCTCTAGGAATGTGTGTGAAATATCTCCAAAACTAAAATCGTTTTCATTAAAGTGTTTGTAAAGGGAACAGGTTTTTGGTATCATTCTAGAGCTCTCAGTCTAGTTTAGAACATTATGCTATGTCCAAAAGCAGCCTGTGGCCCAGTTAAGAATTATTTTCACTCAAAGTTGGGATGAGAAGGTACTAAAAAGGTACTATTTTTCTCCTTTGGAGTTGTGATCACTTGTAGAAAATAGTACGTTTTTAGTACCTTAGATTATAATGGGAATATACAGTATCTCGTAAATAAGACTTTTTGTTATGACACAGTGGTTTTGATATTCCCTACATACAATATTAAACCGCACAGAATTTATCTATTGAATGAATGATTGAATACAATGCAAAGTTAATCTGCCCCATGTTATGTGGCTTTGCTGGTAAAATGGGATAGTGTATAAAATTTCATAATTGAATGACAAAGCAAACGATCGATCGAAATCAAGCACAGCAAAAATTACAACTCTAGCTCATCCGACAGCGAGAGTGAAAGTGATGGGGAGATTAACAGATCCAGTGAGAGCGAGATTGAATATCATTCAGGAGGCAATTGTAGCAAATCGACGTCGGGTCCATGTGATTATAATAGGGAAAATGTCCCTGAGGTAGTCACACCACTCAAGTTTAAATCTGTAAGATTTCGGCCACTTGAAATAACCCACAGTGCTTTGACAGATACAACATTTTCTGTTAACCATGGTTACTGCTCGAGATGGAAATTGGCAATATAAAGGCGGATCAATACATCGCTAAAGGATTTCAAGGTTTTGTTTATATTTATTTGATGAATAAATGAGATTGTGGCTACGTGGATTGTATTGAAGATTATAAATACTAAGATAGGACATTCCAATCAAGCTCTGTCTTCAGCCGTTATGTTTTTTGATTAGTGGCTTTCAATAGAATTTCAATGGAAGATACAGAATTTACACATGTAGACTGGATGTTTTTCTAATTTGCACAAAAATCTAAAATAATTTGTTTTTAAATCTCGACATTTCAGGCATTAGGATGATGTTAAAATCCAAAGCATGCGATGATTAATACTGAGTGATTTGAAGTTTTGAGAATCTTTACAACAACTTTTGCAAATATTCTGATGTTTGGACTCACAAGATTTTCTCAGGTAAACTTTGTTGTTTACATCAAAAACTGGAATTTACAAGTCACAACGTAAATTGAAGTAAATAAAATTGTCATCTAGTTATTTCGGACTTCAGGGTGATGAAAAATGTAAATGAATTTGACTGCCTCCTAAAGAGAGGAGTATTGATAATCGTGTAAGCAGTGGAATACCTTGACAAACTTTCTATATTATTTTACATCAGATCTTGTCCATCTGTGCATCACAGATACTCAGCACATCTAAACATGGACTATCAGTATTACTGACTGAGTGCAGCAGGCCGTATGAGAACCGATGTCAAAGCACACATCAGTCACTTAGGAAATTAATTTGTCGAGTTTTTGAGTTATTTCATCAGTATGGATCTTATTTGGGGGGCTAGTGTTGGATATTATCGCAAGATTTGGTACTAACCATAAAGCATTGTACGGACCATTCTTAGGTAAATCTGAAATAAGCAAGGCTTTGTCAGCAGGAAGAATTCATTGCTCCAGTGTAATCTTATTTAAACAGAGCAAACAAGCGCAGCGGTATGAAATGAAAATCACTCGCTTGAAAAGCTGTGGACAGGGAATGGGTCATAGTCATTGATTGTAATGTACAGTCAGTATTTATAATCTTTGGTACAGTGGTTCTTCTAATCTCTTCTTCAACATGGGCTCATAACAGAAATGAAGGTTGTTTTGATAAGCGGTCTCACCTAATTAGATTTGAACTTTTATGTCATCAACAGACTTGTGAGTGACTTTGTCATGTATTTGCAAAAGTTGTTATCTAACCACAATAGTCACTAATATTACTGTATTTCCCCATAATAGGCTCATTACAAATCGCCTGGACAAGTTGGGCTGTGAAGACATATTTTTCATGCAAATGCATGTGTGATAGCTGTCTTAATCTCATTTCAAGCTCAAAAATGATACCAAGAACCCTGTTCCTTTACATGTTCATATAATCTGATTCCAAACTTCACATTCAATTCACATTCAACCGGTATTCAAGTATCTATTTGATATGTTCACTTATTCTGAACTGTTGTAAATTTTTTTTTCTTCAGCATTTGTGTCAATAAGATCGACAGATTTGGGATCCCAATTCATCAGAGCTGTGGTTGTGACTTTCTACAAGTATGCTCATCAACATCACCTGAAGACTTTGTGGAATATGGTATGTTCCTTGTATAGATATATGTATTATTTCTGTTTGACAGTAAATGATATGATAGTCTGATATATCAGACTGGGAATCATTCCAATCAACGAGTTGTCCCCACCCTCCATGTCGATGATTGGGTGTTGCTAAGAAAAATACCAAAGAAGAAGGACAGATTTAGAACAGGTATATAAGTTTCAATGGGAATAATTCAAACTGACAACGTTGCAGTTGTGATCACTGCAGTGACCTGGGCGTGGTTACAAACATGGTATTTAGCTATTGAGCCTATGGGTATTATTTATGTCTTAACAGATCCAGAAAGCTGTCAGCAAGAGCAGCGTGCAGAGGACTGATGAACTCAGGCAGACAGTGTCACCTCAGGATAGAGAGAAGGCGTATGTAGCTCAGATGCCTAAGATAACCAGTACTATGTGTAACAGACCACTCTACCTAGAACCAGGAATAAATATGAGACGACCAGGAGAGCATCCAGCTAATGTTACTACTGATGTCAGAGATCCTAATCCTCCACAGACTAAAATCATCTGGCTCCCTAGTATGAATAATACATTGTCAATAATAATCAATACTCACTACTATTATTCTATTTGAATAGGTTAACCATATTTTAGTAGACGATGATAGTATTGTCCGATGTTGTGTTGTTGCATGTGTTTGTCCCCTCAAAGCTAACACTCAAATTGCACGCTATACTGAAGCAGGATGTAATATTCAATTTTTTTCCATATTTAGATACGTTGGTAGAGATGAGGAGAGGAGATGTAGAGTCATCTATGATTATCAGTAAATGGAGAGTGGAGCGGGGACAGGTGTGATTTCTTCATGTCTCACTTTTCTCGTTAATAGCTTCATTGCATAATATCTGATAAATAATACAAAAATTAAATTATAAAAAGGTTTTTAGGATTTCCCTGCCAATGTCGATCCATGACCATTCCTGTTTATCTTTTGTCTATTGTCTGCCCATGTCTGATTGATAGAAAACACTGGCAAAATCTCTGAGCCAGTTCCTGTACATATTTGGATGTTATCCATCAATGTTTGACTGTTCATCATTAAGTCGGAACATTGTTTCTGCCTGTCCATCAAAGATATCTGCCCATGCCCATTCAGCGAAGACTGTCCATCTGAAGTCTTTCAGCCAGTCCATCAAACAAGTTTGTATGCAAGTCCATGCCTGCCATGGGCAGTCTGTTCATCCAACTGGGCTCAAAACATGGATGGACATGGCCGGATATCCGATGTTCACCTCCAATCCATCATGCATAACGATATACTTGATTTGACTAAAATATGATCAAATTTTTGGTGTAACTTTCTTATCTCATTTCCTCCTTGACCAACCAAACTTTGCAATGATAGAAAATGCGTATAACAATCAGGCAATGGTGTCTTATAATTCCAAGTATTAACTACTTCTGTCATGATAATGAAAGGTACATCTGTATTTGTATAAATACTGAACTAAACACTTTAAGTCTAAGTTTGTGCCTTACATTCATTGAAATTACATGTACCTAAAACTCTATTCTGCATAGCGACAATAATATAAAACAGACTTGTTACTTACCTTGGATGAGATTCTTTTTTGCATCAATTATTTGACTCTGCTTCTATGAGATTATGGAACAGGCATTGGAAAAAGTGGGTTATTCAGAATTTTCTGTATTTTCAGGATGGTTTCAAGATGCATAAAAGCAATAGCAGGGGTAGCATGATAAGCATTAGTGACAGCAACTCAGGAGACGGCGGTTATTTAGGTAGCAGTAACTCAGTGTACTGGTCCGGGCACAATGATAGTGATCCAGATGTTTCTAGTGTGAGTAACGGTGAGTAAAAAGTAGATTTATTGCAAATAACACATCTTTTTTGGTGTCTGGTAATCTGCTTATTATGATTTGCGACATCGCAAACCGTTAAAAAGGTCTCCAAGCAAGGTTCCATACAAGATAAACCAGCAACACCATGTCGTGCGCGAGAGTCTTTTACATACATGTTCAAATTTTCATTGCATTTGAACAAATAGGGGCCCCTTGGCAGCTTACAAAAATACAACAATGTCTATCAGCGGTCCCAAAAACATGCCTCAGTTGATGATGGCTAATGATGATGTGTGCTCTTTCCTCATGATTATATAGTCATTAATTTTTCTTGGAAAAGTCATCCCTGTTTAACTCAGTGGAATCAGGGAGAATGGAGAATTCTCCCTGGTGGATTCAAGTGAAATAGCTGGGCTTTGCCCAGCAGAGCCACCAGTCAAAAATTTAAATAGAGAGTTGGGGCATCAAAACATCTAGCTAAGATCCAACACTTTTATTAGTGTTCGATCTCAGCTAGATGTTTTGATGCCACAACTCTCCAACACTTTTATAAGTGTTGGATCTCAGCTAGATGTTTTGATGCCACACCTCTCTATTTAAATTTTTGACTGGTGGCTCTGCTGTGGCAGCAGTGGTTTAAGTCAAATATGTCACTTGATTCCATTCTCCCTGATTCCACTGAGAGGGATGACTTTTCCAAGAAAATTTAATGACTACAAAATTTATTTCCAATTTACTAGCCAATAACTTAAAATAAGTTTCAATTGAATTGAATGCTAGCATAATCACTGGATTGTTGTTATTTTAAGCCAATTTGAAATAAAGTTAGATTGGGGTAAACTGAATCCACTCTGGCACATAAGCCTTTCATCATGCTTTTGAAATGGGGTGTAATCTCTCCAGATCGGCAGAGGATGTAAGCCAGTCTTCTTTGAAAGGGTAAATTGAGCTTACTATTGTCATGAAAAATAATGGAAGTCCTGCTACTGAATTAACAGCTTGCTCGGAGAGTTTTATGAAAGTATCACTGTCTAGTACAAGACGTTACAATAGGTGATTCACATTTGAATGCTCTTTTTCTAGAAGATTCTATGTTGCCGAGGACAGCTGAAGACGCCAGCAGATGCGTAGGGAAAAATCCTACTGACAAGGTCAGTGTGTGACACTTCCATAAAGTATGCAAAAGAATGTATGCCAAATACGTTTGGAAGCTTTAAGATAATATCATAGGATTCATGAACTCATATATGCAGTTAGGGAAAATTGAACTCGTTTATATGAAAACCATGGTTTATAACAGATTCCTACAAAAAGATCATATCTCACTCTGACAGTTTCCATTATATATTAGTACTTCAATCTGATAAATTTTTTTCAATAACCAAACCAAAGATACATTTAGTAAGGAGCTTAGAAATTATACCTGTGGTAGGTAAACATCGTATTTCAGATCCAAGTTGTTGATTTACTAGAGCCGAATTTAGTAGTCATATTCTGTAAATAGAATGCTTCTTACTTCTGTATGAAATTTCGTTTGACGAATCCTTCAGTGCATGTGTGAAATGTTGAGGCATATAATCGCCTCTGCAGCAAAGGGGCTAAACTAATTTACGTAGATTGGGAAAACAATGGAAACCCATGATTTGGCTTTGCTGTTGATGCTTGTCCAGTGGGTTTTTAGGCTTCTTTGATACACACATTGAAACAACAGAAACTTCAAAATAATAATTTAATTTGTTGTATAATGGCAAATAGGAATAACAAGGTAATGGAACGAACTAAACACTTCTCCTTTTCCTTACAACTATAAAACCAGCTTGTAAAAATGCCCGCAACTAAAACAACCAGCAACCTCTTAATGGTCTGTTCATAATGCCATGTCAATGCTAATCCATTATTTTTTTAGGAATCAGAAGTTATGGACGAAGATATTAAAATGCAGATATCAGCTCTTCAAGTACCCCGTGAGGTAGACGGTGAGGTTACAGTGGTTTGGATGCAATGCAAAGAATCAAAGCAGAATCTATTCCAGCTAATCTCTGGAGCACTTGAAACACCAATAAACCACGAGGACGGGCTAAAAATTATCAGCACCCATTTTATTCTCAACAGAAGACTTCAGAGGTTTATCAAAACAAATTGCAAAGACTTTTTGAGTGGTGTGAGCCCTCAAAAGCGCGTAAACTTGTTACGTGACCACCCCGAGTACCTTGTTCTCACATCTTTGCCTGAAGGATACAGTCGACCGCGTCGAGATGATGATTCTGACAGTGGGAGTGATGAGGAAACCTGGGATTATCAGTGTAACACCATCTTAGAACCGACCATAGATATCAGGCATGGAAGGGAGGTGTATGTTTACAAGGAAGATGAGATGAAAAAAGTAACTATGGAAATCTCTGAACCTCAATCACCCCCCGAGACATCCTACTTTGAGATCAAATCCATAGCAGAACTTGACAAAGAGGTTTGTTTGTATGTTTGGTTCCGAATTGATTTTGCATGGCAGAACCAAAAACAAACCATTGGCATTATTAGTATACTTTTGAGCCAAGAATGTACAATATTTTAGGTTAAACTTGGAATTTACACAGCAGTTCAGTTACTGTGTCAATTTTACCGGCCAATGCGCTGTAGTGCCACACAATGATCCTTGCTTTCACTTGAAATCCAACTACAGTGGTCAAGAAGGCATTTGAGAACACCAAGTTTGTGTTTTAAGGTGTGAATGATAGTTGGATTGTATTGTCGTTATGTCACATATTATTTTTGTCATCCATTTCTGGTGGAAATTAACTATGAAACCTTTTTTTACAGCCTCTTGTTTTGTACAACTCCTCACTTATGGGTATTACGCTGTCAGCGGCAGCGACTAGTTTGAGACAGCTCCATCAGCAAGAAAGTCAGCCTTATGAGGTCTACACAGCCGTTGTATTTGTGTATGGAGCCCTTGGAGAAAGAGGCAGCTCCACAAAAGCCCATGTCTTCATTCACAAAGGACTCATGCTCTTTGGAAACGAAAAGACCGAAATTTTGGGAGGCACAGAGCGAGAACAGGCGTGGTGTGTTTCAATGGTACACCTGTGCCACAATGATGAAAACAGTTTATTATCGGAAATCAAACAGAAACTGAACATGGATTGTTCATCCATTGTCATTGGACTACAAGATACTGATGTGGTGGGTACAAACATTTCGCTATCATTCACCCAAATTGAGGAGTCTGCAGATGAAGATGTAATCAAGATAAAAGCAGCAGTGAAAGCAAAAGAGAACCACGTGTTGACAGGTCGATTTGATCTGTGGAAATATCCTGCTGACATAGTAAGCCTCCTCTTGCTAGACATAAATACAACTAATAAATACAGATAGAGATGAAATTAAAAAACCAAAAACTTTTAGTTAAGAGGAAACTACTTCACTGTCATTAATTTAAGCTTATTTGAAAAAGAGCAATGCACATTCTCTGTGCCACAGTGCACATCAATTTGCCAAAATAGTGATTGAGAACAGCATTGATCGGCTCTGAAACTCATGGAAATATACATGTTTAGTTATCCAACCTTCAATCTGGGTATCGTGATTCTATATTTTGGCTTATTGAAAATTTATCGCATTTTTTGACCATATGTTTTTCGCAGTTGACAGATGATGACATACAGAATGTCAAGAATATCCGTGAGATAGATGATGACGAACTGAAGACTATGACACAGAAGCGAATTTTATCAAGAGAGTGCAGTTCATGCTCAACGGACATATGTAAAGATGATGTTGTCATCTGCAGGGTTATCGTCATGTCCCGATTACAAGGATTTTCACAGAGAAACGTCAGGTTTGTCAAGTTACGTACTGATGAAGAGAGAATTGGTAAACTTGACAGCATTGTGGTGGCGCTGGGTGACAAAGGAAATGTTGCTCTTCCGGAGAACTTCTCATATCAAGATCCACTCACTGCAATCAAAACACGCACTATTTACACGAGATGCAGCAAACTGGCCAGCACATTGGAAGCAAAACACATGAGCCCAGCCTGCTCAGAAGCCGCTCCAACTGAAGAGAGCAGCTTGATTGACCCATATCAGAAAAAATTTTCCGTGTGTAAATCGCTTGCAAACTTCAAAAAGCACAATGGCGGTATAAAATATTTAAAAACCTTCGCCCACTACAAGTATGGAGATGCAGTTGAGTGGTTGGGCAACCAAGGCGCAAGGGGAGAAGGTGGAGACGATGCCAATGGAGGTAGTAGTGGCTACTCAAGTAATGGGGATGAGGATACAAGGGCTGCTACAAGGGGCTTCATGTTTGAAATCAAACACTTTATGGAGAGCTTTTTGAAACCTAGAACCCCTCAGTCAGTAAAGTATGCGACGTCACAGATGCAGTTCTACACCTTGTCACCGCCAACCAACCTCGGAATGGAAAAAGATGGGCAGATAGGGATGCTTTTCATGACAACTGATGATGAAGCCCATATGCTTCACAAGAAAGCTGATTCAGAAGAAAACGAAGTAACAGAAGAAGCAGTGATGAAGTATTTCCAATACTGCATCAAATCTATTGATCAAAAAACTCCATCATCATAGTCCGTTGTTTCTTAGCGAATTTTCAGCAATAGTAAGAATAGTGCATATATTGTAAGCGCATACCAAGCTGCAACATTGTGCTGTATGTCCACCCTGCATGAAGTCTGCCGCTCTTATTCTCGACACATACATGACGTAAGGGACAAGCGATTGTGAACAGGTGAAGTGTAAATCTTTCAGGCCTCTAGAATTCCAATATTGAGCTACGCTCAGAACCAAGCAGACGTAGCCTTTTTCATAAGCTTGTCCAAGGACATTTTTACGCTGACTACGGTTACTTTATATACTATATATATAGTATAGTATAGTATTTATAGTCTATACAGCTCTTTCTATTGAACTTGTATTTTATATAGAGATTGTTTTTTATCGCATCCACCATTTCTACCTAATTTGCGAGACATACTGTTTTTATCTATAATTATTTGATTTGAGGCTATGACCTAAGCTTTATTGATGAATGATGATACAAGCCATACAAGATTTATATTTGTTTATTATTTTGAAGAATGGAAATATTGTGAGTGAAAACTTTTCTTACATGGATTGATTTAGTTAGACTATTATATTTGTTAATAATATATTACAAAACAACTTAAACCTTCATCTCACACAGCCATCACAACAGTAGCACAATTTTATTTCATCTGGTTGAATACTGCTAAAACAAAATTGGACAGGACAGCCTTCAGTTATGTAGAATTATGTACAGGAGGGGTCACCTAAACAATCTCTATATGCTGTGAAGCGTGTGATAGATAAGTCCTCCAAACAAATAAAACTGTGGGATGTTGATAAAGTGCGACTAGTTTGCAAGTAAATATGCCCTAGACAAGTCACAATCAAAGACCAGGTTGGGGATTGAGGATGTTCATTGAATTCATAAGAGTTTTATCTGACCCGCTCTTGAATTCTGTAAAGTTTATCCACTGTGTTTCCACGTGAGTTTTGAGCTTTAGGAAACTGCATCTGTTTCCATGGGCTAAGGTGGAACTGTAACTTCAAAAAACATCCGTCATTGCCGAGACTTAAACCTTGTTGTTCCAATCTACAGCCTTTGATGCTAACCGATCAGCCATGCAGGCTCGGGGTAGCGCTACCTGCTCAGCTCGAGCTGGATCTTTGAGCTCAGTGCGAACTGGGGGTCATTTCTATGGTCAAATTTGCTCCGCTCGATCAGATGGAAACACAGTGATCACGTCCATACAGAAGTCTCACCTATGGATGATCATAGTGCTCTTCGGAAATCTGAGATCACAGCGCTCAAACAGGTTTCAATTTTGAGTAAAGGATCGGATTGGATTTTAGATTTAAATTCAATACTCTCCACCAGGAGTTTTCAGGTCAAAAAGAGTCTGAGTCGAAATGTCATTTTGACAAAGTGACACAGCAACAAATGCCAGGGCCATATTACATAGGTCAGAACACTACTGTTTACTATACCAAGGTCTAAATACCGATTGTACAAAATGCCAGTTGTGTTAAAATACCAGTTTGGAGCATAATACCAGATAACTGATGTTTGAGATTAACACAATGTTTGTTGCACACCTTTGCAATAGTGCTCAGAAGCTAAGTGAGTTGATAGATCTGTTTAATTCTTTGAAATAAAGATCAACATCTCAATGGCCTTCTGAGATGTTATACTGATAAGATTTAGGATCTGTCGTTGTATCTTTTTAATGACTAACAGCTAGCCGGTGCATGAAATCTCGAATACGCCGTCGGACAGGGGATAAAGTCTGGGGGGCTCAGACTAAATCAACAGTGAAGTGTAACAAAACAACTAAATAGTTGATGATATCAAGCCAAGAATGTCAAAAGCATTCACACTCCAAAGTCAGACAAAGAAACGTTCATACGTTCGATATTAAATGGAGCAATGACCTTGACAGTGTAGAAACTAGCAGCCTTAAAGCTCAACGCCGTCATACTCCTTAATATAATGTCAAATGGTGGAACTTCATACAAACATGAACATTTCAGCACAGGCAACTTTATCATGTATTTATGAACTTGATGCCAGCCAGTCATATGAATTAGGATAGATAGCAAACACCTCCTAGACAAATGGTATCAAATCTCATAAATCAGGAATTGAAGTTGATATACTGTATTGGCAGATTCTGATCGCTCTTAGTCATCTTCGGGTACTGACAGCCAATTATTATAAAGTTAATCTGCCCTCAACAATACAGAGGAGAGGGTCAATACACACCAATGAGCAGCTAAAATAACAAAACACATTGAAAATAAATTGGTTATTGTTACCGTTGACTGCACAGCTTTATAATAATAATAGTAGCATTATCAATACAATCTGCACCCCACCAATGTTCCTAGTTCCATCAAAATTATATCAACCTTGATCTATGTCTGTAACATTTCTACTCGCAAAAATAATCATCAATTGAACCAGAGAGTTTAGGAAATTCTCCCTGTAACCAGGGAGGGTGGGAGAGCCTGCCCTCCCTGCTGTAAGATGGTAAGAATATAATTACAGATATTAGAAGTTGTACCCTCATAGCACGAGAGCAGACAACTACAGCTGTCAACATCTCTTTTTACTCTTCTGATATTTCTGCTGTCAGCTGTTTTGTCAAACTAAAGGCTTTTCATACACTGTGGTTGCATGAGCATGCATAATTGGTGGAATATAATGGCTATAACTAAGTATCATGTATGCTGGGCCTTCCCACAACACAGAAACATGGTCATCAACGTCATCCTTAGTTGTCTTCTGTCGTCCAATTTATTCAAAACCTTATTACTTTTTCTGTTTTAAAATATTTCACTTGTAAGGGCTCATCATGTGTAACAGCTTTAAAAAGCTGTATCTCAAGGAGCTCTACCTTGATACCGGCCTATTACAATATCACTCAGCCACAACAAATGAAGCAAACTTGCTCTATATAATACCTTCATTTTATTCAATCATCATATTATTTCAATGCCATAATTTGTATTGAATACAGACATGATATGGGTGTACCTGATAATTATGACAAGGTCCTTTACTTGGGTTTTTGGTGTTGTGATCAGTTTTTGAGCATTTTTTCCATACTGTTCTCATCTGCTACATTACGAGTCTTGACTGCTTGGCAAAGGTCTTGTTTTTCTCAGCTTGTTATGCCAACAGACCCCGAATACAGCAAGTGCAAATAACAATCCTAATAGCACTCCTATTGGGATAATCCCAACAGGGAACCTTACTTTCGGCTCTACAAACAAAGAAACACGTAAAGAATCTTATTTTATAAAGACAAAATCCCGAATATAAAAAATGATTCGAATAAACAGAATACAATGTCTGGGTCTGATTAATGGATTTACAGATCAGCTCGTTAATTCTTAAACTTATTAATCACGCACATCCCTACTTAAGATGCAGTCTGAACTCAATCTTTTAAAGTCTTTGCGTCATTGCATTATTTGTGACTAGAGAAGCTTTTCAGAGCAACCACTTTGGTTATTCGATTAGACCGTAGCAAATAGTCAATATGATTGTGGCAAGTAAAAGTTAAAGCTACAGTCAACAGGAGAGAACTTACTACTATCATCATAGTCAAAGTCGCCTTCAGATACTGGGGGCCGTGTTTGTTGTGTTGTCGTTGTTGACCTGTATTGCTGGGTCTGTCTGACCAATGTCGTAGTTCTTCTCGTTGTTCTTCTCGGAGTTATCCTTATTGTTGTTTCCGGTGTTGATGATTGTAGAATACCTGTAGTAGTAGATGCCTCCCTGATAGGTTCTGTTTTGGGTGCAGTCGTGACAGGCGTGTTGAGATCTAAGTTCTGCCACACACAGTATAGCATGTCCCTAACGAGCGTGCACAGGTTTACTGAGTAAACCACTCCTTTGTCTGAAATATAATGTGGAGAAAGTCATCACAACAAATTGACTCTGTTCACATACCCTGCCATCCTTCCCATACAAGTTGGAGCTGTCAGTTCTTTGTCACATTTGATCAGCAACAGCAACATCTTCTTTGTTTCCTGTTTTCATTGCCGATGAATATTTACATCCTACGTTGGTTCAATAGCTTTTTAATTGAAATGTAACAGATATATATATATATATATATATATGACAAAGCAATAATAAATGCCACAAAAATTGGGTGGTGTGGATTTCAGACACGTTATGTCAACATACGAAAATGTCGATTCCTACTCTTCTCAAGGCCCACCACCCGTTCATCCTACCCTTTTCCCAATCTCCCCATATGCGTAAGTGTAATCTGGCTGTGCACACCTCTTAGCATAATAAGGGGGTGTGAATTGTCATTCTCATCGAGTTACAATCAATGAATTTGTAGTGCCAGGGTATCAAACATTGTGTTTCCAGCCCACGCAAATTTCCATGCTGTCTATCTTAACCTACACACGAATGACAGTAAGTCTGACCCAGACTCTAGCCCCCCCCCCCGCGCCCGACAGCCCCCCCCCTCCCCCGACAGGAATAATTCTCAACATCATTGTAGTTACATTATAATGTAGCACTTCCAGATGAGTCTCTCGCTGAAATAAAGATCAAATTTAATACAACTCCCAATAATCTCACCTTTTTGCGTTGACCAGCGAATTCCAGTTACGAACACGCTGCCGTTAACAGAGTTTTGCAAGGCTGGTTTTGACCAAGCGATCTGTTCCACAATGTCATACGCATCAAGGTACGTGAGCGTGAACATCTCTGCGCTGCAAAACTTAAAAGGCTCTGCAATAAAATATAAACGGAAATATCAACATGCAGTCTGAAATGATAGCCTAACATGATCAAGCATCCGGGGAAACAAACAGTGATGACTATTATTATTATTAAGTCTCAGGTTCGATAAAATTATTAACATAGATGACGTTACTGAGATTGTCATTGTCAGCTATCGCTGAATAAACAGTATGTTTGACAGCAAACAATATTTGTGTCTGTTATAAGTCATATATTCCTAAAAATGATGAAGTTGTACTCAAGGCATTTTGAAGGACTTGGTCAGAGAGCAAACTGCCTGGCTTGAGTTTTTAGAGACCTATCCCGTATCACGCGGAGCACACAGCAGTATACTTTTTGTTAAGATGAGCTTATGTACATAAGTTTATTGCATTAGTATGGTTGTGTAACTAAACCATAAAATACTGTTCTAAAAATTTTCAGCCAAATCTCCCGCCTGCACATTTTCAGAAAATGAGTCTATATTAAAGTAGCAGACAACCATGAAAGCTATATTTTGAAATTTGATGCGTAATGATGTGCTCTTCGTAAATTTGCATGTTATAAACAGATATTAAATTGGAAAATTTTAATAATTTAATTTCAAACTCACATCCACCATTTTGTATCAGTAACAGGCATACCCAGTATGATTGGCCAAGTTTGAATAGTCTCCAAATAAATATTATTGGCAAAAATTTAATGTATAAAAGTGGTTTTTTTCTAGAATTGAAGCAGTTATCTTTTGGTTGCTCTAATCTAAATAACTAAAACGGTCATCACAAATACAAAATCTATTTCAAAAAACAATATAATTGTTTTGAAAAACATGAATTATGCAATTTCTATGAGATTATAAACAAAGTATAGCTTGTCAACTTAATTCAGTTTATTGCAGGCATTAGGGTTAAGGGGCTGCTGACTGCCCTGTGGTGCAGAACCAGAGCGTATACCTTGGACTTTCATTAGTGAGTATGTTGCCAATCTGTGAAGGCGAATTGCAAGTGGATTCATATTTAGTGGAGCCAGGGTTGTCTGCTACTTTAAACAGACTTTGCATGTGACAGATCTAAGAGGTTATAATGACAGCCAGTGTGCCCAGACCAAAGTAGGAGGTCCCTGTGGACAAGGTGACAAAGGAAGTACATCCTAACATAATATATAACAATTATTTCCTTGACAATATGTAGACAGGATATTTGACTGTGATTATTCTTATAACAGTTATGTATGGTTGGGACTCCCTAGAATAATCACAACCAGATATGTTATGAGCTCATCTCATAAATTATCATAAAGGTGTAAGTACCTGATAACTAATACATTAATGTGCAATTTTATATTATGATGTTTTACCACTTTTAGCTGTTATTTCTAATTTACTTGAAATTATTATAGATTTTCATATTTTAGATTCTAACTTCTGTAATATTTTTATGATTTAATGTATGACATTATTTTAGATTCCCATGATTTTAAATTCCAGTTGCTACAATGTTTTATGATTTGCTGCACTATATTAGTTTTCTTAGCTTCGATAATTTTAGATTCTTAGTTATTTAAAGATAGAGCGACAATAAAATCCCTTGCGAAACCAAAATTTTATGGTTTAAGAGCTAACGTCTGAATAAGATCATTCAACGCCGATGCTATTGAGAAATCATAACAGCCAGGATGATGAAAAGATTACTATCTTATGAGGGACAATAGTTAAACTAGAGTAAGAACGTTCGAGAACTCTATAAGAATGTTCGAGAGCCCTTTAGAAAGGTAGCAAGACCTTTGTATGCAGGCACAAAGAAAGTGTCGCAATAATGTCGACATTTAAGCGACGACCGATTGAAACGATTAAGGATCGACCCCTGCTGTGACCAATCAGCTCCCTCTCCTCATTCCTGTGACTATATAAAGAGTAGCAGAAAACGCAAGCAGGAGCTCATCTTAGGAATAGTTTAGGATTAGTTAACATTGATTTATCTGATAAGAATATTGATTTTTAAACTTATACTTTCAATAAAGATAAAGCTCATTTTGGTACAGCCTTGACGAAGGTTGTGCTATGTGCAATTTACTTAGATTAATTTTTATGGAATAATTATAATTAAATAAATGTCTACTCCACATTAAGAACTTGGTGAAATTACTGAATTACTCAGAAACATAGATATTGAATTCCGGCCGAAGGGAGCGAGCATCTTTCCGTCAGAAAAATTGACGAGGTAAGTTTATCACAATTGTGAAAACTCTTATTAATATTGCGTGGCAATATTCAAGGTTGAAATTTGTTTGATAAAATAATTATTATAAAGCTCCAGTTCAAGGCAAAGGTAAGTCCTTGGTTATATCGACTGATCATCGGTTATAATTTTGTTGAAGCTCCATCGTTATTGGCGAGTCCGCCATTTGTAATTTCCTGCAGAGGATCAAGTGAATCTTGTGTCTCATTGAAGGTGAAGTTGTCACCTCATACATTGAGTCGTCCTGGCGAGCATTTAGTCAGAGTATACCGGTTATTTTATTACTAGTCGCGCTACATTTTGACTAAATCCAATATTTTACAGCTGCAGTCATATTTATCCTTATTACCTATAACTATATATTTATATTGAACTTTAGACGGTCATTTTACTTTCAGAGTACGGGCAACCACTTGTTCGCGACTCAACCACATGTTTAGGCCGAACTTTGCGGAATCACACATAATCAAGTTAATGATTGCTTAGGTGGATTTCAGAGGTCCATAAAGATAAGAGTGCTAACTATTACACATAATACAGTAACACCATTACACATACACCATTACACAAAATAGAACCAAAATTTACCTTGTGTCAAACCCACAAAGCGATAATTATAGTATTAATATTTGAATTATAAATTTATATGACAAACACAAGAAGTGTGCAGGACGGGACCTTACACTTCTGTAATTAATATTAAAGTTACGGGAGTGTGCGTTTTTCGTCCCTCACAAAGGTATCTTCTTTTTTTTTAAATAAAAGTATGAAAAAAAAAGAAAAAAAAAGGTATGTAGTATATACTGTTCTGCACAACATGCTGTTAATGATTTGTTTTCTTTGTTGAACCCTGCTTTGGGACTTTTAAGGTAGAGACACGGGGATCAGCAAATGTTGACTTTCTATACACCGTTGGAAAGCTACGGAGCTACTGATGCTTAATATTTCAACAAAAATTTGATTGGATGATGTTGCGTCATGTCATCAAAGGAATGAGGCCAAAAAGGCTGTTTTTAGCAAAATAGCTGGCACAGCCAATTTGACTGCAAGAAATTCCCAAACAGGTCTATTTATTGTTGGTCTAAAATATTATATGATGAGCCTAAAGTGACTTTTTACGTCATGTCATACTTTGCCTGACTTTTTAAATTTGATGATAAAATGCAAAATTTAAACCAAATTATCCGGGGCAGATAAAACATGCTAGTGTCAAAACATTTTCTAGTTTCCTCTAGAGCGCTCTTTAAATGACAAACACACAAACTTTCAGCGGTATGGGTAATGTATTAAGATCAGGACCGACCATCAAAAGTAGGTACATTTTGTGTAATTTTTCAATTACGCCAAATATGCTGTCGAAAGGACCATTACTGAGGTCACAAAATATTTTTTTAGAAGTTCTCACATACGAAGCCGCATTGTTCAAGCATAATACTTACAAGAAATGCCAACACAATTTGGCACTGCTTTTCAATTTTCCAGAATGCCTAAAAACGCCCCAAAAACCCCCTTAAATTGGCTGTTTTTGGTGTTCTGTGGTGCGCTATTCAAAGAAAACTGAAACACAGTGCCAAAGTCTGTTGGCATTTCCTGTATGTACCATGCTTAATCAAAGCGGCTTCGTATGTGAGAACTTCCAAAATAAATTTGCGTAGCAACAATAGTAGTCATTTGGACTGTATGTTTGAAGTTCTGTAAATTGATACAAACACTTATCTACCTTTTGATATCCGTGCTGATCTTGATACATTAGTTATACTGCTGAAAGTTGGTGTGTGTGTGTCATTTAAAAAGCACTACAGAAGAATCTAGCAAAAATCTTGACATTTTTTATCTGCCCCAAATTGGTGCTTAAAATTTCACATTTTATCATCAGATTTAAAAATCAGGCAATTTATTGCGTGACGTAAAAAACCATATTAGGCCCTTTATTTATTATTGTAAGACAAAAAATATGATGAATTATACCTCTAAGAATAAGTAAAACTCGCTTAGAAATTTCTTGCAATCAAATTGTCTCAGCAATCCACTTTTCTAAAAACAATTTTTTAGCCTTATTTCCTTAATAAAATGACGCAACGTCATCCAATATAATTTTTGATGAGCTTCAGTAGCTCGGCAGCTTTCCAACGGTGTATAGAAAGTCTACATTTGCTGACCCCCGTGTCTCTACCTTAAACATTAAACAAACCTGACTCAATTTTTGGTGCTGAGTTGTGTGAATCACAATGGTTAGTGCACTGTGATGCATTGAGCTTCAAACATGATTCCCTAACAGCCTTAGTTCCTATCACTTTGTTTCCGCGATCCTTGAAGAGACCAATACTGTTATTGAAAGTACACTTTAGCACAGTTCTCTGACGGCCAGCAGCACATAAATACTCTCCTCTTTCTGTAAAGATATACAAATTGTATCAACACTCAATCACAATATGCTTTTATGGCATACTTGGATCTCTAACTCCTTGCTTAGATTCACTCAACTTACCTTAGGATATGGCCTATTTACAGCAAAAAATTATTTATGTCAATGCAACTTGTTTCAATATTCCAAAAATGATCAGAATAGGTCAAGGATCATGGCATCAATAAGTTCTTTGATGGCATAACACTCTACTATGTAGTGCTAACGAATGAGAAACAATTTTTTTAAAAGGCACTAAATCAAAATTCTTGTGCTTGCGTCATTTATTGGGCCAGTGAGGCTAAAAGGTCTGCTAGTTCTTCATTTGATAACTCATTGATTAGGTGTGCTATGATTATGTCTAAAACCCGACTCTTACAAACAGATACCTTCACTGCTGACGTTCCAGTGGAGATGGTGACGTAATGATTGAGGGATTCCTCTAGAGAAGCATTGATAACAGCATTCTTTACTTTCTCTGATGCGTCCATGGCTAAAGTCAATATCTAATAACAAAGTAAGAACAACCATATTTTAGAGCAAAATCTTCAATATGCATATAACACACAACACTCATAAATAACTAATGGGACTGGTTGGAGCCATTATTTTCGGCAAAAAATTTCCACTAAATGATTGGCTGATTGGCTGCCCAGTCTAAGGATATGACAACTGCAACCAAAATATAATGCTGTTAAAGCCAAGTATAAGATATTGACACTAAAACGCAACACCATCAACACCTATTACCATCAAGGGCGAGTCCATTTCCCCAAACATGTCAGCTAAATTTTAAACAGCAGAACAGCTCTTCTCAGCAAATCATGTTTCAAATCTACTTGTAATGCAACAAACTTCTTTGAATTTGTTTTGGTAAAGACTGACCTTTTTTTAATTACTAATACAGTTACTACAAGAAAAAAGGTCAATTAGAACATGCCACATCAAGGTAATAATTAAACTTATACAGCGACCAAATTAGTTCCATGTTCTAATTAGCCTTTAGCGCTGAACAACAATAAGTATATTAATGAAAAATTCTTAGTCTAAAAATCTTATTTGGCAAAAGTTATTCTCTTGTACATTTGGTTCAATCGATGGCAGTTTGATTGTAAACAAGAACTTTAAAGGTCTGTTGCCAAGTTGCTCTTAGTTTGCGGGAAGGTTGGATTACCCAGCAAACACAAAATGTTATGAAAACCTTCTGATAACATTATCATAACAGTAGTGGTCCTCGTGATAACGTCGTGCCACGACATCAAAATAGCAAAATGTGTAGACACAATTTTATTGCCGTGATAATAGTTTCGAACGATGTTTTACAAAATGTTTTCATAACAGTTTCACGATAAAATTTTTTATCATTGAAACCCAGTATCGTGGCGATTCCCTGAGCGCATTTTGCCCGATATTTGAAGAAACCATCTACATAATGTCTTTATAACAATCCAATCCGTCATCGTCGAACTCTACTAAAAACACGTTTTTGCCCGATATTTGGAGAAACCATTTATATAACGTCATCATGACAATCCAATTCGTCAATGCTGAACTCTATTAAAATTTCCAAATTTAAATGACTTGACGATTTGCACGGCACAGCAATGACAGTAAGACAACAGCCATTGCTTCAGCACTACAACTTTCAAAGCTCTGTTTACCTCACAAGTCTATCAAATCCTCATATTCGTCATTTGATTAGCAAAGAGTGTAGTGATGTTCCAAGTTGTTTTATTCATTGCAAAATAATGTTCAATGATGATTATATACGTGTAATCAACAATTTTGTTTATCAAAAGTAAAAAATGAACATTAATGGTGGAGAAAAATAAAATTGGTTAGATATCTATTTTTTTACTATCTATGCTGCAGTCATCGCTGTCCCCATTCAGAGTAAGCTCTGTGATTTTCTAAAAGAAGAGAATAACAACACATTCTTATTACAGTTGGTTTCCTACAATGCATTTGGTTCAACTTCACCGATACAATGCTTTTTTCAAGACTCCTTTGTATTTTAAGGAGTTGTCCGCTCTTGTACAGAGGTCTGAGCTCAAAGCTCAAAATAGTTATATGATTCGTTGGATTGAATGGTAACAGAGTCATATAGTAAACTCAAAGTAGGGCTCCTAAAATAAAAATTTATCATTCGTTGAGCATCGGCTTAGCAATGACCTTTGTTATTTGCTCGCTACTTTTAGTTCTAACAAGCTGCATACATATTTGTAACTTGTTTAGAGAAACTAGGCTAAGACTTACTTGAAAGACCTTAAACAATCTTAAGTCTTTCAAATAAACTTGACTACCTGGAGCTTGAACTGCAATTAACCTAAAAGTGCCAGTCTGTGTGCAATTCATTGTACTGAGCCAGATAGTATGTCTTGACAAGCTTTGTCGGCGCCCCCTCCCCACCCAACAAAGGTTGTCATGACAGGCCATTTGCCACTCAACTTACATTTTTTTTCCAACACTAAAGTTGATGCCGCCCTTCTGATTAGGTGCGGCTCTACAGAGACCCCCCATCTTCTCTATCACCGCAGTGTCATTGTATCCCAGTGCCCTCACAGCTCCTTTGAAAGATAAACATATCAATTACTAGAAGGCAGCGCAGGCAGTGCAGGCAGTCAAACAAAACTGGGGTAAAACATTGTGAACATAAGAAACTTAAACAAAGCCCAATATACAGATAAGGCACTTGAGGTTTGACCATTGAAATGTTTATTGGCAATGTTGTTCTCATTTGGTCTGCAGTCCAGGTTTTATTTACTACTTGATCAACTTTAATTGGGTTTTGAGTTTGAAAATTGCATGAGATTGAGCAGCGTTCCACAATCACGTTCGAGCTGTTATTTGTTAAAGAAATCATTTACCCTATAGGAGTTTAATTTAGCTAGAGTTAAATTTCGCTAGTAGGCTTACTAGTGAAAATTTTAAAAAAATGTCAAAGCTGGGACTCAAACCCAGGGCATAATTCTCCATCTGATTGCAAGGCAGACACTTAGACCACTACACCATGCTAGCTTGCATGCTTGGGAAGGTGTATTCCTGTATAATTGTACATTGTTTATGCAACTATGGTGAGTGAGTTTAATTTAAGATACACTAAATTTCGCAATCTAGGAATCAACCGAAATGGGAATCCTAAATGCTGCGAAAACTAAACTCCTATAGGGTAGATTAAAATTAATATCAGTTGATCTCGAAAAGCTCAAACTCAAAATATGATTGATGATAACACCGTTGCTACTACACATCCCAATGGTGTAATGGCACCCTAGAATAAATGCATCACTGCTAATACTCCATTTAATGTCCTGTCTAGATTTATCATAAAATTTTTGAAGTACAGTGAGAACCACTACCCCTGCCTGCTCATAAATACCCTCAAAAACTCACAGAGTAAATAATGAATAACAATTGTCCATGTTGCCCATCACATGAGGGTTCATACTAAATGCCTTACACAAGTAGTTGTCTTCCAAAACCTCATGGGCAGGTAACTTCCGCTAATAATTCTGAAAGCACTCATTGAATCAACAAAGGTGTGTAAATTACGCTTGAGGCAGCATTTTGTCATCAAAGCCTTTACTTACTTCCTATCGTCTTGAAGACTCTTGTGCCTGCAAGGCACTGTTTTGTCTTTGTGCCCTGCAGCGTGAAATGCTGCCAAACATGGTTTGAAGCCACTCTCCTCATTGTGGTGAAAACAGCCTCGGTGAGGCTCCTTCCTCCGATTGTCTCACAGAATTTTTGCTGCAAGAATAAATTTTATGAAAACTGAAAACAACATTTTTATAATGGCGTCTCTGTATATGTGTCATGAAAGTTAAAAAGTCTGTTTTTTTCCGTCCAGGCCCCCATGTAGCCGATCTGGCGATATGGTCTGTAATTCGCCTTCTCTTTGCCGTTATGGTTAACAAGAGCAAACTAATTCGAGCACAGTCATGATTCATCAGATGTAGATCATGTGCTGCAGAAATGATTCTTCCCTTCACCTATTTTTGCAGCATATTTGCTACCCAAAATTTTTGATATTGCAAATTAAAATACTGATTAACCACTGGTCTACTTACAAACTGCTGATACTTGGTATCATCCTCTTTGAGTTGCTCGTTGAAAAGCATGAGCTCCTCTGGAGATTCCAGAGGGCTCTCAAACATGTCGAGTATGTTTTTCTCGACTTCAGAGAAACTGCCACTCTCTCCTCTCTCAAGGTGTCTGATTATCTTGCTGACCTTCATATCAAGGTTTGTCGGCAACCCTATAGAAGAAATATGAAAATCCATTCAACCAATTATTCACAAAGTTTTTTCCAGCGATACAACCAAAGGCAAAGTCTTTTGTTTCGCAAAGAATATATTGGGGTACTTTGTTCTGTATTTCAGGGAAGACTGTGGATGAATTACTTTGCCTGATTGTGTTGGTGTTGGCAGTAAGTGACATCCTAATAATTGACAAACAGATAAAAAAGTGTATCATTTAGATTGAAATGGTCGCTGCCATCCAGGGAGTATTAATCTATTTATCAACATTCAAATAACTCACTTTCAATTTTCTGATTTGAAGTTTCCCCCAACACCACACACGATTGTGAATATCCATCTACAATAAAAACTTAGAATTAAAATATCATAGTATTCCATTCAATGCTAAAAGTTCCTTATCAAGGTTCAACAGTTCAATCAGGAGTTGTCCACCATTTTTCACAGAGGGGGACAACTCATAAGATATTTATGTATTTCGTTACTAATAGGGTTGTGTTGTTATAGTATACCATTGTTGAGCTGAAAAAGTGACCAATGCGCTTAAATCTAGTTACATAACAAAGGTAGCGAGGTGGTCCACAGTTTTGATAGGAACAGATGATAAATATCCGTCTAGCAAACTTGACTGAGCTATTGTAGTCCGGAAATTACCGTTTCGATTCGGATCAAGTTGGTCACATCAGCAACAAAATTGATTACTCTGCAGTGATCTCGGCCAATCTATTGGTTGGAATTTATTCAAATATTTGACCAAATTATGTGAAAAGGATTTCAGATGATAAGTTTTCAAAAATCTTAAGCTTATCTGTAATCTTTTTGAAATTGTCCTGCTATAGGTTCAATCCAACTTCATCTTACTGCAATGAACATGTTTTAAAGAGTGCACTGATATATTGAAACACCTATGCATGTTTCTGAGGCATTCCAATTAAGTGTTAGAAGCGGAAGCAGATCTCAGTTCCGGTCCAAAGTTGTCTGGCTATTATCTGTTCCAATATTATTCTCTCATTTGAGCAATACAGTTCAAGTCTCAGAAAAAACTGGATACTGTATCTTTGTTGCAATGAGCCTGATTTTTGTACAGAGACTAAAATGAGAAAGGGATACTTACGCGTACTAGCCGATGGTTCTGGACTCATAATTCTGGGCTTTTTTCTTTCGGAGTTGAAATGAGATCTTCATCTAAAAACAAAGAATTTTTTTGCTAGCAATCGATAAATTGTTAGGTACTTATTCTGAAGTCCTATTTTCACTCTCTCTAAACTTAACAACAAAACAAAGTGGCTGCTTTTAATGTAAATATGGGTTATCAATGAACCGAAATGGATCCATGATATTCATCTTTGGCAGAAACCATCTAAATATTGAACCCATGGTGGACGTTAACTGTCAACGGATGTTAGTTGATATTGAAGATACCAAGAGAGAAATAGATGTTTAGCACTTCTGGTGTATTTCAATTATTGTTCACAGATGGTCGGAGTTGTCAACCCCTTTCCCGTGACATCGCAACTCCAAGGCAATGTCAAAAATAGACTTGGCTGATAATAATGATCCCTTCCTGCGACTACAACAACGCCCGGATGATTGGGCTAGTTTAGTGTGTTGCAAAAATCAGAGATATCGAATCATTGAACATATATATTGGGAAGAGGCTGCCTCGAATAACATTATAGGTTATTAAATCAATTCTGAGTCAAGTGCATCTGGTGGGGCCCGCTATCATGATTCTTCTATAATCGGTCTTTAAGTTGGTAATGCATTTTATCTCATGAATCAATCTTGAGTTATAACTCACCATGAGAGGTCTTTAGATCAAATGACGGTAGTGGTATAGCCATACTACTGCCATCATGTGTACTATTGTCATCATTTGCACCATTCCTCTCTTCTCCATCACCATCATCTTAAAAAAATTACAACTGAATTATTTTCTTAGTCAAATGATTGCACCGGGCACAAAATTGTTTATTATATGGACCATAACAAACCACAGATCATATTTAACGTATTGCCGTATTGCCGGCAAGGGGTTTGAGTGCAACAAATCGATAATGGTGCTCAATGTGGGATACATTTTAATATATATCACAGTATAAAGGAAACGCTGACTGGCAGCAAGACCTAGACCGGCCATAACGTGTATAGTAATGATCAACTCACACCAAATATCAAAACACCGATACCGGTACTGCAAATCATGCATACACATCATGACAGTGACCACTCCTTACTGCTATCAGTTCCCAACCAAAGATTTAGTGGTCCTTTTCGCTACATAAACCAACCAACTGCAACTGCATGCCCTAAATTAAATGTGAAAATAAAAGAATGTTGCATACACTTACTAGGGTCCTTCTGAATTCGCTGGGGAGATGACAGAGTTGTTTCCTCAAGCTTTGTTCACCAGCCTCTGTATCTACATAAACACAGTATTTTCAAACCAAAACATCAATGTTAACCTGTTTGTGGTATGAAATCATTAGTTCAGTCTGCGCTTGTTTACCAGAAATAAATTGCCTCGCCAATAGTTTATATTGAGAACATCCAACAACCCAAATACTTGTAAGAATTCCTAAAATAAATATCCTTGACTCTTTTTACAAGGGAAATCTTAAGCAGCACCAATTTTTATGTAGCAGTACAGCGACCTGTGAAGCATCGAGATCAAACAGGACTAAATATATACATATGCAGTGCTGTTCCCTGAGTTTTCAATGGTCGAAAGCGCAGACACTTGATTTGAATGTCAGGCCATGTGAATATTTCTTTGAATGATTGACAAATTTTTTTAGAATTACCCCATTCTGATTCCTGGTTGTTGCGGATAGAAAATTTTGATGTCTCAGCAACACAGAAGAAGCAGTTGAAGAATTTTGGATGAGATTTTACCTCAATCCTTAGTGTAAATATTGATGCTTAGTGATAGTAATTAATTCAGACATAGGAAAGGACAGCCTTTAAACCGAACCATTACCTCCAACCTAACAGCAACCACATTGCTGGGGACATCAGTTATATTTATTTATATTTTTGTGTAAAGTTTAACTAACCAGTAGTGATACCATCCTTCTCTCTTGCTTGCGACTCATACACCTTGGCCTTTTCGTGGTCCTCTGGAAAGAAAATGCGTAACATTTTAGTGAGAGGGATGCTGGCATATGTTTGCAACACAATCTTGCTTAATACTGCAAACTTTTGTAGATTGAACTTAAGTTTGGCTCTATTGTGCATGCGGTGGTCATGTTATGTGTGCAGCGCTCAAATACATATGAATTGACTGAGGTTGCAACTCCGAGTTCCATCCTGTTACTGAGGATATATGTATCAGCTGTGCTTTTTTTTGAAAATCTCTCATTTTAGAAATTATTTTTTGAGCTATAATCTCCGCTATAACCACCCTCGAAGATTCCACAGCCGATAATACCAAGTGAATGGGATATCCCACAAGAATTTATCGGCGTAATATAGTACTTTCCTATAGTGTGATGCAATCATGATAAATTATTGAAACCAATGCCGTAGACAATGTTAGCTTTGTCTCATTACCTGTAAGCTGCAATATCTTCGCGTCATACAACGTGCAATTGCCAATATCTGGAAATGCATGCTCCTTCCTGAGGCTTTTTCCGTTTGTGGTGGTTGGTGGCCAATAGCATTTCTGGAAAAAATTATCAGAGCAGCTGTTACACTAGTCAATAAGAAAGGACTCCAAGATAACATTTGGAATATCCACAGATCAGTAAGGCATATGCACTTGCGAGGCTTTGTCTTGTCAATCCATGTTTGCGCTGCTAAACACCAATGTATACCAAAAATTAGTATTTGGGGCATTTCAACCATATGGCACTCTTTTCAAATGAACCAACTTGATAAATCTTAAAAAATAGATTTGAAATCATTAAAATAAAACTGCATATTTGAATATTGGAAATTTAAAAAAAAAGTGTTTTGCTAAGAAAATTTATGACTCACCACAACTGAGTGTTTTAGTTTGTCCTTTTCCTTTAATAAAGTTGACGTTTTGATCCAATTACTGCTAACAATGCTTACTTCCTCTCTTCGAATGGAGCTGACGATGTAATACAATGGTGCTTTTGGAGCCATTTTGCTGTACTAGTTTGAGTGACTGATGTTGTTTTCAGATTAGATTTCAATTGAATGAGGTATCCTATGATGGCACAAGTGGTTGATGCCAGCTACAATTATTCGGCTGGCTGTGCTTTACAAGTCACAAGGGTGCTTATCAATAGTGGTCAATTATAAAATGTTTTGACCGCATATTGCAACAACACAATTCTTGAAATAAGCTCTATTTCACATAACCCTGTGATTTTTTCATGTGGTTGTATGAAACTGTTGTCTGTGTTCATCATGAATAGAAAGTCGACACATGAAGATGTTGTCTCTTTGTGTACCTTAGTACAACAAGAAGCCCGAACAACGAGTTTTGGTGGCTCCAACCATGTGTGCATAGGAATGATATGGGGTAGAATTGCTATAACTGCATGAGATTATCAATAGGCTAATTGTGTCAGACACAGATCATAAATATTTAATTGATTAAAATATATATTTCGCACAAAATTTAAATAAGATAGGGAGACTGGGTAAATTAGACAGAATGATGACTCGTATACTCATTTCCCTGCAAACGTTTAAAAGTCGAATATAAAACTTTCCGAAATAACCAGGTAACAAGTGTCAAATTAATGGCCAAATTATTCACTCAAAAGATCAAAGCTTGTTTGGAGATGTACTATTTAATTAGTATTATGCTATTGCTTGGAAATCATGCTTTGACATGCTTGGACATGCAAGTAGTTAGGTACTGCCTATAATCTGGCAAACATCGAAAAAGCGGAACCAATTCACAGAAAAAGACTGTGTGTTGATTACCTGACACCATGACACCAAGTGCCCGCGATTGGGTAAAACATCTGAACAGTCGGAAAATACTGTAAAATTTTAGCAAGATGTTTTATGCTAGGGTTAGATGCATGATGTCACAGGATGCCAGAGGATTGACACTGAGCTAGGTCAATGTAATCCATATATGCTATTTATAAATTTTGCTATTATTATAGATAATATCATAGGTCCTGATAGCATAAGGTATTTGTTGTGGTCTACACAATGATCATTTGTGTAGTGCCTCTGTATTATGCAGTTAGCATAATTGCAGTTAGCAGTTGCAGTAAGCATAATGTGTCACGGAACACACATCAACATTGAACAAAATGCTGCTGTATAGCAATTTGACAGTTTTTTCACTCGCCGATATAATTTGCTTTTCATTAAAGTAGACTTTTTAATTTCATGTCGTTCTTTTTATTTCATTCATCGCTCAGAAATAACCAATAAGTAATAAATTATATCAAGTCTCGACCTTTTCCTGTTTCTTTACAAACAAAGAAATAGTTTTCTTTGGCACTCCACAGATTATTACATGTGATGTGTTATATTGATTCCGATTTTCTTTATCGCTTTTTTGCAAAACTCCATACTCTCTTAATTCTATCACAGCAGAATAGGAATGCAGCAGTATACAAGGGTATAAAAATTATTAAAAATTTTAGTTGACACCCTAGCCTCATTTAATCGTCCTGGGTCAATATAAAAAGCATGGATGAAGATTTGTCGAGCTTAAATTAGACTAGGAACTGGTAACAGTTAAAAATAAATTATTGAGCAGTAGAATGTGGCGAAAACTAGGAGAACCCCCCCCCCCCCTGTACGTACAGATTTATGTGGCCTAAAAACCTTGTTCATAGACCCCTGGTCAATTTTGGGCTTACTGCTTATTTTGCAGTCACTATTATCTGTCCTTTTATTGAACCGTTGAAATTGTTTACATCATAATCATTTTGAAATGTGTGGCTGCTGAATCAATCAGTTTGTGGTTTTAGGGAATGTTGGATGAGCCAATTACTTAGCCTATGGAAATTGAATAATGCGAGATATTATCATGCATAGTCTGTAAGCTAGTAAATCTTGCACCTAAGTGTATGACTCTGACTTATTCAATAGAAAGTGCATTCCGTAACTATTCTGTCTAAACAGACAGAGGATTTGCACACTATTTCCACAGTCCCTGAGTTCATAAAAAGGACAACATAGTCGAAGATTAACCTCCCGCAGTGACAGTTGCCAGATCATGTCAAATGCAAACTTAGAAAAAATTATTACTACAGTCAACAGCATTATGATCACAGAGTAAGGATATATATATATATATATATATCCTTACTCTGTGATCACATGCAGGTAGCATACCTGACAAGTCTCCCTTTTTGGTAGGGAGGCTCCCAGTTTTTAGGGGTAATTCCCATCCCCTCCCTATCTCCCTTTCTCCTCCCTTTTTCAGCTTCCTTTACTCAGAAAGTTTTTGAAGCTACCCTTTGCAAGAGTTACTGTGTTCTCCTACCATCACAGTACACATACCTATGTATTTGCTTATTAACATTACGTTTTGTAAGTGGCTATTCAATATTCGAGCCTTACCTACCAGTGTTGTTAAGGCTGCTCCTCCCAAGTTGGTTAAATCAAGACAATTTCATCCACATATTGAGGTAAAATTATGCAATTAACAAAATTTACAGTCAAGTTTTGGCTTGGAAATATTATACACTAGGCCTAAATTGCATCCACACTCTTGGACGCAGAGTGGTAGTCCGGGTTTTTAGTTCGTCCTTGGAGACCTCCTGATTTCTGGGTCTGCCAACTTGTCATGCATGACAGGTAGTCTTACACCATACCTGCATGTGATTGATCGATCATTATCAAGGCAAAGGAATTTCATGATGTTTATCACTTTGATCTTATGACTGCCATCCCACTTTTCAGCCAGATGAAACCTAGCCAGTAATGGTTTGATAATCTGACCTTGAGGTTACATAATACTCAGCCTAATTATATTCACTCATGTTACCTCTTAATTAAAATATAAGGGCCATGTCCTAGTATACTAGACCAAGTTTGGTCCATTTGCCTGCATTCCGAGTCGCTCCTGATCAACTGGTTACGCCACAGGCGTGACCAGTGGAAGAGAGCAACAGGAATGTTCTATAGTATGCCGCCACACCCCCAAGTTACATAATATAGGCCTATTTCATGTAAATGACAATACTAGATGATGTATGTTTATTTACATTGACAATTTTATAACTGTATGAATGGACAGTCAATCATCAACTCTATTCAACAGTGGGATCAGAAGCTTAGCAGTGAATTGTATTAGCCCAGTGTTATAATCATAATAATCAGAGGGTGTCAACAAACTGTCCCTTATTTAGCACAGATTGAACTGAGGCCAAATTAACACAGAATTTATTAGCCCACTCATCTGTGATTTTCTCTTGTTCAAAGTCAGCTAAGCTCAGTAGTTTTTTCACAATAAAATTCAGCTGTGTCTGCTCAAGCTAATTTAATTGATCTCCCTCAGAAAAAACACATCGTTGATATACAGGCGGCCGATTAAGGTGCTGTCATTTGGAATACTTATGTCTTGCTTTAGGTTATTAGGTATGATACCAGGCAGAATTATTCCTGATCTAATTGACAAGCACCTTGATTGTATGATAAGATAGATTACAACAAAAAACAACCCACAGGCAGCCCTTAATGGCGCTCGGGATGGCGATCGTGGCTGTAGGTTCCATACTATTTAGGTTGACTGCATTATTCTTTTAGTAATCTGCTTGTGAATTTTCACCTGAGACACTCCTACAAAACCCAGTCAATGCAATGCAAAGGCCCAAAATTGCTCTCTAGGCTTTGGGGCCGGGGCTCTGTGCCGAACCCCGTTGGGTAGGCTTCCAGCGCCCCCCCAACCCCTCAGCTGGGTTTACTTAGGCGCTTTGGTAAAAGATGGCAGGGTCACAATCAAATGGGAGAAATTGACCCTGTAAATCATTCTCTTAGGAATCATTTCTATAGCATGTATCGCTAGAATTTCAATTTCTGATTTTTAAATGTGAGCTTTTTACCTTCAGCGCAGACAGCCACGTATAAATGTGATACCAAAATAACTAATTTGTTGTCTAGATTGCCGATGTGTAATGGAGACGGAAGTTTTAGGGATACACTTGTAATACATTGTGAACTGATAATTTGCTTGATTGATTGATGGTATTTATCCTCAAACACTTCGCCAGCAAAGTTCTTTTGTTGGACTTACCCTTGATTAATTAATTTCTATGTAAGTGTGAGGGGCAAACCCTATCAATCATTATGCATGTCTCAAAGTTGAATTGTCGTTTGCTGAGATTTCAAAAGTGAACATGTAAATGTGATAATTTTTGTACTAAATGTACTTTATAATTCGTTTAAATTTTAGGAAGACTGAAAACCAGATTTTAACTTCAAACCATGACTATGTAGTGCAAGGGTGTCCCAATTGGGGCCCATGGGCCAAATGTGGCCCACAACTAGCAAATTTAAGTGGCTCAATTGCCATCGTGACACTCTACAAACGGCGATAATTCATGCGGGGCGCAAATGTCCTGATAACTCATACCATGCAACATGGTCTGTTTTCCGAAAAAACTTACATGGATTGGCCTACAAATGAATAGAGAACAGAACTAGAGAACATCAGTCTGCAAGAAAAGGACACCAAAAAAATTCCCGCTTGTTGAATTAGTTCTCTACATCAAAAATAATTACAATACGCCCCTGAATGGTTGTGATTCTCCCGTTTTTATAAGCCGCCCTCTTATTCGCTCATTTGCTAATTTTCCGAATGTAATCAGTTTTGAAAAATCCTCATTCAGGACATGTGATTATTTGGATTAGTCAGTTCACTAGCCCCAAAAATTATTTCCTCATGCAATGTTCAAAATTATGAAGCAAAATATTTGTTATGGGGCCTCCTAGCGACTATCAATAATCACCAAGCATAACTACTCTTGGCCCACGGACATTTTCTAAACTGCAAATATAACCCATGGTAGGACAAGTTTGGGCACCTATGATGTAGTGATCACTATTGTTTATTGTTGGTTTGCCTGCAAACTATTTCTACCCTGACTGCATGCCTTCAGGTCAAATCTAGCCATAGTGGTCAATCAGGATTAACGATCCGATTGTGCCCTTCTCAGAGTTTTCTCCTCACAATAGATCAAGAAAAGCTTCGAGCATCGCTTTTTTTTATATATAATTTCCACTTATTCAGACAACACCAGGCCCTAAAAGTAATTCAATAGTGCCCAATGAGCAATCCCTCAGGTGATGAACAATTATTGCATGGTGTGGAATCCTTGAACCTTAGGAATTTATTCGAACAATGTATAAATGTGATTTTTTATGCAAGTGGGAGCAACTCTTTGTTAAGCGTGTGCATAAAATTGTTTACAATAGTTTTTCTCCTAATTCAAGGATTTGTATTCTACAGTTATTTATGTTGAAGCAAGCAAAGCAATTTATTAAATATAGGGCAGTTGCTGTGCCCACGTGTACGGGCGTAATTTTGTGTTAATAAATGTATGGCTGATTGTCTTTGTGACATCAGATTTTAAACCTTGGAACAGAAATAGCGGTAGTTCTCAAACTTGATACGCTGCTGTGCACATTCCTGCATAGTCAACAAAAAGTCATATTGTATGATTCCTATCTTCCAATTCGAAGCAGCTAATATTATTGTACATGATCTTCCTACATGAAGTTAAAATTCCGATGGCATGTGGTCCAACCAGTTTGCGTACGGAATTGTAGCATCTGTGTTTAATTCCTGGGTTATGCTTAGATGATAAACGTAATGCGGTCCCAATGAAATTATGGTTCATGAGAAAACAACTCCCAATTCATCATCGGATGTTAATTTTGCATAAGCCCATGTGACATACGCATAAAATGAGGGTTAGAAATGTCAATTTTTCAGAACAAATTAGAACTGGTATGGTGGTTATTATTCGCACTGCTTGTGGACATATGGTAGACGGTGAACATGATATGACCTCGCAACACAAACATAAAACCTCGTTAAACTTAGCTGCGTGCCTTGCAGCAAAATACAGCCAATCGTCAAAGCCCAGCATGATGGGCCGCAGCATGACTATCAACCTTTCACAAAAAGTTGTTCAATCCTGTAAACCACACTCAACCGGACGTTGACCCAAGCCTCATTAGCCTAAAATCCTCCCACAACTAAAAATATGCTATTCAAATGGTGGAAACCACTTATTCACTCACAAGTTGCAGTCAGAATAAATGTTTCTAAACAGATAAAATGAAAGATAATAAAATATACTATCTGTAATATCTATTGATAAAATTTTGCAAAGCTCTGAGACACAGTAATCATATAATTACTGATGATTATTCATTGATATTGTTTTGATCAGGTTACAAAATGATTTTGAGAGAACAGTTTTACACCTGTTTTGCCATGATGTTATTGCTGGATAAGCTTCAAGAAGTTGTAGTGATGTCATTCCACGAAGTCATTCAGAACATTAACAGAGTGTCATGAAAGCATTTTTGTCAAATTGCCATATAGTCAATTCCACTAGATGTTACAGTAACAGTCGGTGCACCTTGTTACAACAAGGACATGGCATATCAATCATGCTGGATATTATATCGGAGTTATCATAGCATTTTGGAAAACTTCTCGTTAGAACGTTATGTCACAACAGGTGGATAATGTTACACAAAATTGTTAAAACAAAAAAATTGGATATCAATATTGCTAGATATTATATTGGAGTTATGGGAACATTTTGGATAGCTTGTCGTTAGAGCGTTATGTCAAAACTTGCTGATAATGTTACAAAAAATAATTTTGTGAGGTGATGGGAATAACATTTTGAGGCGATGTTTTAAACACAATAATATGATATCTCCAATGAGCTGCGTTTCAGCCAGTCAACCCGATATCATACAACAATATCAGGGAGTATGCTCTTGAATGCAATTGCCCGATCACAACATTATCACGAGGTACAAAACATTTTAAAAACATTTTGCGTTTGCTGGGTACATGCATATAATGAGAGGTCCATGTGCAGTTGCCAAAAGTTATTTGTACAAAAAGTAGATGCAGGGTGAATTTTCAGGACTGTTATGGATAGAAACCAACCAGTAACCTAATTACCAATCTGATTGGACAGTTTTTTGGGTAGATGAGAGTAACTTACATGGTATAATAATCTTTACAGGATATGACAGTTGTAGGTCCAACGATGAGTTCAAAGTGTAACATCTGTAGTATGTCGAGTACGCCAGAACAACTAGGTCATACGGGAAGGAGTAACTGTTGCTATATTCCCCTCCTCTGAACTGTAGGGTATTGTTAGCAGAATTGACTGTTGCTAGCTTTTGATATGGTTGGTTATCATTGAACGTAGACAGAGGTAGCCAGTCTTCTTCTGACCACAACTGCCACCCAACTTTGACTTTCCCATGTTTGTCTGAATGACAGCTTAGACTAAGTCCATGTCCATGTACAACATATTGATATACATTCCGAGGTGAGTCACTGACTGAGTCAGCAGGCAGAACTTGAGGTCTCGTCAGCGTCTGGAAACCTACACAGTCTATAAGAGCTTTACATTCTAACACCACTAAATATCCTAAACCTGTAATAGAAAAACACGACATTAAGATTTTGTAACTCTGTACTCCATACAATGAACTGATATTTGCTTGGCTCTATTTCTGCTTCATTTCCGATCCAAAGCCCGAAAGAAATCACCAACATGACATCTAAATAGGACAGTGATCTGTGGCAATGGTAAAATAAGATTCCAAACCACCATACAATATCACCTCTTTGAATGAATTGAAATAAATGAGAGAGGATCATACATTAATCTGATATAGTGACAGTATCCAAACCTATGCAGTAATCGATGAACCAAGTTTACTAACTTACCTATAATGAGAGCATATACGTAGAGTATAGAATCCATTGTCAACTCGCCTTCATAGATAGGCGTATGACAGTCAAGAAGAATGATTTCAGAATACTGCTCACAAGTTGAAGCAGTGCGTGACAAGATTTCAAACGGCGACGCGAACACACAGTGCATTGCGAGAAACTTTACAAACAACTTTAGGGTTGTTAAATGCTAACATTTAATTTTACAGCTCACACCCTCAAGATGGCTCATGGGATTACAAATAACCTGATATGACGTAGAAAATATATAGATATTGAGAATACTCAATTACTACCAGGTTGAAGTAATAAGCAAGAGATGCGTTGTGCTATGCTGATCTGTTTTCTCAGAAAAGAAGCTATAGAAGTTATCAGGAGAATGATTGAGAAAAGACTATTCCTGAGCTATTGAGCTCTAAAGGTCATAGTTGAATATATGATAAATGGGTAAATGATTGTTCTTCGGAGAATTAACGAAATTATTTACCTCAGTTTGTACGAGAGCAAAATGATTGCTATCAACAGAAACTTTAAAGGAGTGATTAATTTAATTTTGGAGAAAGTTTTCAACCACTTTCTCATAGCAATTTTATAACCAGTATAATCACTGTCATTTTACCCAAGGTATTCAAATCCATGTTCTCTATGTCCTTATTTACTGGGCCTGTGGTGTCGTTGTTGAGGTGCTGTAAAAGTTTTGGTTTTATATCACGATCATTGTCAATACATTTATCACGAAATTAGATGTTTAACTTTCTCCCTTTGGAAAACTTGGTTATGCATACACACGGATGCTGGGGACTGGAACAATCAACCTTGAAAGCTGCCCTATGCGTTTTGTCTATGGCTCCCCCAGTGGGACTCGACCCACAATTCCTGCTATATTACCGAAGTGTTCATCAAATTTATAGCATCATGATACCAAAGGTTGTTCTATTGTGTAAGTGAAGTTAATTTAACTTTAATTTATTTGGAAAAGTTTGGTAATGAACAATATATGGAAGTGACAGCTCATTGGGCTTTCACAGAACCCCACCTTTACATCATAGATTTGCAAAGGAGACAATTTCTATCACTGAACATAATTTTTACCCAGAGGTTATATGGATTTTAAAGAATCTTGCATATCTATTGCAGCACTAGCTGCCTAACTACAGTTTGCTTTTGGCTTTCAGTAGTGGTTATATAGAATGGTTGGTATATATATAACATAAATGTAAAACAAAAGCCATCAATAGCAACATAAATATCTTCCAAATTATGGCAGGTCCATTTAGATTATTAATTTACTCGTATTAGTTCTAGTCAGATATAAGTCGCATTTGAATTTTGATTTGCATGTTTGCAATATTATGGAGATCTTGATCATCAGTTTAGCAAAATTCACTGATCCATGATGACATTTCAACAGTAGAAACTGGAAAATGATTCTAAGCCAAATGATCCAACGCATGTGTTGGCCAGGTCTGCCCAATAATGAGTAGCATGAACAGTGGATGTACAATTCTAGCTAGCGATGATCGTTTTGTATATAGGTAAGCTGTTATTCCAACAGAATAATAACAGAATGAGCAACAGTAAATAAAGGCAGCAACAAAAAAATATAGTGAGAGAATAACGATAGAACAGTGTAGAAAAAAGGCACTTCTAGGATTCTTTACCATGATTTGTTGCGTCAAAGCGAACGCATTAACTGACAAAATTTAATATTCTGCACCTATGACAGATAACATTATTATGCTTGATTATTGAAGGTAATGGAAAAGATTTACAACAGAAACAGTTATAAATATATAGAACTTCCTGTTCAGAACACAAAACTCTTGGGTTACAATGAACAGCAGACTAACTACAACTAGGTAAGAGAGATAGGATTATACTCACTACTAACTCAATACAAATTGAAGAGCGTGAAGAAGACACTGCTCATGATAACAAACTAAACAAAATATCAAAAATAAACCCGACCTCCACTGTGGTGTAGTGATAGGACACATACAAATAAATAATAACAGTTAAGCTGACAAAGATTAAGTAATTGATAGGGCTGGAGTTACAAACAACTTGACTGGTTCACATATGAATTTACTATAAACTGATTGATTATAGTCATGAGATCGGCGACAGCATGTAGGTTCATAGTCGAGATTCTGAGAGTAAAAAACATTATTTAAGTGTGGGAGAGCCACTCCCCGGACTCGTACATATTAAATACTGCAGCAGTAGCGGGCTGTTGCTGAGTGCAAGGGCTATAAATACCTGGGTAGTAACCTAGTGCTGATTGGTTGGCTGGGGCCAGCTGTGATGTACTCTGATTGGCCGGACTTGTTGGAGAGACCGGTTGATTGGCTTGTGGTAAGTAGTGAGCTTGACCGTAGTAAGGAAAGTACGGAGATTGATATGTGCCAACTACAAACAGACAGACATGTTGGACTCGTGGTTGTCACGGGATATTGGCCAGTGCTGTGACAAAATGGATAAAATTAAACAAAATGGCTTTTCTGGCGTTACTGGAATGACCATCTTAACTATAAACAATAAATAAAGAATTTATATTACGTTTATGATCTTAAAAAATGGGTACCAATGTATTTGTATCGATGTGGCTAAGCGGAGAATTGACTGGCATGTGAGCAAGGGACTATCCTGCCAAAATGGTTGTGAAACCGATCCGAGGTTAGGGTCGGACAAAACAAATCAATACCAATTTATACAGAAAAGCAGAGTGCAGGGATGAGAGTTACAGTGATGACACTTACACTGTGTGGGGAAGGCAGTGAATGCTGTTGGCATCACACTGTGAGGTCTCAGGGTACATGCTGTCGTGGCAGCCTGCTGAGGATTCAGTGTTGTGAATGTTGTGTTTGTACCTTTCAATGACAAAACAATACTGTAGTTATCTAATGCCTTCCAATGTCAATTAAAGTGTTTAGGAAAGCAAAGAACAACATATGAAAGTAATCTCATAGCAATGGTCAAAAAAAAGATTAATCTTCTCGCACATTGAAATTATTGAATGACATAACCAATTTCATAATGCAAAAACCCAGGGTCTAGAAGGGTCTACAGTATTTTTATCGCCCCTGTTACAGGTTTCCACTTAAATATCTTTGACTAGGCTACCTTTAACCAATACTGTATTAATATCATTTCTGGTGTAAGTATAGCAGCCTGTTACCTGTCCGAGGCAAGGCAAGGACTACTGCTATACTGTGAGTGGATCATCATTTCAATGTCAATCTCTAACAGGGGGGATAACAGACTCTAGACCTTTCTAGACCCTTGGTTATGTACTTTAAAATCGGTTCAATCATTCAATAACATCTTTGTGGGAGTAAATTTAATTTTATCGTTCATTGCTTTGAGATTGCTTTAATATGAATAGTGGTTGTTTTTTGCTTTCCTAGACACTTTTAGAAGTAAAATTCCACTTGACTTTATATAGATTAGCATGAAAAAGTGACTCCAGAATAAACTGTTAAACATTTTCACTTTGACTTGACTCATCACAAGTTATATAATGGGTATTGACTACTGAAATCCCACAATGAACCCAAATCTTTTATGAAAAACTAAACTCTTTCAATTGTGTGCAAATTACAATTACAATAGCAGCACAGAATGTACTTCGTACTGACCGGTAGTAGTTGAGGGGTTTGTACTGACCGGTATTAGTAGAGGGGTCTGTACTGACCTGTATTAGTCGAGGGGTTGGTAGTTCTGATGATGTTACTGGATGAGTTGGCTGCCTGTGAGGCCACATCTCTGATAGCGGAGTCAGGTGACAGGAAGGAGCCGCCATGCTGCTGTAAAGGCTGAGCAAATGTCAGCAGGGTGTCCTGACCAGGCAGTGAAAAGTTGGGAGCTATCGGCGTAGAGTGAGGCCGTCCAGCGACACTGACTGTTATCTACAACAAGTGTACCAACAAATCTGGTCATATATTCTACAGCAGACAAAGGAATCCCTGTAGCCTACTGTTACTACTAACATACAAATAAGATGGCTCCAATCTGCCCGACCACTCCGTAGTTAATATTTGAGGGAAATACTTTACAATCTACGGGCAAATCATGATAACCATTATACATATAAATATAACATAAATAGTGGTCTGTCAAGATTTTTTGTTACTTGTTCTTGTCAAACTTCTTAGGGCCAAAACTAAATTTGGGAATCAAAGGGTATCTCAAGAGTCATTAGCACTAACCATAGATCTGGGCAGAGCTTGAGTGATAGGAACACTACTACAATCCCTGAGAGCAGCAAACGGAGTGAGACCATGCTGAGACCCGTGTGGAGCCAGGCTGCCGGCAGGCGGTGTTTTACTGTTGCACGCTGTTATAAGGTGGAAGTATTTCTTATTACGCGACGATTCAGCGGACTTCTTTCTCTCCTTACAGCCGGTCACATTGAAATCTCCCTTTGAAAATGGGCCCTAAAAAAAACCAACGTCAGAAGTAAATGAAATGACTTTGTGAGAGCGCGCATGGAAGACACTAAAGTTTACAGTGCAAACATTTTCTTCTAGGAATGACCCATAAAAAATGCAACATCATCAAAACATATCATGGTATGGCTTTGTGCGCTATATAGATTTTGTCAATAAAAATCTGCAGTGTTAAGAAGATTTCTGGAACTGTTTGTATGTAGAGATTATCAAGCCATTTTTAAAAAGTGGTAGCAGCCATTGTCATCAGTTCGACGATTGTGATGCACAAACAGGCTCTGGGAAACAGAGCAGAAACGTGAATTAAATTGCGTGATATACCAACCTGAAACTGGTCCGCTATAGACCAATAAAATCCGCGTCCGTTCGGAGCTCTGTCTCCCTTCACAAAACATTTCATCAGACTCAGGTTGTGTCTCACACTGGTAATAAAAGACACAATGTGTGTGTCAATGTCAGCCTTGATTTGAGATTGAAAAACACTCTGTTATCTAGTGAAGAGCAGATGCCTGCCAATCTGATACAGCAGCTTTAAGATCAAGAAAAGGGACAGAACTCAGACTGCTCTGACATGACCAAAGTAAATGCTGTTTGATGATCAAAGGAGTTGATGCCATGCTCACCCTGTCTGTACAGTCATTGGGAAATTGAAAATTATCAGAATTATTATTAGACCAGAAAACAAGTTCTGCGAGAGATATTATTTTATTAAAACTACCCACCCACCATATCAACACCGTAGGAACATCAGCAATACCTGCCATGATATTTCCTATTTTCAGGCCATAAATTGTGTTTACTTATATCTTAATTGTTCATGTGTCACTTTGATGTCTACATTTTCAGATAGCTCATTGGTCGTGCAGGTACATTGTTACTTTCTACCTGTATATCATCAATTTTAGAGCCAGGTAAACAAATGAAAGCATACCTGTTGCGCCAGGAGCGTTCATTAGCTTCAGTAAAATAAGGGTATTTACTCATCAGCCACTGATATATATCTGCTATCAGCATTCTCTTCTCATCACAGCTTAGTATAGCCTGTAAATATGGAATTTCAAATGAAGGGGCTTAACCTGCAGTCTTCAGTTCGATAAGTTTTACAGTCTGACCCTGACCATTTCAGCGGGCTATAATATATGATTATATAGTTGGGAGTTGTCCTCAGAACAACGAGTTCATTGCTCAGTTGTTCATTGCTCAGAAGGTTTAGTTCATTGCTCAGAATACCTACGCATTCACAACTCCCTATTTGTCAGCATTGTTGATAAAACTTAGGCAGCTTCTTCTTCAAGACAAAAGTAGGCAATAAACTGTCCTGAATTGAGGTGCTGCAGAGCTGTTGAAAATTTTCCCCAATGACTCAAGTTTCTGTTTGTTCCGATCACATGACGATTACATGGATGCATAGAATACGGACATGCTTGTGATGTATCGTTATTCTGTATATACTAACCATAGCAATGAGCTCTACGTAAGGTGCAGTAGGCTTGTTCTCTTCACTAGGGCTAGTGAGAGACTCTGTGGGGGATTTCCTCTTCCTGTCTGATGACTTAGACTGAGATCCCTTATGACGTGGCTCAGAGCGTGAAGTGGGTATGGATAGAGCGGCAGTCACTCCTTCAGAGAGTAGATCATTAGCTTGAGCTGGTGTTGCTATAGCTACATGTTGAGGGATACCAACAGGGTAGGTTTGAGTTACTCCTGTGGGAAAACAACTTTAGTTCAGTTATATGATACTTTATCATACATGCTCAACACTCTACTCAGGTAGGTGGTAGTTATATTTCATAATAGACAATCACCTACACCAAATAACCTCAGTCCTCAGAGGCCCGCTACACTTTAATACAACTAGAGAAAGCATATTTACTGATATGAGAATGCAGTGAACTCAAACATTTCAAACAATTCAGTTGGACTGAGATGCATGGTCTACTGTTTACTGGCCCTGATGGCAAGAACAGTTCCCACAATACTCATCTACCTTCAGTCAAATTAACCTACAGTTAAATTAATGAAGGAGGAAACATGTATTACCTTGTGCTGAGACCTGAGAGTTGAAGGTTGGGTACATTACTCCGTTCCAGGCCATACCCTGTTGAGCAGCGGGATATGTGTATACATGATTGGATGTAGTGTATGGTACAGATAATATGTGATCCATACTCATAGACTGAGAGTGATGACTGCTAACAGCATGAGAGTAAGGGGCCTTTTCATCATCCCTCCTTACTCGCTTCCTCGGTAAGAGATGAGGCAAGTCTAAAGGCTCTAACGGACTGCTGAAGTGAATATAATAGCCTTAAGAGTGTACCATGCACAGATAAATTATTTGCACTGAGCCTATGAATCTGAGGTTTACTGAAGGAATGCCGTATAGCAAAAAATTGAACAAGTATGATATCTGCCGCAAGAGCCATATATTTTTTATTGAAATTATGATCCAACGAAAAAAATTCCGTAAAATATGTACACACCTTGCATTGTCTGTCTGATCAAAGAATCTCTTATATGGAGTTGTGTCCACACTACTAGCGTGGCTGTCATTCAGAGAATCAGTCTCCTCCCCAGCGTCAGTGCTGATCATAGGGGCACCTGCTGCTGCTGACAGTGTGTCTGTTGTAGGCGATAATGTCGGTGAGATGGCAGGTGAATCATGTGACACGCTTCGCCCACTCTCACCTGACAGTGAGGCTATACCTGATGACACTATGTCTTGTCTTATCGCCGCCATCAGTTCGGTAGAGTTACAGCATATATGTGAGGCTGTAATATCCATATATCATATATAGAGAGTTTTACCAACAAATTAGATAAGTAAGATTATCTTGCAGGGTTGACAAAGGAGGGTGTTTCACTGAGTGATTACACTAGTGGACATGTTTTGACAGCCTATTGTCATTGACATTCACTTGCACACCGTTGTATCGGCTGCCGACGAAATGGCAATATGCAGATTCAAAACATCATTATCTCACATCTTCTTTGGTAAACAGATATGGTTTCAGAACGATAGCAAAGGAAGTTATCATTGCTAAAACAGGGCATGTTTATAACGTTCCCACAATGCAACTTAAAATTGGAAGTCTGGGTAGGATCAGATCAACCTGATTTCACAGTAAAATTACGAAAACTGCTTTAGATAGGGAAACTCTTCGGCACATCACAAAGAGGATAAGGTTATTCTTAATTTCACACAAAGCAGAAGCAGGGCTGAGCAGACTGTTATAACTGACCAATGTTCCGTTCAAGTGTGAACCGTTTCAAAACAAAGAAGATAATCCGTCATCCACTATTGTTCAAAGCAGGAGGGTGGGAGAGGGTGGAAAGTGGACTGCTTGATTTAAAATTTATCAAAAGTATGTTACTAATATTTTCACGAGGTGGATGAGATGAGATGAAAGAACCAACTTGGCAGCTTGCCTAGTGTTATCAAAATAGCCAACATCAGCAGCGCGGAAGCCATACATGGATTAGCAGCATTTTGGCACAGATTTAGTAAGGGAATTGGATGGCCAATAAAAACTAGGAAAACACAGCAAATGTATACACGAATATTCTGCAACCTACCGTTCAGGTTTGATACACCACTAAAAACAATTCATCATTTTAGTCCATAATAACTCAAGCAATCATATGGCTCATGGGACACGAAATCCAGTCTTTACTGAGTTTAAGACCCAAAGTTCCTGGCAATGCATTGTATAGCAGCTGTTCATCCTTTGGTGGTCAAGATATGTCACAATCAGAGGTGCTTAGGGTCATGTAGAGTTTTCAGATTTTGAAAAATGGGATAGGGGTAACCACACAAACGACTGCTCATTGTAAGGTTACCAGCCAAGACCTTCTGGCATTATTGAGGTTAAAGCAAGGAGATAATTTCTTATAGATTAGCATAAAAAAAATCTGACCTCTGCAACAACTGCTCTAAAGCAGCGCTTTTCGTTAAATAAGGGTGCAGCAAAATATTATTTCGTGCACTGACCTTCGCTGTTTGTGTCGAATGTGACAGCTGAAGATGTCATGGCTGAGGTCGCTCCGTCATGTGTCACAGAGTGACAGTGTGGGTCTATCTCACTGTCATCAGGTACTTCATTCTTACAGTTAGTCATAACTCCGCTCACTATCGAGTTTATGTCATTTATTGATGGCATTATCGATCTGTAACAATACAAGCATGAAAGTTCACCATAAAGTGAAAGTTCAAAGATCAGGATGAAATCTGCTGTCCAAAGCAACAGATGTTACACATCGCCATATTTATCAGCTCAGATAAGTTAGTTAAATAACATCAGCCATCGCTGGAGACAAACACTTACCTCCGCTAATATTGTAGTGGGTAGTGGCTTCGGTTTCTTAAGCCTGTCAAGTCGATACAAAATCATGCATAGGTCCCAAAAATAAATGTAACGTACCTTGACGCAGCTAGTGTGTTGTTGAATTGTGGATAGAAATGGCCAGCATAGTGATCAGGAAACACAGGGGGTAGCAGTTTAGACCATGGTTCTAAATTGTCAGACGGAGTGTACGACTTGACGCGCTCCTGCATCGCTGGCTCTAGGGAGGGTAGAGGGATAAGGCCCGGAGCAGGCTCAAGCGGTGGCGGTGTTGTGTGTAGAGAAGCAGTAGTAGTCCGGAGAATATCATCTAGGATTTGGAGCGATGACATATCCTGTTGTATACTATGGTTCCTCAATCGATCACCCATTCTAAATTTCCTAAAATTAACAAACCATAATATGATTATGGCACTGTTTACAGTTTGCTTGGGCATTAACCCATAACCAACACCGCAAAAATGCAAGACATCAGAACTAACCAGTTCCAAACTATAAACATGATCAGGTAGCAATTGCACTTTGTGTTAACCTTCATAAAGTACACAAAAACTGAATTCTAGCTCTACATAGGATATGCATAAAATTAAGAGACACCTTACCAAGAGGCATGGCAGTTCATGGTATCACCATAGTGGAGTAATGAGTCAATCCACTGTGACGTATACCACCGATGAGGCATTGTAATGCTTTCTCCTCCAACAACAACTGTAAGTTAGAGTAACACAGCCTCCCACTTCACTGAATCACTGATAGAATACTGAGTGTTAGCCTTAGCTGTAGTGTTCTGGTATCAGACTATAAGTTTAATGACAGTATAACAGCCTACAGTTAAAGCTGACAGGCAGCTAATAATAATATAAAGCATACCTATATGCTGGGGATGCTGTCCACTGAGAGGTTACGGTAGCTCCGGGATTCTCTGATTTATCTGTAAGCTGAGCAGTAAGCCACTTGTGATATGCTTTCAGGCTTCATGTATGGCTGTCACTTGAGCTTCTACTGGGTAATCTATGTGACCTAAACGAGCACTAAGTTAACTGAAAGCTCAGCCTTCATCTTGGTCCAGGCATGGTCTTCTATTCTGATTGGCCAATTAATGCCGAGGCTTTCACAAGTAAATCAAGCCGCTTTTTTTCCGGGGACTCGTCAAATGAAGGGTAGCTGACTAATCAACAAACCCGGCGCAGGGTTTAGTTGAGCAGACCATTATACTTTGAGTATAATTGACAAAGCTGGGTAAGGTCTAAATTAAAGGGACACAACAAAATAAATATTCATTTAAATTCAATCCTGGGAAAATGCATGGTGTTGTTTTCGCTACAGCTACATTCTCTCAATAAATAAATTCCTGCAATAAACTGGATCATGTCTAATCCCATTTTCGTCATCATACTTCATGTTCTTTTAGCAATCCGGACAAGGGAAGAGAGGACTTAATTTGAACCATAAACACAGCCTACTATCTTTTAACTAATACTTTTGATAATAATCGTGACAAGAACAATAATTTTATATATATATATATATATATATCATTTTCTATTTCTATAAAGCCATATATAACTTACTTTCCCATTTCTAGAACATCGTCATTTATTTGTGTATAGCCTAACCCCTTTTTTGTGTGCGTATTTAGCTGTGTGTAGAGGTCAACAAGTTACTTTTTAACTACTTTGTTATCTGTAAACTTTCTAGAAAACCTCTTTAAACAAATAAATAAATATACTTATAAAAATAAATAAATAATTTTTAAAATGTAAATAGTTAAAGTTTTTATATGTGAATGGTATTGGTGTGAAGTGTGAACTGAATATCTTCTTAAGAATAAAACTATCTCCTAGTTCTGTTTTTATTGAGTAACATAAAAAAATATATCAGGCCAACCTACAGGTTCTAATAACTGAAGTAGTAAGCAGATTATCAGCAAAACAGGCAAATAAACAAGAGTTACAGTGGAGTTGTTTCCTGCTAGTGTTCATCTTATCCATAAAACCTTACAGTATAAATGGAGAGATATAGTTAGATCAAATTTGACAGTTTAAAATTGAGTGACCCAGTTGCCATTCAGAGCTATGTAAATGTTTTCATTAGCAATCTAGAGTCACACAATCACGGTCGGTTTACTAAAGAACTGACCCTGCTACTCCAGTCCATCAACTACCTATGCCAACCACCTGAAAGCTCAATATTGGTCCATACTAATTAGCCAAGTGTTGGCTCTGATTGGTAGGATTGCTGAGAAAGCCAATGGAGGGTTATTATGGTACTTTTATGAAAGGAAATTATGATAACTGTGACAAATCGCAAAAGATCTGTATTGAGTTGTCATGCAAGCGCTCTACCAATTGCGCCATTACTCAATTTACAGAGCCAAAAATCATTCCAATCCGAATCCTAAATAACCAAGGTAGAATTTTAATTGAAACAGCAAAAATTGTTCTCCAATTGTTGCTTGCGGTCCTGGTCTGATATTGATACCGATATTTTTTCCTAATTGAAACACCAAAAGAACAAGGGGTTCGAGCCAAAGTGATACCAACAATTTCGCTCTAATACCTTGCTCCTTCTAATTATGCCGTCATGTTTCCCACGCGTACCATGCTCCCAGACTGGAAGTAGATGCAGTAACAGTTGTAAGTGGAAGAGGTCTTCCATAAGTCAAGAGGCCACGGTATGATGGGTAAGGTACCACACATAGATAGGGGAGGTGGTGTGGGATGGACATGGCACTGATATGTTGTTTCTACCGCTCAGAAAAGTCTGCTGACAAACAAAGCGCTCATGCTGAATCAATTGTACATGAAGAACAAGAAGCATAGGAGGTATCTGGAGTTACACATGCAATCTGTATCACTTTGCTAATGTCCATGATGATTCACCACCCCCAAAACATGTTTTGGGGGTGGTGAATCATCATGGACATTAGCAAAGTGATTTCAACCACTATCTCCCCCACCATGTTTTAAACATGGTGAGGGAGAAAGTGGTTGAAATCACTCTTGGCTCTATCATTACTATAATGATAATAATATAAAATTTCCAGCCACAATCAATCAGTGTAAGTAATGATATTATTAACTATAATTTATTAATTAATTAAGTATAATTTGTCCAAGGTGTAAAGTGTTTTACTCCAGACCATGATTTGTCACTACTAATTTAAAGAAACTTTTTTGTTCATATGATGTCAGTGCCAGCCCCTTTCATAAGTCATTTGCCACATAAAATCAGCCTGATTCAGGATGTAGTAGCTGTGTGGTTGTAGTAGGACCTGCCCTGTTAACTGTGACATTTGAGGTGAGATTTAAGAGGAAGATAACTGTTGTTAACAACCAAAATCTCACCCATTTCATGCCATGTGCTTTATTTCTCACAGCATAGTGGTTTCAGTTTGTTGTGACCAATCATAGTTACCAACAAGGAAAAGAAGCTGTATGATTGGCTAAGCAATTATTGAGTAATTTGAACACCAATTCTGGTGAATAAGAGTTGGCTGCTCTCTCTTTAGCGTTAGTTAACTCCCAAACTGAAGAAATATCAAATCGAAATGTGTCAAAAGTGTTACCACAATGCAATTTTGACATAAAGATCAGATCCAGAAAAAGTCTTATATTTTTTCATACATTCAGTCACCCTGAGAATTACAGGAGAGAGATTGGAATACCCAATTTCTCATGTACAATACTGTACGATACAACAGTATTTGAAGTATCAAGAGCTATGATATAGGCAATGTTTAGGCTCGTCGGCTAGCTATTATTCGAGCAACAATCATACGCAGCATTGTATTACAACTAATACTGCTCTGATTATTCTGAATATCTCTCAAAAGCAAGAGATACAGACTCAAATGGAACATTCTCTAAATGTACATAACTCCTTTTCAATCAGGGCAGATTTATCTGTAACATTAGCTACACAATGACCTGACCTATCAATACCCCTCAGATGCTTCAGAATATTTGTGTACAAACGAACACCATTGGGCTAGAGAAGTGGGGGGACCACAAAAAATTTACTCAGCCATTATATTGTTCAGCGTTGGTTGAAAGATACTGTAAAGAGAAACAGGCACTTGGGGTTAAAATGACATGTGTGTGTTTTATTGTCGTGTAGTGATGATGTATTAATGCTCGATACGGATAAGACAGAAAAAAGAATACCAGTGATCTGCTGGTTAATGTAATAATTAAAGATGTAAGTTTATCAGCATTTCGGCTTTGTCAAACATTGAAACAAGTGATCATTTTTTTTCTTAGTGAGAGATATTGTGGCAGCTGAGTCAGCTGCTGTCAGTGAAAGTGATAAAATCGTTATCATAAAACCAATATTACAAATAGTACTTAAAGAAAAACAGATGTTATATAAGGAGAGAACACATCACAAAACACAAAAATTCAATGCAGTTAATCCTATGGGAATGTTGCCACTGATCACTGATCACCTGTGGTGTTAAGAGTTGACTCTGGCTCCGCCTTTAGTAGCCTATCTTCCTCAGGTACGTTATCGGGTTCTACATAAGGGACGGCGCAGTGACACCCGATTGAGAGGTCAGTAACTACCACAGGCTCATAAAGGCTTCTTCCTCTCTTGCACCTTCCTGTTTCTCTCAGTATAACACGAGAAGTTATCTGCTGCTCAGCCCTACCTACTATGTCTCCTGTGGTGAGCATACGACAGTCCCTGGTCACTGACGGGCAGCACGGGTAGTTTGTCAGGGCAGCAGGGTAGATACGTCTTACTTGTGTTAAATCCAGGTTCGACTTCAGTGTCTGCTCATACCTAAATAGGAAATAAATATATCGATTATGGTTGGGATTTGGGGTATATTTGGTGTACAAATAAGCCATAAGGATTCTAAATAAAATTGAGACTATAGATAGGGCTTTTTGAATAACCAAACAAAGATCTTGTTTCTGTTCACATGAACATATGCAACACAAATAATTCGGAATCATAGAGGCAGCTGAGAGTGTCAAAAATTGGGAAAGTAAATGACATTACCCAAAGCCAGTATCATATTCGGGCATATGCTAATGGTACGTAATAATTTTAGGAGTTGTCCCTTCTTGTTTATTGAAAGCGCAACTCACAGCAATGTGTTTTGTCTATGGCACAACTCCTAGTACAGCAAACAACCAGGATCCATTTATATTGACCTTCACTTATGCTTTATATTAGATGAAACAAGAGAGTAATAATGTCATATGATACGTCCTATGTTCTGGTCCTTGCCATTAGTAACAATAAGAGTCTATGATTTGAGGAGTAAAAGTTTACTGGCTAACGATTCATGATCATGATTAGACACATATAAATTAAACCTGTAGGTTGTGACTATTATAAGTGTTCTAAGTACCTATGACAGACAATATAAGTACTTTACCAGGATCGCACAGCTCTTTGTCTGAGTAGAGGTGAGTTTCTCTTCTCTTCATCAGAGGCAGCACAATCTGATGAGTTCCTCCACTCCTTCACCTTCAGCTTTCTCAGACTCAGATGTTTATAAGATGAGTAGCTGCCTGTAGCTAACAGGGCAGACTTATACTGCCGCTTCAGTATATTCTTATTAGGCTGCCGCGCACACTGTTTAGCAGAGACGATCCCACTGAGGAATACAGTCGCTACAAAAGCTGCCAGTAATAACTTCATGCTGACTTTTAATATGGTGGTTGTACAAACTCAAGATGATGGTAAGATATTGAAAGTGTTGAATGCTAACCATGGCATTTTATACCAAAAAATTAGAGGAAGTCGTATAAATTTTTATTGGTCTGTCAATTTTATCCTTGTGTGAATCACTCGTTATTATTATCAACATCTGGATAACTCCGAGGCTTGGTATGTATTCCATGCTGACCAAAAAATAAAAATAAAGTTTCATTGGTCAACTGAAATATGCAATCTAATTCCCAAATGAGCAGCCTGAATATGTTTAAACAAAGTGTTGATTAGAAAGGGTCAAAGAAATGAGGGTTGCCTTATTTTCTAATAAGTTGGGTTAGATTACCTGAATCTTTTATACGATAAGGATAAGAGCAGTTATCCGGGCATCCATCTGCCCTTATTAATATATGTAATTATACATATGACCATATGCATACATTCAGCTGGTCTGTAAAAGGATATATATACATATACGGAGGTTTTAAAATAAAACAACAAGAACAATAAAAAAATTTTAAGTCAGTCTAATTTAAATCAAGTGTAAAGGGAGACCTGTATAGTTGAGACAGCTTGATAATTTGGCTAAAAGATGAAATAATTTACATTTCTTTAGATATTTCTCTTTTAATGGGACAAGCCTCAAACCTATCAATTAATATAAACAATTACGGTTATTTTGTGGAAGAGCAGCGGTGACAACCATAGTGTGTTATATCTTCATCTAATCAGTCAGTTACAATTGGATTTTGAGTTTGAGCAGCTTTTCAAACCAATTTGATGTCATTTCTTCTTTAAAAATTTGATTTCGATGTTGTGCGATTGAATCTAGCTATTTAAAACAATGAAATACGAAAGAATTCCATAACGTTGATGAAATCACAATGCTTTATAAATTGTCAACCAATGAGAATAACCGAGCAGCAGCAATGCGCAATGTTTTCAAATGACCTTGCCAAATCCTCCAAATGGAAGTGCACCTGAAATCATAAACCATATATGTGTCCGGGTGCGAACAATGAGAAAACCCCTTATTATTTCTTAGCCCTGACATTCCTTTCTGCCATTAGCATTAGTATTTGTTCCCCTTTGCATGTTTGGAACGATTCAATTGGACAGTATTTTGCTGACTATGCTTGTAATTCGCCTTATCCCTCGTAATTTCCTTAACCATGCATGGTGCTAACACTGGTTCAGGAAACAGATTAAGTACTATGACTCGGCAATTTTTATCCAATCTATTGTACAAGAGAGATTTAAACTAACAGGCTGGTTCCGGTTTAATTGCACCAAGCTTCTTGCTGGAACCAGCATGATGCCGATGAATTTATTTTTAACCGCAAACAAACTAATGTTGAAATGAAAAATGTGATCTTTTTCTAAAGGTTTTTAATCCTTTTCCGTTATTATCTTGCTAATATATTGTTCACATACCCTAAAAAAGGTTCTTGATGAAAGGTATCATTTGTAATGGGAGGTATTTAAAAGACACAATAAAAGCGCCGTCTTCATTCTCCACATTTTATCTTCATATCAACATCAATATTTTACCCTGAGAAGCTCTACATGGTTGTTAATATTCTTAAGCAACTGAATTTTTTGAGTTTGTTGGCCCAAGATGTGCCCGAGCTACCAACAAATTTAGAAAATAAAGTACTGCCTGAACCTAAGGCAAAACTACTTGGGTGCTATTCTTCAAGATGTGTGAAACCCCTTTATTTCAGCCAATGTGTTCACCGAAATTCCTCCGTCCTTGATTCTTATGAATATTTCTTCAATTGAAATCACTCATCTAGCAATTGGCATGCTGAGAGTTTAAGACAGTTTTGTTTGATTTATTTCCTAGTGTCAGTTCGTTCAGGTTCACTGTGGATCAATGTGGACCACCAGAACTGGTGATGGTGATTCACGTTGCAGGGTGGTCCATTCAAGACTTACTCTCATTAAATCAATTTATTAAATCAATTATCATCTTAGACTCTAATTCTTTCTTTGTCAAAATTCTAGGAGCTGCCAATATTCGCATACCCTACTATAAAGTTTTGGATAAAAGGCATCATACAAAAAATGCAGTATTTTAATACAATCATCCGTTTTCACACACAAAAAAAGGGAATTGGTCATCCTCAACAATGTCTCTCGTCATATAAATCAATATAATTTTATTTTCCCACGCTGGCAGGTTGAACTCATTCATCTTTTTCCTCATACCAGGTTTTCACTTTGCAATCAGATCAATGCAGACCACCTAGGCTGCTGCCGTATATGGTTCACACTGACATAGACACGGCCTGGTCTGTACACATGGTACGCTGACTTTTCCTCATTCTTCATCCAAAATTTGAATCACAACTTCAAGGTGGAACAATAGGCAAAACCCGACCTGTTCCACTGTAATAAAATTGATTATTAATAATCAGTGTAAAATCCCATACCAGTTGAGAGCTACACTGTATGGGATTTTACACTGATTATTAATAATCAATTTTATTACAGTGGAACAGGTCGCCGCTTTTGCCTGTTCTCTGTGATAATTATATTTGACCAGATAATCAGATAATCAAATCCATATTTCCACCATTAAGCTTCTATTCCATTACTGTTGACACTTAGTTTTATCAATGACAGGGAGTTCATTGGTGTTATAGTCAAAGCTTCATCTGTACTGTATTTTTTAGAGATTAACACTCTGCTAAAATGATGGATATAAAACAAGAAAGGTATTGAGAATAAAACATCATTAATATTAATATAATCTAGAGGTTAGGGTAATAGATTCATTAAACTCAGATCAAGCAAATCAACTAAGATATCAGGAAGTGCAGAATACTGCGTAGAAATTTTTTCTGATAAAGCATAAATTCTGCCAAAATATATATATATCAAATTTATTTTGGATAATACTCACAATAAAAAGCAAGCATGCAGGCTAAAACACAAGGGATCAATATAATCCAGATTAATCCAGATTTAAGTAGGCCGAGCAAATCAACAAGTTATTAGGAAGTGCAGAATACAGCGCAGAATTTTTCTGATGGTCATAGAATTAAATTAAGCATAACTCATTCATCAATTATCAACCTATGTAGACTACCTGTAGTTGGACACAATAATCTGCCATTTTTTGCCATAATAGCAGTTTATCAGTAATATTATTTTGCTTTCCCGCTAAAGTAATATCCGAACTCCAGTTGTGCTCTGACTTGCCTTTAAACCGCGAGCAAAAGAACCGGCCTCACATATTGTGCAATCAAATCTTTGGTACGTGGCTTTTAATCAATAATACCAACAAAATTTATCTAGCTTAATTTCTTAAGGAATGTTTTCTTAACAATATAATTTATCTGGCACGATATCAGTTTTTTTGTAATTTTTGATTCATTTATTTTCTAGTACCAGTTTCGTTAAAAGCTAAATAAAGCATAATTCATTCATCAATTCTTCATATATGCAGACCACCTAAAGGTGGACACAATAATTTGCTACCTTGTGCATTAATATCGGTATATCAGTAACATGAATTTTGTTGTCCCACTAAAGTAGAATCAAAAAATAAAAAATATCAATATTATCTATTCATCCCCGACATGAGACTGATTTTTTCAAAAAACTTGGTAAGGCACGTCCTAGAACTGTTTTTTATGCTATATTATGGAGCAAAATTAGATGCTTTTCTGAAACTGTCGAGGAACCATGCTCTTATAAAATATTAATTCTTTCCGTTTTTAGGTTGTTATCTTTATTTCTGCATTGAAATCCTATAATGATTCTCTGTTTTCATTCAACAGGTATTTGGAATTATTCAAACATATGTTTCACATCGTTAAAAAAATAAAACCGTTATATGGTCATCAATGTTCTTTGACCACCGACCATTCGGATTTGTTGGCCCTCAGGTGTGCTCTGACCTGCCTACAAACGAAGAGCAAAATATCCGGAGGCACCGTTGAGCAACAAATTGTGCCATCCGATCTCCGGAATGTGGCATTTAATCTATAATACCAACAAAATTTATTTAGCATAATATCTTAAAAGGAAATTTTTTCTAACAATATCATTTATCTGGCGCGATATCAGTTTTTTTACATTTTTGCTTCACTTTTTTTCTAGTGACAGTTTCATTCAGTTTAGCTATGGATCAGTTCAGCCCAGTAAGACTAATCCCGGTAATTTACGCTGATGCGAGGTAGGGTGGTTCGTTCAATCAAAGCAGAGATAGAAACCTTACGGAGGGGAAGCAAATTTCATCATTGAAAGGGAGATGAAAAAAATTGAATTTGTTTTAATGCTTTACGTAAGTCGACTATTTTATAAATCTATTCCTCATACTGGTGGAAAGGCAATCACTATTGTATCCACTAATTTAGTGACATCACTATGTGATGTGATTAATATTAATCCAATAAAATTTATAATCAACATTAAGCTTTAGAAACTTTATAACAATTACCTTTAGCTACGCTGTTGTTATACCAGCACTTCTACAATTCTACAAACATCAAAATATTGCCCTCTTATATCCAATCATCAGGAGAGCAATACTTTGCTGAGTTTTAGTGTCTCACATGAAGCTTGATATAACTCGCGCACAAACACTGTTTCAGATTGTATTTTTTCAAATGTGCCCATCTAAACTAAGAATTATATAAGAGTCAAAGACATATTTTAGCTTTCTTCTTGAGATTTATTAAGGCTATGCAATACTTATCTTTAATTGACCGTTTACATGTAGTATAATCCGATGTTATAATTATTTATTCATCGATAATATTTTGGTAAATAAAGACATACAGATTTTTATCATTCACATTAATTTTGTTCAACTAAAGTTTTACAGCAGTCATTCGACATTTTTATTTCACATGAAATATTGTGAGAATAAAAATCCATTCCTTTTATTTCATTTCAATCCGTGGAGTTTTCTTCATTTCCAAACTCAAATTATCAATAAAAATTTGGTACATGGATTGTAAAACAAGGATAGTGTCACTGCCAATGCTACTGCACCATTCAAAGAGAGAATATGTTCCTGTCATGACCTTGTAGGTCATTTCATCACCACATCCCTATAACGCCATAGCATTCCTGATTAAACTGATCTGCTAAAATTATTGGTATAGTTTAATCTGATGGATTTTCAATGTGTGCATATTATATGTAAATGTCACTCATAAGGATGGTCACTCATAATGATGGTTCTGAAACTATCTGATAACAATAAATCAGGTAAATGTTTTACAATTGAAACTGGCTATTTATAGCTATATGAAAAACAACAACAATCACCAATGCTTGGTCAAATTTTCAACCAACCAAAATAAAAGAGGCAGCAATGTTTTCAAATGACCTTGCCAAATCTACGTTTGACCAAATTCTCCAAGTTAAAGCACACCTGGAATCATAAACCAGAATTGTCCGGATGCAAAAATGAGAAAATTTCTGATTACTCCCTAGCCCAAACATTCCTCTCTTCCATCAGTATTTGCTATTTATTCCCCTTTGCATGGTTGGAATGATTTAATTGGATATTACCATGCATGGAATTCGCCTTATCCCTCGTAATTTCCCCAACAATGCATGGTGCTGACACGGGTCCAGGAAACAGACCAAGGACTGTGACTCGGTGATTATTATCCTATCTCTTGTACAAGAGAGATTTAACAAGCTGGTTCCGGTAATTTTCACCAAGCTTGCTCAAAACAACCTCATGCTGATAAGTTCATTTTAACCGAAAACAAACTAAAGAAATAAAATATAAGAACCCAGTCTAAAACTTGATAATTTACGAGTTGCTATTGTTCACATACCCTTAACTTAAAGGTGAAAGTTATCATTTGTAATTGGAGAAAAAGATAAAATTTTAAATCAAAACTCTGATCATCAATATGATGCAAGATTTAAAACGATTTTAAAACCTACTAAATTCAACAACAATTGGGGTGAGAGGTCTCTCTTGTGCAGTAGAATTAAACTGTATAACAAATACTTAATAGGAGTTGAGGCAGGGTTTTGGTCCGATCCTATGATTGGTCTGGTGGAGCGTCTGTGATCCCACGATGGACGATGAGGGGCGGCCACACCCTTGCCGCGGCTCATTTATACGTTCTGGTGCCTATAGGCAGGAAGTGGGACAGTAGCTGTCACTCTAGTCCCTGGACTATCTAGCGGTTCCCATGCTTTTTATACTATATATTTCATTTCTTTCCATTACATGCATTCATTTTATCCGTCCTTTTAGCAGAAAAGAAAAACAGAAAAAATTTTTAAATACTCAAACAAAATTGTCTTCGCGATTTTCCACAATTTTCTCTTCATTTCAATCATTATCAATAATTTACCCTTGAGAAGCTCTATGAGGTTATAAATGTTTTAGTACTGACTTTTTGGGGATTATTGGCCCAAGATATGCTCCAACCTACGAAAAGACTTGGAAATGACCCTAAGGCCTAATGACCCTAAGCCACAAATTATTTGACGCAATTAAGAAATGTTGCCCCCTTGATTTTCTCTGAAAGTAAATAGTTTTTATTAAACTCACTATGCTGAATTGCTAACATATTTTGACAGTTAAGTTTAACTTTATTTCCTCGTGTCAGTTCGTTCAGACCACCATGAACTGATTCTCACTTCAGGGTGTCCCATTGTAGCCTTACTCTTATTAAATCAATTACCATCTGTAACTTTCCTAATCTCTGTATGTCAAAATTCTATGTGCTGCCTAAACACAAATACCCTAATTTGATAAAAAGCATCATTCAGACAATCCAGTTTTTTTTATATCAATCATCCAGTTTCTCACAAGAAGAAACAGTATTGGTCATCCTAAACAATGTCTCTTGCTATATAAATCAATATAATTTTTTTTTCCCATGCTGGCAGGTTAAGCTCATTCATGTTTGTTCCTCATACCAGTTCATTCAGTTTGGAATCAGATCAATGTGGACCACCCATGCTGCTGCCGTATATGATTCACACTGTCATAGGCACAGCCTGGTCTGTACACATGGCATGCTGACTTTTCCTCATTCTTCAAGGTCGAACATTCTCTGTGATAATAATATCAAATGAGTATCAAATACTCCTATCCATGTAGCCACTATAAGTTTCTACTTCATCTCTATTGGTACTAAGTGTTATCAGCATGGTCTCTCAATATTTCTTAAAAATCATAATTCTGCCAAAATATATATATATCAAATTTATTTTGGATAATACTCACAATAAAAAGCAAGCATGCAGGCTAAAACACAAGGGATCAATATAATCCAGATTAATCCAGATTTAAGTAGGCCGAGCAAATCAACAAGTTATTAGGAAGTGCAGAATACAGCGCAGAATTTTTCTGATGGTCATAGAATTAAATTAAGCATAACTCATTCATCAATTATCAACCTATGTAGACTACCTGTAGTTGGACACAATAATCTGCCATTTTTTGCCATAATAGCAGTTTATCAGTAATATTATTTTGCTTTCCCGCTAAAGTAATATCCGAACTCCAGTTGTGCTCTGACTTGCCTTTAAACCGCGAGCAAAAGAACCGGCCTCACATATTGTGCAATCAAATCTTTGGTACGTGGCTTTTAATCAATAATACCAACAAAATTTATCTAGCTTAATTTCTTAAGGAATGTTTTCTTAACAATATAATTTATCTGGCATGATATCAGTTTTTTTGTAATTTTTGATTCATTTATTTTCTAGTGACAGTTTCGTTCAGTTTAGCTATGGAACAGTGCAGCCCACTTAAAGGGCAACCAAGGTTTCGCAGCAATGCATTAATGGGTAGGAAATAATGTGCTGGGCAGCATCAGCTTTGTGCATTACGCGATGCAAAACTCAAAGTAGTTGCTGACTCTAAGCTGGGTAACACTTCAGTTTAGGGGAGTTTCCAAGACTTTGCTGTAATAATTATAGAGCACAGGCTAAATAATAACAGGAACAGGAAACTGCTATGTGGTATTCTCTTTTAGCTGAGTTTGAGTGCCTGATGGAAGAAATGTTTCACAAGAATTCTGGTTGAATAATCATCCGAATTATATTTTGTCTTTTTCCCCATGCAGAAGGTGCAATCTGCTATTAATCAATGGCCATCAATGAGAAGTTGTTTGAAACCTTGGTTGCCCTTTAAGCTGATGTCAGTAATTCATGTTGACGTTAGGTAGGCTGGTCCATTTAATCAAAACTGACAAAGATCCCTTTCGAGGGGAGCACGTCTCATCACGGGAAGCTAAGAGCGATGAAAATTGAATTTGTTTCAATGTTTTACGCAAGATGACTACTTTAGAAATCTATTTCTCATAGTGGTGGAAAGGCAATCACTTGTTTTCGGCCTCACTGTTGAGCAACACATATTGTGTCATCCGATCTCTGGTATGTGGCATTTAATTGATAATACCAACAAATATGCAATACTTGACACATTTCTATGTATTCTGATATTAATCGTATATATTGAACAACAATATCTCTAACTTTAACTCACACTATCAATAGTGCATTTTTTATCTCCGGCTTTCTTGGCAATGCCATAAAATCACAATCGAAATGACTCGTATGTTTATCAACTTTATTTATTACGTGCATGTAGCCTTGATATGCAGCCACTTGTTCCGCCTATATGTAGACTGCATGCCTTCAGAAAATGGGTGAAAACGATGTCAGAAGATAATTTTGTATGTGTTCCATTCCAAAAAACATAGGTATCAATAATTCATATTTTATTTCATAGACGAAGCAAACACACCATAAATTATGCTGAGATTGACAGAAGAATGACTTGAAATATTATTTGTTCACATTTGTTCCTGGATGCTAAGTTTTCGTACCTACTTGTTGCTTTGAGTTGACAGTAATGTATATTTTTAGTAACTAAGTAATTGGTGATTAATTTTATTCCGGGGATAGTAAAATTTCTTTAATTTTCTCTTTGCGTTGGTATTCGGTATTTTTTCTAACCTTTCCATTGGATATCACAGTTAAGAAAAGGGAGGAGGAAAACATCCCAGGTTTATTAGTCTTACCTGTGGGCTTTAACAATAAGCATTCAGCATGAGATTCCTGTCCTCTTTGTTGTCATTAAATTGGTGATTCATCTGCTGACGTGACATGCTGCATACCTGGAATTTCTTTCTGTTAGAAAACTCATTCGGAAGTGGCTGGCATCAGAAACACATTAGGCTGTTGAGTATATAAGGCAAAACACTTGTAATATGAGGCACAGATCTCGATAAGACATCAAAAGCGGCTGAACTCAAATACCAATCAACCTACTCAATATCAGTCACCATGATTTACAGTATTGTTACACTCAGCTGCCTGGTGGCAGCGGCAGCAGCTTGTGTGATGCCAACTGAGAACGCTTTGAAGAACCAGCTTTATCTTGCTGAGCAGAGAAACTCATCTAATGTACCGAGGGTCCCTCTCTCCGCTCTAGAAATGGAGGCCATCTTCTCTAGTGATGATTGTATGCCGCTGAATTCTGATAGAAGTGGCCTTCAACTCAGGCTGAGAACTAGCACGCCATGGTAAGTTCAGTCTTAATTTCAATTAACAGAATTATAATTTTACTTGTAAATTATGTACTTATTTTAAAGCTTTCAAAAAAAAGGTGACGATAATTATTAGCAATCTAACATATGATGACGATGGTTTAAACATGTGGCTGGTCTTATCTGCTTTAATTGTGTTAAACTAATAGAATCAAAGTGTATTTTGAAGCTTCAAAATTATACCCCGAAATTTCTCTGTCAGGGTAACAAGGTGGCATAATGTGAGCATTGCTGTACAAGTGACTCAAACCAAAATTCTGAATATTGTTTGTTCATTTATTTTTTCAGGAAACTTAAAGTTTATCAGGGCAGGCAAAGTGCACAATCAGTCCAGTTCTATCCCTATGAGCTACATGAGGCTGAATGCTGTACACAAGCTCAAATCTGCCTTATGAACGTTGGCAGTGCCGGATATATTCAACCAATGTTGACCGAGAAATTCATATTGGTGAACAGCGGAAGATGTTCTCGTGGCAAAGCCGTCTTCTGGCCGTTGAAAGTTCAGGTTGCAGTAGGGTGCAACTGTGCCTATCTAAGACCTTCCGGTGGTGATTAATTGCTCCCTGTCTCATTAACTTTGCCCCAAATGATCTCACTATTACCCTGTAATGTATTACTAATATTCCTTTTCCTTACATACAATAATATCGATAAACCTTGTATGGTCGACTTAATTAAGTTATATATTTCCTTTCTAATAGAACAACACATAACTAAAAGCAAGTAATGTTATTTTCATATTATCATGCATTTATTTGTAAACTTATAAATAATTTTGATATACTACGGAGCTTTTTACAATTCGAAATAAATTGTTTTCTCCCATTGTGACTATGTATCAGTTATCAATAAATAAAGCAGGTTTGAAAGCACTGCAATTTCATAATTCTGCAAATAAATTTAATCCCATTACATCTCGATTAGTTGAATGAAGGAGTTACCTAAATATCCTAAAATATATAAACCTATCATTTGTTCCATTAGTAGCAAGGTGTTTGACAAATTTGGTCTAACATTACCCATTAAGATGAATGCCCTAGCAGGATTAAACTACTCTGTTATCTAAAAACTTTCGAGGAAACCTCTTTACACAAATAGATAAATGAATGACTATATGTGATCGATGTTGTCTAATTAAGACAAAAACAAGGTTGCTAGGCCTGAATTTGACCTTCAAGTGATGTGACTATGATTAGGAGAGCAGGTTCCACACTTCTTTTAAATAAAGGATTTGATTTCATATTTTCTCATCTTTTTCATTCCCAGAATGCAACATGACTACAGGAGTTATTTTCCCTAACAGATTGAAAAGACAACTCTGTACCAAATGAGAGCAAGTATTATTGTATCCATCAAACTCCCTGCATCCATTGTACCAGGAAGTAAACCCAAGGTCCACTAAATGATATTACTTAGCTTTCATCATTAGAAATCAATTTAAATTCGAGTTGTCTTATATCGCCAGCAATCAGCTAGCAATCAGCTAGCAATCAGCAGTGTTACCAAAAACACATATTAGATAGTTCATAGATCGAATTAAATCCCATACAGTTCAAAGTTGAGGGACCAGATTCTTGAAGACCTGGCATTATATAACATGCAAGAAGAACAAGTATTTGTTTTATCGGTGTGTTTATTATCTATCAGTGACTTGATAGGCAAGTAATGTAGGAAAATAAAAGGCACCAAATAATCTATTCTTAAAGTAATGTCACATAGACATAGACGTATGTTATTGATCGCACCATAAAGAGAAAAAATAGGAGCCAAACTACTGACATAGCCATTACCATGGACGCCACATAGTTTTAGGCTTGATATTCTCTAAGTTTGACTGCATACAGATGTGTGCAGGATTGTTTGTGATATGATGAGGTATGTGTGATGGTATAGCCTTAGGTAGCTGGTAAGGTTGATATCTCACACTGCGGGGCTGACGTGTATTGTTTATATGACAATGAGCTTGGATAAGCTGGGTCTGAGGCTGTTGTGGTATGATTATAGTGATTGGTAGTCTCGTATCCTGGGAGGTGCTCTCCAAACTAGGGGTTGGCGAAGGGTAGCCCATAGAGCCACAATTACTGTTAGGTGGTGATGGTATTCTTACATGGAGCTGAGGCTTTGGTGAGATAACTTCTTGAAGTCTCTGTGATTGCTCTATCTGGTTTGCTGCTGCAGCTTCTAAAATGAGAGAAAAGTAAATATAAATATTGTGTCAATGAGGTTAATGATGATGCTTTATGTTTAGAATTGCTTCCAATATGATCAGCAATAGCATGATAACAATAACATAATGTGAAATATTCATCATGTATATATGTGATTAACATCATATCAGAGACTATAGATATATATCTATAGTCTCTGATCATATGCTATAAATTTTTAAGTGCATATTGCATCTGGGTATACAAAAAGGTACATATAGATTGTTTCACCTAACTGAAGCAGTTTAAATTACTGGATAGTTTGTACATACCTAAAGCTTTATTTCTGAGTTTATGTTTGAGATTACGTATGTGTGATACAGCCATCTCAAGTATATCTGCTTTCTCTAGTTTACTAGCTGGAGTTGTCTGATCGACATCAGTCAGTAGTCCGTGTAACTCGTACAGATACTTATTGATACGCTCTCGTCGTTTCTTCTCAACAAGTGGTTTGTTCAGCTAAAAGATAAGAAATCAAATTCATATGACACATTCAGTTCATCGAGCCTGTGAATATGTGAGTTGTTGTGGTATAAAACCTTTTGCTTGCGTTCCAATATCATGAGCTTCCCATAAAAAAGACAGGTAATGTAGATTTTGAAAAAACTGGTGTTACAGACAAAAGAATATCATGATGAATTACCTTTCTTCTGAGCTTAGCGTCATCCATATTGACTGAGTTAGCTTTGAATGCCATGTTGCAAAGTTATTCCTTGTATGATAGATTGGAAGAATGTTACTTGTGTTCAGGTATGAAAGCTGAAAATGTTATGATTGCACTAGAGACAGATTCGACTTTATATAGCAGGTGCCCCTGCACCGTTAGTGACTGTCAGCCAATCACAGCGTCTCACTGTGATTTATTGCTGATACACAGTCACCTGTATTTTACAGTGTTGTCGGTTCAGCGCCCTTCAGCCTAATCATGAGGACAAGCACCGCCCACAAGTGTGTCATCTGAGGGGATAATTGAAGTATTTATTTTGACAATGGGCTAATCTTTTGTGAGATCAAGTTGGTTTGAATTGTTCACACACTTGAGTAGGAGAAAAGTGTGGGAACAGAAGGTTTCCCACGTGTAGGATACTTGATTATCAGTGGTAGTAGTCCCAAAGGACTCATCACTCTATGTATACATACCGATAAGATTGCTGATAATAATAGACCAAATATACACTCTGATCCTTTAATTACCCTGAGAAATTTATTCAACAACTGTGTTGAAATGTTGAAGAAATTTAACGCTATATTATCATGTTGTTATTCAAATTTAAGTGATGCTTCTTTGTTGTTTTAAATCGTTCTATCATCAGCCAGCCAGTAGTATTTTGGAAGCCAACCTGATCGCAGTAATGGCTTTGACACGCGAACCCATAATAATACCTCACAGGTGTGAGAACTGATTCATCTGAAAACCATTCAATCAAATTATTTATCCATAAAAAACCTCTAATGTGTTAACTTTTTAACATTTTTTCATCTTGAAGAGTAAACATGAAAATTTCGGGTTTAGCAAATGTCCATTAACCATAATTAGTGTATTATCTGGCAGGATCATTATTTCCCCATTAGGAATTTTATGTTCAGACCAAAGCCTGTCATGTTAAACATTTAAAATATTTTAGTAAATAATCTTGTTTTTGGTTTGAGCATCTGTTCCTTTTTCTCACAACATTATCTGCCACAAAAATCAGATATAAATCACAACAATAAAACTATGAAATAAAGACGGCCTAATACCTCAGGTAAAGAAGATAGACTGTTATCTTGGCTGCCACATTCCTTACATCCCCCATTCGGAGCAGTTTTAACCAGTTTGTAAGGCTGAGGATGTAGCCCTGTTCACACGGACATGTGAACAGGGCTACTGAGGATGAATATCAGAAAGAGTTTTACTCAACTGGATGGCTATCATTTTGTGTTTTTGTTGCGAGATTAATTATGTGTAAAGGTTTGGGCGAAGACATGGCCAGATTGGCCGCCCTCTAAAAAACATCATAAGAAGTAAATTTTACATGCAAATAACACAGGCAATAATGTAAATTGTTTCTCATTTCTAATTATCACAAGCAGCATAATCAGAATGAGACTTCGACAAAGATTAAGGGTGTTACCCCTAGATGTTCCTAACAGTGGTAGATTGGTGCACCTAATAGATAAGTTGGAAGCTAAAGTGGTGAATAAAATAAGCTGAAATATCTTTATATACAGTGTGCAATCATATAATATTGGATAGGTGTCGTTTAAATTTGTAGTGAAACCACTTGAAAGTTTGCCTCACTGAGATGATATAAAATTTGAAGATAGCTTTGAATCAACAAGCACAACTGGATGATTAATAATAGAACTTAGATACATTGTATAGATATCTCTTCACAGCAGACCACCAAGGTTCTCAGATGTAGGCATGAGATGTATAAGTCATATCGGCTTTCATCTTCACCGACTGTTTACAATGCTTTTGAAGATTAATTACCATCTTCAAAATCACCAAGCATCCCAGGATCAATGAAAAATATGTTTAATAACTAAATCAGACTATCTTCAACTGGTAGACCTCAAAAAACTTTTAATGCTTAACTTTGGTACTTGAGATGTTTTGAGATAAAAAGCTCAACTGCTTCTGCTAAATTGCCCGAGTGGCTCAAAGGATCAAAATAATAAATAATTAAATTAACGATATAATTACAGCAAATCAACAAAAATATACAAACGCAGAATCACTCTAATTGCAAATGGCTGGTGACTGTGGGGCTATATAGCCTGGTATTCGATACCCAGACCCATATTGGGAGACAAACATAATAGGAAAAATTTATCTACAGACTGGATGTCTCAATTGACGTAGACTCATTATAGTCCTCGAAAAAATGTCATCATAGACAAACCAATCTGATGAAGGATTGTAAGTGAAATTAATTATTGGGGAAAGAAGCTAAGAAAAGCTTTCACGAACTCAAATAATCTGCAACACTAAGATATAATTTAAATATCAGTGATATGCAAGACTAGGACGCAACACTGTCTTCATGATTGTGTGGATAGTTTTAAGAACATTTTTTATTGGTTAGCTTGCACCGCACATATGCTTGTGATGGTTGTGATATGACTGGGTAATCATAAATCAAATGGACATCAATGGACATTTAAGTGACTTGACGTCATGAGATTGACCTCAGGTGAGAAAAGGTTTTTTGATACCGACTCATGACAATACTTCCTATTCCTATCATAATTAGCTGGCCTGACCAAATTTACATCTTGGCAGACCATGTTTTCAAACTTACTTACTGGCCAAAATCAAGGAAACCTCTTAACCAAGATGGAAAATGTGTCGAAAAGGGGCTGCTATGATAATAGAGGCAGATTCCTGCATAGACAGCAACAAGTGACGGTAATCTAGAGAGAGAGAGAGAGAAAATTTTTCCACTTTGCAAATAGCCAAATTAATTGCTAGCTAACATTTACTCATCCTCTTTACTTTATATAGACTACCACCTTGGCTAACCAAAGGTTACACCTGAAGGGTTTATAAATCGGTGTGTGGAATACGTGTCCAGAGAAAAAACAAGCCACGCCATGGTAACACTGAGCGTTCAACAACATGAGAGCTGCAGTGATTATTATGAATCAAGCTAAGCGGTTACGAAAACATAACCTTTTATTATGAGAGTCACTAAGTTTGATGGCCCTCTTTGTTTGTGTTAAGTACTCCCATATTTACCACAATCCTATGATAAAGACTAGACAGTGAAATGGTGGGAATTTTGAACAAATTCAAACGATAATCTGTGTACAGTATTGACAGTGTCATACACACTGAGGATATTTGCTTTGTGATTGTGGGACATTGCTCACTGATTATTTCATTGCCAATGAACGTCTTGCCTTGTCAAGTGGATTATTGAAAAGCCACATAGTCAAAGGCTACAAGATTAGCCTGAGAGCTGTACTTAAGCTAAGGTTGGGCGTAGGTATTATTATGACCACATTCTTATCTTTGATCAGTTGAACTTTGGCTAAGCTGCTCAAATGTCTACAATGTACCGTGGGAACAGAAAAGTTTCTCTCACATAATGAAATGCCCTCTCAATTTCAATGACACGCGGCACGATGATTGAGCCAATCAGAAGCGAGATTGTAAGAAGCAGGTGTGTTCCCACGAAGGGATGGCCCAAACAAGCTATCCCAACACCCAGTGAATTAGGATTCACATCACACGCACCATTAAACTCCCAAATAACTCAACACACAAATTAGCTTAGAAAACAGCTGATTTCACATGCCAAGATTTTATTTTATCAGAGCGACAATAATGAATGTTCTCACATCACTAAAGAGAGTGCAGTATAAATAAAACACTAAGACATGTCTATCATGTTCGCCCTTACAGTTTGATATTATACAAAAAGAGATATATAATATTATCAAGTACTTGATTATAAATTTTTTTCCCACCATTAACTAAAGAAGATTCATGCCTGGCATCAAACAGCAGGTGGTTGTGACTATTACGAGACAGCTGAGATCCTGGCGCGGCTCAGATCTTATTGCATCAAAAAGATTATCTACCAATGTACTTGATGGTACATATATTATAAAATTTCAAGAAAATGCAAGGTACTCTTTGCTTTTGGTCTATAGGCAAGCTATCAACACCTGTATGCAGGGTGGCTGCATGAGTCATCAAATCTATAAATTACGCAACTTTCAGTGACAGTAATTAAATTATTATTTTAGGATGGCTAATTAATATTATATAATATAATATATTATAGTTTAGCTTATATCTTAAGAGTTTAGGCTGCCATTTATTGCTCTCAAAAGTAGGTAGAATTTAAGAAATCCCAAATCTATATTGCGTAAATCACAACTGGACACTGAACCGCGCTCGTATCTTAGTATCTATTTCCAAGTCACTGGTTTCAGAGTAAACACTATAAATTTACCACACCAATTATCTGGAACAATCTTATAGGAGATCATGAGAATCATCGCAATCCAGATTTTAACCTATAATTTAATTTTATATGAAATTCCTGATACACAACCAGCATGAGACTGAACTGCTACATGTAGCGTAACATTATCTTGTTGGTTCTACCCATAGAGTTATCCCCCGGGGGATAACTCTATGGTTCTACCCATGTGATGTCTAATCATTATAATACAAACTCCCAGTCAAGCACAATAAGACCATATTGAACGCCTATCGCACATTATTTCCAAATCATACAGTTATGCACTAGATCGCTTACTGGAACTAAACGATGAACTCTGTTTACGTAAGGAGCAGTATTTTTTATTTATTATTATATTTAAAATATACGTTATAATTCTAGTTTGATAAGTTTTTGTACTCAATTAGAACATCCTGTTTTGCTTTGGAGATTGTTCAGTTTTATTCACAAAGTGTAAAAGAAATCAATATTGATCTGATACAAATCGGCCAAGGTCATGATTTAGTCAATGCAGTATCCAATCATCATCATATTTCAGGTAACTTTTTGGTACAAAAAACACACTCAATCAAAGGCTGAGTATCTCTAAACCATGCATCAAGTTTCATTCATCCACTTTAATATATAATATACAATGAGTATCAGAAGTTTACTAATTCAATAGAAGAGGTTACTGTCCAGTTTTGCATCTCAACCTCTCTTTGCCGAATAAAAACACATGCACAGAGTTAACATTTAAGAGGTAGAGTTTACAGTTACGACGCGGAGACTATAACAGAGGCTAACTCTGTACCGATATCACCATCAGTCTCCACCATACTATGTGAGGTAGTCCCTATGCTGTCGGCGTTATGCTCTACCACACCGTCCTCAGTAACGACAGCACCGCTTAGTGAGACGAGAACCTGAGATACTTCACTAGCGTTCATAGATCCATCCACTGATAACGAATAGAAAACACACAGAGCCTCATTAATCGTACAGTAACACAGAGCTAAGCTGAGGTCAGCTAAAAGTCAACTAAATAGGTAAAACTGACTAACAAGTCATAACAAGAGTGAAACAGCTGTTCTATTTGTATATATCTGTTGTTACTGTGGATAGAAACTACATTCGATACAAGATGATTTTTATAAAAACACACTTGTGATAGAAAGGTTCAACTACGGACTTATACCGTGATAATCCTAACTAAACGGCTTTCGTAAACAATACTATCACTATTCTGGCTTGATATACATATATGCCCCCTTGAGTATGCTACGAGACCAAACTCCAGTTTAAATCCCCCCAAGATTGTTTGTAAATATATATATCAGAGTGAAAGAGAACTGTCCGAGGTAGTTTTCCGCATCACTAATTTTATGTGGGGACTATATAGCCTTGACCAAATAAAAACGGACAAAATGAGCTATTCCATTGTAATAGAATAGCTCCCCTCAGATGTGACGACACAGTTGGAATGGGGGATAGTTTACCTGATTGTTGATGTTGGGATATAAGTTGTCTTATTGACTCCTCGTCCATCTCCTGAGTCAGCACCTCCCCATGCTGTGTCAGCACTTCATTAGCTGATATCGTCGTGTGATGCTGAGCTATTACACCAGATATATGATGTTCTGTATCAGGGGACATAACTCCTACATCCTCATACTAAAAAAAAAAAAAAATAGGTACATGAATTGAGAGAATCAAATTCACAATAACCATATTTGGCTACAAGAGGAACTAACAGCATGATACTTGTAGTAAGATCTGCAAATGAATGACGTTGATTCCCTCTCAGTATCAGCATGATATATTTGGTGAGCTGTATACCACAAGCTATCAAGGTACCTGAGTCTTTAGTAATAAACAATATGGGATTAAACTCATCAATGAGGATCTATTAGGTCTAATCCACAATTATATACCATTCAATGAACCATAATCACTGATTAATCCACTATCATAACATTGAATCAGAGCTTAGCTCATATAATTAAAGCCACCAAAACTCTGTTGCCTGTTTCCGGAAGTACCACAAATTATGATGAGTGCGTGAGTTTAGCCTTGTCACATGCCTACTTTTTTTTGTTTTGGGGGGGGGGCCCACAACAAAAACAGTAGGCGTGAGACAAGGCTAGTGTGAGTTACCAAGAACTCAAGCAAATGACCTAATACCATAACACGTCACCCCTCCCCATCTCTCACACACATGTCTGACACATCTCGTACACATCTCACCTGTACATGTTGCATTGTATCGATGACTTGTACATTATCAGATAATTGTAGCCCTGTTAGATCATCACTCTGTATAATCTCTACCTGCTGTGGTATAACACCTTGACTAGGCGGACTCTCTTCTGGTGTCACTTCTAACGTCACATTCTTCAACTTATGTACTGTAAATATATGTGTTTGTATGTAAATAATAATATCCTTATATCAGAGCAGGTGAAAGGGCGGGGAGGTGTACTGTATACCCCAGATAATCTGGGGCTTATCCAGGTTGAAAATAGACACTTTACTTTGACTAGTCCTCAATTTCATCATCCAAGTTTTTCTGGGGATGGAGAAGATCCAGTCCGAGTTCATATATATGTTTGAGCCCCCAAAACTCTTGACCCCTCATGCGCAGAATACCCGCATGCGCAGAATACCCGCATGGCAAGTATGATTAACATTCCTTTTTCTTCATTTTGAAGTATTCTCACGATTTGATAAAAAAACTAGCATCGACCATTATACATTGCAGTCAATGTATTATTAACCTCTAGGGATTACAAAATTCAAATGAAGCAGCATGTGAATGAAATTAAAATACATTGATATTGGGCTGTGTAAACCAATAACCTTCTAGTCTGAATAAACCTAAACAATTAATTAACCTAATTAGCAATAAACCTATTGAGTAACAAATTACTAACTATTGTAGTAGTAACTATTGTCAGCAGGATATCCACAGGAATTCCCCGACCTATTTTCACTCTATGACGCCATAGGAATGAAACAAATTTATGACACTGCGATAACAAATAATCTGCGCAGCATATTCAACACTTCCTCGCTTGCAGTTCTCCCAGGAAAATAATCAAGTCTGTTTCTTCCTTGTTTATAATCAATATATTAAATCATGCCATTCATTGTGTGCAGACGGAAAAGCAAATCGACCATACACAAGAATGCCGATTTGTGCGTTTCAACTGATCATTGACTCATAGGGCAAAGGGAATTAAAATCAAACGCAATAAAACCCGAAATCTGTGCGAATTACGGTGTTCTTGTTTGGTAGTTACCTACCCCTTCAAGAAATATGTCAGAGAGAACGTAACTCTCATGTAAAGAGGTAAAACTCTGTAAAACAATCTAGCCGGGGAGTTTGTATGTCAGGGAGTTTGGGACATACAAACTCCCCGATCTAACTAGATAATAATCCAACTATTATCATCACAATCATTGATTTTTGATTTTTGCTTGGTTGAGCCAGCAAGAAAGCAGTGTGTCTACAGTTGACCAGACTACGTTAGCTGTATAATACTGTATACACCATTTCAAAATTAAGCTCTCAGTTGGCTGTCTGTCAAATAATGGGATTACCCCGATAATTTCCAGCGTGGCAACCAGTCTTTTGACAAGGCTTAGTCTATATTTCATTCATTCAGTTCCAACCCAAAGCCAGGCTAAACCTAGAATAAAGCTATAAGGCTAGCGATGTGTATAATGGAACCAACATGCCTTACATCCGTGTTTTGTTTGCTCAGCCAGCAAACATGTAATACCTACTTTAAAAAGAAAGCTTTCACCCAATAGGTCTGATTATATATGACCATGTAAGCTCCAATAGAGGCAGAGTATAATAAACAATACACTAACCTAGTACCATGTGTCGCTTCATAGATTTCTTATGTGAGGTGGTAAATTTACAGAATCCACAGCTGTACCATGTATCACTGTGTTTACCGTTCATGTGCCCTCTGAATACATGCATAGTTTTAAACGCTCTGTTACATATCGGACACACAAACTCCTTAGTGGCTGTAAAAAATGACAATAAAATTACATTGCAATTATCACATCAACTATATAAATGAAACCCATCTAATAGACAGCGCACAATTGGAGTGCAACCGCTTGAAACACTGGTTAGGAACCACAAGGCCATCAGAAGTTTCTGAAGGTGCTGGTCACATTAGCAATATCATATCATTATCCTGACTCTCAGTGAACCTTTGCTTTGCATAGAAACCTGATCTTAACTCACTGCTGTGGAGCTGTTTGTGTTCTCTTAATTCAGCAGCGTAAAAGAATTTACGCTGACAGACGTCACACTCAAATCGAGGCGTTCCGGTATGGAGCTTATAGGTATGCTGCTTCAACATCTCATTAGTTTTATACTTCTTATGACAAATCTGACACTGGTATGGTCTCTCATCTGAAATATCATACAACCAAGCTACAAGACAGGTATGTACAACAAGAAAAGCAATCATCATTTAAGTGCAGCGAGTTTAGATGTTATTCATCTAATCACAATGTATTACTTTCAACAAAAGCACATCCATGTGATGTTGGTCTCCTGAGGTTCAACATTCTGGTTTCATCATTGGTACCAGACACTTATAAGATTATAAATTCTTCTCAGGTCTAAGTAACAAAAAATTGATAGCCAGAGAATTGCAGGAGATTCATACAAGTATACACACAAATTACATAGGTTATAAAACAGTCAAACTTACTGGAATGTACTTGTATTTTATGACTATGTAATCTCCAGGGTGTAGGAGCTTTATATCCACATATCTCACATACATATTTAGGTTTATTACATTCCGGCATCATCGTCCTACAACAACAAGGGATAGTAATAGGTCTGAGACAGATCACAATTTAGTAATGACTACAGAACATGAACCTCATTTGATTGATTGATATTAACTTTATCAAACCGTTCAAAAATGTTTGTTTGAAAAATCATTTGTATCAGTACATGTTTTACATTAGTGTGATGATTCCAGTGGTTCCAGTCATTTCAATTTACACTCTATATTCATAAAACACAGTGTTATAGAGGGATTCTGTTTTGAATCGTATTATCAGTACATCTGGTAGTCTGCTTGAGTGTCTGCGTACAGTGGATTGCCTCGGCGGAATCAGGTCAGCTCACGGCTTGACATCCCCCAACAATCTTCCTCAGGCAGTCTCATTTTCCTTCCTGCTGCTTGATATCAAACACATCTATGTATTATAAGAAGTATCATGTTTCGGATTACTGTGCCTGACTTGACTATGTTAGCAGCGACCGGTACTTACACATGGAATTTGAGTGCAGAGGGATGTTTGAATTCTTTACCACACTTCTGACAGCTGACAGGGTCGTAACCTTTAGTGTGAGCTTTCATGTGACTGGACTGGGCTCTCTTACTCTTAAATACCTGTACACACCAAAGTGAGATAATGTAGGCATATCAAATGTGGCAAAAGAGCAAAGGTTCTGAAGAATAATGAAGTGTGGCGTTTCACATGACTCCAGAAAAAAGCAATATGAGCTTCTATATAAAACTATTTAGGTTTCACAATCGGGAACATGATGCTAAAGAAAAGAAAGTCAAAGATATCCACATCAAGAATACCAAAGTATACATTGTGGCTATAAGTCAAAATGGATAAACCTGTAATCACCTCGATCTTTACAAATAAATGGATAATTTGTCTGTAGTATATCAATTCAAGAGGCAAGCTGGACCTCACATGTTATTTACCTTGTGGCAAACTTCACAGGCGATCTCACCAGACTCCTTATGATCATTAGCCACGTGTAACTTCAGAGCTTGCTTAGACATACATATCTATATGGGAAAAACAACATCAATGTACGTCACCATTTTATAGCATTGGTCACAGGAGTGAACAGCAGAGTGTGAACTCACACATTACTTAGAGACTTTTCAGCCAGACGTTGTGAAGCAACATCACAATATTTGAACCTTTCTCTGCCTAATTTACGAACAAGTGATCAGCTATCAGATATTTTCATCAAAGTTCAGTTAAAGGGCAACCAAGGTTTCGCAGCAATGCATTTATGGGTAGTCAATAATGTGCTAGGCAGCATCAGCTTTGTGCATTACGAGATGCAAAACTCAAGGTAGTTTCTGACTCTAATTTGGGTAGCACTTCAGTTTGGGGGAGGTTCCAAGACATTGCTGTAATGATGATAGAGCACAGGCTAAATAATAACGGGAACAGGAAACTGCTCTGTGGTATTCTATTTTAGCTGAGTTTGAGTACCTGATGGATCAGATGTTATACAAGAATTCCGGCTGAATAATAATCCGAATTAGATTTTGTCATTTTTCATATGCAGAAGGTGCAATCAATGAGAAGTTGTTTGAAACCTTGGTTGCCCTTTAATTAGACAGTTTTCTGAGCTCTTATTTATGCCTCAATTCGGAGTTGTCCTCTCTCCAGTTTGGTACTTTTAACCCATGCCGCATAGGAAAAACCTGCTGAAAGAGGGTTATCTTGAAAACCGCTCATGTTAGGATAAAAATGATATTTGATTCTGAGTCTGCACCATTGAAAACAGGAGACAGGGTTTCCAAATCATTGGAGGCTAGAATGCTGATAAATCTTAATTTTAGTGACGAAACTCGTGGAAAATTCTGCCAAATTGTCCGCAAAACAGGCAGAAAATGCTATAATTGACTATCCAAATACTAAAATTATTTTCCAAACTATGTCCATATGAGTTTTCAATGTTGCAGATTCTGAATCGAAAATAATATTTATCCTATAATAAGCGGTTTTCAAGATAACCTTCTTTTCAGCAAGGTTTTTCCTATGCGGCGTGGGTTAAAAGTACCAAACTGGAGAGAGGACAACTCCGAATTGAGGCATAAATCAGAGCTCAGAAAACTGTCTATTCCCATTCTCGACAGTACTTTATTATATGGCACAGTTGAGAGTAAGTGTTTAAAACATTGTTTGGTATACTTACCCTTTGACATATATCACATGATACAGCTCTAGTAGGACGAGGTATCACTGTTAGCTCTTTATTATGAGCCATCTGTACATGATCCCTTAATAGTTCTTTAGTCTCACAAACCTGTACGAATAGAAGTATAAAATAGTAGCAATGTAGGAGATGAGTATCAGACATGTTTGTCAGGATCATAGTACAATTACAATCGTAGTCATTCCTTCCTGGCTCTCACTTACTATTCATGAAGGATAGCCACTGACCAGTGAAAATATTTATCCTCTTCTTTGAAAATCAAAAGTGGCAAATATTTCTAAAGAGAAAGTCTAGACCTTCAAGTCGTGCGGTCTCAAGAATAAAGCAGGTTGACAATCAATACACTATCTACATATTCTGGGATCTTCCCTTCGCCAAAAATCACCAATAATGCTTCATAAAGGAACTATCCAGGACATGGGTGTTGAATTCAACATTATCTCGTGCAAATACAAGAAACCTAAATTTCCTAGCCACTAGTACAGTTTAAGCATGGGATGTTTGTTTAAGAGTGAAACCAGCAGCAGATGGAGGGAATAACTCACAGCTTCACAATCCTCACAAGAGTAAACTTTAGGTAGTCGGTTGTCTGTTAGACCCGCGGCAGAACTATCTGCAGCCGTATGAGCCTCCACAATATGTAGTCTAAGTTGGGGGATGGTGGAGAACGCCCGTCCACAGTCATGTTTGGGACACACAAACTCCTGAGTAGAATTATCCATATGTACTGTCATCATATGTTCTCTCATCTCAACAGCAGGTAAGATCTGTAATGTACAAACAGAGTTATCACTCATACAACAAAACTGCTACATATATGTCAAACACTGCTACATATATGTCAAACACTAATACACATACATCAAACACTAATGCACATACACCAAACACTGCTATGCATACACCCAAACACATATGCACATAAGCCAAAACTGCTACATATACATCAAACACTAGTACACTAGAACATTTCCCTTAGTGAATTAAGGGGAGGGCAACTTATAATTAATATCAACAGTTCATCCCAAGTTATTGAGTATGAAGCAGCAATAATATAATTACAGTAATACAAGATAAAAAATTATATTTAAGAACATACCAGACAACAAAGCTCACACATAGTATGCTTTTTCTGTTGATCCAGAGAGCTTATATCTTCAGATGGATCTAAAAAAGAAACCACCCAGCAAACTCATATAATAAAGTATTCGTATACATTTACAGTCTTGTACAAGGGAATGGTGACGGGTTTTGAGACACTGATCCTTGTTTTACAACATATTAAATCAAGACTTAAGATTTTGGTTAAAGCTGTTGTACTACTTAAAATGAAAGGGCTATCAAACATGAATACCACAACCAATCACATATAAAGAGTATCTATATGTTTATGACCCAACACTAACAGGTGATTATTTCACATACCGATTAACAAATTATTTATAAAACAAACATGGCACTCACCAAAAAGGCAGACTTCTATGTGAGTAACCCCGTCATCGCCAGCAGACTGCTGTAGTGCTGCATCCACTCCAGCGCTGTCGGCGGTCACTTCTCCACTCTCAGTGATTATAAGTGAGCTTACAGGGTCGGATACAGATGACGTGTGTAAGGGGTTATTCACCATCTCATGTAATGCTTGCTTCAGTTTATCTTCAGAGTTCATCTCCAATGACAGTGTGATAGTATTCTACAAGCGATGACAGAGCTATACTGGGTCAAGGATTGATAGGGGGATGGGAAAGTGGTATATATTAAGCTTAAATTCATTTGACTGGATGTAGTTTTCTGCATGAGTGTGTAAAATACACTCCCCCAACTCACCCCAGTGCCACTCACAATATTGAACCACTTTTATATACTTTTCCTGTGGATTCAAACTCATATCCAAAACAATGGGCTGAACAAATTTGGAGTTATCTGCTCTCATTTTGCTAAAATAATTCATTTGACTTTTTACCTGCAAGCTTTTTTTTGGGACTATGATCAACAATGGAGAAATTAAGTAATGCAGAAATTCTCAACTACATAGAAAAATAATTTTAATCTTGACATTGCTTTCTTAATTTTGACCATCAATCATTGTCATCACTCTTATTCAATGCCGAGATTATTCAAGATTGACAAATAATAGATGTTACAAGGGTGAGTAGTACAGATCATGAATAAATTAGAAATTGCCTTCCCCTGGTTAACTCTGGATGGAGTATAGTAGCAAAAGTTGTTGATGGAACAACATTGAACATTTCAATGTATATAAAAATTGTGACAGGTATTTGTGGTTCTAGTGTGCCAATTAGTCTAGTCTTCAATTTTCAATGTAAGATATAAACCAGAAACTCTTGCCAAAAGCAGTGAGTTTGGTATGGGACAGGTAAACTTACCGAGTCATCTGGAGCAGAGGAAGAAACTACTACGTCAACCTGCTTTGAGGTGTCACAGATATTCTGCCCTTCAGTGACAGTCTGGCCAACACCTGTCAGCACATGCATGGAAGTGTCAGTCTGTGTGTCTGTTGTGGCAGGTTGTCCTGAGGCATTCTCTTCTTGGGTTGTCATATTGTCAGACATGATATTCAGACCACCATGAGCGAGATCATTGATATCTAACCTCTCAAGGTCATTCTGCCCTTGTCTTATCACCACCTGTAACAATAATATATATATATATATATCCTCTGTCACCAAATGTATTCCGCCACTTGACCGATCCTACAATATCCGTACATGATGATTATGAGAGAAGTAAAGATATATTCCTGTCTTTGTGCTTATAGTCTGAGACTTACATTATTGGTAGCTGAGTGGGTATCTCGGTCTAATATATAATCTTCTACTCGGGCTATAGGTACTCCCTGAGCAGTAAACTGAGGTAATGATCCCTTACTATACGGTACCAAACCCTCCTCTGTATCACTCAGCAACTAGACAATTACAGATTAATACAATTAAATCGCTGCCCACAATAAGACATAATGATATAAAAGGATAATAAAATATCTTCATACTACAGGTCGGAAACATTCCTTCCTGACCACACACTAATTGCTGTTTGAGACGGGCTTAGTCAAAATTCACAATAGTAAATCTGCCTACAGATATTTTACCGCAATTATGAGCTGATTTGGATCAAAACTCAGACACCCAACATTTCATTGGGCACATATTTCCTTGAGTGGCACCATTGAGTTGGAACCAATCTCTACTCACATTATCAATTTCCTCTTCACCTTGCACATACAGATCAGTATTTGGTTTCTTGACCACTCTTTGACTTCGTCTTGTCTCAGTAGCGGATGTAGATGGTTCAGACTGTTCTGAGGCGACGTCATTACTAAAAGTAACAGTGAAAATAACATAATACACCTTTGATAAGCATTTTAACTTACTACAAGTGGTGTCACTTTACTTTGGCATTGTATTTTTATACAGACCGCGGTATGTTATGGTCTGACTTATAACTGTATATGATATAAGTATGTTAATAAGATTTTGGTTTAATTCTATTGTTATTGATAAACTCAATTTTACACTGTCTAAATTATAACTTATCTGAACAAAGAACAGTCTCACCTTATTGTTCTGCAGTGAATTACAGCTACAGCTGATTTAAATGTTGGTACTAACCCAGGCTGATTGGTGGAATCTGTATTAAGGACAGCTGATTCTGTAGCAGGCTTCTTACTCTTAGATCCTTTTGGTCGGCCTCTGCCACGCTTTATAGTCCCACCTGCTCTGTGGATGTTCATATGATTTTCTAGCTCTACAAACCGAGATGCATAAATTTTCTAATCATAATCCTTACAATAAAACAGTTTCTGTCAATGAGCATATAGTATAAGACACAAGTGTGTATGCTCCGTAGTAACAGAAATACTAATTTACTTCTGTTCGTGACTGACAAGCACATTGTTGACATATTTTCTTTCAGAAAGGAATTTGAATGGAGGGAGCATGCAGTACAAAAATCACTGTTTTACTTAGTTTACAATGCATGGTTTAAGTGCAAGGACAAACCTCTGGCTGTAGCATACTGACAACCACACAGTCCACAGACCATAGGAAGCTCCAGGGGATTAGATTTGAGTATAACCACAGCCTCATCTGTGATCGAGAAGCTGACACCGTTCACCTCCCCATCTGTAATAGAGCTCTGTGCTTCATCCATAGCAGCACAAATGTCGACTCAATGTATATATTATCAGCAGACCAGCACCTAAAAAGCAATAAGCAGTCATTGATCAAATATAATTACCAAATACATCAGAATCGTGCATCTGACATTATGTAGGGTCCCATCGCAGAAAGAGAGTGTTTACTTACTCACTGATTTACTCTCATCATAACGATTAGCACCAGTCCTGCCTTATTGGTAATCACCTATCCTAGTGCAATATAGCAGGTTGCCAGTATTTCAATAAATAAGTTAAGTAACTATGGGACTTGACTGGATGGCTGTTATCCATCTATAAAATAAGCATGACCTAGCTAGTAGGTAGTTTATTTGACAATTCTACTTACCAATTTAAAGCAAGATGTCCTTGCTGCAAAGTTCTGCAAAGCATGTAAGCAGGGAGAATGATGTAAGTAAGTGGTAAGTAATATGACAACAACCCATGGACTTGAATTATCAATAAATGAAAACTGTTAATAGCCTAGGACTGCCGCATTTCCTGACTTTGGGTTTGGCAATATTCTGGACCTGATATGTACCAACACAGAGGGTCTTGTTAAAGATGTTGACATAGTGTCTCCAGGTCTGAGCGATCATTTTCTGATCACTGCCTCACTTGACCAAAACAAGCCACAGGTGGCAGAATCAAAGCCAAGAGTAGTCAAACTATACAGACAAGTAGATTCAGAAGGGTCTCGAGACTCCTTGCAAATGGTAGTAGATGAGCTAGCCGAGATGAGAGACCCTGACGAGATGTGGAACCACTTCACTGTGAAACTCTCCGACGCCCATAACTCGCATATACCCACAAAGTCCCTCCCTCCTAAGAATAAGAAATGGCCCGAATGGATGGATAAAGTGACACACAAACTAATAGAAAAGCAGAGGAAAACTTGGGGAAAGTACAGAGAAACTGGTGATAAGTTCTACCTTCAGAAATATAGTACAGAAAGGCATACCAGCAAACAAGAGTGTGAGCGAAGAAAGAAAGACTACCTCGTCGACAAGATTTGCAAACCACTAGAAAGAGGAAATTCAAAACCCTTCTATAAACATCAAAACATGCCAAATCAAACGACGGACCAAGCATCAGACTGGCTGATAGAAGGGGCATCATCACTGAAGACGAAACACAATGTGCTGAGATTCTGAATGAACACTTTCAAGCCCAGTTCTGCCCCGACCAACAGTTAGTGCAACCAGAGAGAATGACCACATCAGATGAGGATCCAATTGAGATCACCACTGAAGGTCTTGTGAAGCTGATTCAGAATCTGCCAAACGGGAAATCACCTGGCCCAGACGCCATACGTAAACCAGATCTTCTCGTTGATACAGATATGTCAGCCGAATGCCTAAAACACATATTCCAAGCATCAATTACAGCTGGACAACTACCCAAGCAGTGGAAGCTGGCATATGTCACACCAATCCATAAAGGGGGTGACAAGGAATCGGCCAACAACTACCGTCCAATATCGCTCACCAGCATCCCCTGCAAAATGATGGAACACATCATTCTCCACTATCTGAACCAAAAGCTGAATGACTTCCTACACTGCAGACAGCATGGATTCCGGAGAGGTATGTCCTGCGAAACACAACTCTGTGCTACCTTCCATGACCTCGCCAAAACAGCTGAGTCCTCAAAAACCACACATGCTGTAGTGCTTGACTTTAAGAAAGCTTTTGATAAGGTCCCCCATGCCCTACTAATGAAGAAACTGAAAGAAGTTCCTGGTATCCACCCTCAGCTGGTTAACTGGATACAGGATTTCCTCACCAACAGGAGACAGAGAGTGGTCATCAAAGGTCAGACCTCATCAGAATTATTGGTGACTTCAGGAGTGCCCCAGGGGTCAGTCCTCGGTCCCATACAGTTTCTGATTTACATCAATGATCTACCGACAGTGGTAAGCTGTAACATTAGCCTATATGCCGATGATACACTGCTCTATCAACAAGTCACAACTGACGAAGATGCAGCTATATTCCAAAACAACATTGATGCTGTCCACAGATGGTCGGTTCAATGGAAAATGCTCAATGAAAGTAAATGCCACATGATAGCCTTCGGAGACCAAGAGTTCAAGCCACAGTACAAACTGGGCGACACATGCATGGCATGGAACAGTTCCACAAAGTATTTGGGGGTGATAATGCAGTCTGACCTAAAGTTTGATCAGCACATAAAACTAAAGAGAGACAGCGCCTCAAGAGCTCTTGGATCCATCAAACACATACTATACAATGCACCCAAGAAGAGCCGCCTACTGGCATATACCAGCCTATGTCGCCCAATACTCGAATACGCTGATACAGTCTGGGACCCAATGCTCAACAAGGACATTGAATCGAAATCGAAATGATTCAACATCGAGCTGTCAGGTTTATCAGCTGCCTAAAAGGAAGAGAAAGCGTTACCGAGGCCAGCTCTGAGCTTGGCCTCCAAACACTACAGAACAGGAGAAGAAATCACAGGCTAACCCTTCTGATGAAGATCCTTCAAGAAGAGGAGCAACACAGCTCACTAGCTCTCGCATATGATGAAGTATCAAACGACAAACAGAACATGACAATACAATGAGAACAAGATCTGCCACCAGAGGCAAACTCAACTCTGTATATGCATCTACAAAGGTCTACTACGGAAGTTTCCTTCCGAGGACAATCAGGGACACCAAGGGTACCACAAGTTAAACCCAAAGACAGCATCTAGCTGGAAATAAAGTGATGACTGACAACACTAAACAGCATACAGCTGTAACCCCCGTTAACCATTAAACACACTGTTAATCATGAGGCACTCCTTTAACTTTTAGTTCCTGAGTGTACGAAGTCTTCAAAGGTATTCAAAGGTGTGGGTAGCCCAAAGTCAGGAAATGCTAATGCGGCATGGATAATAGCTAGTGTTGGAAGAAATTATTGTGACAGTCCTTGCTGCTGATTAATAAAATCATCATCCATAGCTAATAAGTGCAAGACAAGGAAAATAAACACCTCTGTTCCATGCTTCTTTCCTTGAAATGGCCTGCTCAGTTTAACTTTGATATATCAGCTTCTAGAAAGAAGAGCTCATGTGCATCTGGATTTTGGAACAAGAATCATGAGCCCAGGAAAGATTGTACTTACCAGTTTACCTTTTTCTTTTTGGTAACTTTGAGATTGGGTGGTCACGCTCTCGCAAAATCTTGGGAGAGCATAGACTGATATCCATAGTTTTCTTAAAAAGTAGGTGGGCTCAATGATGAAATAGCTCAGAATTAGAAAACAATATGGCAGCCTCCATGAGAACATGTGAAAACCAAGGTAAATGTATTTTCAATTGACAAATATACCATTTTTAGTCCACTTGACTACAAAAAGATGAAGACAGTCATGCATCAATAATACAACTTTGGAACAGGAGAGTCCCAATAATACTTTACATCTCTAATACCATAACCTATTCTATCTATTGTGAGGTGCAAAGGACAGGTGGATGAGTTACATTAAATTACACAGTAGAGTAGAGTACAGAACAGTTGAGTTACGTTAGTAATAGTTACCCTGCTGCCTCACCTGCCCATGCACCACTGGCACTACCACTACTTACCTGCCTTGTATCCATTTTCTGTCAATTGCCTATTTATCCTGTGCTGTCCCCCTTCCTGACAGCAAAAAGTACATTTATACATATGCCATGGTGGCATTCAATCAATAACATCACCAGCCCTTGTAGTTGTTTGAAATGGCAATGCATAGAATAGATAGATAAGAATGATACAATAATAAATAAGATAGTTAAGTGTGTTGTGTTAACAAAACTGTACCTAAAAAGTCATGACTGGTATTCAGGTCGCGATTGGTCAGATAGTGATATTGATGACGATGATGCCTACCCCGGATTGGATGACGACTCGGGAGATGAGATGGTATCTACATGTGCTCCTAGTAGCTGTCTGTTCTGTGAACAGGTTCACTCAAATGGAGAAAAGGTTGGCTTTGTGTTGTTGATCAAAACGCGTGTCCATCATACACCCAATGATAATGGCCACCAAATACTATCTATCTTATCAATACGATAATGAAAACTCGGAGGTTTATAGTTGTGTCCATTACTGCTACTAATGAGGATTTTATGGCTACATTCATTATGACGGGATGAAAGCAGAGAGAATGTCCTGGTTACCATTTGATAAAATTGTAGCAATAAATATAGGTGCCACAATTTCAGTCAGTTTACAAGCTAATCCACAAAGTTCTATGACCTAAAACTCACAAGGTGATCCTGAAGTTGATTCCAACTTAGTCACATATTTTCACTTTTCGCCATATCTTAAAATAAATAGTTTATGCCTTACTATGATAACCCTTCATATGTCTGTCCTTGATTGTTAAAAGTTCGCTTTCATAAAATTTGCTATATAGTCCGACACCAATAAATGTCATTTATCTTACAGAACATCAGGCACATTGAGGAAGAACACAATGTCCCTCTCAGTGATATGTTTAGAGATGTGGATGCTGTAACATTCTACTCGTTCATAAAACTAGTCAACTTCTTTAGAAGAGATGTGAGTCTACTGATAGTATTATTTGCCCTACAAGATAATATTCAGGATATATAGGATAAACATCATTACTCGGTGATAATATACTTCAATGAACTCAAATATTTTATTAAATCTCTGGTCTTGATGTTATACTAGTTGGATGGATTTTTATTGATAATTATTCCTTTAAATATTACAAGAAGACAATATATAAAGCACAACTTGTTTAACTCTGGGAATTTGGCTTCGAGAACATGAATGCATAATATATAGATTCCATCAAGTTGACATCCTGTAGGCTATTTAGGGTTTCATTATGAATGATAATGTATGTAAAGTAAAATGATCCCATGCTATTTTATCATTTATTATTCAATCTAATCTTACACGCATTATATCAGTTTCCAAAGATTTTACTTAATTTTGTTACCTTGTATATCTTATCATAGTACTAGGTTTCATATAACACATGTTATAATACTTGCTGTATATTAATAGAAAGCCAAGGCGAGTGAGTTTACCACTGTATCAAGTTTGACAGAGCTGATATCCAGACTAGATGATGGTTATATGATACCAGGGAACCCAGATGATGGTCTGCTACAATTTGGTTTGTTGATGCGTTCACTCTTTTTGGTTTGAAATCTTCACAAATAATGTTTAACTGCTTGGGGGTTTTCCAATGAAAAAACACACTCGCAAAACTTATTTTGGTGATAGATAAAAATTTCCGATCTTATCATAATAAAATTCTATGACAAAATATTGACCTACTGTATAGCTTAATCTGTTTTCGTCATGATGGATTCAGTGTTTATCTGAAAGCATATGCATATCCCTATGTGTGGTTTGTAGACTTTGATACGTATCAGGAGAAACTAAGGAGAACACAACCACCATCTGTAGCTCATATGAAAGTTGGGTGTAATGGATCAAGTGCAGACGATTCCACATTAACTCTGAGTCGAGCTGAGTATGAGTCACTGGTCACAAAATCATCTCTATGTGAGCGGTGAGTTATGATCATGATAATATATATAATGAATCTCTGAATGTCCCCCTCCTTACCCTTACCTCCTTACCCTTACCTCCTTACCAAAATATATGTAGCAAAAATATTAGAAAAATGAGAAGGTGTAATAATATAATAATATTATTAGTAGTGGTTGGTACTGATCGCTTAGTTCATTGATTTCACTCCCAGTTATTGACAGTATTTTTTGCAAATAATTTGCAAAGAATTTTGTGATTGAAGTCATTTTTAGCCATTCTCAGACTTGCAGCAGTAGTTTAATTTGGGTTCAGATTTACAAAATATAATCTCGATGCCTTTTTAGTCGCCAACAATTGGTCTTACAAGAGCCTTGCGGTTCACTATGGCATTAGACTTCAAACTTGTAGTCTATTAGAAGTTGTGCAACAACCTCCCCCTTAGTTTTTAGTAAACAATTGACTGAGAATTTCGTACATATTTTAGTCCTATTAAATCTCACACAACCGAAATTTCATCACAAAGCATCTCAGTTAATTAATCTTGCAAAGGGTGTCTTGCTACACTCCCCGAAAGCTGATGCTGTAAGATTTGTCTTGCAAGTATTGCAGGTTTTATCAGATTTTTGTGTTTGAGAACTGTGGAAATGTTATAACTAGCCACTAAAATACATAAAGGTCCATTATTTTAAAACTTTATTACCATAGGAGGTGAAACAGGATCAAAATGGAGTTTGTTTCAATATGAATAATGATCACAAAAATGATTAAATGCAGTCCATTCACTACTTGAGCTATGTGCCAAAAGTGGCCAAAAGTGAACTCTGTTGAGGGCAGCTTGGTGAAGTCAGTGCCGCCGCACTTGTATCCTCAAAATCATTCTCAATAAAGTTTTTTTCTGATACGAATGCAGCAGCAGGTCAGAACAGAAGTTCTACCCAGCAATATGAATTTGTTTACCCAATCCTAAGCTGATTCAGTGATACTGATTCAGTTACTGGTCTGAATCTGTTCGCTTACTGTCATAGGTAAAAAGATTTCAATGTGCACCAAGAGTTGCTATTAGTTGAAGAATGGTAACAGTTGAACTGGAAATAGTAAAAACCGAGCAATATTCTTGCTTCATCACAAATGCAAACCACGATTGGTGAGGGAGGGAAAACACAAAATAGATAAAATGTCACTTTTGTCAAACTGTCTGTAGTGTGTTGATAGCTTAATCTAACGACCTAGGCGAGACAGAAAGTAAGGCGAGTAATGACAGTAAGTGACCACAGCGCCTGTGTTCTAGACATTACCACCTTCTGATGACTGATTGGTTGATGTCATTGCATAACAAATTGCTCCTGGCGCAACATTGCATGGTGATATAAAACCATCAGATTCTTCCATGAAGCCGTCAAAGAGCTTGCATTCCCCCAATGAGTCGTATGAGAAGCTAGTACAAAATTCAGCTTTTACACAAGAGTACGTACAGCTTTCAAGATTGGTGCCCAGATAAGATACAAAGCTGACCTGGTTGCATGGTCGCTCACCGAGGTAGAGGGTTCGGACACTTTTCAGCCTAGAAGGTCGGACCCAGCTGATTATATTTACAACATATCGTGGAGAAAATTGTGCTTCTGGGGTCATACGTATGACTAGCTCGTGTATTTCATTGAAGTTTTGGTGATACGCAATAATCGACTCTGATGTGTGACTTTTAAGGATACTATACCCATCCCTAAGAGCTTTGCCATTGTAGTGTGATCGTATTTTACTATCTTTGTACAAGGAGCCTGCTCCTATTTTTTCTGTCATGTTGCTACGAAACAATCTGCCGTTGTTGTTTATGAAGAAGGCTGTTTGGTTAATAAATGCTATGGATCCAATTGACGAGGTTAACTGAATGTTCGGATCTTTATGAATCATGGTAAGATAATCGTAATTGTACCAGAAATTATAAATTAGTTCTTCAGAGTCAAACAAGTATACAGCTTTCACTATGCCATTGGCCGTGTTAGGCAGTGTTACATCATCTACTGTACATGCAACATATCTCCAAAACCTTGAATCATGAGTTTTTAAGTTACACCAGGTATTGCAGCCTTCATCATGGAAGTTGTCCGAGAAGCAAGGGCGATATACTGACACTGATCCGTATGTCTTAGTTTCTCCATATACAGCAGAATTCTGTGCGCCGTTCAAGTATTTCACATCAGATGGATAATACAGAAGTACATTTCCCAGGAGTGCCCCAGCTGCCGGTATTGTACCAGGGGTTCCACACTCACCCATGAATATTTGATGGGTCATTGCATTCAAATCGAACAGGTGGATGCAATGATTATCCCTGTCAGCCAGCAGAATAGCGTGCTCAACGTCCCTAAAATCTGCACTTGCAGGCAGCTCAGTCTCGGCAGTGAAATTGACTGATTCGATAGCTTGGATATTTATAATACTGGCGCTGTGTACAGCGTCACTGGTGTGGCATATGTCATCTTCTGAGAGAGCGTCTGCAGCCTCAGATGTTAGTAGCAGAGAGCAGGATGTCTTATTGAGCTCATATAAACCACTATGTGTGGTGGCCAGTAATGTATCAAGCTTGAATGGGTGGGCCATCATTGCTGAGATTTTCAAGCAGAATGCGCTATACACATCATGCACCTCTAGGTCCTTTTTCATAGGAGGTAACTCTGGAAATATATTGGAAGTTACTCAAAAGTTGTTATGTCAGAAAAATAGGGGATGGGCTATGGGTAATGTACGCTTCTGGGGTGGCTGGCCGCATGGACCGTGGTCAATGTTAAGCTTTATATGGTGAGTCTGTGGTGTTCCCACATCAGGTTAAGTCAATTGTACAGTCATGCATCCTGATAAAATTCACTCAAACACATCAGCATATATTTCTGTTGAATTACCTCCGTATACTTCAAGCTCTAGTAGACAGAGATAGGAGATTTCTGATAAAACCCTGCGTAACCTGACATATCGTCCTGATAAAGCATTGGGCTGATGGAATGTCTCTGGCTGCCCTTCACTATTGGAACCTGCTCTGTGGTAAAATTGTGCGGAGCTCTGATCAAGTCCTTCCAGCGTGTCTGACACCTCTATGTACAGATCTCTGGTCTGAGAATCTAAAACAGATTGGGCAGGTCTCGAAACTAGGCAGGTGTATATCGGTGACTTTATCCGGCTGATGGAATTTGTAGACTTGATGATGCCAGCAACCAGAGTATCATGTGCACGTATATGTATACATGCGCCAACAAGCACATTCACAGATGATTTGCTCAAAATACATGTTTTAAAGTTATTTAAATGAAATCACTCACCAAAGTAATTCCACATAACCATCTCGTCTATGATGTACGTCTGATTCAAGTCCAAAATGAAGTATGGATCAACCTTTGGAAAAAAAAATAAAAACTGTAAGTCCGATAGTCAGGAAATATGCAGTTGTAGAATTTACTATTTCACAACAGGTGCTAGCATCATTACGAACTGTATCACCTCTGCGATTTTAAAACAGATGGTGATGGTAGCCATCCTTGGCTTACAAAACGTAGCTTGCCGTCACAAAACCTCCAGAGCTTGTGTTACAATTCATGGGTAACCAAATTGTCACAGTGAATTGACGCTTGTCAATATAATGTATAGATGACGCTGTAAAGAAATTGTAAAATACCACTTTACAGCAACAACAGCAATCACTGCCTACAAAAGTGTGCAATTGGTTGTGCTATCACTTCCACATAACGATGGCAAACTCTCATCTGTTCAGTGTCCTCAATAACGACACAACCCTAATGGTTAAGACTAACGGCTCTGTTTCAATGCTGGCGATAATTTTCTCAAGGTCATTGTGCCAATGAATTGCAAGCCCATTTTGAATAAGAATCTATATTCTGCATTAATTTTATACATACTGAGTTAACACAGAAGCTTTTTGTCAATTCCTGCCCCGATCCTAATCCATCTGTAAGATGCTCTCTGGGGTATGCTGCACTGGACTCCTGCCCACTCATCTCCAACACAGTTTTACCTGGGATTAATACATTACAATACATGACAAAAGTTGACACTGACCAATCAGGTGCCTTTGAAATCTAGCTGAGATCCAAGACTAATAAAAGTGTTTAATCTCAGCTCGATTTCAAAGGCGCCTGATTGGTCAGTGTCAGGTTTTGTCATCACTAATGGCGGATGGCTGATGAAAAAGATACTCCGTACTCCGTACTTTTTGAGAGCTCATATAAGCTACTGGCTAGATGTTTTGATGCCACAACTCTCTATTTAAATTTTTGACTTGTGGCTACGCTGAGCAAATGTGTCATATATGTGCACATATGTGTCATATGTCACTTCACATGTCATCAACATCATCAATATAGCTGTATAACTCTTTTTCTTTGCGGGGGGGGGGGGGGGAAGCAAGGCGTATTAAAATGCTTGCAGTAAACAAAAGCAATGTTCTACCTAATTTATATTTATATGCAAGGTTGTTATGTATATTTAAATGAACGCTATCTTAATTGTTTTCCTCTGTTTTGTATGGGTAATTAATTCGGTGGGTTGTTCTGCAAGGAAACGAAGTCCAACTCTCATACCAGAGAATTGAAGAGGTAGAACTAAATAACAAGGAAACAACTCGGTAAAATTTTGAAATTAAGGAAAGCTGTTTTACTGTAGAAATTAAGATTCCCACCAAACATAGACTACATAACACAAAACTCTGAATAAACATGGCCCACCTCTGGCGAAGTTCTCTCTTGCTCCTCCTGTTACTACAAAATAAGATGACATATGTGAGGTTTGGTTGATGGTTCCGCTGACACGCAAAGACAAGAGTTTCATGCTTCAAGTCTTGCCATAATGTGGCCTTTTTGCACCAAATTGCACTGTCTTTTCTCAGGTCACAGTATATCGGGGTCACTTTTAACTGGTGCTGACTGAATTTTTATACAACTTAAAAAGTAACTTGGATAACGAAACCTAACCTACCTGGTATGGTAAATAATTTCCATAAGATCAAAAAGCAAATCCCATCCATTGTCAAAATGTTTTAACACATGTGAAGCAAGAATGGAAGAAAATGGAAGAAACACTCCAAGAGAAGAATACCTCCGCACAATAAATAACACAGCACACTGTATTTGAGGGAATGGGCAAAAGCAGTTGTTTGCACAACCATGAACTCCAGGATGTGCATCAAATAAAGGATGTAGTTGTGTTATCATCCATTCTCTCTTTCTATATTTCACAGGGCATTGATTTTAATGAAATGTTTAACTCTTGTTAAAATCAATGCATACTCCTTGTTGACCAGCGGTTCTGAAATTTCATCCCGAAATTAGAAATTAAATATTGTGAACAAAAACAAGTTTTAACTGTCAATAAAGCTGCATATTTTTAGATTGAAGGATCATAATATCATACTAACTGTTTTGAAGAAATCGATTCCTGCCTCAAACTTGTCTCACGTAAGCAACCTAGGCGACCTTAAACAAGATTTGATTAGGGTTATCCATGTTATAGTTATTAGCGAGAAGGCACATCAGTGATAATACCCTATGAATATTCTTGATTCCGAATACCTACCTGTATTACTGCATATCGGAGAGTGCCCAAGTTCCTCTTTTCATTTATTTTTAATTACAATTTCTCAATGCTCTAGATTCTGGATGCGATCAGAAATTTTTTTAAAACCCTCTTTAAAAAAAACCAAATCGCAATTCTCTTAACAATATTTGTTTTTTTCCTTCGTAGATTGAAGAGAGAGCTTATTGATCTACACGAGCGTTACAATGAAGACATATCACAACTAAGGTAACTTTTATTCTGTGTTTGAGGTACAATTATACGAAGACAATCATTAAACATTCATTTTATTGACAATTAATATAAAGAATTTTATCACTCCTTGACCCAACTCAGACTGGATATAATATTCTCATTGTTTGTAGGCTTGGTAATGCTAGTATTTTGCATAGCCGTTAAGAATTATTTTTATCAGTATTGTTTGCTTATTTTTCACAGAGAGTCTGCCCAGCGCGTTCTTCAGACCACCATCGGCACCTCAGAAAAGAAGGCAGCACACACAGACAACCCGAGCGGTGATAAGAACAGCTCACAGGTTCACAGTCTAAAATCATGCGAAGATGAGGGTTATATCAGCTCCTATTCACATTACTCCATTCATATGGAGATGTTACAGGTAGACTTTAACAGAGATGTTACAGGTAGTTTATACCAACCAGCAGTGTATCACTGTAATGACATTAGCATACTATGCTTTTTTGCTTATTGAGCTATTTTGGTAGATCAGCTTTGTGTTAATCAAGCACACCTCAACCATAGCCATAGCCGGGGGGGGGGGGGGGCGTCGGGCGTTGGGCAAAGTCTGGGGGGCTCAGACTACCATAACTGATTCTTGGTAAGCGGCTGGCTTGAATATAGTTACAGCAAAGTACCACTGCCTAGTTATGATTGCCTCATCCAGGTAAGGTATTTTTAACTACCCACCTTTGAGTCTTATAGTTAGTTACAATACTCTCTATGTCGACAGGACTTTGTACGTACAGATAGTTATAGACAGTCTATAGAGCATAACTCGGAGTGTTTGTTCAGAGATAAGGTGGTATTAGACGTGGGCTGTGGCACTGGTATATTATCTATGTTTGCTGCTAGAGCCGGAGCAAAACACGTCATCGCTGTCGATATGTCTGATGTCATCTATCAGGCTATGGATATCGTCAGGTGAGCGTAGTAGAACTTATATAAATTAGGTAACTTTATTTTTTTAAGTCTTGTCACAGCTATTATCTTAGATTTGTTTGAGTTGTAGCACAATTATTCAATTACTCTATAGAAGCAGAGTATTCAATAGAGGAAAATTTTGCCTTTTTGCACATGTTTGAATTTAATTTCTTGCTAACATTACTCACTCTCTTTTTATATCAGGTCCCACTCCAAATCTAGCTAAATTTAACTCCTCTTGGGACCTTATGATAAGTAGCGGCCTATATTTGCGTAGATTCCTGATGAAGTATGATTCCAATTTCTCGAATTTGGCAAATATAGAGATATGTATAACTGTTTTTTTTACGCAGAGAGAATGGACTTAATGAGAAGATAACTCTTATAAAAGGTCGTATAGAGGAGATAAGTTTACCTGATGGTATCGACGGTATAGATGTTATTATATCTGAGTGGATGGGATATTTTCTACTGTTTGAATCTATGCTCGACTCTGTTATATATGCAAGAGAGAAATGGCTGCGACCCAATGGGATCGGTATGTCGGGCAACAATCTATATTTTTTTCTTCTGCTCTTTCCCTAACTTTTGCCACCACTGACCTTCATGAATGGTGTCAAAATAAAGAATGAAAAGGTGAGAATATTGCTTTTAGCTTCACCGCACATCATGAAAATTCTAGAATTATAACCGCTTAGGTAGACTACGTATGAATCCCTATTAAATATTGTTACTGACACAACATGTATAAAAGGACAAGCAATACCAGGATATCTCATGATGCGATTGTGATTACTAGATAGGAGATGGTACCACATACACATCCGTCTGTATATATATATATATATATATATCATCTACTATCAATGAGAAAAGGAGGTGTTAGCCATGATAACCTTAGCTAGAGGATGAAATGAACACAATATTGAATCTAACTTTTGAATTGAATATCAACTATTTTTTGATGAAAATCTCTTTGATAATCTTATCAAATGTACATACTTATTCTTCCTGGAAGATATATGATGTATGAGAATGGAAAGCAAACTTTCCCATATTTTGTAGTATGGCCTAACCGATGTGATATACTTCTAACTGCCAGCAGTGACGTCAGCCTGTATAACAAGTATATAAAATACTGGGATGATGTATACGGTCTCAAAATGTCATGTATGAGAGGTGAGGTGTGCAAGGAAGCACTAGTTCAGGTTGTCAACAGTCAGCATATAGTGTGTCAGCCTCACGTCATAAAGGTAAGGCATGGATGTGTATGGATAGTTTTTCTCATTCCTGAAAGGTATGAGGTTTTTTTAAAAATAATGATCAGTGTTTTATTTCTTTTACATTTCCCATTGAGATGATTCATTGCTTCATTTCCAAAGCTACATAACCTCTATTTTGTCCATAATTGATCTGGCACATTGTTATGGAAACCTAAGCAATATTGGGTCTGCGGTCACATGAGGAAGTTTCACCTTTGCAACTACAGGCAACTCGTTGCATTATGAGATTATTTGACAGAGTTATCCCTCCACATGGCTTTTTCACTGTACATCCCGCAGTACCAGGTAAACAGTCCGCACAATAATACAACTGATTCCTTATATTCTCTGTACAGACCGTAGATTGCTGTAAGGACTCTGTATCAGATCTAGATTTCACATCCGATTTCACTCTCTGTGTAGACAAAGATTGTGCTATCTATGCTTTGATTGGCTACTTTGACACTGTGTTCGACGCTCAAAGAGACAATTCTACCAAGGTAATGTAGCATTATTGGCAGTATTTTTTGTAGCATTTGGTTGTGGGCGACTTTGAACTTATTGTGTTTGTCCCACCAATATTACACTTCCTTTGGAAATATAAATCAATGGTTTGCACAAATCTAAGCATCATATAATTATAGCTTTTTTATGTATCCATGTCAGCACATATGGTCAATAGATCAATAGCGGACTCGCGTGTTACCTGGATCAGTTCTAAATATTGACATAAATAAGCTCCCATATACCCATACAAATATATTGCAGATACATATTGTATTGACTATAGTAGTATTATAATATATAAGTGTAATTGAGAGTTCCGTGTTTCTTTCAGGTGACATTTTCGACCGGACCGTTAGCTAAATCCACTCACTGGAAACAGACAGTGTTCTTATTACCTAAACCTCTGAACAAAGTTAAAGGTATGTCACTTCTACGCACTGTACTCAATTGTACTGTTACACTGTATTTCCATTATTTGCATTTATATCAACATCTTGAGTCAAAAACAACAGAAATGCCTTCAGGATATCATTTGGATGATACGCACCAAATATAAATACATAAGTGGAAGGCCAACAAATATAGAATTTTGTTTCTTAATATTCATTATAATATTCTAAACTTTTATCATGGTAAGCATGTCGCAACCTTCATTATTATCTAACTATCTACTATGCCAAAATGTCAACCCCCTACAAACTATGCTTGACATTAGGACATAGTTCTAATCTTTTAATATTGTCCAGTGAAAGCTTCTTTTTTGCTATGGAAGTCAATGGCTAGTAATGTACAATATTATAGTAACTCGAAATTCTATTTTGTACACATTAGCTAGGTGTTAGGAGATAGGACCGCTAGTGGTGATGGTCAATTGTTGCGGGATTCTGAATCTCATTTTTGCAGAGATCAGCTCATGCCTCAAGAGCTGTGCATTTTGTGGATGTCAGTGCTGATAGGCTGATACTATACTTTCTAATCTTCTTTTACAGGAGAGCAGGTCTCAGGAACTATAGATGTGAGGAAACATCCAAAGGATCCTCGATCGATACAAGTCAAGATTAAAATGGACTCCCTAATCTTGAACTATACTCTATGTTAATCGTGCACTAAGGCAATATTTAAGTTATCGCAAGGATGCCCAATGTCCTGGATAGATCCAGTTATAAGTCTACTAGAATACATTGATAGAACGCGCTGATATATATTTTTTCCCGAAACTGCAATGATAACAATTACAATACATTATTATAGCAGTGAGTACAAAGTTCTAGCTTGTATCAACTGATGATTTATTGACCTGTCTTTAGGAGATTTCCTTAAAACTTATAAATGAATTTTTGTTGATATTTTAATACCAATAGCTAATTTGGTGTAAGAATTGAACTGTCTATGTTCAAATTAAATGTTTTCCAAACTTTGCTTGTGGGAACTTCTGAAATTTGAACCAAACAATACAATATTATAATACTATATAGTAGTAATGTAGACCACCAGGTTTATTGTACTTTGTGATGGTGACACTTTTGAGCATTTCACACAAAAGCAAAAAAATATGAGTATGATCAATAATGAGTCTTGCAGCTCACAAAAACACAGCTCGCTGGATAGTGAATAGGTAAGTAGTTCAACAATGCATCAACTCACACACGTATTAATCAAAAATAACTTAATTCATCAGATTATGAGGCACTCTGATTGACCATGTTGGTGAATGGCAAAATTTCAATATGCATGCATAGAAAAAAAGGGATATGAATACATTCCTTGATGAATTTCACAACTATGGCAGGACTAAAATTGAAAACCACACATCACTCTAAAACATGATAACTCACTTCAATGCCATGAGATAAAAAATAGATGACTTGGCACAGCAGAGAAGAAACAGGAGAGAACAAATCACACAGTAACACTGTTAGAGAGAAAAAATTCAATTATGGTTGTAGAGGAGCTCCACTTGAGGAACTACCTCTGGAAGGCTAATAATCCGGCGTCTACTAAAACTTTCACTTTCTCCTGAAACTCCTTACCTCCCTGCTGTAATAACCTAAAATAGAAAACAGACAATGAAAAACCTTTGTCCCATGTTATTTAGACAATGCTTCATATTGTCACGGTAAAGATTGAATGTCCACTGGCAATGATATTGGTCATGTCTACTGTCATTTAATTAATATGGAATCTCACATTTGTGTATAATTTTCGCTTTAACTGAAATCATAGGTAATTTGCTAATGTGTGACTGTCATGTCAAATGCCAAGAATCAAATCACTAATTTGTTGCATTTTACCTCTTACACCACCCTCCCTGCTTACACTAAACAGCATACTGATAAATACTTCTGTAGTCATCTCCTCTCTAATATTGAGCAGATAACTTCTTGATACAATGGATAAAACCTTTTTGAACATCCCATCAGGGAGTTTGGTCCCAAACTCCCTGATCTCATTAACATGATAAATATTTTTATTGGTATGGGATATCCTTACCTCTGGGCCTTTTCAGGATCTTCTTTAAGACTACGGATGAGCTCCATGATATTTGGTGATTGTAAGATGTCTACCAGTTTAGGATCTTGTAATACCTGTAAAAATTTAAATCGAGCATGACTGGATAGAACGGTGCATGATATATATTTTATGTTGATAATTCCATTCTCTATACAAAAGGCACCCCACAGCATGGTTAGATTTACGCCAGGAGCTCTTTTGGATACAATTAACATACTAGGCCTATACAGGGGTCAAAATTCTGAAAACAGCATATTGTCTGATCTGATATGATGGATTGATCTATTCTTTGCTCACTTGTTTAACTCTGGCATCCTCCTCAGCTTCTTTCTTGATTTGAGCTGCTGATTTCTGATTAACTGGTTTTTGTTGAGTACTGTGGCGAGTTGTCTTCACTTCTTTGATAAGCTCCTCCCTTCTTTCTGTGGTGGGCGGAGCTGCAGTCTCTGACGAGTTTTTACGCACTTGCTCCGCAGCCACGCTGAGTGAAGCATCGTTCAGATTCTCGTAATGATTGCCTAAACAACAAAACTCAAATGTATGCAACAACAGTGGCAGAAAGAACATCATTGGGCTGCTTTTGTCCAATGTTTCGTTAACAAGTTCCCGCCACATACTGATCAGATTATGTCTGCTATACACAGGGCAGTGGAGCACAAACTTATCACTAATCATAATATATTCATCTATAAAACCTCTTTTCATTATTTCTCTAACTACTACCCAAGGAGCACAACTATTATTGGGCAAAGTGACCTTTTAGCAAAATTACCATTGTTCAAGATGGGCCTTTGGATACAAATATTTCATCTCAGTAAACTTGTTGATGACTTGTCAGCATGGACCTCAGATGATATGACAAGACTTGTAGACTATGTTTATATTGTGTGGTTTTGTAGCACAATAATTATTTTATTTCTTATTCAAAAAACTGAATTTAATTTTTTTTTCAGATTAGAACAGGATGTGGCTCGGTGTGGTTTCTGGCTTCTAGGGTGTGCAGAACTCAAGACATGCCATAAAAAACATTGATCAGGTAGAATTTTAAGTGTATATGGAAGTGTGGACGGGACACGTCGTTCTTTTATTGTAGATAAACTGAATAGACAAATTATAATACATGAATGTGCTCACTTGGAATAGAATGGTACTCACCTAAGACATCACAGAACTCTTTGAAAAACTCCTGTATATATTTATCGTGCTGATATGTAAGCAAAGCTTTGTCTGGATTAGCCTGGAATTCCTGAAGCGCTCTCTCACAGCGGGGGTCGGCCATCATCGCCATCAACTTATCATTGTTCCCTAGTTTATTGAGCAAGTCTTCAGTGAGCCAAGCATCTATACATACAATAAACAATAGCAAATTATTCTATTGGTGAACATCAATCATAGCTAGTTGTATACGGTATGATTCCGGACTGGATGGTCAACCAGCATATAGTTTTTCTACATAATTTGGATTGACGTGATATTCCGAGCAGAAGTCATAGTTCCAGGGGCCAATAAGTTTCGTTATGCACATTATTTCATGACCATAACCATCATTGAACACAGCCCAACACAATACATAAAGCAACATTATTTTCCAATTTTTCATCTATACAATAGCTGATTATACCATACCGCAGTATCACGCCTTTACCCTACATACCAGTTTTCTGAAGCTGTTCCCTCATTTTCTGTACTTCTTCCATGACAAGATGATCTCCTCCACCTTTAGGATTTGCTTTTATATGAGGCATATTGTCCTGAGTTTGACCATTTACTGGTTGTACTGTAGCTTTACTAACAACGCTAACGGCAGCAGCTGTAGCTGCTGGTGGTTTTTTATTATCCAACCCTCCAGAGAGAAAGCCTTTCTTCATACCACCAAATCCGCACGCACCTGTGCTTGGCTGAGAAGGTGGTGGCTGCACAACCTTAGGCTTAACTGTCTGTGGAGTAGCATTGCTGCTCGTAGTTTTGTTCTGAGAATTGTTGTTTGATACTATCCTGTTTTCTATTGGTCCATTTCTTTGTTGAACATGATTGTCTACTTTCGCTTTTAGTTCAGAGATTCTGTTAATAACTTCAGTCATATCCTCCAAGGGAGGAGGCAGGTCTAAAACAAAATCAAACAGATGCAGTTAGATGTCTGACTGTGATATTAACGTTTACTGTATGTTAGCAGTTAAAACTCATATATGTTACTGTACTGTATCTGAGTCAGACTCTCATTTAGATCTACTTCATCAATGACCTTGGGCCAATACACGTTCTCAAAATGTTAATCGTTGGCTTGATCTTACTTTTCTGACTATGTTACGCTAATGAACTTTCAATGGGTGGACAGTATGCTTGTCTCTGTCTAATTTGCGCTAAACTTCTCAAGGAAAAGACGATATCTTTTAATCTTTCTATCTATTACCATTATATGATTGTTCACTAGACTACAATAATTGTCAGATGAATTTAATAAAGATCTGCTTGAACTTTTCATAGCAATAACATAAATAAATTCAAATGAAAAGATTGCCATTTAATAACTATATATATGTATCAGTATGTATACATATTTATTATTATACCAAATATCGTTCATTCATTATCAATGATTGGCAATTGTATGTTAAGGCAGCAGTTCAGACAACTCAGATAAAGTTGGGTTGTTCTAACTACAGTCCAAACTAGCTAAGCAATTTTGATTTACTTAAGAAAGTTGTATTTAGTTTAGTCTTTACCCTTACAGTTTCATATATATTTCAATTAATTCAAATCTGACTGAAAGCTGATAACAACCAAATAGACATGTCTTCAACAAGGAATTGTACTCCATTGAAAAAATTAAATGATACATATCAAGGGTGTAAAGATAGCTTATACATTGATGATTCAAATGAGCAGCAACAAGCATAATAAACCGAAAATAGGTAAATTTTTGAAACTGTAAAAAAGAAAATTAAAAATTTGACCTTCACCTTCGTCAGCCATCTTTCTTTTGTGCAATAATACATTGTATCTTGAATGTAAGTAAACATCTTTTGATTGAACTTTTAATGCCAATTAACTACAACAGAAATCGTTAATTAAACAAGAAAATCTCCACTGTTCTTATATTACTAGAATTTCTCAAAATAGAGAGCACATTAATATGTTTTTGACTGTTTTTCGTTATGAGTAGTAAATACTATATCATGTGTGTGATGTGGTCACATGTGTTTTGAGGATTTTTTTTGGTTGAGATTCAGAGTTTTGTTGAATTAGGCTGCAACACTCTGTAGTTGTCTTATGATAATCCTCCTGTCAGCTTATATTTCATATCTCACCAGCCAATGTCAGTATTTCAGTGAGAAAGATAGTCCAATATAGGTAGCAATGGCTGGAAAAGAAAATAATGGTAAGTTTGTTGTTAGTTGAATCATGAATGATGGGTGGACTGCATTTATTTTCCAGTCCACCAACAACAATCAATCAAAGTATCAGTTGATGACATTGATTTGGAAGGTCAGACAGAGGGACTTTGTGTCTTTGCCACTTGTAAATGTATGTCTGTGGAGGGTGGTAAGTTATTATAATCATTAATAAATATATATTATATATATATAATATATAAATTGACTAATTAATAAAAATGGTTCAGGATCTCTCACTTGATACTTGCCTTGGATTGGAGCAGAAATAATGGAGTCCTATTCTTTTGGGCTGGTTGGAGTGTGGTTACCATTTTTCTTCTATCAACAACAACAATTGAAATATCATGATAATATTGGTATTTCATTTTCTTACTGCCCGGTTACTGGGTCTACATAACTAACTGCTACCAACATACGAATCAAACGCCAACCCAAAGTCAAGAACCATTGCCATACACCAGAAGCAGGACGTAAGACAACATGCTTCGCAAATATTATTCATAGTTATATAGTAGTGGGATAAGGAAAGTTATTATTGTTGATTCAGGCAATCGATGACCTGGACAATGATGTTTGATACCATTGCTGCCTTCCAATGACTGCTTAAACTTTATTAAACTAATATTCAGGATAGACCTGACTTTGAGCCAAGAGTGATAATAAGAATGTCAAAATGTCGGCATATCTTATTCTAATGGCTGCTGATGATGGGCTTAATGGAGTACTGAACTCCACTTAACCGACAGGCAATATTGGCTAGGCTTTCAAAATACAGTCCTGTTTTTATCAAGATCCATCAAACAGAGGTCTAGAGGGTAGGCATGTTGGATGAACACAGCAGGAAATAATCCATACGCATAATCCATACGCAATTACAATGTAGATATGAATGGGCCTATCCGAAGTTGGGTATTCATTCAACTTTTTTCAAGGAATTATGGCCATTATCTTTGCGCTGTAAATGGCCTACATACATATAATGGCAGTATGGTAGGCCATCATGTTGGACCTTCAGGTAGAGACTAGGAGGTGTAGCTCTCTGCAGCTCGTCAGATCAGTTCATAACTACGATTTATATGTTCCAGTTAATTAAGAAACCTGAGTTTGGGAGGCAGGTTTGTATCACAAGGGAGGGAACCAGCGAATGAAGTTTGACTTCAACAACGTTTCGGATTATCAGATGTTGAGTTCACCAGGTTACACCATTTTAGTGATGAGCATCCAGATGCTGTCCAAAAGAAGATTACAATGGGAATGTCCGACATTAAATCATTTTGAAGTTTTGATTTTATCTTCAGCTCAATGTCAGGATCAGTTCTTGAATACTGTTGACCTATAAAACATGGCCTTCACAGCAACCTATAGTATATGACAGTATGTGGTGCAGTAACTAATTGTATTTATCTCTTTTTTTGTGTGATTAGATTCAAGTCTGAAGAAAAGGAAAAAATCTGGAAAAGTTTCTCAGAAGGGTAAGAAATTAGAAATAAAGCTAGGAGTATAACCAATATACATATAGATATATATATATATATCATATCTATCTAACAGGCAATCTTAGACGATACCCTCAGTCATTCTGGTGACGCCACTACTTTTTCAGCTTTAAAGAGTGGGTAATGGTTTTATCCAACGTTAATGAATGTGTAAGATTAAGCAGACAGGAAAAGCTCATGATTTGGTCTGGTGTGTATCTCAATAATACAATCAAGCATTTAAGTCTTGCTATTTTTAGTAGAATTGCCTCTCACTCTCATGACTTCACCGTGTTTTGTAGCTGGAGAAGTACCTGCTAAAAAGCCAAAAGTTATACCTGCTAAACCATCCAGTGCAAAACAAGTAACAAAAAAGGCTAGTTCACAGCAAGTCGTAAAACAAAACGGAAAGTCTAATACAACTAAGAAACCAACCAGTAACGTCAAAAGTACACAACAGACAAGCAAAAACGGCAAGAAAAAGCAGGTGAGCAAAAAAAAAATAACAGTGAATAAAGCTTCCAGGTACAGATGTATAGATGCTAAGAACAATATAGCTCAAATGGATTGTGTAGGGTATTGAGCTGGTCCAAGATTTCGTCACCAATGCTTGTCAGTCGTGATTATCAAATTAGTGGGTACTACCTACCCACTTTCATCGTATCCTAAGTATATATAAGAGATTCGGTAAGCGAGCCACTCCAATCAATGATATGAATATCTGTAACTTTTATATTGGTAAAATTATTATTTTCAATCATTTTCATATTTGTACGTGTATTGATCAGTAGGTATATGAACTATCATATCTTTTATGTCTGTTTATCCTTGTAAGGCATCAGAGCCTCAGGAGTCTGATGATGATGAGTCAGAGGATGAGTCTGAGGTTGAAGAAGATAATGAGTTTTCTGATGAGGAGCTGGAGGCTGACGTAGATGATTTATCAGCAGAATCAGGTGAGGAAATATAACAGTGTAGCATGATTTACTGCCCTTCATTTTTCATGTATTTTGTGAAGTATACAATCTGTTTACTGCCCTTTATTTTTCACCTGCATGCATATGGGCCAGTCAGATAGATAGACAAAATGGTATCGGTATAAACTTTATACTTGATAAAAGTTTTTTTTTACTTGGAATATAGTGTCATAACAGCAAAACGTGTATAATGAGATCAATCACAATACCACAAAGTTTGATTTGGTTTGATTTAATTTACAGCTTGTAATTGTGGAGTTATCTTCTCTAAGATTACATGAATTTGGTCCATGTTTATGATTGATGCTTTCTGCAACAGGATATACAGAATTCTCTGCCTAACTTAAATCTCTTGGGACCCCAAAATTTTGTACTTGTTAAACAAAGACTGAATAAAGTGACTCTAGACTAGAGTGCATTGAGGTTGGGCTGACCTAAATCTCCGGTCTGAATTACTGGTCTGAATTACGCGGAGTACACCATATCTTGGACTGTAAATGTCACTGGTCGGTTCATAAGTTCCCTGTTAACAGTCAGAATTCCCACTTTTCTTCCTATCAGATTTAGAAGATGAGGATGATGACGAGGAAGGAGATGATGAGAGCAATGAGTCAGAAGATCTAGAAGGTCTGTGTTGTTGGTAGTATCACCACTGTTACATAGATGACAACGCATGCTGTGATGCTTGCAATGCAATTATATTGAAAGCAGAAGTCACAGCAACTATTATAAGACTTTCCAGTCTAGCAAAGAGCAATCTGTCATATTCTCGTATTAAATTGTAGCTAGTAATGATATATCTATAGACATATAGATATATCTATAGACATATAGATATATCTAATAGACATATAGATATATCTATAGACATATAGATATATCTAATAGACATATAGATATATCTATAGACATATAGATATATATCATATAATATGAATTATGTTATCAAATCATCTATACATACTAAATTGCTGTCTGTAGATGACGAAGATGATGATGAGGCATCTGAAGATGAAACAGAGGAGGCAGCTCCTCCCTCTAAAGATAAACCTGCAAAATCTGCTGATAAGAAAACTAAATCAGACTCTGTACAGGATAAGATGAAAGAAATGGCTTCTAGTAAGTGTAATGGAAACAATCATCATGTCACCGAATGAAATAATATTAAAATATGGAAGTTTATTATTGTTGAGTTTATGAATGCAGATAATTATGGCATGTTATTAGTAGTATGGAGCAGCTGTGGCCGTGGCGCAATGGGTAAGGCATGGGTCTTTCAATCGAGAGGTCTCGTGTTCGACACCCGGCGTGTCACGGTGGTGTCAGGAAGAGTGTCCGACCTTAAATGCTCCTGTGCCCCATCAGAATCAAGTCCGTAGACCCTTACTGATACTGAGACAAAAATCATGGTTTCTCTCACGGTGTCACAGGGCATCGAGACTATAAATGGATGTGAGTTTTTTCATTAGTAGTTTGCTATCAGTGAAATGATGCCTGTTTTAATTTCTCATCAGCAAACCTTTTTATTCTACAGCTCATAATTCAATATAGGTTGGCTACAGAGTCCGCATACATAGTGACATAAAATGCATATGATTGTATGATGATGTAATTGTGTGATATTGTAGCTGGTCCAAAATCAGGCTCTTACATTCTGTCTGATACATCATTCGAATCACTCGGCGGACAAGTAAACGATCTGACGCTGCGTGGTATACAGGAAATGGGCTTCAAGAACATGACACACATACAAGCCAAGGCTATTCCGCCCCTACTGGAAGGTATGAATTGTCTAGTTTATATCTATAGAATTGCTCTGTTGCCTTTCACTAAAGTCTGGGAGTTTGGTACAGACTCTCCAACTCCCTGCTAAAATACAATGGCATATTTTGTGTATACAGAGTTGTCCACTCACAAATTATGGGAGGACAACTTGTAATGGCAGTGTATATATAATATATTTCTCTGCTCCATACTTCGAACATATCCCTCAGTGTATGTGTATGTATTTTACATTTTAGGAAGGGATGTGTTAGCTGCAGCAAAAACTGGCAGCGGTAAAACTCTGGGATTTCTCCTGCCTGCTATAGAATTAGTATACAAACTGAAGTTCATGCCCCGAAACGGTAGGTAGACCCTCACCTTAAATAATCATACAACCTCCGGTAACTCATTCTCAAAGGACAACTTATGTAGAATCATATTCCCCTATCACCAAAAACTATACACACAATGCATAAGTAAAATGTGAAAAAAATGTTATGCGCTGATAATGATGTCAAATATGACATTATAGGAACTGGAGTGATAGTAATCTCCCCCACTAGAGAGTTGTCCATGCAGACGTTCGGTGTTCTGAAGGAGCTGTTAAAGTTTCACTCTCATACATATGGGCTGATAATGGGTGGTACTAATAAAGCTGATGAGGCCAAAAAACTAGCCAAGGTAAGGTGTCACATGGGGGGGGATACCAGTTGCTTACCAACTTATTTAAAGTGACTGTGAAGGAACCAGGTTTTTGGTATCATACTGGAAATCTCGGTCTAATTTAGAAAACTGCTATAAGGTTCATTAACAACACAGCCCAGTTACAACTCATTTTCACTCAAAGTTTAGATTGGAAGGTACTAAAAAGGTACTATTTTTTAATATACCATCACCTTTTTGTACCTTCCAATCTCAACTTTGAGTGAAAATCAGTTTAAACTGGGTCATATATTGTTAATACAAGACTTGAAAAATTTGGAAATTGTTTTCATTTAAGCAGTCAAACTTGCCACATCTTTCAATGTACCTTTCAAATACCCTGCTACATTTCTCCAGTTTTTCGCACAGCCGTCTCATGTTGTTCTCATGTTCAATTATCTCGTATCCACAGGGAGTGAATATACTGGTGTGTACACCGGGTAGATTACTGGATCATCTACAAAACACTAAAGAGTTCCTATATAAGAACTTACAATGTCTGGTCATAGATGAAGCTGACAGGATATTAGATATCGGATTTGAGGAAGAGATGAGACAAATCGTCAGATTGTTACCCAGTAAGTAGATTCATGTTTATAACAACAAATATCACAAATACATCTTCCTCCTTTGTCTGTGTGGAAGAAGTAGTGTGATTAGGTGTGATTGTTTTCAAAACAATACACCATCCCTTCAAATGGAGATGATCTACCGTCCCTAGAATTTTCCCTTTCCCATAATAACTATCTCTACCTTTTCTTATATGATAAAATAATTTTTTTTTTAATATGAGCATTGAATTGCTGTGTTTGTGACACATATCTATTGGCCGAATTTCATCCAAATGAAGTTTTTTGTGTGAATGATTTGGCCTATGGTCATTCAAGGGGGTTAAATTGTTAATGGTGTGTCATAATAAGTAGCCTGTAAGAAAAATAGGATCCATAATTTATGCTTGCTTACAGAAACTAGACAGACGATGTTATTTTCCGCGACACAAACTAAGAAAACAGAAGACTTAGCTCGTATTTCTCTGAAGAAGAGACCTGTATATATAGATGTGGAGGAGTTTGAGCAGCATTCTACTGTTAGTGGTCTACAACAGGTAAATATATTACAAACTCTGCACCAATGTAATATATAAATCAATCAGTTTTATTAGCCGATCAAGTCACTTGGACCTAGCAAAACAATCAGTGAATAGTAAAACAATCAGTGAATTTGTTAAAAATATTATCATCAAGGAAGGCTCTTCTATTGAAAGTTTTGTCAGTATTAAGGTAGTGCTGGCATGGATGATTGTCATCGCTAGAAACTTTATATTACCTTGTATCATAATATTGTATTGTATCATTGTATTGTAAAATATCGGTGATGGCTTCTACAAAAATCCTTGATATCACACAAATCAGGACAATCCAAATGAAATGCAGATTATAGCATGTAGGTTTATTCATTACCATGTTCAGTGAGTTTGGAACAGCCGCCCAAACACATTTCCCAAACTCCCTGCCGTTTTCAACCCTAGAAGTTTAAATTTACAGTTTGGAGTTGTCTGATTTATATATATTTTGTCAAGAAGGAGGCAACTCCAACAAAATAAGATCATTTTTGTATGTTATCTTTGTTTTTTTCACAGGGTTATGTTGTGACCCCGTCAGAGAAGAGGTTTTTACTGCTGTTCACATTTCTCAAGAAGAACAGAAATAAGAAAGTGATGGTTTTCTGCTCTAGCTGTATGGAAGTGAAGTTTTTACATGAGCTACTCAACTATATCGATATCCCTGTACAGTGTATTCATGTGAGTATAAAGATGAGACAGGGGATGGCTCTATGAGACAATTTACAATATTCTCATATAATGCTTGCAATGATATGTTTGTCAATGGTCTGTTTTAGTTTGGGTATTTTGCTGTAATTCTGAGGATTAGTTTTCAGGCATTCCTGGAGCTCAGCATACGCAATGAATAATAATAAGTCTTGTAACCAACAGTTGATGTGACATTTTAGATCGTTACCCTCATCCTTTGCATTATATCACATTATAATAACTGGTCAATTTTCTCACACAGGGAAAACAAAAGCAGGCCAAGAGAACACAGACATTTTATCAGTTTTGCTCAGCAAAGGACTCCATATTAATCTGTACAGATGTGGCAGCCAGAGGATTAGATATACCAGCAGTGGACTGGATCGTACAGTACGACCCTCCGGATGATCCAAAGGTCTGTATATCAGACCTTGTTGTCTTGTGTTCTGTTGATTATTCCTGGACTGCTTACCAAGCCATATTAAAGTAGTACCATATGCCAATCTCCATCCATTATGAGTTGGTGATATTTTTGCTGCATACGGTAAGTTTGGTACAGATTTGTAAGTCTCTGACTAAATGATTATTTTTACTATATTGTGAGTGCATTGCTCAAATATGTTGCCAAATGGCTAAAAGATTTTCTGCTTTTTCTCTTGTAGGAATACATCCATAGAGTAGGACGTACAGCTCGTGGGGAGGGTGGTATAGGTAACGCCCTACTTATCCTGCAGCCTGAGGAGTTAGGATTTATACGCTATCTCAAAGCAGCTAAAGTTCCTGTCAGTGAGTTTGAGTTCTCGTGGAGCAAAGTAGCCAACATTCAGAGTCAGGTGAGTTGATAGCAATAAATAAAATTACTTTTAGACTTGTCAGGTCAAAATCAACATACCCGCTATGGCTTCTAGGAGTTCAATGCCAGAGATTAATGAATAATCAAAAAACGTCTGTCCTCGGTTAATGTGAAGCTTTTGGATACCTTTATGCATACTGGCTGTCGTTAATCTCCGGCCTGTCAACTTGCCAAAATAACGTATGTGATTGTGTGCCCATAAAAAAATTGTCATCGATGGTTGGTTAGTTGATTTTCTAAGGAAGAATGGTAGAGTTTGTGACACTGGTTGTCATTTGACACTAAAAGAGTGAAGTATCCGCTCGAGGAAAAGTTTGCCATTCTCACAGGCTTGAAAAAGCTGAATGCGAAGCTGGCTAACATTTACCCACCCTCTTTACTTTATATAGTCTCCACACCATCTAGCCATTTGCATATTAGGTCACCCCTAGCTTGCTTACGCTCTAGCTAAGATTTACTCCTCTAGGCTATTTATTGGTAGTCAGAAAATGGTGAAAAAATGGGTATTTTTTTATATTTGTTGTAAAAGTCAGACCTTTGAACGATTCATGTCGTTTGCTCAAGTGTAGAATAATTTCTATGAGTATTTCTATGAGTATTTTTGAGCTTTTGATATGTGTAGAGTTTGTGTGTTTTCCCTAAGAAAAAACTAGTTATGAACAGAGCGATTTATAAGAGGAGGTGAAGAATTCATGCATGCATCCTGAAATAGATCCGGCGTTATGCCACTGTGGCCTTGCCTGTTGCTGCAGAGCTTGTTTATAATTGTCATTACTTCTCTTGTTTCTGACAGCTGGAAAAGTTAATAGAGAAGAACTACTTCCTACACAAATCTGCAGTAGACGGATATAAGAGCTTTGTCAGAGCCTACTCATCTCATGGTCTCAAAAATATATTCAATGTGCATCAGCTGGATCTCAAAGCAGTGGCTCGATCGTTCGGCTTCCAGAACCCTCCATATGTTGACCTCGGTATCCTTTTACTACACTTTGTCAAATCTTATATTATGTGTTGATGGCCAAAGCGGGTAAGGATTTCCCGGTGTCAACTTAATATAATGAAGTTGGTGACATTCTTGATACTAGGAATTTGTCTGTTTTCGGTCTCTGATTTCTGCTAAGAAAATTTGCATAAAATCCTTAGCTGAGTCCGACTATCAAAAGCCCAGCAGAGATTTATCTCATTGAGTGACCTGATATTCTGTACAAACCTCCTAGTGACTCTTAGTTGCCATGGTAACTCGACAATCTATCTGGTTGTACGAGTAATAGTCTTACTCAGATTCTTTCTTTATTTTATATATAACTTATTATTTGTTGGGGTTGGCAGTGAGTGACAGTAATTTGATGGATTGCCATGGAAATTTGACACAATAACTGCATCAGATGGCAACTTTATTGCCATAAATTAGGACTATTTGAAGTGAGAGATTTGTGTGTGGTGAATACACAAATAGTATCAAAGGTAAAAGAAACATGCCATTAAATGGGGCTAAAAAGAGGCAAGGCAAGGCTAGACCGTATATGCAGTAACTTGTACTGGCAGGGGTCATGGCGTGACAGTGGAGTCCAATATGGGCTAGATGTTGTTCATCATGATTAGTGCTGACTGGTCAGCGAAAGTACTGATTGATCAGATTATCTCCTGAATATGATATTAGCTCATCTGTAACAAAATCTAAAACTATGTCATATGATTCATTGCACTGAGTTTTAGTTTGACAACAGCGAGGCTATGCTTTAATCGCAAAGGAAAGAATGTGAAATTCAATCAGCGGAAAATTCCTCATTCTCTCTATTCAAAACTCCTAACAACTTGATACAACTTCTGTTTACAAGGCCAGCGTGAATGTCTGTTGACAGAGCTGTATTTTGTATGCGTGATAGACATATTATAGTACAGACAGTTGAATGCCAACATGTCTTCACCTGTGGCCACCATATGCCTGAAAATTTGAGTTTTGTTGCTCAGTTTGCTCAACTAATTGATATTCTGCAGGAAATTGTATATTAAATTCTTGTTGATGGATTACCCAAGCTTGATGATAAAAATAGGCAGAGATTGGGTGAATTTTGCATTTATTTGCCTGGTAATACCACAATTTTCTAGGATTTTGACTGGCAATCATGTCTATATACGGGAAGTATAAGATTGGAAAGTTTTCATTAGGATTATTCATGTTAAATGAAGTACTAACGTAATAAATGTTGGACAAAATCTACAAGCATTTTAATTTCGTACATTCTAATACGAATGCAGTTATTTTCTATGGCAACCTCGTGAGGTAACCTACCGGAGCACATGTCCTTACCGAGGGGACAGATAAACAGTTGCTAAGTCAACTTCCTGTCCAACTGTCCTGATAATGTCGAGTGGTTCCCATTCTGGTTATCTACTGTTACCATTGACAACTAGAACTGAATAAGTGGTAATGAAGAGCAATAATAACTGATATATTGGGAGGATGTCGACATGATTCAAATTATTATCATTAGGCCAACTAATTTTCCTTCCCCTGATGCCAGCGTTGGTGCCAACTGAGCCAGCATAGTACAGTCACCAAATGCTCGGATTGTTTTACCGATTCAAAAACCAATTTCATTTGCCAAACAAATTATATGTATGATGAATATGTATCGTGTTTTTTTTGGTTAAGCCAATACTGTTCTGTCAAGATTATTCACACCTTAACCCAGAATTATCAGCTATTCAAGGGAAGAAAACTTACGGTAGACGAGATTACGGTGCTGGATACAAAGGAGGGAAGAAGCAGCAGTTCAAGTCAAAAATATACAAGAAAGTAACATAACACCAGCTAATCTGTCTGCTTCATGGAGTGTCTGTATCTGCTCTAACTCAGTTGATACGGTGTACTCTTCTAAGAAAGTGGTCCTATGAATGTCCAGCTATGTGCAAAACGTGGTAGCCGTGTTTTGAACATGAGATAAAATGGCTTATCTTAATGACTGGAGCGATGGAAAAAAAATTTAGAGGTGCTCTGAGTACCACAGATTTTGTTTATACTTTGGTCATTTACATTTTTAGAGAAATGTATGTTTAAATTAAAACTATTTTATTCTACTGTAAAGATTGATACTGTATTGCAAAAAAAAAAAGAGATTGATAAACCAACTGTATTTTCCAACATTTAGTACTAGTTCAGAATCCTTGAAAAATGTGCAGTGTATTAAAAACAAATAATTGATCATAGTATTCTACTTTATTCAAACAATGTCCATTTTGCACACAACAGTCCAAGTTTGGCATTAACTAAATATTCATGGTGAAATCATCCAAAGGTATCACTCACTATTACATGGTTGGAATTGAAGAACTCGCAATTTATCAAATCTAAGGTAATCAATTGTGTGCAAACAAAATTCAAACCACTACCCATGCAGTCTTCCTTTGCTAATTAGTGCTGATGAGGAAATTTAGATTACACGATACTTCCTCTGCTTTCCGGAAGCTGGTAAGTGATGAGGATTCCTCACTGTTCAATTTACATTGTTCTTCTACAATGCTGCACACAATATCCCCATCATTCATTATACTATAAAAAATATACTAGTATAATTATTTATGTGATGTTGGCCATGCAGCACAGCAATAAACATAAAAACATTCTATACCATGCAGCGCAGTCAACCCTGCTGGTCACATCGACATGGCTGCTGCTGGAGACAAAGAAAATAGTGGGATTTCCACTGCACTGGGTACTATGTTCTGTGTTCCATCAAAGTCAAAATTTTCAGGAAGCAATGTTATAAAATTCCAAAAGGCCACTAATCTTTACGAATTTTTGTAACATTTATACTATTTTAAATAGACAGGTTACATCCAATAAGTTTGATATATATATATATTCAAACTTCTTGAACATTTATTATTTTAGCTTCTGATGCTGACTGGAATCGGCAGAATTATTGATGGCTCAATCAGCATCAGCTCTTTTATCCAGCTGTCCATGACTCCATATGGTGCAAATGATCCACATGATACAATACTAATTCATAATTTAACTGCTGTCTGAGCTGAAAAAATTAACCACACTGACAGCAACGAACTCATTGCTGACATAGATCATGTTCCAAAATTCAATTCTTTGCCCAAGATGTTCGACAAAAACAATCACGGAATAAGTGAATAACAAGTTTACTAGAAACGATGTGAAGCACAGGTAGAAGCTTGGGTCCCGTAGTGAACTAGAAGTAAAAACATCTTACTAGCTGCAATGAAGTGAGAGGGGGTTCCATGCCAGCAGCAGAGAAAACTCTGTTGCTAGGATTTGGAATTGTGTCATCTATGATAGGAATCCCCTGAAAAAGACACCTGTTGATTGTTTACTGATCGGGCATGTCTTTGTTATGATTTTGTAAGGCTGGCCAATCAGCACTCTCAATTTCAACAATATCCTTCGTTCTGCTCATGCGCAACATTTGCACGTGCTAATTAGAGCAGAGTGAAAACACAAGGCTGAGGCGAAAGTTGGTTAGTTTGAGTGTCAGTCTTCATGTTGCAGGTTCACCGTTTTAATAAAGCTATTTCACTAACAATCTGCTCACAATAACTACTAACCATGGGCACTGAAAGCAATGACGAGAAATCTGGGGCTGAGTATCTTGCCCAACTACTAAAAGACAAGAAACAGATCCAAGCCTTCCCAAATGTCTTCATACACTTAGAAAGAATATTAGATGATGGTAAGATTATATTTTGATTTCCCAGGCATGATCTGTTATGAGCCTCTCAGAACCTGTTTTTATTATCGTATTACTACCGAGTCACACCTTACCCTACCTGTGTGTATTCATCGAACTTCTCATTGCTTTGTTGTGCATACTCTGCTGAGCTAAGTAGCAATTTCACCACACAGGCTAACAGCAACACATCAACAATGCAGAGAGAGACTAGCTAGTAGATTAGATAGACAATTATTTTCATTTATTCCTCATCATGTATCACTTCACTTCAATACTTCTGCTACAATGGTTACTTGTCATGTAGTTGGTAGTTCCATAGTAACTCTCACTCTTCGCTGCGGAGTCTTGTGTGTATTGAGAAATATTTTTGCTAAGGTCTTTCAAAGGTTAGCGTTATTGATATTTTGTTTTGGTCCAGTATGCTACACCAGATAGATAGATCTGAGTCATACCTGACAAGTCTCCCTTTTTGGTAGGGAGCCTCCCAGTTTTTAGGGGTATTTCCCACCTCCTCCCTATCTCCCTTTTTCCTCCCTTTTTTCAGCTTCCTTCACCCACAAGACTTTTTAAGCTTCTTGTTGCAAGAAAAACTATGTTTTCCTACCCCGACAGTACATATACCTAGATATAATTGCCTATTAACATACCATCTTTCCTCGTTCCGATAAAGTGCAACAATATAATTTGTAAAATGAGGTAAAATTATGCATTTCATAATATGAACGCTCTAGTTTTGGCTTAAAACAAATGACAACACGGCCAAATTACACCTTCACTGCGGGACGCGCAGAGTGGTACTCCGGGTCGGGAGTTCGTCCGCGGAGACCTCCTGATTTCTTGGTCTACCAACTTGTCATGTATGATCTGAGTTGAAGAGGACTTTCTCGGAATGTTTGATGTGACCCCGATTATCGTATTTTAATTAGCACTCCGCAGCCTGTTTGTTTCCTTATCATCTTTCATTCTGACAACTTGCTATCACAATCTTGATTTACTCCAATAATCCAAATATTATACCCTATACGCTTTGGACTCTTGAGATTGGCAATGGGCAAGCGTTTGTGAGGTTATCCCTTTCTCATTCCGAGCCTCATAAAAAAAAACTTGTTGCCATACACACGTACTTATTTTGTAAGCTTGCTTCATTTACACTCGAGGCCTCATCATTTCAAGTCTGATACTTTCAGTTAAGGTCATTTTGGATTAACAAGATATCCTGCTATCATTGTGTTTTTCTGAATCGGAGGCAAATCATGACGTTATCAGTTCAGTTAATGTTTACAATAATAAGTGGTGGAGTAACACTTTGGTATATAACAGGGGTGAATCAACTTTAGCTAAAGCTATGTGATTGCTCATAGTTTTATTGTCGTTGTGAAATTCTATAGCAGTTGACAGTGAGGCTTGCAGTTTTAAACCCTTTGTGTCAATCAGCAGTTGTAGAAAAAAACGTTGTTGGACATTGAGTGCATCAATACTTCACACTGATCATCTGAATGTAATACTATTGTTGTTACATGTCATGACATTTTAGGTGGTGGTTCGTGACCATTGTCCACCTTCAATAAATCCCTGCCACTTAAACAGAGAGGTGAACAATCCTAAAAAATTTGGTCTCAATTCAATCCTCTCAGTTGAAATACATTTTGCAACCCATTTGTATTTCCCACTTTCATCCATTGCTTTTATCGATATTTGGAATAAAAGGAAAAAGTTATGTAGATCTGTCAATACATGGTAGCAAAATTGCAGGTTTCTATGGACTATAAATTAAGAAGACTAAATTTATACATAGGCCTACATGTAAATGTCCATTCACTTGTGGAATAGATTGTTGCATAATTGCGCTTTGGACAGCCTGAAGAATGTTGTTAGTTCAATCTATAATCCTCTTCTAATCCCCACTAGGAAGCCATAGTTCTATGGCAATGTTTTTGAATGCTCTTTTCATATGTCATGTATTGATGCTGCAAAGAAGCTAGAAAGAAGGCGCCGGTTTTCTGTAAGCCCTCTGCAAAGACTTCTCCAAGTGATGAAATATAATTGTTAATACAAGGCATTGTATGGTGCTATTTGATGTGGTTGAATTTATTTTTCTTTCCAAATCTGTTGCTACGGACAACGGTTTATGTGACATAAGAATGCAGAGTAGTTTTGGTACCTTGACAGTTAATTATTATTCTGTGCAAAGTAAGAGAGATGATTTAAATTCCACATCTGGTGTTGTTGTGCGTGATTGATTGCCTAGCTGGGGAAACACTCTGACCTAGATACACCATGTTCAGGCCTCTCCTACGAGTCTCTATCACAACCCTGTCTCTTTTCTTACTATTCGTATTAACATCTTCTGATCGACTGTCAGCTGCTGAATCTGTCAGTGTCGGCAGCGCTGACGCTTGATTTCAGAGTCTATAATTTACGTCATGTTACACAGACTTATTTATCCATGATATTAATTATACAATAAGAGTGTAAACATTATTAGAACCAAACTAGTATCATCTGCTTCAACTCACATAAATAAATGTTGAATACGGATCTAGTTTGCTCACTCGTGTGAGAGCCATACAAAGTGTTAAGCTTAGTGACTGAACAGATATCAGTTGAGATTAAGAACCTTTTACTTTTATTTTGCAGAAATCAACAAAGTACGAGTTACCCTATTCAATCTAGAAAAGAAGCCACTAGCATTGCCAGATGAAGAAGGACCCAAAATTACACTCACAGAAAAATTATTTGTTCCTGTCAAGGAGCACCCAGATGTAAGTCTACTGCTTGCGTTGTCTGATTCAGATTGCTCTGAGGATCTACATAGTCATATGACAGAGTGTGCTGTATACAAAAGAGAAAGTTGTGTTAGAAAGATTTTGCTAGTTGTAACAATCAACTCTCTCTCCTCCCCTCATTCGCTGTAACTTCTAAGATAAAGAAATTTCTGGTTTCTATAACTCTGTGGTGAGACTTAGCGTGACAGCATGCCAACCCAAGAAATCTGAGAATCCAAAACTTGATTCAATTACAGCCTTGGCATAAAGATCCATTCAAGCCTCACTGGTTTGAGTTTCCACAACCACAAAACCACACTCAAGCACAAGCTATTCATTCCAGCACTTGAGCAGACATCAAACTCTGAGGGCTGTACAAAAAGATTTATTGCTTCAGCTCAATGACATTATAATATTAGTCAAATGATCACTCATCCTAAAAGAATTGTTACTTGTGTTGGTAGAAGTTTACCATGCATGGATTATTTATAAATACTGTAAATGTACACTCTGCAATCTGCATGCATTTAATACAGAATTATGCAGTTCAATCTCCGGATTAACAAGGCCATCTGAAATTAGGCAAAACATTCTTGCATGAATGAATAAATACCAAATTTACATTGAGAAGATGATTGTACACGGATCATCAATCTTAATGTATGTAGTTAGGTATCACACCAAGACTGTACTAGCAATGTCCTCACTCTTATTCTGCATACTTAGATCAGAAAGTATGATCACAAATTCACTCAATTTACTTAATTGATTCATGTCTCCAATGCCAAACTTTGACAAATCGTAGCCCATAGCATACAGAAGCATCCTTTTCATATCATAAACAAAATGTTTAACTTATGACCTCATCCTAAAGATGATATAGTAGAATATACAATGGGTCTGACGCCCAACATGACACGTTAAGTCCAGAACATGGCCAAATAGCTGATATATTTCTCGCTGTCTGTGGTCGTAATGACATGAGTAGGAGGTGTTATATGGCTGACGTACCAGTGGCTCTAGCAGACCTGATATTAATTTACTGGGCAGCGACTTATAACATTGTTCTACTAATTGAATTTTACTGCAAAAGTTTATTATGCACATCATAAAAAGGCAATACTGTCTGTTGGAAATATATACAGCTCCTTTGCTGCTGTGTATTTTATCACACAATCTGTGCCTTGAGTGAGGATACTAATGTAAACTCCCGCTGCCTAACTGTTGTACTGCAATTATCATCACCTTTGTTCTTCAATAACTCAATCTGCAGCAGCCGTAGCAGTAATATTTGGCCACAGAAAAACTAAGGTGTTTAGTCTAAGGGTATGCTGCATTGGCAAGATTTAGGTCCTACGCTGAATGGAGTTTGTGGGCTCATAATCCACTGTTTCTAACCGAATTGTTTCCAATTCATGTTCTTCAAAGAAAAGTCGAGTTTGTATTTATAGCAAGCCAAGGGTTACCAAGACCTCAAGAGTATATAAATAAATATATATATACAGCTCCTTTGCTGCTGTGTATTTTATCACACAATCTGTGCCTTGAGTGAGGATACTAATGTAAACTCCCGCTGCCTAACTGTTGTACTGCAATTATCATCACCTTTGTTCTTCAATAACTCAATCTGCAGCAGCCGTAGCAGTAATATTTGGCCACAGAAAAACTAAGGTGTTTAGTCTAAGGGTATGCTGCATTGGCAAGATTTAGGTCCTACGCTGAATGGAGTTTGTGGGCTCATAATCCACTGTTTCTAACCGAATTGTTTCCAATTCATGTTCTTCAAAGAAAAGTCGAGTTTGTATTTATAGCAAGCCAAGGGTTACCAAGACCTCAAGAGTATATAAATACTGAATCTCAAGAACAGGGCTTGCTCATAATAAAATTTCTAATATTGCTAGATGAAAACAATCCTCTAACATACATGAATGTTGTGAAGTAAAATGTAAAGAAAACATGGTATTGTTGATGGAAGCCTTATCCAGTGAATGTGCTTAATCTGACCAGTTGAATGATTCTATTATAAGCTAAACAATGAAAACTCTACACCTAACTTTAAAATTCTACTATTCATTGCCAGCACCCTTTTCACTTGCTTACCTGCTCTAAGTATTCTGTAATTTTGCACTTGAAAAGGCCTGACTAAACCCTCAATGTTAATTGGGAAATTCTAACCAGTGCAATACTTTACAAGAACACTCAAAGAAATGTGCCATAAAATCCAGCCAGGTCGACCAAAATGCCCCAGAATCGTTCACAACATTTCCAATCAATTTAAGTCACATTGTGAAGTCCTTTCATCGATAGTAAGGCGATCCAGGGCTCAGTCCAGAGATTTGACCCAAGAGGTACAATCTCCTCATGTTTGATTTAGATCCCTCTGACCCGCGGTCTGTCAGAAGGCCTACTATCAGATCTTAGTGGAATGTAAGCCCATCACTTGTGCCCCTAGGTGAGTGTGTGATTATTGTGTTGTTATGTTTTGTAGTTTAACTTTGTTGGAAGGATACTGGGACCAAGAGGTATCACAGCCAAACAGTTAGAAAGAGATACAGGCTGTAAAATCATGGTGAGAGGTAAAGGCTCTATGCGTGACAAAAAGAAGGTAGGCTTACACACTTCTGTACTCATCACTCCTCAAGCATTCAATTTATTTCTTTTGAATTTATGATTGTATTATTAACTGGGATACATTGGTACATTGAGGGTCTACAGTTAAGTGACAGATTTTTGGGGGCTGGGCCGGTACGGCGGCATCTCTAATGACCCCATGTATTGATGTAAGTACACATGGTATTGTGTAGATTTGGTGCAGATTTTGGCATCAATGGGATGGAGACTGACTGGGTTATATATTACTCAGTATGTAGTAAAGATGATTATCAGTTAATTAGGATGTGAAAGTCACCTTACAATTTCCCATCATTAGTCCTAGCTATGAATGATAGCCAGCAGAGATTGTCATTGATAGCAGGCTGCTCTCCCATGTTGTAACAATGCAGCTAATTACTCATGGAGTGCAGCAGGGATTCCAGTCATCCGCCATCCGTCTTACACTCTGAGTGTAACACCAACACCCCCTCATACCACCATCGCCTTCACACTGGTATATACTACAAACTCTGTGATACAAATATGGCTGGTTGGCCAAGTCAGCAGTTTTGTTTGATTTCTCATTGCTGTATATAATGATGTTTCCAGGAAGAACAGATGAAAGGAAAGCCAAACTGGGAGCATTTAAATGAAGAATTACACGTATTAGTCGTAGTAGAAGACTCACAACACAGAGCTGAAATCAAGATGAAACGGGCCGTCGATGAAATAAAAAGACTCCTAGTTCCAGCGGTAATTATTAATTAAAACCTACCTAGCAGTCTATCTTAAAATGACCGAACAGGTCTTTTCGGTTCTTTCAAGCCAAGTATATCAATTTTTCCTCACTTTGACCATTTTGAAATCAAGTACCACCACTCCATAATCTGTAACATTGTCGATTAATGTTTCAATTGAACAAGAAGTTTGTCCAATTTAGGCTGTGCTGTCTTGCACCGAATGTAGTACAGCAAACTAAAACAAATTTTATATGAAATATGTGGCTGTCAATATTTCCAGCTATGACAAGTGGGTCACTCAAAGAGGCCAATCTACCAACTTTACATTATGTAACCAAAATTTGTTCAGCTTTTTACACATTTGGGATTTCAATTTGTGTTACCAATGCCAGGGTTGGATAACTGGTAGCAATTTGATAACATAGCCTAAGAACCCGGAAACCTTAATAAAGAATCAGCAGCTTGTATTGACAGGCCGTGATTTGATTCTGTTTGCGTCGTCCAGATTTGTGATTGTGCTGTTGAGACTGTTACATTTACAAACTGTTAGCCAACTACTTGACAAATAGTCAACAGAGGGCTGTTCAAACTCCACCTACTGTGTGTATGTCAGAGTGCATTTGAAGAAAGTGCTTCTCTTCATAAAAGCTGTAACATTATGTTTGCTTAGGTAAACTAGTATGCAAGCAAACTCAAGTCCCCAGTGCTTAGCATTACATTGATTCTTAAGTTAAACACTCTTAGCTGACAATGAAAAGTAAATATGGGATGCTTGCCCGCTTCTCTATCAATCTATAGAGCACAGGGACACTCTCCACACAGCACCCATCAATTTTCTGGTTTCTCCTAGGCTCTTGTCACTGCTCAAGTGACTGTTCATGGGTTTCTAGGGATTGACCAGTGCTTGGTCTACGAGATCACTTGACTAATTGTAATAAAAGTTTAAATTCTCCACTAAAATCAATGCTTTGCCATTAAAAACTTTTCAGAATCTCTGGTTGCATTAACACTTTGTTTTACAAGCCTTCAAGCTTGAAATGATTTGAAAGAAAGAAAAACATAGATTTGATTCTAACATTATACATTCTCACATTACCAAAGAGTAAGATGGATTCCTTGTTATGTATTTTGATCAGAAGGCTTTATGATATGAATTGCCCAACAAATGATTTTTGAAAAAAAGAGTTGCACTGGGCTCAACTATTACGAATCCTATGAATCCTATAAACATTGGTCGTGATGGTATTACTGGTGGTATTATGGGTAGCTGTTGTTTTGGTCATTCTTGGTTCATAGAAATAAGTTATTCGCACCCAATTATACCCTTATTCAGAGCATCAGTCTCTTCATTGAAAATTAAATCACATTAATAAAAATATTGAAATTCCAAGGAAATATCAGTTTGGATTTAAATACAAATATTGGTGCGTGTGGCACCTGATGTCTTATTGTTTGTAATGAAATCTAAGCCAAAGACAGGTTGTAGTCAAAGAGTTGTAATATTAGTAGGTTTACTGCTGAAATCTTATGCCCCTGGGGAATCGTGCTCTCGGAGCACAAAGGGGGGAATTACAAGGCAATACTAAACTTAGCTTGTGTAGTAATAGGATTGGGCAGTGGTTTTATTACTTTGCTAGCATCTGGTTTATATAGGATTAAAGCTGGCAGGAGAAAGCCGATAGTGCTTACTAGTGAAATATTGTATTAAAAATTACAATCATCATGTTTATAATAATTGTGTAATTTTTAATATAATCTAGATTTTATGAATAGAGGAAAATATGTAGCTCTTCTATGCGGATTGCAGGACTCAAAAGCTTATTGATTTTTTGAATTAAATGTGTTTAAAAGAAATGACTGGGGGATGTTGTTAGAACGCTGTAGGGATTAGTGGTTTGGTATAATATTCCAATCAGGCTTTCATTGTTGTATGATTGTGCCGAGAAGTTGTTTCTCTTGTTGGGCGAGATGCTTTGAAGTAGCGGCGGCGTTAAATATCATAACTCCTGAAATAGCTGAGAGTGAGATTGTGAGTGTCAGTTATAAAATACTTGGGCGTTTTTACTTAAATATTCACACTATGGGGTGTCTGGAGAATGAAGCAGCGGCTAACCCACTCATCTCCGCTCCCCTATATACATCTTTTATATGTACATATGCTGTCGGGTTTTAGGGTGTGTAATTGAATCAGCTGACCCACGGTGATATTAATTAACCTATGATAGAGTTTTATTCAGCTCTAAGCTGTTTTAAAGAATACACAAATAGCGATAATTTGTTCTACCCGGCTACATGACTACTTAATGGCTAAAAGCTGCCCCTGCCTTTTTCATGTAATTTATACCAGAGATGTTGATAATTTCTAAACAGGATCAGATAAAAAAAATGAAGAATGTAGAGCGTGAATAGAAAGTAGCGTCCTGCTTTAAAGCAGCGTGATCAAATTCTACACTCGGTTTCATGTTCATAAGAAATATTTTGATGTTATCTTCATTTTTGTCTTTTCAAAACAGACTACTAGTCAATTTCTTTCAAAAAATGAAACCTGAACAAACAGATTTTCTTTTGGTGGTATTTGATTTCAATGAATGATTTGCATGCCCATACAAAGGCCATAATATGAGCAGTGAAGTTGAAATGCTATCCCTAACTACATTACTCCACTTTCACAGAGTAGCAGATATTGGATTTGACATGTCATATTGTCTAAATTATAGCTGGCTTCTCATTTCATTGGCGTTTCTACAATCTAATTCAGACCTCTAGTGCAAACTTGTGGCTATGAATGGCATATCCACAAGTCAGCACTACTGGACTGGTTTTATATGATCCCGAATGGTGGATAGGCCCACTAGTCAATGCATGCCATGAACCATGATGCACAATTTAAATTCAGAGTGAATATATTGTAGCACTTGTATATAATATACCAACTACTCACTCATATGGGTCCGTTCTCACATCGATATAGAGACAGAAGTGCCCGACATCTCCCAGTTTGACTTATATTAATATGTGTGATATGTCATGTGACCATGTGACCTAATTTTAGCCCGAAGGAGAAGACGACCTGAAGAAAATCCAGTTGATGGAACTGGCCATCATGAACGGCACATATCGAGACCAGACTAAGCTTCTGGCAGCCGCCGCCCAATCAGCTCGTAAGTGGCAGCAGGGTCAGCAGTAGCAGCTCAAACCTTCTCACACACTCACTCACTCATAACTTAACAAATCAAACTACCACATCCAATCACTACCATATATAATATACTACTATCAATATTATACTATCAAATAATGGTACCAAATTAAAATAAGGTTCTGGATACCTTAGTAAGCAATGGAAATATCTGCCACCAGGGCAGGAACAGTGGATGGTCACTGCCACCACAAGTTAGCCTGTGGTGACTGCGTTGCTATACCACAGTATACTTAAACTATAGAACAACACAAAATTGTTACAGAAATTCACTTTGCTGTCCTAACTACCTTTCTGCATATAACCAATCACTTAATGCCAGGTGTGATGCTAGTGATTTACTAGATCTAGTCTGTACTCCTGTTCACTTGTTTAATCTCTCAACTCACTCACAACATCACATATTAGTGTGTGACTGTGACTTTCTCATCTGGTCTAACCCTAACAGTCATGGTCTCTGTTTGGTGGTGGTTGAATTTACTCTCAACGGACGCGATGGAGATTGATGTCAAGTTGTGGGATCGAGGAGCAGTCACATGGCTGACCACTACTACTGACTAGCACCTAAAACTGCATCGTCCCAAAGCCTAACTAACTATCAATAATCACAACAATTTCTATATTCTAGTTTCTGGTGACCATCAGCTGGGAGAGGACTCCTCCGATTGAGGATATAATCATCACAGAATATCTCTATATGTGATTGTTAATTTTTTTGATACTATTTATTTGCACAGCCCGAAGGCGAGGATGAATTGAAACGTCGACAGTTGATGGAGTTGGCAATTATAAACGGTACATACCGCGACACTAAGTCGGGTAATCCGGGCCCGACCGCTCAATCTAATGGTGCCACATCTCCATCATCACTGTCACCACTAGGGGGCGCCACCACTCACCCGGCAGCCCTAGCTGCTGCCGCTGTGGCCAGTCGTAAGTGGGCATGTTGTGCATGATGTCGTATAAGCACCCCACCTACTACTATTCTTATTATTACTACTGACAACTGCTTTATGATTGTATACTTAGTGCTTATTATCAGTAAGCTGGTTGTACCAGGCAGCCCCGTCAGCGGAAGGACTACGCGCCACGTTTGTCTCTGCATCGGAGGTGTCAGCCAGACTCTTCTGTGACATTATTATTGCTTGCTATCATTGCTTTATGAGTTTGAAGTAAGGAGAGTGACTAGTTTGCTTGCATTATCTCTCTCTATCTCTAGCTAGGCTGAGGTGTTTAGACAAATACTATTTCTACGGACTCTGACGGCATCTTACTACTAACTAATATTAATTCTACCTGTGCTGCCAACTTTCAGGCTATTACTGTCTGTGCATGGAACTTATGGCTTGTAGATATGCCTGCATCTGCTAGACCTTAGATTAGTCAGTATCAGATCAACAGAACATGTCGTAAAGTTGTCAGCTTCTTGTGTCCCTTCCGCTCACTTCTGATTTGTGATCAGCTAGGAGGAGATGTACCCAACCCGCTTAATGTGTGTATTCTAGTGAACTTCGGGCTTTTGATGTCGTCAAATTTGTCTTTCCAGACTGCTGTACTTACGTCGAGTTATTGCACTGTCAATTAATTTGATGGGCTCAAAAGAAGATTGATGTAAGCAGAGGTTACGGCTGTACAGTAATTATGAATATTTGTGTGAAAAGTTTTACATACAGTGAAATATTACAGCCACGGAATGGGCGTTTACTAAATTAAATTATTCATCTTGAGCTATGCAACCTTGTCTCATGTTTCATAAAAATATGAAAATTTGATCCTCTCTAAGTAACAGCTGGATATATTACAATACATGTTCAGGTCAGCTTATTACAATAATTTGCTGACATCGTCACTGCTGATGGAGTTGAGATTGTACTAATCTAACTGATGATTCTATTTTAGCATGTAGGAAGCTGACTTTCAATCTAACAATACTGCATACCCACTACTAACAAACTCAGTATCTCATCTACTACTGAGTATAAATATTAGTAAGAGGCACGAGTGTACATGTCACTGGGGCGGACTTATGTCCCCCCCCACCCTGTATACTGTTGCTGTTGTGAGACACTATTGTTTTATCATAATTGCGGGTGATTTGCTGTTTCAGATATTATTTGATCACCAACTGGCTGGAGTTATTCCTCTTGGCTTAACCATCTATGCATGGCTTACATTATTGTTACAAACATTATACTAAGCATAGATTAAGTTTCAAGCTTTTTCCATATGGTCTTCAAGTATGCGTAAATAGCAGTTATAATAATTACTACCTTCGCTGCCTTACTCCATGGAGAGAAATAACGGCTGAGCCACCAACTTGACTGAGACACGGCATACATATTGTTAACTGATGTTCTTTTCATGTTTCCATGTCACAATCATTTATTATTACAGGTCTCCAACACCAAGCCTTAGGTCCACTTGTAGTCTAACCCTCTAAACTAACTAATAACTATAATCTGTAGGTGGTCAATATCTGGTGGAATGGTAATAGGGCTAGAAAATCACTATATATTGGAAAGCACTTGTGGAGCATCTCCAAACCTGTAATTTCATGACAGGATACAATATTTGGATAACAACGTTCATCTCGGTCCATTAGAAAGTTGCTAGCGTTGGCGGCTTATGATTAGATATGATAAGTTTTATTGAGTGGATTTGACATGCTGTAGTTCATGCTGTTTGCTGCTGTGAAGTAACAAACTAGTCTTTAATGTCGGCGATGCCACCTGTTAGCTGATATCAAGAACAAATTTAATGTTTGGTCAGAAACGACAATTTAGTCATTTAGTTGCATAACAGTTAACCATGACCCTGAGCTAAATAAGCATGTTATTTGAGCAGGAATATCGCTGAGAATTCCTAATCCCCATCCTGCTTTCCTGCACGTATCAATGTAATGCATGTACATATAGGTCAACCTGCATTCAAATAGTCTCCATAACATTAGGACCATCCAAATACTACAAACTCACATACCATTCAGCTCTTCAAATCTGCTTTGCTCTTTTCAAACATTGCGGATGTTTTAGCAGGCTTTGTCCAGCAGTTGTGAATCAAGCATTATTGCATAATAGCCCTTGGCTATGTAAATTTGACAACGGTAAAATCTGGAAGCTTTCTCTATAAACATCAAATCTAGGCCAAGCCTTCGAATTCTCAAGTACTACCGTAGTGTTACAAATCCCAATCTGTTTGTCTCCCTCAAACCCATTCAATATTATTCAAATATTATTTCCAATGTGTCCATAGATATGTAGAGTCACTGAGACAATAATTTGCTGTTGATTGATAACTGGTCGTATCTATGAAGGTTTGCCTCCCCTGAACTTTTATTTATTTTATTTGATTATACAGAAATGCAGCATCGGTTGATGGGACAGCCAATCATTCCTACTAACGCTGCCGCCTATCAGCAGCAGTTCAATCTGGCAGCCATGCAGCAGCAGCAGCAACAGCAGCAGCAGAATCTTCTGAGAGCCCAGCAGCTCGGAGGACAACTGATGTTATCACCCCGCCTGCAGACACCAGGTGCTCCTTCAGTACAGACGAGCCATCAGCAGGCCCTGATGGGTATGCCTCCTATGGTATCATCAGCAGATGCTGCCTCAGCCCAATCAGTGCTCTACTCAGCAGCTTCTCTACAGAATCCAGGCATGCTACAGACTACACCAGGTCAGACAGACCTCGGACAGTACGGCCTTGTCAATCAGACTCTACTAGACTACAACCATGCAGCCGTCGACCCATCAGCTGCTGGTATGTCTTCTCAACATAATCATAGTAAACTCCTACTATCTGCTTCTCCTCTGAGCTATGTGAGGGGTTAGACCTGCCATATCTTGTCAAATATACTTGCAGGCGTAGCTTGTCCTCTCTCTGGCAAAGCTCTAGAGTTCTGGTCTCGGGTCACAGTCATGTCACTGGTACAGGTACTGATAACATGTATGTGGCTTGAGCGCTTTTATATGACCATTAGGAATAGAGTAATCCACAGTAGTTCAGGGATTTTTGTTGATTGTTTCATTTATGTGGACATTGTAAGGTACATATTTTTCCAAAAAAAATATCTTCAATGTAAAGATCTCAAGTTACTTCTTGTGCAATAACCTGTGCTGGTCCAAAGGTTTTTAAATAAGTTTGGATAAGCGATAGACTAAGCTTTTCTTCGAGTGTGCATTTGACACAATTAACTTATAAAGCTTCCCGATGTGTTCATACACAATAACTTCCCTTGTTTAACGCTGACAACTTTAACTGATTGTGATGGTAAATTTTATATAGGAGTTATGGCACTTTCACCACCCCCTGAAAACTACACCGGAATGCCTCAAGCTTTATGGAACAACAATAATTACTATGTGATGTGAGGCAATATAATCACTTAACCATGGCCACACGACACTTCAAACTCACTAAATTATTCACCACCAACCAGCCTTCTCCTTCGAACAGCCAAGCTAGCCAAAATCTGCCGCCAACTGAAAAGTGCTCAAACTAAAAACTACAGACAAGGAATCAAGCCAAATCCTAAAGGGCAACAAAGGGATACCCAACAGGCAGTGGGTGTTTAGTGATTAAAAACCTAATGTCTTCTGGGTATCTCTTGTTGCCTTAAAATCATGTAATTTACCTGTTTTTTTATTGAGTTATCTCATAGTTAAGTTTATTTATTTCAATCATTTTTATTGCAAGTCTATATAAGATCATCTTTGAACTGTGGCCATGCTTTTCAAATGACTCAATCAATGAACAACTAACCAATCAACCGTTACTATGGTGGGAAAGCGAGCAATAATCAAATTCTAACCTAATGCTTAGATTACGTTGTGAAGGGGCCTCTGGGGGTGGTTAGCATCTTGTCACCCACTAACTTTGCTATCAGATGTTGGGATTTGTTTGCCCTCGTCATGATTGAATTGGGAGGATAACTCTTCATTAATAATAAAATCATCCCCTGATTATTTTTGTATTATTTATAACAACAGTAGTAGTGCATAGTGCTGGCTGTCTATCTTTGTCTTTGTCTGTAATTTTCCATTAGCACTTTTCCGCTGGCTTCAATCTAAAATGTTTAACCACATGGCGCTGCACATCTTTTGGTAAAATCCGACAAAAGTTAACACAACCATTCAAATTAGCATCGAAACATCTTACATGATAGACGCTTGTTTTATCAACCCTGTTACTATTTTCAAGTCAAGGAATGCTTGAAAACTTGAGCATGAATTTTCAAGAAATTTTTTAACAAAGTTCACCCGATCTGTGATGGAAGTTGTAGAGATTGATGCCTCAGTATGTAAAACTAACACCCTCTCCTGTTGGTTGTTGTTTTAAACGCCCAAACATTCCAAAAGTCTGAATTTTCTGGTCACCACTTCATAGAGACTTCATTAGTCCTATGCCCAGTCATAGTAGTAAATTTGCCGGCCCCAGAGGAGAAACTCAACATGACATTTTCCTTGAAGCATATGTAGACTAGTCATGAAAAGTCACGTAACTTTTTTACCTTGCTCCTTATGTTTAATTATTTTCGGTATAGCTGGGAGTTGTGTGCACATACACGGCTTGGGTTTAGTTGTAGAGATTGTCATAATTTTCAGCATGTGTTTCACTGATTGCTATGTTTATATTGGTCTTGACATGAAATCACTGATTTACTATGATTAATATCACTCACTCTCTCTCCCATTGATCAAAGTTAACCTGTTGTACTACCATCAATAGTAACAAACGCTTCATACATTTGACTAGTCATAATTCTCTACTGTTATACCTCTTTCCTTCTAAGTAATGCAGTGCTGTCGGGTGTTTTAGGGGTGTGAGGTCTACCCACCCTTCCTCTGCTGCCTGCAATGGTAGCAGCGGACCCTTCGATTAATTTGAGTGGGTTAATGCTGCCTACTTACACACTAAATTATACTCCTATGATCTGTGATACCACCTGCTGTGGGTGAGGACTGCTGCCTGCTAGGTAACCATCGGTGATTATGTTTGATATTGTATGTAGCTTGTCAGATGGTTGTAATAATGCGACTCCACGCCTGCTCCCACTGCACATGCTGCCAGATAACTACCATCAAACAAGTCACCTAGTAAATTCAAAATTTATCTAACAATTGATTATGTAGGACGGTGTACTGGGTACCTTAGGTTAGGCCCCCCCTAGAAACATCTATGTTGGTAGGCGACAGGTATTGTGGTAGTACAACAGGTTTAACTTTGACAGTTGGGAGTGGTTGACTTGCTGAGTCATGCAGCTGATTGTCATCATATGACGACCTTATGAAGCTGTGTGACTATGTGAGACAACTCCAACCTGTCACTCATAGAACCTGTACCGTATTTCAGGTGCCATGCCTAAAGTGAGGCGTCCAGCTGTAGCCACCCATCCTTATCAGAGGGTCTAAAATTCAAACTCAGGCTACAAGCGATTATCATTCAGGTTAGTTGAATATTGTGAGTACTCTACAGAACTGGATAGCCCTGACATACTGCGGCCCGTCACCTTACCTCCCCTACTTCGATGGCCGACCCTGTAGCATAATGGAAACTGATAACACTCTTACATTTATATGGCTGCTTATTTCCCTATGGTTAATGGGTAGTGATCAGCACTTTACTGATCTTTGGGATATGCTCTATATATATGAGAAGGTGTTGTCAGTTTTCTTACTTGCCGTGTGCGGCAGGCAGATATTATTATAAGACATCAGTTATAGTTTTTTTCCCTCACCTCTACAGCAGCGGCATCAAACACCACATTAATAATCAGATTGATATCTGCCTCTACTTACACCACTTTATCTGCTGTGAGGAGGAGAGCTATCCTCACAGCACTGTCTGCTCTATACAACTTACTCAACCAGTTAACCATTACTACAGCCCACTATGCTACTATGTCTTATCTTTGTGCGGTTCCTCTTACCAAATCTCGACTGCAGGATTATGAAGTTATCCACCCTCTGAGCATTCAACATGGGAAGATAACTTTTGCATTTTGTAGCGATTCCATATAGACCTGGTTTCTATCTACTGAAAACTAACAACCGTCTGTTTAAACAAGTTTCTCTGTGACCCAGATTATCACTTCACTCACTAAGATTTACCGCTTCCAAACTACAACTAAAACTATACAACATGCAACCAATGCAAAATAACAACAGTTCATGTCATAGTGCTCAATGTTCTTTGTGGCTTTCAACAACACAGCATTGCTGAGACCTTAAGAACTAAAAACAGAATGCAATTTGGTAACAGGCGTAACATTCATTGTAGACTGCTGCTAAAATCTGTGTATATATACAATCTATTCACACCTCATTCTGTATGTTTTCCAATAACAACAATAACTAGTCTCTCGTTTGCTGCAATAGAAAGCTGGCCTCGTCCAAACTCACTTTTGACAGTCAAAGGTTTATGCTTGGCCAGTGTGGCAATGATAGTTTTACAAAATATTCCTCCTCTTGTAACCCGAGGGTGGCTGGCAGAGTGGGAGCCACGGTGATTGTTAATCTACCATAGCTATCTAGTCCAAACACTAAATACAACTTACATGCTTGTTCAACCAACGCCAAACCGACTTCTACTTACTAACAACATGGCACGGAAATCAGTCTGATATGATGACAATCAAACTATTATTGAAAACCATTGGCCGCAGCTCATTGAGAAATTACTATGCAATTGAAGTCTGTCAATACTCCTTTTCCAGATTTTTATCATCTTTTGTATTCCATTTATTGATTATTTTATTATTTACAATTTTTCCTTTTTTTATTTTGGAACTTTCAAATTTATTCCCAATAATTGGGAGCTTTCTTTACTTAGTTAGAACAAGACAATTATTATCATGTGCCTACAAAATTTTAAAGTGCTTTGTTGTCACAATTAATGACCATGTTGAATATTAGAAGAGCTATGACGCTTCAAAACTTCTTTCAGCCATTGTTTTACATTGACTCCTAAGTTGTTATACAATTTGATGTTTTTTTTTTACGTTATATGTATTATTATTACTGTTAATTTTGTATATTTAAACTGCTCATTTTGATGACCTTCCTATTTTTTTGTAGCAGGCCAATACATGACACATTTAGACAGTATTGAATATTTTGTACAAATACAAGGGTCAGTATTCCAACATTACGTCTTAGTTTTATACCAGATAGAAATGCAAAGAAATAGGGAAATTGCAGCAACAATAACTACAACTCTGTAGGTTTCCCAAAATCTTGAGCAACATTACATACATAATCAATCGCACAATAACAAACATCTAAGTGAAATTCTCCATCATTTTGCACTATGCAAACAACAAATATCACTGATATGGCATGATATGTGTTACATAGGAGAGACATAAAGTGAACTTGAAAAAATATGTGAGAACATGAATAAAATATGAACATATGTGAAGTGTTTTTCTCCATCAATCATTTCCTCTCATCACCAAAATTTATCATTTCTTTTTCACAGCAATGAGCTCCCTCTCTAATTGATCACTGAGTTTCACTTTCGCATACATCAAATACAAGTCCTTCGTTTTCATTACTGCCAGGGACTTAGACTAGAATATCCTCTGTACTGATAACAGGACGCTGTTCCCACCACTCTCATCGCCTTCTCTCAAACTTTACTGTATTCCTGGTTTTTTGGAATGGATCTGGAGAGTAATTCCAGAGACTATGGATAATAGTCTCTGGAATTACACAAAGATTCGCTTACTTGTATCCCAACTTACCAAGATTGCTTAGTTCTATAAGCTTGTTATGGTGAACTTATGAAGACTAATAGTATTGTACTGTTTTAACGGATGTTCTCTTTATTATTGCCTTTATCCAGCCTCTGCGTGGACTAACCTAAAGCTGCCACTAAGCACAAATTATTCAACACGGTGACCTCTAAGTTCATAGCTGCGGTGATTGTGCCAGTATTTTGTAATACTATCTACTCATATACCAATGGCTGCACTCACAAACCCAATCTCCAATCCACTGCTCACTCGGCTGCTACTTGATAGGTAAATCCAAGATCACTACAGAGATTGACTAATCAATCCAAACATGAAGTGGCTGGCCTCCAAGTTCATTTCATGTAACTCCAGTCCTTTGAAATGAATGCACAACTCTGATTGGTTGATTCTGTGATGAAACGGGTGTTTTTTACCTCGCTGAATGATAATTGTTTTGTTCTAACGTGCATGTACAAATTAAAACGTGCTCATTTGGCATAATCATGTTACGGCTTCCAACCGATCAACCACTTAAATTTTTTGCTTATACGGATAACACTTCATTCTACACCTTATTCTATCTCACTGCTATTTTACCACATTATTTCATTTGCATTTATCAAGACACTTGTATTGTTATATAGGGTTATATTTTAGACAAACTCTGTTAAAGGGGTTGCAGGATTTTTTTGTTAGCTTACTGAGCCTCCACTTACACAGCACACTTATTTCTTTGTTCTATTATTACTTTGTATCCACACGAACCCCCATCTGTAAGCCTAGACAGCAAACACCAGCTAGTGCTGGCTGCTCAACTTGCGATGGCACGTCACCCAGCTTGAAGCAGCCCAGCACATCCTTGCGCTAACTATGTGCATAATCCCACAAGGCTTGTGTGTGTGTGTGTGTGCTTTTCAATCATTGTTAGTTACTGATTTATTCTGAAGCCGTAATCATCGTCATCTCAACTAGTTTTTAAAGATCTGATGCTTAGTATTTTTGAGAGAGAATTTTTGAATGACCGAAATCCCTGGCTTGATGATTGCTTTTACTGGTGATGCTACCATAGATTTCGCTGTGTGTTCAGAACTAGAATACTGAGGCATACTCAAGGAAGGCGAGGAGCCTGCACACAGATAGTGCTTTGAGTTTGCCTCATGATTGTCAATAATTACTACTAACCTTATTATAACAACAATGTTTTTACTGTCATCTGCTAATGTTTGTGCCAGACACTGCCATTTCTGCCTCCTGTTAAGGAGAACTATTAATACCTGGCTAGGAGAAGATAACTCATTAATTTTACAGGGTGACGTGAAATATTTCTCATTCATAATAATATTCCTTCTTATAATGATATAACACTACTAGAAAACCTCCATGTTGATTACTACTTACATTATACTTACACTATAACACTCCTATTTTGGAGTTATACTCTCTTATTCTCATTTATTAACTGATATGGCTCTCATGCCTGCCTGGGTTCCCTGCATTGCATCTCTGTAGTATAGTGAGAGTTACTCACCCTTGATAACCAGGTATTTGGGTTATAGCCTTTGTGATGTGACCTCAAGCTGAGCTTGCACTATTATTAACTTCTCTTCTGTATTGGGATTTGATATTCCACTACACACAGTTAGGCTTGCGGGATCCCAGGCTTTTGATAACAAACATTTTCTTCTAACACAACTATACATACTTACAATATCACTCGATTTCTTTGTGTAGATAAAATAATAAACCTCTGATATATTCAGAAAACTAACCACTAATGATGAGATCTGCCTGGTCAGACATGAGCACACGTCTTCGAGATCAACATTCATCAATTTTATAGCAATTTTTAATACCTGAGAATCTTGATCTTGGTGAAACTAGAACGGACGGACGTGCTTTCATTGTCTAACTCAAACCCTCAATAATCATCTCGCTGCTAACCTCATAAAAAAAACTGTGATCAAAACATAATCTCCCAGTTTGTTACACGGGCATGATCTACTGTCATGAACTGGGAATTGTGCGAAGTTGCAATAACACGTAAGCAAAATCTCTGACAATTCTGCAATCACTAACAAAACTACCTACAGCGTGCTTTTCTCAGACTAAATCAAAATCTCAGACTAAATTTACCACTAGCACACAGTTAGATTACTGGTAAATACTGATAACAAGTACCCATGCTTACCTCTCTGATGTGATCGTACATAACATGTATGCTGCTTGATGATGTATTGGCACAAAAACAAACAACTAGTTGCAGGTTAGCTTTGTGAAGTCGCGCTCCCAACAACGATCCGCAAACTAACACAATACTGGCCCTGATAATAGCATTGTTAAGTGTTCTCAAAGACATTTCTTGTTCTCCCAACATCCTGTTTAACCTCAATTCGAATATAAATTTGTCACAAACAGACTTTTTCAGTGAAATACTCAACAGGGTTTTAGTGTTTTTTTATTGTTGTCTTGCCGTAGTATATATTGATAAGACTATGTACATTTCTATGCAGAATTTTTAAGCAATTCCATGGAGCCTTCAAGTATAGAAAATGCTCAATAATGCCTTCTTCCATTTAAGTTTACAATAACATGAAGTTATGATCTTTTGGTTTTATTAAATCAAATCTTTAGTTTTGTGCCAGCCGAATAAAGTATATAGATTAGGAATAATTAGTCGGTGAACAATTTATTTGTAAGATCAGCCCTATTTTTTCTAAACCTACCATTATTACATTCGGCAGAAACATTTTATTTCTTTTTTTTGTACATAGCAAAATTTGATTTGTTGAGTTGAACAAATATAATGTGAAAAACTCAGATGTATTGGGTATCTAGAGATCCGTTATCATAGGTTTGGTTACATTCCAGTACCAGAAACTATAAATGAATTCCACCTCCTGTGAATGATGCTATGGATTTCTAAATCAAGTTACTTCGAAAGCTTCTGACTGACTGATCTAGAATGCAAACTAGACATTTAGTCAAGTCCTATGTGATCTCAGTCACTCGTGTGAGAGGCAATGCTAATGTCATTTTGATTTAAATAAAATTGTGCACAGTGTTACTGAGATAAATATCGATACCAGATTGAATCATAATTTAGAGAGTTTATTTTACATAATAATAAATCTATGGCATGAAGAGACTGAACATATGCATAACATTAACAACTATAGATAACATAATAGAAGATAGACACACAGATCTAGTCTGAGCGCACAGACTTAGAGAATACTAGTCTGCATACTAAGACTAGTATTATAGCACATATAGTTGCTCAGGTACGGGAGAATAAGCTATGCTCTCGGTGCCGGCGTGTAAGAATATCTGCATTGTAAATCTGAGTAATGCCTTCTTCACTGTGTTGCTTGCGTTATCGACAATAGCACTAGATAAAGCATGAGGTCCATAACCCAGTCCTGAGAGAGTAAACCAGGCATGGTCTCCAACAAATGAGAGGTTCTCCTGCAATCATAAGTTATCACCATTAATGGGAGTTGTCTATCAGTTATTTAGGGGTCGACAACTCACTAAGTATCAAGCGGTACACGACGTCAAGCTATTATATACTGCAGCCAGGGAATTTGTCAATTCAAATATTGTGGTAAGACTACACAGTTAATTTCAAGTAGCCTTACTTGAATTCTATTATCATACATGATGAGAGAACCATTGTAAGATAATAAAAACATGTGAATATTATATTTTCTCATCACTAGAAACCTACCACTTCATCAACCCAGTCGCCGTCAAGGAAGAAAATGGGAGATTCGTCTGCAAATATCTGATTGAGGTCAAACGATACGACTACATAGGCCTGGTAAAACGCTGATAGAGTAGACACCTTCGGTATCACAAATCTGAACCTGGAACATAAACAAGACTACTTTGTGATTTGATGTGATGTTTTGATATTTTCCATGATATACCACATTTTCTGACAATTTGACATCAGCTGTTTTGCGAGTAAAAGATGAGTGACAAGTGAAGGCACTGAAAAGTGACGGTATGACTGTCGTCTCGTCAAGCAGTGACAAGTGAAAGTGATGCGATTCAGACAACAGTTTAGTGTTGTGGTATCATCATAAGTAATTGTCATGAAGTTCATAGAAAAGGTGTACTTTAATGCGATCGACTAACACATACCATGGTCGAGAGTCATAGTAGGTATTCGGTAGTACGCTGGCAGCCATCTCAGGAGAATTATTGGGCAGGTCTGGATTGGACCAGGTAAATAATTCACACATCAGGGGATTATTAGATTCTATCTGAACTGGACCTCCGTTACTGGGCAACTCATTCTGAAGATAAAGAAAACATTGTGAATAAAACTTTATAAGAGGATGGTATATAGATAGTGCACTATCGAGAATATAGGAAAGAAATGAAGTTTTCTATTGAAAAACAACATTCAAGCAAAATAAAAATGTTATCACCAGAAGATGAACGTTCAATGGCCTTGGAGTTCAATGTTAAGTGAGTACAAAAGTCATTTTCTGATGACAAACTTATTGTAATGGACGGTACCTTAGCGATACCCATGAAGTCAACATCAGATGTCTGCATCACAGTTCCATTCTGTCTAAATTCTACTGTAGTTCCTGAGGCCCAAGCTGTACATCTGTGAAAGAAACATAAGAATTATATAACAGTTCAAAATAACAAAACTCAGCTCATAAAGTTGCTCAAAGTTTTAGGCAATTGGCCTGGGAATCAAAAGTCAGGGGAAAGTGCAAATAACCTGCCCATGCCCGGCCCTATTAGATGGCTTCTTTTAGGGTGACAATGTGCCAAAGATCTGAATCGTACAATGGATAGACAGTTATGCTATATCTAAAAAATCATGTACAAAAGATGTGGCGATCAACTTGACAAGGTAAGGTACCTAAAAAAATGAAATTGTGATCAAATACATATCTGCATCAAGGTGTTAGATGTGACAAGTGCTCGTCTGTGTTTGGCAGCTACTTACTGGAAAGTATCAAAGAATGTGCTGCCTGCTGTGGGCATAACATCATATCTGTAGAATGTACCGAGGCTAGGGTCAAGGTCGGCTGCTGTGGCGACATGAGGAAGCTGATCAGCTGCGTGATCCCAGCCGACTCCAAACTGATAAGGTATACCGGTACGCTCGTTACCGGCAAACACGGCTATCGGTCGGTTAGAGTTAATAAACGCACCTGTAACACAGACAAAGACTGCTGTTACCACTAAGAGTTGGAAAACCCCCGTTATTGGAACATGGTTGACAAAAAGACAGTACTTCCCACTAGGAATATGCTTGTTGAGTTTTTCAGTGTGTGGTGCATTGTACAAGCTCCACTAAAAAAATAACAAAACGCTGAACCGCTCTAAAAAATACACACCAGAGAGGTCAAAGCCATTGAGGACATCGAGTTGGAATATCTGTAGCCTATCGAGTGTAATATTAAATGTCTCTCCTCCATAGTAACGATATCCCTGTACATCTACGTATGTGTAGTATAGATCGGGGTCTGTGATTACAGGTAATGTGATCGATACCTGTCAATATAAAATATGTAGTGTAAGATAAAACTCATATACTTGTATGTAAGCTAGCAACTGTGAACGCATCTCTTTTCATTGCATGATTCTGGCTTTGGTATTAGTTTTCTAAATACAGAATACTGCAGAAAAATATTTTACGACATTACTGGCATCCTACTCAGTGCCTCAGGGTTATGATCGCTATGAAACGTACCACAGTGTCATCATCAGGGGCGACAATTCCTACGAGTTGATGATTAGCGTAAGGATAAGCAGCTGAGACGACGTGACGAGTTCCGAGATCGTGATAATCCTTCATCATCCAGCCGTCAGCGCTGCCGGTGTCCTTATTAAAGGCGAAACATTCGAGAGCCCAGTCTGACTCAACTACTACTCCCTGTAATCATATGAATATATCATATTATAATTAGGTATATATTTAATTTTCTATGATAAAATAATAACCATATATTCAGAAATATGAAAAATAGTAATTTTCACTTAGGCACATAAATTATTACAAAACAGACTAAAATATCGTGTTATGTTGAAAGTCGAATTTGGAATGCTCAAAAAATTTCATAATAGCAATATCTTATCTATCGACATCATGATTGATAAGTTCATTGATAGGACCGCTGTATGATCAGATATCATACTATATACATAGATATGATGATAGTTTTACCTTATACTGAGTATCAAAGTATCCACTCCTACTGAGCTGAGCTCTGTAGTGACCAGGTACAGTAAACAGTATGGACTCATCTCGGTTTAATATTACTTCCTGTATTATATTTTTCTCTACTTCATGACGAGCGATTCTACGATTGATTCGTCTAAAATTATACAACATGAAGAATTAAAGTTGTCATCAGCAGAAAGTTTAATGCATGACCCATTGAATTCCATATCTGGAATAGCATCATTAGCTTTCTTTTGCAAAACAAAGGGCTTGCAAAAATAGCCAGTCCCTAGTAGCAATCTAGAAATGCCCTAATCATCGACACTGTATGGGGTATAATTACTGTTTGCAATTTTGTAAACAAGACAATTTCTCAGGCTAATTATTCATGCTACTAGGGACAGCCAATCAGAGAACAGTCAGATGGGTCCCTGTGTTTAGTGTCCTAACCGTATAACGCTATGATACTATTTCCATTCTAAGAGAAGAATCTAATTCAGTGGCATGACCATATAGCCCCTCAGACGCTACAATCTCTCACAGGACAGGCGCGATTTTCAGTCATAAAAGTAATTTATAGTAACTAGGGACATGATCAAGGTATAAGCAAGGATAAGCACAGTATGTTTTGGGATGATGTGATGACCATGTAATCAATAAATGCTAATGAGAATATTTTTCCTGTGTTTTTAATAAAAAACCAAGAAATGACATATTCATTAAAAACGCTTAGTCTACCCAGTTCAATGAGATATTATACTATAAAACTTACCCAGTAGTAAGTCTGACATAGTTCTGATTAGATGTAGATACACAGTGGATCTCCAGACTGTGATCTAGAGGTGCTGGTACTGAGTTAGTCATAAACATGGCGTAATACTCGTGAGCATCTGAAATAAATACACAATGCTATAAGTCCAGGATCAACTCACCAGTGCAGTATGGGGAGTTATCTCACCAAAATGCAGTAAGACAATTCCATGCTGCTTCAATAAGTAGAGCTTTCAGGATAATTTAATTAATGTTCATAGTTTCAATCACAGAGTTTAGAACAAAACTCAGTGTTTTAATCAAAGTTTAAAATTTAAATATAATGCCTACATCTCCATCAATAATCTCTAGGAGATTTATAATTCAGCGAAAAAGACCTGGCCTCTGAACTTTAGCTGATCTTTTTGGCTGATTTTGAATCGGCTTATTGTGACTGAATACAGGTATGAGAGTAACAATAACTAAGTAACATACGCTCACAGTCCTCGTCAGCGAGAAAATCTCCATCGTTATCTATACCATCTCCACACAGCTCCACAGTGTAGATATCGAAGGGATCGTTAGTAAATCCTCCTGGTAGAGGTGGATTAATAGGCCAGTACTGATACGCCTCATTCTCTATAGGCAGATTAACTCCCAGTACATATCCTACAGACTCACGATCACGTGTACCTAACAAATAATGTAAGAGCTATTTTATAAAATAAGTGATAATATCATGTTATATATTGTTTTGATTAACTGTGTTATTCTTCTACTGTGTAACTGTGTTTGTGCACACCATAATATACTTGGTATATTAAGTCTATGGTGCACACCAACATCTAAGACACTAGCCTTGTACCGTAGCCACGGTTTTTAGTTTTTAAATTTAGAAAAACCAAAAAAGACCAAAGACCGTGGCCGCGTGACAAGTCTACTAAGACACACGTTCAATCTGTTGTTTTTCCTGTTCTTAAATTCCAAACATTTGGTTGTAACCTTGCTGTTATAGCCTGCTGTAGAAATGAGATCAGCTAGTATCTTACCATAAAGCTGGGCGAAGAAGTTTGCCTTAGGATCATCATGAGATAGCTGATAGTTGTTACCCTGCTGTACATTCAGTACTACGTATGCATAAGTCTTTGTACCCACTAAAATATGAATGTAAGAACCCATGACATTACTGCTCAACAACACATCACTACGCACAGCAAGGCATAACAAAACAGTCAGTGTCAAGGCTACTATATTATTCATGCTAGAAAAGAAATGTCCCTTAGTCAGTCCTACTCAGGTATGTATGGGATATATACTGCGCTGCCTTAAGAGTGACGCCAACAATGAAAAGACAAGGATGTGTGTTTACCGTTTTCATCTACTGTAATATATCAACAAATTTCCATTCTGCATATTTTTACTCACATCTTGGTGTGATGGTGAAGTTAGCAGAGGGCACCAGCACACCGTTTAGTTTGAGACCACCTCTGTATTTTCTCTGTAATACTACAGTGACATAGAAGTCCTGATAATCAGCTAGTGGAGTACCAAAGTGAATATTATACATCCACTGATGTGTGTGAGGTATCACTATCATAGCTGGGTCTCCTGGCTCTGACTGTAATATGGGAGAGATGGATCGGTTAGGTGAGATGGGATAGATTGATCGATGAGAAAGTTTATTAATTGATAATAAATGTATTGATAAATTGTATTTGATAAGAGATCATTTGGCTGGTGATTAAGTGACTCATATACTATAATATTGTCTGTAAATGTATATGTATATGTATATGTATATGAATACATATATGTATATGTCTATGCGTGTATATGTCATGAGACTAGAAACAAACCTGAGAATTTTGACTACCATCCTGACTCTTCATGAACATGACGACCATGATGGGCTTGTCTGCGTAGATGGAGCCGGACACACCACCTGTCTGGATATCTACTTGTGTAAACTCTCCCTGACCTAGAGTAAAGGTCTCATATACCCCGTCCGACCTGTCCACTATGACCTCTGTGTTAGGCTCTGAAGCTATGATTCTGTAATATTCTCCCACCGTACGGCCAGGTGTAGGTGTGACTATATACTCCTTACCCCATGAGCTTACTGGGGGCATCTGTTCTACTAGATGGTCCTAAACACAGAAGAGAAAAGGTGAACTTTATACTTATTGCCCATGTTCCCCATTAAGTTACAATGAGATGTTTTCAATGATATATTGGATGATGGACTAATATTCAACTACAAGATGGGACAGGATGAATTACCAAAAGTGTTGAGCACTAGCAGTAACACATATTCTGTATCGTTTTTTTAAAGACATAGACATGCAGCCACAACCAAGCTCGATATTACAGCATGTTAGTAGTTAGGCCAGTCCTCCGCTTTGTGAGTCAGAGACAGAGACTTACCCTAGATCTGGAAGGTTTAGTGTTGACGCGCCCGTTTCCTGAGAACACAGCGATGGGTTTGTTAGATGATATATGAGTTCCAGTGAGATCCCCTCTCAGATATCTGTTGAGAAAGTCTGTGGGTAGATCGTATCCGCTCTGTATCTGAAGGGACTCGTACTGGTCCAGGTTTATCTGGAGCTGGTGGTTGTTTGTCCACATCAAATTATTCCATGGTACCTGAAAAATATATAATAATCACAATTACTTGATGTACCTAGCGATAGAAGAATATTTAGCAGACACATAATTCCATGGCTGTGAACAAGCTTGAGTCATATAGTTGTAGAAAATTCAGGAAGTTTACATATGAAATCTCATGCGATAGATGGGTTCATTTGAAGGCAACGACAGAAATTCTGTCATAAATCTTTTTATTTTTGGTTTCCAACACACTCTCTAAGGCAAAAATGAAAAGTTTAACCTAACTATTGTACAGATTTCACTGAGACAGTAGTTATCATACCTGTATCGGTCCATCAGCCCAGGCAGTATTAACTACCTCCGGAGGAAATGTAATATCTAACACAGTACCGGGTTCTGTGGCTACTACTGCAAACTGTGTGGCTACATGACTCGGGCTACAAAAAGAGAACAAAATACAGAGAAATATTCACATTGATGAATGGAACTAAAGCAAACCTGGCACAATCACGATTTACTCAGGTGGAATATGGGTAGAGGAATTGAATATCACTACTTCCTAACATTGGGAGGTTTTTAGTAAGTAGTTCCTGTGTTAATATTCAGTACAGCCCTTTAGAAAGTCTGGCAGTCAAACATTATATGACTACCTTATGTTAAGAGAATAGTTGATTCCTACCTGTAAGACACAGTGTAATATTGAGTACCAAGTCTATCATCAGGATAGAGCAGGTTACCATCCATAGAGAATATCTTTCTATTGAGTGCGTAAATAACAACTCTCTCAGTGGCTACAACTCGGATCGCTCTGTTTGATCTGTTGCAAAAAAACCCGATAAATTGTTAATTGTAGACGAGTTATATGTCTGAGTTATAAAAGAAATTTCAAATTAGCTTCATATACGAATAATAGATAAGGAGTCATCCTCTCAAACTAGCTGAAGACAACCCAACTGCATATGACTATTACTGAGTCTCAGCTTACTTTGTGGTTCCGTATATGACAGCATTAGTAGGATCCAGATTTACAAGATGGAATCTGCCTTTAGTTATAGAGAGAGTAGTTTGTGGTATCCCTCCTGCCAAGCGTGGCTGACTGAAAGTAGAAGAGTACATAATATTATGAGCCTATTTGAGATACTGTCCTGCTGAAAGAGGTCCGACCTGCCTGCAAACTGAGAGCAACTTGGCGCCGAATATGGCAGCCTCGCCCTTAAGGCACTGTATTTCTCAGTCTTCGGTCAGAGACAAAAACTTGCATTTTAACCCAAGTTTTAACCCAAAAAATAGGATAAATAGGTTTAATGGTAGAAACAAATTAAAAGTCACATAATATGACAGCATAAAAAGCATACAAGGTTTGACCTAGAATAGTGCATGGACAGATAAAGATCATCAGATTGCAGTGTTTTCCACATTTAAGCTGGTCAGCTGCGAGAGGCGAGGATTTCATTTTATAGATACATACCCACCAACTCCTCCAACATTTCAATATTTGAAATTTCATTTAATTAAATTTTAAAATTTGAATGAGTTTGTCACATACTACATGGCTATACAATGTTGTAAAACTCATACCTGAATGTGACATCGACTGAGGTTGTGAGAACATCAGGTGCTACAGCTATATATAGATGTATCTGTTGGCCGAATTCCTCAGCTGCATTCTCCATAAAAGTGACGGTGTACTCCTTACCCCCGACCAACTCAAAAGGCTGTCTGTGTCCTGTATCCTCATCAACCAAATTATCTCCGTCATTGTCTGTGGGTAAAATATAAATTTAAAACTATATAGTCAGAATGTTAATTTCGAGAATTTATACCCAAAATGTAGAACAGAGATGTACACTCATACCCTACAGGAGGTATTGAGGTTGCAACTCAATAACAGATAAAATTAAATTTTGGCTAGCTTAGGCTGGTTTCTATATAATGTAACAATGGTGAGTAAATGTTAGCTAGTCTTAAAGTTAGCTATTCCAAACATGTGTGAAATGGCAAACTTTTCCCCCTATGAGAATTAAAATCTATTTTTTTATAGTTATAACCTCAAAGACTATAATATTTAGTGCTATATAATGCTTTAATTTATAGTTTACACTGAGAAAAAACCTTACCAAAGTTATCAATAGTCTCCTCATCAACACGACCATCACAATCATTATCTATACCATCCCCTGGTACTGACGGGGTACGATCACATCCCTGTAAATATATTTATATATCTACCGGTGTAATCAATAACTAAGTGTATCAGCGGGACAGTCAACACAGTGATGTGTCTAATACAGCAGAGACACATGTCCTAGTAATATATATAATTATATATATATACTGTCTGTCCACTGCCTGCCTGTCTGGCCATCAATCCCCGGTGCTGACATTGTTATTACATGAGAAAGTAAGTGAGCGAATCATGACATTTCATTTTTACAACGCGCAGACAATCTGGACAGTGCACCAGAAGAAATTAGTATGCCAGGAGCAGTCACCATCGGCTGCTGGTGAGGATGATGAACACAATTGGTTGAAATCCAAATTTAGGCTTACATTAGTTTGAGTGCTCAAACTCTGCCTGTGTTGATGGTAGTGGCGTGTCAATATCAACCACATCCCCCATCCCCCGATTGTTTGGGGATTTACCTCAAAAACATGAAAGTGCATCAAATTTGACTACCATCAACCCAGGCAGAGTTTTTGCGTACGTAAACTAGGTTTACAACTGTGTCTTATAATAATACTTACGACCATGAGAGAGATTGCTCCGCCGTAAGTATAACTTTCTCGGTCGGAGAATCCGTAATACTGAACATAATATCTCACTCTGCTATCCATATGGTATATCTGTGTAAGCTTGTCTTCATCTACATTCAAATCTACAAACCAACAAAGAATTAAGAGTCAAATCTACAAACCAACAAAGAATTTAGAGTATAACTCTACAAACCAAATGATATCAATCCATTAACCAATAAGTAAGGGTATCACTACTTGCATCAACACACTAATCCTAATAACTAATGCAAACAAATTGGGAAACAAAATAAAAACATTTAAATTGGGTTGTTACTGCTGATTCCACGTTTAGTGTGAAGAACAGTGAGCAGCATGTACCACTAAGGTTCTGGTTCCCCCTCAGATAGGACAGCAGTGACACTTACATCGACCGACATAGTTGGTGTTTGGGATGTTGATCCAGCCGTTGTTTTCGAGGTTCCTGTTTCGTTTTCTGCTCATTCTGAGTCCGTCTCTCAAGTCTTGGTCAATTATAATCAACACTTTGTTTATGTACCTGAATAAGGGAAAAAAAGATTGATAATATGTCTTCAATATAATATGATTTAAATGTTTTTGCATGATCAATTTAGAATTCCGTATTAAACCTTGCTGTGCGGGGGTCATATACCCAAAATTTATCACAAGCCATAGCAGTATAGATCATTCAAAAAATGACATTTAAATTGTTGCTATAGTAATCTTATTTCTATTGAGGAAGGAAATACATGTAAGCATTGAACTATGGTGAAAGAGAATGTCAGGTTTGCTTTGAGGCAGCAATGGGGTAGAGGCAATTGTGGGCAGAGGTACTAACCCAAAGTATCCTTGTGGAGGGAGTGTAGTCTGTGGTATATTAGAGAACTGATTGAGACCACTGTATATAATCATACTAGGATCTCCAGTAACAGGAGAGTCCCTACCCTGCTGAGAGCCGAACACCTGAGCTATCTGTATCGGCTTATCTGATACAACGTGAGCAAAGCTATCCAGGTTTGTGATCTAAAATTTTATAACACCACAAGATGAGATATTATGTTCTGCAAATATGTCATGAAAATTTTTATTCTTTACAGTGTGAAAATGATTCATAGAAGCTAGTGATTATTTTGAATAATTAAGAAAAATGATGTTGATGATTAGATGTCCTCCATGACCCGCATAGCCACATCAGTTCTAGATTTATCAGTAAAGAAATATGATATATTGTGTGAAAAATGCGTCTTTCAGTGCGATGTGTAACTTTAATTATGTAGTGTTACTATTTGTGAAAAGTAGCTAAGCTGAGACTAAAGACCAAGGTTACAATATAAAACTTACCGATACTTTGCTTCTGGCTTTCTCAATGAATATAGACACAGGTTGTTTGCCTGATTCCGTTACTATGATAGTAGTGTTGGGCTGACTGGATACAAAGATGTGCTTCTCACCAAGAGCTATAAAACAGAGCAAGACAACAATGAATGAATGACTGACTTAATATCTTAAACATTCGATGACAACATACATCTCGTTCAGCATCAATTGCTACGATCACAGCATTCTCATATTTATAATCATCCTCTCAGCGAAAAACTTAATCTATGTTTGTGACATTCCATAATCAGTATCCATACATGTACTCTGAAATTCAAGCACAATTAAAATTAGTAAAATATGGGATAAACTCACAAGCTCCAGCGAGTCCTGATGGTGCCGGTGCGATGGCGAACTCTGACTCCCAGGTAGATACGGGAAGAAGTTGTGATATGAGATGATCACGAGACCAGCCCTCGGCGCCGATAGCGACGTGAGCTCTGACATTACCAGAGAAACAAGCCATCTACAGAAATCAGATAAGTGGATAATAATTTTCAAATCGCCCAAACATTTTTAACATTGCAAAGCATAATGTGATATCATATGTACTAGTGAATTTTCTTTCATCAGCTATTCTTTCCCAAACCAATTTGCAACACAAAGAACCAAAAGGTTGTGTTTTTTTGACTTGGCCCTTCTCAAGGTATCATATTCTCTGTCAGTCACTCTCTGTAATTCTTGTTATGCAGAGAATTTCCAGCTCTTTCTTACCTTATCGCTGGAGACAAGGTTGGTACCAGTCAGATCACCCACTGATCTCAGAGCCAACACTTCGAATGCGTTAAGAGTTATGTTGAAAGTTTCACCAGCGTTAAATCTCACTCCTAAAATAATATAAATGTATTAGTTTTTATCTCAGGAAGATTAGGGCTACTTCGTCATATCATAACTTACTATGCCTTCTAAGGAATCTTAGAAAGTGAAATTGGTTTTAATTTATACAGTTTAAAATTTTCATCAGATGGAGAGAGAGAGGAAACACAACTGGTGAATTATTACAGCAATATCTTACCTTCAATATCAACCACAGGTTCTGTCACTCCAAATGGTGGTAAGTCGGGCAGGGTCACTTCTATTACTGTATCGTCCCGTAATGCAACGCAGCCTAGCTGTGTACGGACCCTTGGCATTCCAAATGTAACAGCTACATGATGAGTTGATAAAGCGTCGATGGGGATAACTCTGAAGGCATCGGCAGAGAATCGCTCGTAGTTGAATCCAACAACAGTGATTGGCTGGTCTGATACGATACGGATTCCCTTCTTAAAGATGCCATTCACTGAAACATAACAAGCATTTTCTCAGCTTTTTTACTAACATCAACCCAAGCGTAAACTCAATACATCTAAAACCATCAGAAAGATATTATGCAAGCTAGCGGTGGTTAACTTTTTGTCTCTCCAGATTGCAGTGACTGAAGAGGTTCTGGTAGAGCCAGAGCTCTACATTGATGACCCATCAGATGTGATTTATAATTGTATACAAATCTATCAGTTTCTTTGACCAATGTTAGATAATAGAAAAGTATTACACTTGTTTGTAGGATTAATAACCACTCTGTTAACTTACCGACATTCCTCATATAAGCTGGTACTGTGAGAATCTTCACACTATCAGAGTTTATCTCCGTTATATCATAAACCTCTTCTCGACGGCCGTATGGACTGTAATACCACATTTGTACTGTGGCCTTGACCCCTGAGGCATAGTGTCCAGCGGCTACGTATATCTCTAAAGGCTGGTTCACAGGCACCTCCACTCGATTATCCAAAAAGGCTACCCAGAACTCGTATCCCTGGCTGCTTACTTGAAGAGAACCTATAAATAGAATTAATGGACTCCCATAAACACCACGGGGGCACTACGGTAGCTAACTTTCGTTTCCATGCCATAAATTGCGCATGATCATCGCAAAAAATTAGCAAATTCAGTTGATAATCTGTTTCTCACTGCTCTAACAGAGACTTGAAAATACTATAAAAGCAAATATTTTTGTTACAATTTATACTGGTTCAATAACAAAGGACATGAGATATTGGATTTTACTCATTTAGATGTTGAAAAACGATAAGTCGATAGAGGCAAACATATGTGCCAGTAATCCATGAGGACTTCCGATCAAATCTGACTTTCAATCTCTTTGGCACTTTGAGCTGCACTTAGATGTTCAGATACCATGAAAGATGTAAAAATATTAGCGCAGGAGATTTACACTACAAATCAGGATTTTCACACCAAGAATAATATTTGATTCACTTACACAGACACAGGTCATTAGTCTGGTAGTAATATTTTGCACTGAATGGTAGATGTGCCTAATTATCTGTTTATCAACAAATAATACATTAACGGATCCATGTCTTCTTGCCAAGAACAATGGCCAGGAAAGGATTTAGTGCACCTGCAGTTTTAATTTTGCTAAGAGCTTATTACAACACAATCATATTCTAGGGGAGTATATGTTAGCTAGAGTATAGTTGAGCTAGTTTGGAGGTGACTTAATGTGTGAAATACCGATGTTTTCCTCCTACCAATACTTTATTCCTCTGTGGTGGTGAGAATGCAAATTTGAATATACCATCATATAGACTACATTGCACACAAATTATCAATTTCAGGTATCCTTATATCTGTTTGTGCACACGAGCTTGGTTATAAAAACGTAATCAAAACATGACACTAGATATGCAAAATGTGTGTGTTTTAATCCACCAAAGGCCTAATAGTTTATGGTTGATGAACACGAGAGACAATTCCCACATACCTTGAGCATCGTTAGCGAGGCCTCCGGAGGTCCCCGTTCTGCTCTGTAGGTTGACACCCTGTGGCGGGCCTGGTTGGCCGTTTTGCCTGATATTTCTAGGTTTCTGATACTTGAGTGGATCGTTCTGGTAGAGGTCCTCTAGAAGTCGTTCGTCTCCCTGACTAGTCGGCTGATCGTTACCTTGATCTCCGCTGTCTTGAGTTATCTTCGCTCTCAGCCCTCCTGTCTTCTCCAGAGTATCAGGTCGGGTTGCCGGGGTTGTTGGGCCGGGTGCCTACAACAAGAACTCAACATATCAGATCTTACCTAGGTTCTCACATCTCAAGTAAAAGCGGTCAAAGATATGCGGGAACAACAAGGAAAAATAACACAGGGAATGTATGCAAGCGGTAATCACTCAAAATACTCAACGCTGCTATTCCGCAACATTGCTAGTCGAAGCTCAATATCGGAAAAACATTTCTGCTATAATTTTGGGTGAATAACATTGACCATTGAAAAATGAAATTTCCCACAATTATCTTGATATTTAAGTATGTTAGCTGAAAGCTTGCATACTGCCAGCAAGTATCTATGAGTCTCACCGTTGAAGGTCTAGTGCCGTTAGCTTTCCCGATGTTCTGTAGTTCAGCTGGTATTACATCCACTGTCTTGCCTGTATCTTGAGGGTCTTTAATAGGAGCATCACTAGCCATAGAAGCCGGTGCTGGTCGAGGTGGAGCAGTCGGCGGAGGCGGTGTGGTGGTTGTTGTCGTGGTTGTCGTGGTGGTTGTTGTAGTTGACTGGGTGGTTGTTGTTCTAACTAAAAGTACATTGGCAAAAGCCCAATATAATCCGCTTATTTATCTTATCTGCATTAGGGCTGAATATATAGATCGGATACATACTTGTTCTTCAACTCAAATTTAAAACCGATCCCTAACCTGATCTGTTTTTATTTACTATTTACTATTAATCAAGTGAAAGAAGTAAATAAACTTACCAGTTGGGCGACGGAAAAGGCTAATTCCTGAAGGGACTGGGATGTTGGAGGGGCCTCCAGGACGTCTAGGAGTCGCCGGTCTGGGGGGAGTTGTTGGCCTTGTTTGAAATCTCCTGTTAAATCTTCTTTGAAAATTATTATTATTATCTCTATTTCTCTGTCCTTCTGCCAGATAAGCTGTATAAAAATGAACTTAGTTTAAAACTTCCACCATTTTTCATTCAAAATACACACATGACAATTTCCCTCATTGAATTAGTACTGGGTTGTAAAATAAGACATGTTAAAAGAAGTGGATTTAAATGGAGCTCCTCAAATGTCTAAACTGAAATGTCTCACTTCAAGAATTAAAAATGAGATTCAAAATAGCAGTAAACTCACCAAAAGCCAACAGTCCGCAGACGATGGTTAACCCTCGCAGGTTAGTCATTTTGTTGCTATTTTTCACCTACGAGCGAGTTTTGCTATTAGATTCAAGTTCTATGTTCCAAGAGTAGAGTAGAGTAGGGAACAACACAGCATGAAGCTACAATTTCAATCTGATCCCCATCCAGAAGGAAAGTCAATTTATACCAGTACGAAGATAATGAGGCATGACAATGGATTAGATGGAGAGCTATTTACCTTTCACAACGATGTTACCACCATCACGTAGACTATGACAAATGAGGCAGAAGTATGACTCAACTACAACACGCTCAACATAGTCAGCACTTATATAAATATATAATATGATATATACCTATATCCCTGCGGAATAAATGTTAGCTAGAGTTTAGTTTCGCTAGTTTGGAGTGACTAAATGTTAGCTAGCACTTAATTTTGGCGAGCAAAGTTGAGAGTCTATTTAGACCAAATGTTCGCCAGCTTAAATTTAGCCATTTCAAGCATGTGGAAAATTGCAACCCTTTCCTCCTGCAATTAATTTACTCCTCTTGGGAATCGCTAATATCTCTTAGCCTCACCAGGAGAGAAGCAAAGTATTTCAATTTTTCAAATCAAAGACGATCGATCACATCTATAAATTGTCGTTCACTTCTGATACTGGAAGGATTTTCTATTGCTGTAAATGTATATAATGACTGTTCAACCAAGGAGTAACAGTAGCTTCTATTCCTCCTTGGTTCAACAGGCATCATATTTCATCAACCTCAGATTGCTCAGATCTTGTGCTATAAAGACCCACTGGTTAAAACAAGTGATTGTTGTTTTGCACATAATCCCAAAAACAAAAGGCCAACATTGTGCATGTAATGAGTTAATGGTCCTCAGAGATAATCCACCTGTGAGGTGATGATCCATTACTCCAACAATAGCACACAGATGGGTCAGACAGTGTGCATCAGGGTCAACGTTAATCAGCAGAAAGTCCTGGTATTAGAGAAAAACAGCACATTGAGATTACAAGTAGTTTACTATTTATTTTAATTTAAAATGCAGTATAAATTTCATGTAAAAAGTATGCAATTTTAAAATCAAAAATTTTCTAGTTGAACCACATTTGAATTTTGGTTATGTTTTGTCAATTAATACAAGAGCAGCTGACAGCAAAGCATACAAAAATAAACCTGCACAATGAATGATATGATTCTCTTTTCTTTCCTACTACTGGCCTGATAACCTTCCAATAATCAACAGCAGATTTACCAAAATTCTATAATTCTTTCGCAGATTCATGTTGCTGGCACAAAATACACTAACGCCTAGTAATGCGGGTAAGTTTACTGACAATGTCAAAGATATTTCACAGACAAAAGAGGTTAAAGAGCTTATAATTAGTCTAACAGCTTACAGCGAGTCGCCCATATCAGATCTGGTATCCAGGTGTCTGCAGGCGTCTGCAGGTGTCGGCGCTACCCAACATCTCAGCTGACAATATACTATATAAGGGGAACAGTGCAGTAACATGGCAAAGTTTGTGAATTTTTTTTGCAGGTCTCTGGCCAAGACGTGAGGGTCACATGACAGTCACATGGCCATCATGTGACATAGATGTCAGCGAATGCCCATGAATGTACAAGGTAAGTAATACCTGGGGCTGGGGCTGCCTATATGTACACCTCAATGAACTCTACTGTTATAATACCAGGGCCTGAGGCACCCTACAGTTGTCTGGCTGTGTATACATGAGTGTCTCAGTGATTAGTTGTCCATCTAGATAAAGTCTCTTTCAGCATATTAACATCAACTGTCTCCTCCTTGTTATTACCTCCTGTAATCACAGTGTTATATAACACATCAGCTTAGTTTTAAATGCACCAATTGGATGTGTTAGCTACAGTCCCACAATGCAACTTAAAACCAATTACTGGGTAATCTCAAAAAATTGCATTCTGGGATACTTATTAACATGGCCTAATAAGGCGAGTTGTAAAAACATCTGGTTATAAAACACAGAGATGACTAAAAATAAACAGTAAAACGGCTCGTGGCCAGGTACTGGGAAGACGGCTACCAGGGCTGGTTAGATTTCACATCAGTATTCTGGCAGATCCTGTAGTTGTTCCGAATGCTCATGATTTGGTGTGCATAGCTACTCATGTGATAGAGTACTCAGGTACTCAGGCACTTCGGGAATTAAAAAGGGAGTTGATAACAATTTTTTGAATCATGGAACTGCAACCGAGGGTAAAAAAAGTTTTTTAGATACTGTCAACATTCGGCTAGTATCACCTGCTATGCATTGAAATCATACAGTCACATAACAATGCTATATTTACAGAGCCTGCCTCACAATCACACCACAACTCAGTGCCAACATTTCAGAGATATACAGTGTATACCACGGCTGATACCGGACTGTGACAGGTTAATTTGTTAGGTACAAGGAGAGTAGCAGTGAATCACATCCTACACACTGTAGAGTAATGAGGCATCACTGGGATATGTGGTAACTCCAGTACAAGACTGAGATGAGTGTTTATCTCTCACGCCTACTTGAGTCAGTAAAGGCTTAATGCTCATATACTGCGCTCGCTCGTTCAGGTATAACCTGCTCAGGTAAATGGTGCTAAGACAGTGCTAAGGTAGTGGGCTTATTTCTATCCAAATCTCATTACTTCGCAATCCTGCAGGAAATCCTTTTCACCATGGATTATGAGATGTTTATCAGCACAATATCATATCATAATCATGTTGTTCGTTGTCTTAAAATGCTACTTCGCTGATGATACTGTCTAACTTGCATCAAAACATTCACTGAATCTTTTTTTTTCTCAATCAGCAATTTTGAATCAAAAAACCGCCTTCACAGGGCAAGAGAGTGATGATGTTGGTATATGTTACCCTAATTTGAGATAATAGCTCAAAGAAATAGGTAAGGGAGATATACTTCGAACAATGCATAAAAACTAAAAACACTTTTTGGGCATATCTGCAGCACAGCTCTAGCCTTACGTTGAATTTGTTTCTCTAGTTCTAGTTTCCTGTCTGCCTGAGCTAACATGGCCGCTTCAACGGTATCTTTGGATATGAGTCTGTATACATGTACTTCCCTACAAGTAAATGTGTAAGGAGTTTAATATGCATATATATACATATAGTTTATTTCAGTGCAGAGCAGAAAACTGAGTGTTTAAAGTCAGTGAAGTATTAAAGTGATAACATATAATATTCATAAATATGATGGAAATGTTGCTATCAAGTACAGCAAAAGTATACCACATCAAATAAAAGTATATGACACCAATTTGTAAAAACCTAGAGACCCCCCCCCCTCCCACTAAGTAAGGGAAATGACATACTTCTCCTGTCCTAGCCTGTGACACCGATCTTCAGCCTGCCTGTCGTTGTGAGGATTCCAGTCTATGTCGTGTACTATAACGTGATTGGCCGATGTGAGATTGATACCGAGACCTCCAGCTCGTGTAGAGAGAATAAATACAAACAAGTCGGCATCGGCATTAAACTCGTCAATCATCGATAACCTGTAAACAGTTAGCCATCCATGAGATGGTGGGGCCAATGTACTCTTGGTCATAATAAGAGCATTGCAATAATACCAGAACCTCTAAGGTGAATGAATCGTGCTGGTATTCAAATCTTTAACAATCACTGCTGACAGGACGCTGATATAATTGCAGATAGACCAGCTTTAACCAAATTTAGGATGACAGCAGAGTCTAATGCACTGTACTCATTCGGGAAGATATGGTATATGGTTGATAATTTACACCAAACCAAACAGCAACTGATTATAGAAAACCAGATACGAGCACTGATTCTGAGCGAAGGCAGATAATGACCAATGTGAAGCTGTTGCTGGTCACAAAAAGCACGATATTTCCATTAAAACATCAAAGCAAAATATCAACAACAAAAAACAAATTTGGAATCATGATTTGAGCGACTAATGATCTATGACTGATATGTTTGCTGATTTCAGAATGGAATTCTTATTTAATTGATTTCCTCATTCCGTACCACACAGTGATATCATCCGATTCTCAACAGTGCGCTGATCAGCGAGAATTTCCCAACCATCCTACACATTTAATGTACACATTTTTTGGTACCAACAAGTGATCGCAGTTAATAATGCTGAATTAACAGCCAGGGGTAGACAGCCAAGACAAACAATGTTGCAATTTAAATGTGAGTTATCTTCAGTATCAGGTGGAATGGAATTTTATTTCATATTTAGATTTTGTGTGAGAGCATATTGGTTTCACAGGTTGAGTCAATCAAGCGTCTGTTAAACTATTAGTCACAGTGAATTTTATTCATTGTTCAAAACTGATACTAATAACTTTATTGGTGCTTTACGCCCCTCCCCCCCCCCCCCCCCCCCCGTTGTCAATGTTTAATAAACATTACCAGGATTCTGCCAGATCATTGCAAAGACTGAGTGTTTCATTATGAGTGGTAAATGGTGGGACACATTTTCTAAGCTAGCAAATTAAAGGGAAATAAAATCAGGTATTGTACCTTTTTGGTTACATAAATACAGCCAGAGTTCCTGTACTTTACCTTTCAGAGACGGGTGTACTGCCATCCAACCTGAGGTAACTGTGATCTCTGAGCTTCAGATAATTCTGTAGTATATCCAGCACTAGCTTAAACTGTGTGAATATCAACACTTTTTCACCCTGAAAGAAATCAATTTAAAAATCATTGTCTCTACAAAAATTCCGGTTGACTTCGGTAGAGTTGTTAGAAGCATGACAAGAAAATTGTATGATCAAAAATGTCCCAAAATGAAAATATTATGGTTGATTGTGAGGTTACCCGCATATCAGGTTGCAATATACCATGTAAAGGGAGCAATTAGACATGACAGTTGAATGCTCCAAAATAAACATGAAATAATACTGACTCCATAAAATTTTACATATATCATTCATCATTCAGGTAAGATATAGCCAATGCACTCTAGTCTAGACATAACTCTGAAGGATCACAACAGCTGTGACATGTCTTAATACGCTTGCGTTTGCCTTCTCAGTGCCCCAAAATCAATCTCAAATATAGAAGGTAGATCAATATTCAACATCAGATACACAGAAACTACAAGTAAGACATGGCACTGTTACCCTACCTTGGCTTTTATTTGAGGTAGTAGTTGATCGAGATATTTGAATTTTCCCGATGACAGGATATCTTTGTCAGTTAGTGAGTATTTCTTTATTGACTTGTAAGTTTTACAGAGATTGTGTATCTCATAGTCACTCATAACCTGCATATCCTCAAACACAAACTGCTCATTACAGTCAGCGTGGGACGGCTCCTGAAATCAGAATAAGTCTACTGTAGGATAAAGAGAAGTGTTGATGGGATTATACTTTAGAACTGAAACGTAGAAAAACTGAGCGAACATTGTTGAATTTTAAAAGATTTTGGATAAAAAAATTCCATAAAGTTATACTTACAGTATACAAAGTATGGTGATGATTAGGACACAAGGACTTTCTGTGATTCCATTTAACTAAGACAGTCAGATGAATAAAGGCTGAGAAAACGGAGGACCTCAAAATATGGCAGCATTTTCTGTGGGGCTTTGAGGGATCGGTAAATAGTATATGGTTATCATGTAGATCAATTTTGATACAATGCGCCTGTGTTTCAAATAGCTCCTAACCTACGGCTAGGCCAACGCCACAAGGGGAGCAACTCAAAATGCAGATTGGATTACACTTGATCTAGTAATTAGGTGTTTAACCAAAACATACCAGATTGTAGGCACTTACATTGAGTAAATCTGAGGCGATGCTGCGCAGTTTATCATTTGTGTACCTCCTTCTGAGTAAGAGGTGATGATTAGCTGTGAATCTGAGATCAGTTAGGGCGGACATCTTGCCAAGCTGTACATCATCCTTACATAGCGCTGAGGCTAGACTAGAGTAAATATCAGACTGGGCAGGAGACAACTCCACATGCTTCACTTCCAGTATTTTATGAGGCATCTCGCTCAGTACCTGGTATATTATATGTATATTATATTATATGTATATTATATTATATTAACACTTACACACTTGTGGCTGCATCAAGGAAAATCATATTATACATGCAGTATGTTTGAAAAGAACGCAAGCCAGCAAAACAATTTTCTATTACGAGAGTGAAAATCTTCATCTTGTCTGCTTTAAATTTCGATTCCATAAAATTACTGAGTACCATATGTACAAACTCAAAATAATGCTAATAATCCCCGCCAACTGCCAATTCTTCCAGCCATAACAAGACATGCATATTCATGATCAGCTAGAGAGAAATTCATAGTCAGAGTCTATATAGAGTGATACTCACATCTTTTTTAAGCCTGCGTAGTACAAAAGGTTTCATGATATTCTTAGCATGGCTAATTCTCTGTGCTTGAAATGATGACCCATTCACATCTGTTTTCTAAATAAAAAAACAATCCGTAAAAACAAACAAATACATCAGTGAATTAATTGCAATAAGATATTTGCCATTGAACTTTGGGTATTAATACATAGCTCAAAATAAGACAAATTTTCAGGGAATGAATGTTGATTAGTAGGACTAAAGAATTGAACCCTACAAGACATCAATTGTGAAGTTATTGCCGTTGCTTCTAGAATATCTTCACTTTGCTTATATTGGCAGTCACTTATATTTTGCCGAAATCCTGGTTTGCAATGATAGCTACTCATATTGATGAATGTTACTCTGATTTGAATTTACTTTAATCCTTTCGGGTAAATTGGAAGTTTAACACATATACATCATTGAAATACATACAGATATTGACTGGAACATTTTCTTGAGTTCTGCTTCTTTGTTAGTGAAGAGATTTGGCATGACGAAGCAGAGAAGTGACATCAGCTCTACGAGGTCATTCTGGAAGGGAGTACCTGTTAGTAGTAGTCGTCTCACTGACTGTCAAAAATATAAACATATCCAATGATGCTTAGAGACTGAAATCTCGCCTTCGTGTGCAGTCGTAAATCACTTGACCAATAATAAGTGTAACTATTCTGATGAAGTCTCATACACAATCATATCTCTTGATCAGATTTCTTTTGCCCAATATTAATTCAATATGTGTATTTAGGTGCCTAACAAAATAGTTCTCTTTTACCAAAGATAAAAAAATCAGGACATCCGGTGAACATCATATGAGGTGTGTTGGTGGGGAATTTTCACATGATGACCTTTATTTTATATACCTATACCACTGACCTCTATGTTAGTTACATATAATATAACACTGACCTCTATTTTGTATGCACATAACACTGACCTGTATTTTGGAGAGATTCTTGTACCTCAATGACATCATATTTTTGAGTAAATGAGCCTCATCTAGTACCGTATACTGGAACATTATCTTCTTATATATCTGCTTATCATCTACTGTAGAAGTCAGCACGTTGTATCTATAAAACATCACAACATTTGATGTCATTAAGTGAATGTTCTACTAAGGACATATTATTATCGTATTTGTAAATTCACATCGTTGTTTTACTCTTGAGTAATCTGTCACTGGGCATTGAGCAGACAACTTATACTTTTTTCCTCTAAATTATATTAAATACAGGAATGCTTTTATGGCTAAATTTTAGCCTAATGGAGAAATACAAAAGTCATCATAAATTTAACTTTTGCCGTCCATTAATGTCAATATCATGCTGCTATTAGCAAAAACTAAATATGTTTACCCCTGAATCTAATAAACATCTTAGAGTGTGACCAGCTTATCTAACAATAGTTTTCAATCATCACCACATTTAGACTGTTCTAACACACTCACGTGGATAAAATAATATGATAGCTCTCTTTCTCATAGAAAATCTGCTGCCTCAGGTATTGTCTGTCCTCTCCTGATCCGTGGTATATAAGTACCTTTAATGATGGACACCAGCGCTGTAATTCTGTAGCCCAGTTATCTGTAATATACAGTTAGCAATTATAGACAGCCAATAAGGGGATGATCTCAATATGGGCCTCAAAGTAACCATCACACTCACTCCATTCTGCATGCAGGATAGAATTGGAACATAGACTATATCTGCAGCAGGGTGATGGCGGCTCTACCTTCCATCAAGAATGCAACTTCAAGAGTTCAAGGTTGTTATTGAATTAGCAAAACCAGTGTTCCATTGAGGCTGAAATATCTCCAAATTATGGTTTTCTATTGTTTGTCCAATATAGGTACTCAGACTAGGTGAATTAAGTCAGGTCGTTTGCTGCAGTTGTCTCAACATTTTTCCACATGTGCAGAGTACTTTCACTCTACCCCTGTTGAAAGGGTTTTTATAGCTTATACCATTTGGCTGAGAATGAGCAAATTTTACTGTTTTAAGCCTATGGGAAAAGACAAACTTTTTGTCCTAAGAATACATGGCTCCCCTTGTTTGTCGATACTCCACGACCCCTGACTGACTCAGATAAGCAGTAATATCTCACCTAGTGTAGAAGATGGAACTATGATAAGATGAGGTCCTTTATTACCATGTTCTAGTAGATATGCGAGGAATGCTATAGATTGTGAAGTTTTACCGAGGCCCATCTCATCAGCGAGTATACCGTCCATCTTATGCTCATACATCAGGTGTAACCAGTTAATTCCAATCATCTGATACGACTTCAATGTCAGTTCTGTGTTAATCAGACCTGTAAGGTAACAGAAGTAACGGACCTCAGTCTGTTATCAGAGTGGTTGCTAAAGAAACAATCCGGACAAGAACATAAGGTTCTAAGCTTGAGCATGTTCTAAACTAGACAGACTGCAGTTTGATACCCATGGGTGTTTGAGACATACTCAATTAATCATGTCATATTATCTTCAAATTAATTTTCTTGTATAACTATCTTATCTGATATTCAATACCGTTTCAAATATTTATAATCCTTAGTCAGTAAGTGACTGATGTTGCAAACTGGAGTTTACTAGACAAATTGTAACAAGGGCTATACATGACTACCTGTTCGGACACACCAGACTAGATGTGTTACATAGTTGGCTAGTTTATATGACACACTCATGGCCAGAGTTTGATGAACTCAAGCAAGAGTCTAATGTTACTAGTCCAGCATCTTTTGCTAGGTTAGTTTAGTCATATATAGTTTGTTCATAGGGTTTTGATACACTAATACTAAGTTTGTCAATGATACATACTCGGTTGCTGTTTAATAGTGCACTGCTGTAGATCGTTAGTGAGTAGAGTATTTACATGAGTGGACATTGTCTCTGACATCTTCTCACATTGTCCCATCAGATCGAGTACTACCTGCCTTATCTCTATAAGCTCCTTACAGTTCTCTAGTGCATCCGTACCGAGAGTACGCTGTGCTGAAAACTTCTCTGTCTGTTAAATCATATACATAATATACATAATATACATACATATACATCCAGATACAATTTTGGACTAGGCTTAAAGCAGAATTGAGGAAAGAACAACTCCTCAATCTGTTTTTAAACACTGGTCCTCTCTCCTTACTACTACCCCAGCAGAGTAAATATTAGCTAGAGTTTATTTTAGCTAGTTTGGGGTGACCTTATGTTGTATGGCACCGATTTTTTCTAGAAAAGACCAATGTAAAGAGGGTGAGTTTGCTAGTCATAAATTTCACTCTATCAAGCCTGTGCAAAAACACAATGCCAGGCCTGGCAGGTTTTTTTTTAGAGATTGCCAACAAAACCAAGAAAGCAAAGCAAAACTTGAACCCTGTTTTGCCAACATCTGCGCCATGACTTTATAGCGGTACTATGTAACACATAAAATAACGTTGATACTCTCACTCACAATATCCTTCCAGTCCTTGTAGGGCCTGAGGCTAATAATAAGCTCAGCCTTCTTCTCCTTACATCTCGGCATGTGTAATATCTCATCTAATCCTGCTGTGTTAAAAAACTGTAGAATCATTCCTCTCTTAGACTTTGATTTCACCACCTCCTGGAAAACAAAAAAGTGTTCATAGTAACAAGATGTTATAATCAAAACTGCCATAAAGTCTCACCCATAAGCACATGGACTTACAGTCCCGACTCCCGACGACGATGTAATAAGAATTTGCAGTTGAGCTTATGCGTGTATTCTATCAGACTCACTTTAACTTCGATTTCACCTCCTGGAAAAACAGCAAACGTTCATAGAAGTCCACCGCGTCAACAATGTGGACTGATACCATACACTTTCTATATAAACAAATATATAGTTATATACATGTATAATAATATAATTATATATAATAACTGATACATGCCTCATCACTGCTGACATATTCCTCCTTATCTTCTTTGTAATCAGATGACAACTGCACCAGTTTCTGACTTTCTGTAGATCGACGCTTCTTGTGTCCAGTAGAGCTAGCTGAGTATCCGTTAGTAACTGTCCGCCTCACTGATTGATCAAACTGATGTCCGTTTTGTGAATTTTCTAAAATGCAACACACCATTAAATGAGTTTCGGTAAATCCGATGTACACTAGTCTTTTCGAGTTCCTTGATGCTTGAGTGTGAGAACTATGTTCTAATCAGGGGCAGCAGTCCGCTCATCAAGCTGATTTCTCACAAGCTGATTTCTCACAAGCTGATTTCTCACAAGCTGATTTCTCACAAGCTGATTTCTCACAAGCTGATTTCTCACAAGCTGATTTCTCACAAGCTGATTTCTCACAAGCTGATTTCTCACAAGCTTTAAGTCATACATAGCCAACAAACCCATTTTACATGAATTTACCTCAGCATGACTTGAGATCTTTGCATGTTATATTATAGGTCACTAATTTGGAATTATCACTGGCCCATTAACTAATGATACAAATAAAGATGGATTTGGAATTAGCAACCTACCACTAAACTTGCTATGTTATGTTAAACACTTTATATTTTAAATTACTTTAAAAACATGCAATTAATTTTCATTGACTTACCAGAATAGGATATAGTAACAGGCTTTCCACCTAGCTGCACAGTAACAGTCCCTCTACCATCAGCAGAGCCGTTAGCTAAAGGATTACTCTCTACAAAATATTAACCTGTTCAGTGAACGTGATAATTTAAAAAAAAAACTTTTATACTCACGGGTGTGACTATCACCTTTTTGGGTAGCGATCCATGTTTGCCACCAAAAAATACCTTATACCCATAAAAAATTAGTATCAATCACAAGCTCCAAGATTGCAACAAGATCATTCATCCAACAAGTTCAGTACACAACAATTCATCAAATATTGAGTTGTTTTCTCCTTGATATCTCCAGGGAGGGCAGCTCTTACTACAAGTGAAGATTAATCTGGTGACTGGTAAATCGACTGAACAATGACAGACTCATTCTTAGAAACATCAGATAAAGAAAAATTTTAGATCTTTTACTAAACACACCTTGACTACTGCTGGGTGAGGGAGTTGTTATGAGCACACGGGATTTCTTATGAAGGTGAAGGTCAGTTTTGACAGGAGATCTGGGATCATCCTCACTACTATCTGACATGATTCTCACTCGGCTTCTCTTCAGCGGCTGTGTTAGCGTCGGCTTGGACTTTTTTATGGCTGCAAAGAATTGAAAGTTATAACAGGAATTTCAAACAAATAAATCATCCAACAAAGGAAATATATATATTTATAGTTTGACATATAAATTGAGAAAACTAAAATTAGACAATATTATTTTCAATTTCTCAATTTACCTGTACCTTAGTCAAAGGTCACTATTGTCATAAAAAATAGTAAGATATTAGTAAGTAGGCGATGCGCCTCTGGTGAGTATGATGAATGAAATATTGTTAGATCCAGCGACCTGATGATAATAAGCTTATTATTATCAAGTCTATGTTCATATCATAGCGTACCTCTATCACAGGATAGCTTAGTGAGTTCTGACTCTGCCTGATCCATAGAACTACACTTATCCATCACCCTCATTATATCTAACTCCTGCAGTGATGGGAACAGCTCCTTCAGATACCACAGCTTCTCAGAGTCAGTCTGTGTGTCCTCGCTGGCAGCTCCCGAGGCAGCGGGAGGCATCTTCAGTAGTGACACCATCCTGAGAGAAAACAGAACAGGGAGGATGTTATAGAACTTAAAATGCTATAAACACTGTATATATTTCATCAAACAAGTGAGAAGTTTTTTCTAGCAATCGAGCAACTCCCTGTTTATAATGGAGACTAGTTTGCTGTAATATAGCAATTTTCTGATGAATTTAACAGGAGCAAGTTGCGCAACGGTTGTTCTGAACTACTAATAGTCATCTGATAAGTTTTTCTCTCCAGTAAATGTTCTTACTTTGGTTTGGTTCCATTCACTGCATCGGACTTTGGTGAATCTGTATCTGAGGACGGGTCCATATCTAAAGCAAGAGAAGCACTCAGCATGTTGAGATTAATGAAAAGCTGTATTTTTGCGAGCTAGCTAAGATTTGCAGTTGAATTTGTGACATCTTTCTCATTATATAAAACCTGCTGACCGAACCAGAGACTCTTCCTATAGCTTTTTTCAACTTTCTTACTTTCTATTATGTGCCAGTAAGAAATACCTGAAACTGCTTCACATTACAAATTTGGAGACTTTGGTCCAATAAATCTTTGTTTGGCTGGTTTGTCAAGAATTTACTCCTGCTCCATGAGTGTTTGATGTGACTGAGACTAAGTGTTTGTACAGCACATGGAAGTCATATGTTACCTGAATTAGCTGGTTTGAGTCGATCTTTCTTCACATATGACCACTGGTCTAGGGTGGTCTGAAGTTTTAGGTTTGACATGTAATAGGTTCGCCTTCAAACTTCTACCTGAAACAAGCAGTGAAACCATGGTTTATAAAAACTCATTTTCATTGCTTGGAAACAGATAGCAAGTCTCACAGTTGAATCTTTTGACATGATTACACCGTCGTCTACTAATGCGTGCCATGGGCCAGCTAGTCGTTATACCATTATTACCGATGATAATTTGTTTTATACATATATATATATTAAATCCATCAACAAAATAGCAACTTGACACTATACTAAACTGAGAGGTACTCCCGATCCTTCAGCACATGTGTGCTAGCTGTCCCACAAGGACTGCCTGAGGCTCAGTTATGAGTAGTTTAACCCTCCTCAGCGTGTGGTTGCATGAATGTGTGACATCGCATAGGTTTTCCATGGACTCAATGATAAACATAGACAGGATGTCATCATTGAGGACATCCCTGGGGCCATACACAACATAAGTAGGTGACATAACACCATTGAACCGTGAAGCAGCAATGGTGTTATGATTTAGAGTCCAAAATCCAGGTTTTCTGTTGATATATTACTCATTCAGCTTTTATCGTTTTTAGAAAAGTTTCTGCAGGTTCTTGTGATCAATGTTATGCTTTCTTACTATTAATATATATTTCAATTGAAAGAATTGAGCAAGACAAGCTGCTAAATATATTGCAATTTTCAAACTCCAACTTGTTTGAGTAATCAATACCAAACATCGATTATGAACTGCATATGGAAATTGATACAATGTGAAAGGGATGGCCAATTGGCAGGGCTTGTTGGGTATGTTTCATAAGTGGATGGACCTTTTGCAGAGATGAACAAAGGGTAGCCATTAAACAGACAATAATTTTTAGCACAACAAATATCGATTCGGATAGGCGTTTGACAGCAAATTCAATTATAAAAAAGTCCCATCTGAATGGCTATTTGGTCGGATTTTTCGCCATGATGAGTGTTCAATCTCCATCCGCTTTTGTTCCGAATATATCCGCTCATTTGGGAGTTACCAGATCCATCTGGATGGGTCCTTATTGCATTTTAAACCAGATGGATACGTGACTGACAGTCACATTATTTAGCCACACCCACTCAATGACTGCAAGTCAACTTAAAATCATTAAAGTGTTTAAGAAAGCAAAAAACAACCACTGTTCATATCAAAGCTTTGCCACTGCAATGAACAAAATAAGTAAATTTGTTCACACAAGGACATTATTGAATGATGTAACCTAATTTAAAGTGCGAAAATCCAGGGTCTAGAAGGGTCTACAGTATATTATTTCCCCTGTCACAGGTTATCACTAAAATATATTTGACTACGCTACTGTTGTCTAATACTGTTTGACAATTTGTAGTGTAAGTAGAGCAGCCTTGTAACTGTCCTAGGCAAGCTCAGGCTAGACTTAATGTTATACTGTAAGTGGATCATCATTTAAATGTGAATCTGTGAAAGGGGAGATAATATACTGTAGACCCTTCTAGACCCTGGATTTTCGGCTTTTTTCGCACATTAAATTAGGTTACATCATTCAATAATGTCCTTGTGTGAACAAATTTACATTTTTTGTTCATTACAATGGCGAAGCTTTGATATGAACATTGGACTGGTTGTTTTTTGTTTTCCTAGACACTTTAACATTGGACACACATTAAAAAATAAAGTACAGTTCTAAAAGACCCCGTTGGATAGGCCCTGGGGGCCGATGTCAGGGAGACATGCCCCATTGCACCTATGAGAGTTGTGTAACAAAAGGCCTTTTGTTTGGTGAACAAAGGAGTACAATGGCAGGCAAAGTGTGCTTGTCTGAATGCATGTTGGATTCGTGTGATTGCATGCTGGGGTGCGTGTATGCTAGGCTCAGCTCTCCACTTTCGCTACACTCATTTGTGGGTATACACAATCCACCCGCTGCTACAATATGTAGGAACCACTGGTAAAGGGTATTTCACAACTGTACTTTATTTTGTAATGAACTTGGTTCACGAATCACATACAAGTATCATCAGCAAAGAGACCAACAGAGCTATCAGTCTACGTGATGCTGTTTTGTTTGTCCAAACAAAGCTTGTCAAGACAGGCTACCACCCTGATACGTGGGTAGAACACCGTGTGGTGTATGAGCCTCAAGAGGCGGACTGCTGTCACTCGTAGTGCAATAACTTTTATAACTCGATAGTGTATCTAAATATTACCTACAATTAGACACACGCGACACACACTGGCACACATATTAAATGTTAATTTCATGTTATTTGATTTTTCTAATATTGCATTGTTTATTCTCTAACTCAAAACTGAACAAATCAACACAACTAGTCTGCCTGCTACTCCTTAATCTATGATGAACAAAGAGGAGCAGGGTCTGTGGAGGGAGAATGGTCTGTATTACTTTATACATCTTCATCATCATCATGGAATCAAGCCAAGATATGCCTACATACGTATACATACCATCCAATCCAATCCAAATTTATTATATTTATTTGTTTATTATTTTATTTTATAATAATTATTAGTAGTAGTAAGTTCAAGCTAATTGCTGGCTTACCACAGCTAATGCAGTTTGCTTCCAGCCTGAAAAGGGCTCAAAATGGCAATACTATGTTAATTGAATGGCTCTCAACTCTCTTACATAAAATGATCAGTCAGCAAACTTCATTTATTCATTACTGATTTCATTGAGCCTTGTTGACTAAAAATGTTGAGGAAAAACTAATTTGGCGGGCATGATGTCATTTCCTTCAAATAGCCTCAAACAAATTTCGTTTTTTTTTATTGCTGTGCTTACATTGAGAGTACACTGTGTAGCAACTTGTAAATGTCACTGCAGTTTTCTCAATCTATGACTGAGAGTGATTGTGAATTTCTTCTCTTCTATGCTCTGAAGGTAGATTAATCTCCCATCATGGATGCTAACATTATAATGATAGCTGACAGTGAACCTCAGTTAGATGATGACTTACTCAGAGAGACCTCTCCCATGCCAAAAGTTGTTGATCCAGATGCAGAAAAAGCCAAACAAATTGTGACTGATTTTGTGCACTTGCTGGAAAAATCAAAGAACCTCTTTAATGGACTAAAGTAAGTATAAAGATGCCATGTTTGGTGTGATAATTGCTAGGTTTAATATCACACATGAAGGATCATGCCCTGTCCTGATTCATATCACTACCTATTTTGTTGAGTGTCATGTCACCTATTTTGTTGAGTGATTCAAGCCTTTATTTCATTTATGTTGTACTAGAAAATAGAGACTAGAGATTGTATATAATACATCTGCCCTACATGTGTACCAGATTATGCCACTTCCTTATTTTGGTATCGTAGCAAACAAAAATCTCTCTCAGGCTAATGAGGCTTCAAAACAAAACCCGCTTCATATTGCCCAAAACGGTACTTGGTAATAATTCTCAGCGTACATTTCTGTAATCTGTTTTAGTGATCTGATTTTCAGTAAATTATTTTATCGTTATTTCAATTTTGCTCCTTTTATGCTTATTGATAAAGCCTATGTTATTTTATGTATTGTAGGGAGATACCCCAGTATGGCGCTAAGTTGTGGCAGCCTTACTTTGCAAGGACATTTGAAGTCTACACACGTCTGTGGAAATTCCAACAGGAACACAGGTCAGTACGATCATACAATAATGTTGTTGCTATACAGCAGCGTAATATATTTTCTTTGAACAATGAAGGAGTGTGTGGCCTGGTCTTGATAAAGCTAGAAAAGTAAGACTGGCTAATAAGACAACATCTTTGAAAATCTCTAAGGGTTTTATTTCAGAGGTATATACCATTGCAGTACGGATATTTAAGTTCAGATTGGTCTAGTAGACTGAGAGTATAACTTTACACACTTTTGCATATGCCAGGTTGCCGATGGAGGCAGAGTTTTCATAGGATTAATCCATTGATAGGGTCAAACATAGCTTTTGTGAATTAAATATACAAAGCCCAAGCCATCTAAAGAGAATCTTGTCTTGACTGCTGTTACCAACATGATTGACAATGCAGTCTCCAATGAGAGACATGTAAAGCTTAAGACTAATTGATCACGCAACGAGTATTATAGTATTATGTTTATTATCAACGACGAGACACTTTCTTTTTTAACAGGAAAATATTGGAGACATATTACAAACTAAAGAGATGGCAGATTGGTGAGATAGCTTCTAAGATAGGACAGATTTACTACTTCTACTAGTAAGCTGCAGTATTCGTACTGTCCTACAAATGTTTTGTTTTCATGTAACTACATTAAATTATTTCAGTATCTGTTTGTGGTGTAGGAGTGACTTTTCGTCACTATATATACTTAGCCTGGGCAGGCTGTTTGGGGGTATGAGAGACAGCCTGGGTAAATCTTCATTGTGATCACATGACCAATAGAGGAATAGAACCAAATCAAATAACTCTTATTTTAATCCGAACTCACAACTATTGCAATTTCATTTTGAGTTGTCCTCTCTTGTCAAATTGATTTACTCAGGCTGTCACCCAACACCCACTCGCCCCCAACAGTCTACCCAGGCTAATATATACGTATTTCAGCTTTTGTTCTTGGCATGAGTGACAATTACTTAGACTAGATTTACCAAGTTCCATGTGATTTGAGATGAGTACATTTCAATAGGAAGGCAATGTAGGGCAGGTATAGGAACTGTATTAAACTGCAATTATTCACATTTTAGCATGAGAACCAGTGAACCAAACTATTTGTATGAGGCCTTCTCCTTTTATGCTGCCATACGTACCAGAGCTTACTATGCTAAAGCTAAGAAGCATGACACGTAAGATCTACTTTCTTCACAAAGCCAATATTTTCACGCTCAAATATATACCCTTGGATCCGTGTAAATTCTCCAACAGATCAGTATTATTGTCAATCTGTGCCTGTGGTATATTGAGTTGTCCGCCCACAATAGCTGGGAGCACAATTCCCATTTAACATGGTCCATCATAAATAGTTGTCGAACCTTACATAACTATTCCTAATCATGGTTTCTTGTAGTCCTGATGTCATGCTGAAGAAGTTGAGATATTATACAAGATTTATAGTTGTATGCTTACTACTCAGACGAATGACTCTCGTCTCTGAGCTCGTCAAGGTGAGTATCACACATAGGCCTACAATATCTCATGCATTGGTGTTCACAATGTAAAATATGGAAGAATTCATGACAAAGTTCTGATCATGTATAGAAAACAGTGAGAATTTTGATTTTTTTTTGTGAACAACGCCCCAAATTTTTGCTCATGAAATACAAAAATATATATAATTATCTAGGATTGGCCGGGAGGCTAGGTCTGGATATGGCCATGGCTGATGGAGGTAATGTTACTGTCAGTGTCACAGCATAAGAATGATTCTTTATCCACCTATGAGTTGCATTTCTCTAAAGTTTCACTCATGCACACTTTATCTTCTGTTCATGTTCACAAATATTACGTTTGTAGGAACTGAATAAACAGATTAAAGACTACAAGAATCTCTATGAATCCAAAGACAGGGAGTGGCTGCTCTTAGCCAATGAGGTAATGAGGTATTTTGTCTGTCAGACTATCTACAATTCCTGTTACCCAGTCTGTGTAACCAAACTGTGGTATAGGAGAGACTTTGCCAGCACCTGCTTACCAGCCTACCCTAAGGGCCAGGCTTTGTAATCATGTTTTATTTTCTGCTCATTATTCTCACTTGAATGTCTGCATACTCCTACTAGTTCTTCACAAGCTCAGATCTACACTCATTTATAAACTTTGTGGAAGATTTAACGCAACACCCCATGATACGCCTTAGAGTGAAGAATTTGCCCTATTCTAAGCGGTATGGCATATTCATCTGACCTCATCTGACCTCGTATCCCACAGTAAGGATAGCCGTTACGTCGCACCAAGGAGTTGGTGGGGTTGCGTTTTGTCTAGGTCTAGGTCTATGTGTGTGTGTGTGAGTTTTGAGTTTCTCATGCCCATATACGTGTAGATGAGTTCCTTTAATGTATTTCACACATATTCCTCAGGTCTCACTGTTTGTGGATAATGAGCAGCTACTGAGAGTAAAAGATCAGTTTAACAGAGCCATGTATCTCAACAGTAGGCTATCACCCTCCACTGTTATCCCTCTCGATAGGAATGTACCAAGGTACTTAGATCTACACGAAGTCATCATCATCGGTAACAACGGGGATCAGGTAAGGGTGATACTAAGATATTATTCTGTGTGATGAAGTTTTCCAGATTCCAGCACATTTTATCAATAGATGAGTTTGAAACATTTGCCATCTGACCTTGTGCATTCGGCAACTGGCTAGTCTAGTACAATAATCTGTTGGTTAGGCTATTAGTAACAACACATTTTAGAATGATCCTCCTAAATTTGAATGAAGGCCACTGATCTGAAAGATACAATTTTGCGTTGGCTGTTGATGGCGCTATAACAGCGATGATATCAGTTTGATCAACAGTTCTTCTCTAGTCTGATGTATGAAGCTTTATCAATAATTCTGTATTTTTGAGATAAGAGATAGTAGCTATTATACAGGCAGTTTTGTTGATATTTGACAGGTAAAGTTCAGTGAGCTGACACTAGACATGTTCCGTATGTTACAAGCTGTAGAATATGAACCTCAGGAAGATTTACTACAAGACAGACAAACAGATGCATCTATGATAATCAAATCTCCACGACCAGCTGTCCCTGCTAATACTGTTACTGTGAGTTACACAACAGGGTCTTGTCTTGTCACATGGCAACAGTTTTTAGGTTTTTTGGTTATGTGACCAAAACCCAAAAAGAGATCTCTCAACTTATATAAGGGAGTTACTAGTTACCTGATTTTGATTTTCCTTTATTATATTCCTATTTTGGTCTGGAAATGAGTCATTTTATTCCCAGCCAATAGATATAAAAGCTTCAAAGCTTTTCAATCCCGAATGTTTGCCTGTTTTAATTGTACAATTTCCACAGTATCTTATTGAGGGTGACAATTCTAGTCTTTAGTTGTCTCATTTGTTTTGTTACAGCCTGGTGATCAGCCAATCAAGCGTCACAATCCACACAAGTACCTACTGTATAAGCCCACATACGCTCAGGCACAGACATATCTAAGTATAGCTTTTAAGGAGTTACCCCCTCAGACTGCTCTGATGTTATATTTCTCATGTGAAGCCAGCTATCCAGCCAATAAGAAAGAGTGTGAAGAGGTTAATATTTTTATCAATATGTGCCAATATCTAAGTTGTTACGTCTATGATACCCTACAGCTATTCAAACTGCAGCGGACAACTTACAGTTGCTAACATCTTACTATTTCGTCATTTTTAGCCATTTGAGGTAGTATATCCAGTATGAAATAGGGGATGTGACCTCATGTTGTTTCGTGATTTATGGACCATATTTCTTGTAGATAACTTAGGCTGTGCTTTGTTCACATATACACATATATCTTTCAGCCTTACTATGATACTGGAGGTCTTGCTATGAACTGCGGTGCAGTGGATGAGGATGGTGCCCCCGCTCGTAAGAAGACTGGTGGTCACGATATGCACTGTATACACCCTGGTGATCTGGTACCATACACAAGGAAACCTGTATTCCTAGTCATAGACTCGCCTACTGCCAGTAGCTTCAAGGTCTGTAAAGTGGGCAGTACATCGAAGTAAAAATAAATGGTATTAATCAATTGATGATGTATGAGGTAGCATTTTATTTCTGTCAAGATGATTAAATATTGTCCTATCCATAAGGCGGTCTGTTTTGGATGAAAAAAAGACCTAACCAAACTCTTTTGTGTGAGGACAGGATTTCTAACCTCCATTTATGGTTCTCCTGCTGTATTGTAGTTTTTACCAAAGTTATTTGGACAGCCTCTGATTGCTCTGATGGCAGCACAGGAGACCCCAGCAGCGATGGCCGACCTTCAGCATCAGGGGTCACTGATGACGCTCTTCTTATTCAACCCAACCATCGCCTTTTTCTACGTCTGTAACCTGGACGATGTAAGATTAATTAATTCTTTACATTAACATGTATTATATTATGTAATGTAATTGACATGTATTTATTTATAATTGTGTAAGCATGTCACATGTATCCTGAAGGAACTATCTGTTGGAGGAAAAGTTCATTGGCTAGGTTACATTCTCATCTTCTTTTCTTCATATAAGCTGGTGAAGATTTTGAGCCCCATAACTAGCTAAACTAAACACTTGCTAATATTTACTCCTCAAATATAAATAACAATATGAATGCTATCTCTTGGCAAAGAATGTAGCATATGTATAGAGAACAATTGACTGTGAACACCATTTATTGATAGAAAACTCAACCATTTGATTGAGTGATGTGAGTTGACTAACTGTACTTAGCAATTGCTGAACGATCTGTCTGAGAAAGTTCACTGATTCACCATACAATCCAACCAAACTGTAATACCTGCATGTTTTCTATCCTCTGCAGGTACCTGAGGAGCTGTGGACTAAGTGTGAGGCTGTTGTGTATAAGTATCTCAATGACTGCGCTGCTCTCTTTGTAAAGTGCAGAAAACTCAGTGAGTCACATCCTAAATCAGGCATACATTGCATTTGTATACAAGACAAATTTTCACTTTTCTGTTGGAAGAGGTTTTTTTTGTGTAATAATTATATAACATTTTGACCATGGTCAGTTGCAACCATAGACTTAATATATTAGACTTAATATATTAAGTCTATGGTTGCATCTGACCCTCGTCGAAATGTTATATAATTATTACACCCCTACTCAATCATTGTTCTTACTAGTCTACAATATAATATTCCCTGATGTCTGAAGTAAATACTAGCTACAGCTTAGATCAGGTAGTCCGGGAGGGACTTAATGTTAGCTTTTTTAGTAATAGGTAATTCGCGACCTTGGTATATATATTAAATAATCAATAGATGATCAATGGAAATCCCATTTTCGTTGGGAAATCCAACTTGAATTCAAGTTGTCTCCCTATCACCAATAGGTAACTTCGCGCCCTTGGTATCTATATTAAATAGTCATTAATTATAATCATTTTCATGGGGAAATCCAACTGAATCCAACTTGAATTCAAGCTGTCTCCCTATTACCAATGAGGAGATAATTCTAAGTTTCATGTCAATATCATTGAAAAACCGTATACCTAATCATAAAATCTATTCAGTTGGATTTCCCCATGAAAATGATTATAATTAATGGTTATTTAATATAGATACCAAGGGCGCGAAGTTACCTAATGAGGAGATAATTCTAAGTTTCATGTCATGAAACTTAGAATTATCTCCTCATTGGTAATAGGGAGACAACTTGAATTCAAGTTGGATTCAGTTGGATTTCCCAATGAAAATGGGATTTCCATTGATTATTTAATATAGATACCAAGGGCGCGAATTTACCTAATATAATGCAATTTGATGTTTTAGACCATGATTACATGCAATTTTACGGAGATGAATTTCTGAGGATGATCATACTGAGATACTGTTTCTGTGTGACCACTCTCACCCTTCATAGGGCCTTCAAGGTGTGTATCTTCTTCTTTAGACTTCTCAAAATATTTTGTATCCTGTTTTTATCCATGTACTGCGACTCAGAGCTTGTTGAAGCCTTATCAGTGAAAAGGCATGAAGCTTTGATCTGTATCTAATCTGGTGATACAGTGTATATGGAATTTTTATTGAAAATGACTAACAATCATGATATTAAAGCCTTTGTCTGATTACGCAGGGACCAAATTATATACCCACGTCCCATCCTGAGATACCTCTACCCGAGATAATCCTAGAACCCAGTCTACAGATGTATATTAAAGAGTTAGCAACAATACTGGATACCAACGCTCTGTTCCTAGATCTCACCAAGTCATAATGTCAACCGTAACTTTTACATTACTCTATCAAATCTCCTCTGGTACACTTGATACAGTCTCTCTTTATGTGAGTCCAATTTTCTGAGCTTTAATCTCAAGGCTTCAATTATCCTCAATGTGCCAAAATTTATATCTGTCAGAATGGTGAGATTTGTGTTAGGATTTTTAAATCCATTTGGTTTACGCACGGTATATTCTGATAGCAGCTTCCAAGTTTTTGATATATGAGAGTTATTTTTGTTTGTGGTGCTGTTCACTTGCCACATTGTGCTGCTGCCGCGGTATGTATTTGCAGATTCCTGACTTGCTGATATGAGATAGATCATTGATAAAAAATCATGTTCATGAAACAATTTTTTTGTATTTTCCAATTACTGCTTCTTGGAGCTTGTCAAAGCCTTGTAAATAAAAAGATGTGTAGCTTTGATTTGTTCCTGGTATTGAATCTTCTTAACTTATTTGATGTTAAACATATTATCTTCTTGCACGCATTCCCTAATACTGGAATATATAAACGATCTCACTGGGTCACATTATATGTTGTTTTATGATAACAAGTTCTCACAGTTAGGAGATGGCCTGACTATGTCTCCGACTCAGTCTCACTGGTTTCTTAGAGAAAAATGTACTTCCCATTAAATAACGATAATTCTCAAATTCAAGACTTATCCATAGAAATGTTTATATATAATATAGTATTGTATATAATAACTATATGGACTTATCAAACAGCTTCGTGATATGGCATCAAATCCATCACCCTTTGATGAGGAAACATGAAGCACTAAGAGATTCTATATAATGATAAGCCAACAAGTCTGAAATTTTTATTTTTCGATACTTTTATTTGAATGGATGGAAAATAATTTCTCTATGGACATTGGATGAGATATCTCTGAGACTGCTATGGTAATTAATTAAACAAGAAAAAACTACTTACGAATTCAATTATATTTGATCTGCAATGTAAGTGAATTTTTACTCAATACTTGTCATTTTCTATGACACTATGACAATACCACTGCATGCACAGCCATGCTGGGTCTATGCTATGAATATTCTCTCCGATCAGAAGCCATCTATTACCTCCGTCCCTGTAAATCTGCCGGACTCTAGGGTCCAGCTGTAGATATACCTCAGCCAATCTTTTATTTGTTTGATTGACACATATCTGTGATGCCTCATGCTGAATCAGGTAGAATTTACTCAACCGTCGATCAAGTTCTACATTGTCTGATGTCATGGCTGTGAAGCGAGACAAGCTCTGATTGTAGAACTCCATCTCATCAGTCCTGGATAAGTAATCAGATATTATCTTTAGTTCAGTAGCTGGAATGACTGACTCATAGTCACTACATTTACTGGTACCCCAATCTTCTCCTGCTGTGCAGGGCTCATACATGAAGTCACACACACTCATGTCGGCTTCTATAGAAAGAAGCATCAGTGACTTATCCATCTGTCTCTGATCATTAGATGCTAACATCAGTAGGCTCCCTGATAGATGAGTCGCTTCTGTCAATTTCTCAGACAGCATGTGATGAGGCTCCTTCTTTGATTGTACTTTAGAGCGTAGATAGCTTTTCAGGGATAAACCTCTAATATCTCGTCTGGTATGATGATACCCACTCCACAGTCGCTGAGTAGGTTTTCTTATAAACATAAACTCTAGTACTGGTCTGCAGTAGAATAAGTAATCATCTCTGTGTTTAGCCTTGTGTAACTTGTGGTAGAAGTTTGAATGTGGATGGGTGGTACCCACTACATCCACACAAGTCTCATTTTTATCTTGATTGGCTATACTTTCCATCCACCTAGCTGTACGTCCTAGCTCAAGGTTGTACAAATATGCGTGCATTGTAAGAAGTGATGCCACATGTGTCCCCCCAACCTTGTATGCTTTCACAAAGGCTAAGGTTTTTGATAGAGGATTTTCATAATGTTGTGGAATATTTGCAGATGAATGTTTTGTTTTCTGTGCATTAGCACCTTCGACTCTCCTACGTCTTAATACCTGTTGGTTAGGACTCAACACAGTTGATAGCCTGTTGAAGAGATCTAGGTATCTTTCAGTCTCATCATCAATCGGGCCCACAGGGCTCGTAATGATTGTCTCCGCCATGAGCTGGATGGAGTCCAGACCACATGTGATATTGAATGAATTCATGGTCTCGTAGCTCCATGGATGGACAGTTTGATTGTTACAAGGTATCACCTTTCTGGCAGGTTGTGTCTTCTGTCTGAGCTGATATGAAAGATCATTTTGGTCGCCTTGGTGAAGCCCGTCAGCTATCCACGTCTCGTGACGAAGATGTGTGTAGAAGCATGCAAGGAACAAACATATGGCAAGTACATAGCCTTTGCATCTACACCACCTCTGAAATAAACACATTTTACGATGGGTATTATATGAGATTTGAAAAAAAAATTTCGCAACCAATAAATCACATTTTTGGGAAAATTCCCCCCCCCCTGAGTAAAACAACATGAGAGAGAGGCCTTTGAGATAGAAATTAACTTCAACTTGCTCAGAACAAGACGTCTAGCATTCCTTCTATACCTTAATTTTTCACTGCTGCGCATTATACATTATACAATTATAAAGTTATACATTATAAACATCAATAGCTATTTGATCACGCAAAGCTTCCAAATCAATCATTGTCAGACTTTAATCAATTGATAAAGAATTCAATCTCAACAGTTGCTTCACTTGTTTATGGTTTCCTCTCTAGGATTATTATCAAGTCTGGCAGTTTCTATACATTGATTTATGGAAAATATATGATTTAGAATGTTTTGTTGTGAAATTTGTGACTAGCTATTTTGTTTTTTGTTGTGTGTAGTGTATTTTTACAAATAGGTATACATTTTATGATTTTTGAATTTTTTTGGTCTCTTTTAATTTCCTAAATTCAAAGAAATCAAACGGGCTATTGAGATTGTTTGGCCATTCAAGGCAGTAGGCTCTGATTTGTAGATTGATTTAATATTCCATTCAGTATCATTACTGATCAATCGAACTCTCATATAAAAATAAAAAGGTCAGCATTAAAATGACAAGTACAAAAGTTGTTGAAATGGGTCATGAAGAAAGGGGAAAATGATTTGGAACTTCCCTAAAATGTGCCGACAATCCAAAGTTATCTTCATTTCAAACTAGGATAATCATCATACTAAAACCCAAAATCCATCTAGCCCATAACTTTGAGGATTGGTGCAGAGCAAAGCACCTTCTAGTGACAAGCAATGTAAAATGTAACCCATATTAACAGGTACATCCAAAATCCAAGATCCAACAGTTTGATTCGATTCCCTCATTTGGGCAGGGGAGAGCTGATATACTACGCTCCTTACCGTTGCACATGAGTGACAAGCTGTCATAGGACTGCTTCTCATCACAGACCCTTGACAGCTAATTATAATCAGCTGTGTCTTCCATATCACTTATCCAAGTATAATTATTTAACTCTTTTTCCCTCTTGACAACATCAACAGTTGCCATCATGACATTTTGAATTCATTCAATGATATTATGCTATGCAGCGCTTGCTGTTTGAGCTATAGGCGGGTCAGTGCATGCACCAAACTAAGCACTGCGCTGAGCCAACAACCCCTGCCATTCCCGTCCCTAAAGGAGTATTTATTTTGGAGGAAACTCCCTGCTTAGCTGCTATAGAGAGCAATATACAGACAATTAACGCCATCAGCAGTTAAATCCGATTAAACTTGAAAGATGGATAAATATATTAATGAACCTAGTTTATTTGTGTGCTGATATTTAAACCCTTACCATAACTCATGCCGGTTAGAAGCTTTGTAGGAGATAAACTTATTTCCTCACTGTCCTCATTGTCCTCATTCTTGCTGTTTGCTAAGAAACAGAAGATTGGGCTGCCCCTAAAGAGGGACGCAAGGTGCCCTAATCCTCATACTGAGAATGTGATACATTCTAGAAAACTAGAATGCATCCTAGAGGTGAGGCCATAGAGGACCTCCTAATCATAAGTGTGCAGCAAGCTGCCAAAACTGAACTGGCACTAATCGGCCATTGGCAGTGACACTCTGATCTTAGCCAATTGTCCTCATTCTCAGTTTGAAGGTAGTGATCATTGAGTAAAACTTTGATTTGCCAGTCAGTCCATTGGAATACGGCCATGGGGTGCTTAGTGTGTTTGGGCTTTGGGGACAAACCATACATCACCAGTGTGGTCACAAGAGTACGCGTCACTAGACTATAGCGTTTAATCATCCAAGGACTGGTCATTTTAATTATGGGGCTAGTATACAACAAAGATTTGTTGAGTCAATCTAGTGTTGTCCTTATCAGGATCCAAATATAACATGTGTCCAGGTTTTCTAGAGATTGTCCAGGATTATGTTTTTTGCCCCAAAACATTAAAATGTCCCTCAAATGTCCAGGGAAATGATTTATTTCTTCCCAGAGAACAATTCAATAAATGAACGATGAAGCTAGACCTCGCCAAACACTGGCATACAGCCAAGTCCGAATACCCCATGCATCTACAATCATTCAGGCCGTCATTTCAATACCACACAGCAATGCTCAGTTCGAGAGATAACAGCGCCCCAGACCCCAAGCTGTTTTAGATGGGAGCCGAACGCCCATGAATGTGACCTGTGCAAAGACTCCTTACACCCATTACTTAGTATGGTATCAAACAGTAACTTGCGTTCAGAGGGGGCTTATAGCGCCCCCAGAGCCAAGCTGCTTTAGACGGGAGCTGCACCCCAATGTAGCGTGACACGCGACATGTCCCACATATGTTTAGTGGGTGGTTGACAGGTATGCGCAAGTTTATCACACACTACAGTTACATACATATATATATATATTTGTCCATGAAGCACACTCTACTCCAATCTTATTATCTATAATATAAACTTACCAGCAGTCTACAGTTCCTGCCCATATCTTACACAGAACTCCTACTATATCAAATCTGTGACCTTAACAGTGCACTGCCCATGTGCCTAATCATTGCAATTTAGGTGCAATTCAGATCTACATAATGTGAATTTTTAAGATTTTTCACAATAAAAAATATATAATAATTGTTCCAGAACGAAGCTACCAATTTGTGTGTGCTGAAGCTTGGAAAGTTATTGTCAAGCTCAATACATACTGCCGCTTATATTGGATTCAATCATCTGTGTAACTATTTGACATAGTGGGTTGTAATGATATTTACATCGGCTGTTCATAATTTAATATAGCAGTGAAGTGTGGCAGCTTGGGGCTTAACTGTGAGGATTATATCCATAAACATATAAATTTCTATGTTTATGGTCTTACCATATAATTCTATTTAATCATTAGCTAAGTTTATTTTGGTGGTCTATCTATACTCCATGAAATGAGATTTGGAAATCTTTTCTCCACTGTATTGGATGACCAATATGGTAACTTAAAAGCACCATAAAACATGCGCTTTAGTGGCATTGCATGCTTTAAAACAGCAATGCTCCTAGACAACATGCATGCATTATCTTGCTTTTCTTGTTGACCAGTAGAATGAAATTTGTAAGCGTTAGAACTCAATCTGAATTGGTAAAAACAGCACTAAGTTTTCTTTCTGATAATTTATAATTCACGTGAATTTGCTTAATACTGTACTTACTATTGAGAACATCAGACTGCTAATTGAGAACACAAACTTTGACGGCACTTCAGACTCAAATTGTTGCTGTTTCATCAATAAAATATAGACCCACCAATGAGAGCCTACGCATAGGCTAAAAGAATCCCAATTTTTTGTAATGGATGATGGTGAGCATTATAATTATATAGAGGTGAGCATGCAAATCAGTCTCTCTCTGCAAAGAGTGTTAAGGAAAAATATCAACATTTGTTGGGAAATCTCATTGCATTATGACATCAATATCAGGTTGGAAAGTTTTCTCCACCTGCTACATAAGAAGGCAACTACTGTTAGAAATCGTTGGCCCACATTTTACCTATAAAAATGAAGAATAGTCTATATTTATATCTGTCAGATGCAGATGCAAGACTAGTCATTTAAATTGATATGATATATATATATATGTATGTATTTAACAAGCTGTGTTTTTGTCAGCATACAAATAGTTGAGCATTGAATTTTTCCAGCTGGTATAGATATTTTGTTGTTGTTGCGATTACAAAGAAATTTCCCTTAATTTAATGTGTATCCCGTTGCGCATCAAATAGAGAAGGTATTGTGCCCATACCAACACTAGCCAGCCTCCCCACAAATAATAATTATTTTGAGTTTGTGACTGATTATCTGAGAGCACTGCAAATCATCTGGGCGCCATGCAGAAAAGAACTCCAACATTCACCTGTGGCATAAAACATGCCGATCGACAAAGTACCGCTTGTCTAATCCATGAGCTTTATTCAGCTCTAAAAACAAGACACTACACCCTTGTCTAATCTACAAGGTGGAAGGCATCTGAAAACTGTCTGCCAGCACCATCTCCCACCAACAAAGCACAGTACTTCTCAACCTTATTGTAAGAACCCTTCTCACACTTAGTTGCTGACACCCTCCCCAGTAGTGTATACATCAGTCACACACTTCTCCCCATCAGAGGTTTTGTTTTCGTTACTCAGCAGAGTCATGTAATGCTCTACATAATGTCAGCCTATTCCTGAAACCACCAAGTGTCTAGTATCCCAATAAGCTGTTCAATTAGCACAACTGTTGCTGACCGGAAGCAATAAAAGACTGAATGGTAAAAAGAGTTTCTCAAGCCAGAACTGAGTGCTGGTTCTGGATACAAAGGGTATATAGTTAAACATAAAAGCGAGTTATTTATTTATTTATAGAGGTTGGCTTGAAAGTTTACAAATAACAGATAGTTAAAGGCAACTTATTGGCCTCTGAGACCAATGAACTAAACCTAGGTTTAGTTCATTGCTGAGACAGCCAAAAAACAAAAAAAATTAAGATTAATTAGGCAGAGGTTAAAGAGAACGTTAATCAAAGAGTAGAGTTTTGGAGTAAACTTTGATTGTCAACCTGTTGATAGATTCTATTCAATTCAGGTTCGCAACGCCAATTTTTGCAATTCTGAACCCCCAGTCTTGGTATTCAATATTCACAAAATTCAGGCGGGTCTAAAAAATTATGGACATAGATAGATAAGCCCAATAAGCCTGTCACTAGCCAGCATTTTGGTTTTTATTTGTCAAACAAAATAAAAGAGGTGGTCATGTTACGAGGCTAGGGCATCATATATAACCAGAGACTATAGATATATTATATATATTATCTATAGTCTCTAATATAGCTGTGCAGGCCCATCTTTTATGGATGCATAATTGAAAAAATTTAAATCATCGTATCAAGTACTTACACACAACGAGATAGCAGGGCGTCACAGTCCCTAACTACCTATTAACAAAGATGATCTGACTTTCGTATTGTGCTGTTTGTTTTATTGCATAGTATCAATGTGTTTATTATTCTGATCATACCATTATAGAAGAAGGCAGCACTACAATAGGACAATATCCTTATTCCACAGTATCAACTCTCCACTGCTATCTGTATTATTCACGGGTATTGTTTATTATTCTTCAATCTGAGTTGTCAGCAGTGTGCGGCAGCAGCAGGAGAGGTTACCTAATAGGTTACCATGGAGATCGATGTTATTACACGATGTAAGCAGTCAACAGTGAGCATATACGATGCTATGCCTTACTGACCAGCCTTAGTCACTGCATTATTGATCTGATGTAGATTGGGAGAGGCAGCGCATCACACATCAGAGACATTGATCACAAATGGTGAGCCGCTGACGGACTTAATTCTCTCTGACACAAAATAGTAAGTTAAGTAATAGCAAGGATTTTTCGCCACTGTTTCTTATATTGTTTTTTGCCTCCTTAGTTGTCTTGATCATAGTCACAGGTTTGTGCTATTGATACCTAAAGAGTAGCCTGGGCAAGCCACACCCACCCCAGACAGCCTGCACAGGCTAACTGAAGAGCATTCCCAACACAATACGAGGCACACTCACAATTACCTGCGCAAATGTTATGTCGGATCTTTGGACTCAAAATTGGTTTGACTTGTCTTGTTTAGCAGCTACACTTTTGCTGGACTTTGTAATGCAACTGTGCTATTCTCAGTTACCAAGTTATTACCCTATCTTGTAAGGTGCTCAAATATACAGCTGATATGCGTTCAGGGATCTCACCTCACCTCTCTTAACTTACTATACTTATAATTTCACTACCTTTATTTTTGCGCATTCCAAGAAAAGCCTAAACTGTCAAATAAAGTCTTCGCAATAATGATCGATGGACCACGCTTGGAGAGCTGTTTGACTGTTCCCATGCTTCTCATCGCCGTTTTATTTTCTTTCTTTCATTTGCATATAAACAACATGTCTATACCAGTATATTATTTAGCCTAATGTTACATCTAGGCATCATCGATATGGAAATATATCCAGCAATCAGACATTCGAGGCCTGTCTGATGCCAAATCTTTCTGAAATGAAGGATTGCGATAAATTCATTCTGTTATGGCATGGTGGGAGTTAAATGGGGTCAGCTCAGACCAAAGTAAACATGAGATTTAATTAGTGTCAGGTCAGCGCTCAAAGTCTCGGCAGCGTTACTCAGCTGTGTATATAACTATGACTTTTCAATTCAGAATATCATTGCTTAGCAGTCTTGATGAAATCTTGCTGATTTGGCAATTAAGAGAGAAACTTTAAAACCTCACAGTATTCGTATGGATGCTGCCTAACAAGGCTTAGCAGAGACATTGCTGACATATCCGTAGCATGCAGTGCTGCCGCATTAGTGTTGTTGATTATTCATACTATACTCCAGGCAGTCCTGGCCAGCAATTACTTAGGCATTTCTATTTTGTGCCATAATCATGAATTATTCTTATAACATAGAGTGCTGCTGCTACTGTTGTATATCGGTGACCAACGGTAACGGCTTATTAAATATTCACCAGTTAATCACTGCGGAGCCAGAACATCAAGTTATGTAAATATTCCAGTCAGCAGGCAGCATATATATTCTATATATTCATCTCATGATATCACTCATTAATGTCTGTGCTAAAATATATATCTTAAAATTAATTAACATCATTCTATCATGAGGTATGGCAAAGTGCAAACCTGGCCATATAGTTCTCTACAGTTTTGAAAACAGCTGTGTGCAATCAAAGTATATAAACTCAACATTCGATTACCAATCACAGGTGTCAGAAGGACTTTTATCAATTTTTTCTCCTTGCCTGGACAGGAAGATTATTTATATTGAATATTCATTTATTAGTGTTCATATATGGTGTTTTCTTATACAAATCATTTTAATAAACTATGATTTTTTATACATTCAAGACAAGCTTCTTTCTTTGAATATAAATAGCAAATCTGTTGATTTAGGGCATGCCTGGCTTTACTCTGCTGCTAATTTTTTTCAAAGACCATCCTTACTTTTAGCCTGTAACAAAACTCCTAAATTTTGATAAACCTCTTGATTTTACTTGAAGGCTATCCGAAAGTGTCGACCACTAAAGCGATGCTAGTTTTGTAAAACTCATACGACAAAGATGGTGATATCTACTACACTGAAGGAGAAGGACATGGCGGACAGAAGCTCCGGCCTGTATAACGGAGATCAGACGAAGCTTTTCTCTCACACAAAGAGAGTAGGCGGATACCTACTGGGAAAAACTATAGGCGAAGGAAGCTTTGCTAAAGTAAAACTAGGGCTGCATATTGTCACTGGAGAAAAGGTAAGAGATCATTATTATCTCAATATCATTTGGATTGAGGAAGGGGGCATGTGGTGTTCGGGTAATTTGGGAATGTTTACTGGTCAAATACTTCATCTGTGTCAGAATCATTGAAAATATTGATAGTCAGAAACAAACTGAAATAACAAAGTCTGAGTTGCATATATTTATTATAACGACATTCAGTCTGGTGTCTGTATATTCTGTCTGTCTGTCGGGGCAGCTACCTGCCAAGTCTGATCAGCTCATCACATTCATATGATGTGATAATTTATGCATATCATCACTACTATATTAACTTGGCCCCAGCCCCCAAACTACCTGACTTATTAACGCTTACTAAAAACTTGTCTTCTTCGCTACTACATTATTATGCGTCCTGCGTATGAGTTCTGATGTAAATTTTTGTCTGATATGGTTTGTACACCTTCCAACAAATCAGATGCTTTGTTTATAGGCTGCGATAAAGATCGTATCTAAGAACTGGTCTAAACAGGACTTGTATGTACGTAAGAATCTACGGAGAGAGACAAAGCTCCTACACATTGCCAGACACCCACATATTGTCACTATATATGAGGCAATGGAGACAGAGAACAGGTAAGATGCTGCCAATGATGACCGGACTATTTTCTTAAAATATTGTGAACAAGCTAATTTGTAGCTTTACAGATATCTTAGTCTGAGCCCTCAGACTCTTTCCCCTCAACCAGAGACGTATTGATGGATATAATACTTACGGGTTTTTGGTTTTGGTTACCCCATCAGGTCAAGTGATCAAGTTTGCTTCTGTTTGACCGCATTCTGGTTGCTCCCCTTCCAAAAGTTACCAGTGGAGGAGGAGCAACTGGAATGCAGGCGATCTGGATCAATCTTGGTCTACATCCGGTCTAGTGATCTTATTATATGTTCTGGATCCGTTACAGCTATTACATGGTCACTGAGCTCTGTGCAGGAAGTGTTATGGAGCTAATAACTAGACGCGGTAATCTCTCTGAAAGGATGACTAAGATTCTAATTAGACAGCTACTCATGGCTGTCGGATATCTGCATCAAAAACAAATCATACACAGGTCAGAAAACGCACTTTTGCTACAGAGAGAAGAATGAAATCTTTTTAAAATGTGTGTGATAAAACTAGCATTGCCTACAGATCGGGGCAAATAGCTCACATCCTTAGATGAAGTTATTCTTTGTTGTTTATTTGAGAAATTTATTGCTATAATTACAGAGATTTGAAGATAGAGAACCTGCTGTTGGACGCTCATGGGAACCTCAAGCTGATAGGTGAGTTTACTGATTCAGGTAATATGATTGAATCTGTCATATAAATTGTCAATAACTAGCAACTGGCAAAGCCAACTCGCTGGACATAATTTTAATTTTAACCAGTCTTATTTCTTGAAAATAATTTTTTCTTCCTTAGGCCTACTATGATTATTGGGGGAAAAAAATTTGCTCTGCACATAATTATAGTTGTAAGTGACAATCAACGCCACTGTAATGATTGTTGTTTGGCAGACAGGATCTCATCAAAAAATTATATTTTACTATAAATAAACATAATTTTTTTATTAATGGTTTTGCATGATCTAACATAGCGTAAGACTTAATGTACATAACTATACTATCACAGAGTAAGGATATCCTTACTCTGTGATACTATGTTGATGATATAAGCAGCCAGACCTTGGCTCGGGGTTACTATCTAACAAATCTTAAACATTGTTGGGGGCGGATGTGCAGACCCTTCGATGCATGACAACTGCCCATCCATAGAGAAAAGCCAATAAAGACAGGAGTTCAAAATGTTATTATGAACAGCATGAGTCTTATTCCGATATTCTTAATCTAAGTAATCAAATTATGTCATTTATTATTAGTGATGCAAAGTTACTATAATTAGTTTATATCTTTGACCAGATGGAAGGTGTCAAAATAAACGTAGGGGATCATCGATCCCAGCACAACTCATCAACGAATAATGGATGTATTTAAGAATCCCCTAATCTAAGATCTGCTTTCACGTTTAGATTAGATTTTGCAGTCTGATGCACCCAAAGAAGAGAACATTGCTTGGGCCTTGAGTCAGGAAGTCAGCAATGTGTTGAATCACCAGACATTATGGTGGTTATGAATCTCAGCATTTATTTAGACATTAGTAATAAAACTTGTTTATTTTATAGAGAGCTTATCATCACAGAGTAAGGATACAAGTATATATATATATATATATCCTTACTCTGTGATATCATCCTACAACAATTATAATAGCTATATATTGAAGCAGCCCTCAGCAGTCCTCACCCATTTCAGTTTGTTATTCTATGGCATTGGATAGACTTCTTTGCTGTGTTGGCTCATCACACTTCATGTGAAATTAGGATTTTATTGAAACAGTGAATTTCAATCTTGACAAGAAAAATCTAGACACAAAATCAGCAAATTGGAGCCTGTATAATCATAGATCGTAGTGCTGTGCAAATCTTCACTAATTTTTAAGGGGTGAGGGGATTTTCGGAATAAAGATTGATTTTGGATCAGCATATATTCTATTTTGAAGAAACAAGATTCACCATCGCTTCTTTCTATTTTCCAAAAACCAGGATGAAACTTCAATTTTGGTAACCCTTTACGGATTTGAATCGGCTTGGTGAGCCAGCATGTTGACTGGGCCATCCTGGTACTGTGCAGGTTCATACCCATGTGGGGCGAGGGCATGCTGGGAGGGGAGAGAGAACTACATAGGGTAAAGGAAAACTATATATTACCAATTATGTGGTGTGATTCTCCATATTTATAGATTTTGGGTTGAGTAATTTTGCACAGATGACAGATTGGGAGGGAGAGAGGAGGTTACTATGTCACACTCAATGTGGCAGCCCGGCGTATGCTGCTCCTGAGCTACTGGACAAACAACCCTACACGTTCTCTGTGGATGTTTGGAGCATGTAAGTATTCGCTTCCCAGCCTATTGGCTAAGATCAAAGTGTCACTGCCAATGGCTGATTAGTGCCAGTTCAGTTTTGGCAGTTTTGCACACTCATGATTAGGAGGTCTTCTATGGCCTCACCTCTAGGATGCATTCTAGTTTTCTAGGATGTATCACATTCTCAGTAAGAGGATTTAGGGCACCTTTCGACCCTCTTTAGGGGCAGCCCAATCTTCTGTTTCTTACTAAACAGCATGTAAGTATTTTATCAGCTGTAAACCCTACTCAAGCAACTGTGATTTATTTAGATCGGGCATTAAATCAAATAGACATGATAAAAGAGCTGAAGTTGCTCATATTTTGCAGACATTTGACTTGATTTTCAAGTCTATCACTCATTTACAGTTTAAATCTTTTGATAAATGCAGAAAAACTAGGCAGCATTCTAATTTTCTAGAATTTCTAAGTGATTGACCTTTGGGTCTGGTTTCCCAATGAGTTGATGTCCACACTATCTTAAAACCATCTTATCTCCTGTTTAGGCCTCACCTCATGCCACATTTGAAGCTCACATTAAAATTTTGTATGTTTTCTCAATTTTAGAGGAGTGTGTATGTTTGCCATGCTGACAGGCAACTTGCCTTATGATGTTCAGCCATTCAACGTCAGAATACTGAAGAAGAAAATACAAAACAATGAGATTGCTCAATTACCCGAACACGTCACATCAGGTAGGTTTTCGAAAGTCCATGCATGCAATATACAGTGTTCCGAGAGAGTGGGAACTGATGGGAACTAAGTTCCCGCAAAAAATATAGAGGGGAACCTTTAGAACACAGTTTTCACTGGATTCTATTCAAAAACAGTGTCAAGTCTCTTTTGACCAGATATCAATCATACTATTCCAGATCAATATTTCTGCATAATTTGATCTAGAAATTGCAAACATTTCTCAAAACGATTTTCAACCCAGAGAGTAGAGTACCCACAAAGAAAAAAGTCCACTTAGACCACTGGCAATATATTATGGTAATTGTCTGAATGGCATAACAGATAGTAAGTTTAAGATGGATATCACTCTCATGAATATCTAATTGCTCACATCGGGGAATCTTAAAATATCCTGACACAACGCATTTCCTCTTAAATTTGAACAACTGAATATTATCTTACAGCTTTCACCTAGGAATAATGTGGAAACCGATTGGCAATTTTGTTATTAAGAATGATTCTTCATGATGATATGGGGATATATGACTAACCTACAGAGGTACTATGTCATCTCTCTATTGTTTGGGAAGCAAAATTTTCAAACTGAGCTGAATCTTGGTGGTTGGTATAGCTTGAGCTTATGCGGAGCCTTTAAGCTGAACTTGAAACGTTTGTAGTGTTCTGATAGCTGTTGCTGTTTTATTCCTGGCAGGTTGTTCCAATCTTGTGAGAAAACTTCTAACAGTAGACCCAATAAAAAGAATAGCAGTTCAACAAGCACTCAAAGCTGACTGGATTGTAAAAGATGGTAAGGTTTTAAAGTGACTAATTCCTCTACTACCTTATATATCATCGGCAACAAAGTGTATCCCTATTAATAAAGTAACTGCAATACCAGATTCCGTAAAATATAAGTTATAATCTTTGATCTAGATAGGATATTTTTGTTTTTCTAAAGCATTTATCAAAGGCTAATTGATCATATAAATAAAGGAATCAGCCCTGGTATGGAGTGAGTATATTTTTGTTTACAGCGGAACTTTAATCGATCACATCTGTTCTATAATCTGTATTTATTATCTTAATAACGGTTTTCAACAGACTGCATCAATACCAGTGATGAAGCAATGCAAGCAACTTGTCCAAGTCTAAGTTTAAGCACGGTATAAAAATTAAGTTACTATTAACTGTAGCCTAGATTAGATACTAAACTAAGAGTATATCAATCTATTAGCAAAGAAATTAGACTGAATATAAAGCCAAAATGTACTGACAGGCGAAATCAGCCCTCGAGTCGCCTTAAGATCTGTCAAAAGTCAGATGTTATTGTTGTTGAATCCAGTGAGTAAAAATTCACATGAAAAGTAAGTAGCCTCATACAATAAAACATTTTCTATCAATTTTAGCAATGCTTCAACGGAAGAAGACAGCCTCACCAACAGATAACTACCCTCTGCAGAGTAAGCTGCCTAACATGAGACTGGTGGGACTCGTCGCTGATCAGTTTGACATGACAGAGCCCGAGGTGCTATCCTTCCTAGTCAGCAGATCACCTCACAAATCTACAGCAATGTATCTTCTACTGGAGAGAAAGCTGGCAAGGTGAATAAGCGTGATAGCTTGAAAAAAGTAATTTTGAGCTCTTGTTTAATTGGTAAAACCTTGGGCAGTTTTTTCAATTAATTACTATTGAAGACCTTCAATATTACAGCAGCAGATAATGACTTTCAAGCCAACCTCTGTAATTAAAAAAATGACTAAAATGACTGCCAATGAACACATTTCTATTGATATGGAGTTATCTCAATAATGTCTTGGAGCAGATAACTCTTATGATATTAGGCAGCTGCATGTTTGATTACTCCCTGATCACTCTAGATTGGACATTCACTGCTCGAGATGTATATACTCTGAATAAAATTTTAAATAAGATTTAATTATGTTTCAATATTTCAATATTTTCATATAGACTGAACAAGAGCCAAAACACAGCTAAGCATCTGAAAGTCACAAGATCTATGGATAGCGCCACTTTAATCACCCCACCTGTGACACCAGACGTCAGTAGAACTGCAGGTGATCCTGAAACTCCTGCGACAGACACACCTGACATCATACAGAGAGCCCCCTACACAACACGAACAGTCAGCACACAAGATAACTATCCACCGTCCGACGGTGTAGATAATAACTCGGATGTTGAGAATTCTCCAGACATCCAGTCGATCACCGTCACAGAGATACCCATTAGCAAGGTAGACAAGCTATACTATTGTGATCATGAGAATCACAAGTGACATATTTCATTTATTATGTATTCAATGGTGCCTCACCAAGTGTCTAAGAAAGTTGTTATGTGCAGTGTCCGACGAGCATTTCCTTCTAGTGTTCAATTAGCTTTGTAGAAATGTTTTCTATGATTTATTATTTGATCTGATATTTTTTGACCGTTGTTAGATATTAAAATATCATTTACTGTATTTGTTGTAGACACCTACAGTCTCTAATGGACAGTATAATATGATTAGAGTGACCTCCAATGCCAAATCAGTCAGCATTCGTCCAAAGTCAAAGACCTCTAACCGTGTCTTACAGGTAAAAGGGTCTCTACAGCGATTATACAGCAGCCTGTCTAAAGATAGATCATCCCAGCAGGGTAAAGGTAGTACAACGCTTCATAAGAGAGACAGTAACAAGGTACAAAAGCCTGAAACTGAAGGACCACACAACGACAGTCAGATCAGACCAATCACGAGAGCTCGACAAAGCCTGACAGGTGCTAGAAATGGTAATGCCACATATAAACTCAGAATGCCTGCCATTGACTCAGAGACACAGGCTATCACCATGACAAGTCCGACGACAGCAACAGAAAAAAGTTTTTCACAGAAGACAGCTGGTGTTTTTCCACCACTTGAGAAGAATCTTTCCTAAGAAGGTTGAGTGCCATCTCACTCAATAAAAACTTCAAACTCTCTGATATTGTACCAATTATTGTAGTAGAAAAAGACATAATCAAGAATTATTTCGCCACTTAGACGAACAGACAGGTATCATCCTTATGAGTCATTGTCTTATATAGTAAAAGTATATTTTTTATTTTTTTCACACATCACATTGGTGAAAATATTAGCGCCTATGAAAATAACTTTATAGGTGGCTTGCGAGACCATCGAGGAGTGTTTCACGAATAATAATATTAAATTTATTTGAAACTGATCAGAGCACGAGGCAAATATAATGTTACATCATTTTATTCCAAATTAGTACGAGTTCTGCTCGTGAATATTATATTTATCCATCACTCATTACATTATAATGTGACAAATCAGTTAAACCACACAGAAAGTCACCTTTTAATAATTGTGTTGAATAGATTTCAAACCCATTTAATGGTAGCAAAACTCAACAGCCATTAGGTCACTGATCAACGTAAAAAATCAAGGCATAATTTGCAGCTGCTTGCGCTGCCTTCTCAAAATCAAGCAATTTACCCCTCCCTCATTATTGAAGTGAACAATTAACTCATCCTTAACATATTCAACATTTAAATCATATTGTTACATCAAGGTGATCCCGAAATAAATAACAGAACAAATTAGCCAGGAGGCCAGGTCATCTGTCTGCCTCCCATCACATGGATGTGTAGGTGATACACCGACTGGGCACCGTGCTTTCCATTGTTGATAACTGTAATTCAATACAAACAAGAGAATAAAAGTACTTATGTTATCAAAATGAAATGTGGTACAAACAATTGGTTTTGTCACCAGATTCCTCAGGAAAAGTGGGGCTCCTCCAAAGAACTGACTGCAACAGCAGTCACCTAGCCATAGACATCCACTATATATAGATGATTGCCAACCTTAATGCAATGCAATATGGTAAATACGTTAGCCCCCCCCCCCTCCCCCTTCACAACATTGAATCTAAGTCTAATGAAATAAACTAACCGATCCTATAGCCTTCATCCATAGCTGATTCCTTCTTGGCGAGACTTTGAGCGACATACATGAGGTGACCGAGCAGAGCCTGGTCTGATTTATCGCAGCTGCTTATCTGTGGTATCGGCTTTATTGGTATGACAAGGAAGTGAACAGGAGAGACTGGGTTAACATCACGGAAAGCCAGACACTGTAACACAATGCATACTAAGGACATAATAAATTATAAAGTAAATGGAAACTGTTGAACTGTCTTAATTCACGAAAATCAGGGGAATAAGTGAACCTTATTTAGAGCTTTATCTATATCATATCATTTAACTCAATCCAGTTATGCAGCAGAGTATATTAGTGTCTACGTTTCTAGACCGCAGACACATAGAGCTTAAAGACTACCCAAATACCAATGAATGTTATAGTGAGGAAGTTCAATTTTCCTGTTCATAGTGCAGGCAATGAGAGTTAGCTTCCCTTTAAGTTACCTTCCTTTTATGGGAGGCGTTCTTTCCACCATCAATAATTCATGCCAAGTAGGGCATTGAGAAAATATTTTCCATGCAAATCTGACATCACTTTATCATAGGCTAGGTAACTTCCTGACATGCAATGGTCTTTGGGTAGTCTTCAACGTACCTGTTTATCTTCATATATGATGTCAGCCGGAATCTCTCGACTGATTATCTTCTGAAATAGTGTTGGTGTGTGATTGGACGTCTGCTCCTTCCTGTTTGACGCATGATGTGCTCTGCCCACCTCATCACTCGGCTGCAACAATAAAATAGGACATTATTATGATTCAAATGTTAGGTCAGCCCTCATCACCCAACTATGAAGAGTTAATTCTGCGCATAATGAGGTTATTACCACACAAAACAATTTTCAGGGTCGTCAGATTCAAATAACCTGTCATCATATTGTCTCTAGTCTGCAGTGAACTGGATCTATCCAGCATACATCTTTCTCCTCATACAGGCAAACACTGCAGTTCTTTCCAGTAAGTCACATGGTAGTAGAAGCCAGACATTACATAAAATCAGCCAGCGAATCAGAGCTAGAGCATTGGCTGGATTCAGTTCAATTGAGTGATCAGTTCGTGTGGCGGCACTTTGGTAAACCCATGGCTTATTGAAACATTGATGAGTTTGCTAGAGGGGCTACGGTATCAATAACGTAAATCTGTATATACACAATCATGAGGTTTTTAAGTAGCCAGTTTGTCGATAAAAACATACATATTGTGATAACGTGTATTTGAAAGATAATGATAGATGTAGTGTCAATAATTTATTACCGTCCTGATGCTCCTGTTGTGCGTTGTTAGGACTGCTGTTGGTTTCAACTTGCACAAAGGAAAAGCAGCTGGTAATATTGAGGAGCTTGTAAATCTTTTGCCTAACTGTAGATGCCTGGCAAAAAATCTGACCATTGACTGCGACATCTCCCCTCACAGGACCTACAAGACAGGGACATAACATAATTATTCTGGGCAAACTTTTATTTTATTGCTTGTGACCTTGTACTGATGTGTGTACATATATATATGGTTGCAAAAGTACCCTGTGACCTCACATGCGTGAATCAGCATATCATTGGCTGAAACATTATACACTACCAACCACAGAACCAAGAATTAAAAATTTATGCCTTCCTTGATTGTGGGAATTGTCATAAATGATAGTAATGGAGCTGTGTGCAAAATGTAAGTTGTTGTTCCAACAGGAAACGGCAACAAATATTGAAACTTGAATCACCCTAGTAGTAATGAAGACTTTCATTGGTCAGTAAATATGAATAAAGCATTTGATTGGCTCAACTTAGTTTCCGGTCAGCCATTGCGGGAAATCCCAAAAGATTGTCAAAAATTTGAACTGATTTAGGAGTAAAAGGTAAAAATCACATTGACATTGGACTTTATATAACTAAGATATATAATATGGGCATATGAAGCTCTTCAGAACAAGCTGTCTTGGTCATGTGCACATTGTTAACTAAATTGCTTGGATAACACCATGCATGATGATCAGATGATGTTAGGCTCTGATGTGACATGGGTTCTCTCTGATGTGACATGGTGGTGCAATGAACTCCTGTAGAAGGAGTTGCACAAGTAACATCCACCTTGTAATTTTTAGTTACAAAAGTGGAGAAAATGTTGACAGATCACAGCGTTTTGATCCCACATATTCTCTTGCAGAGCTCAGATTAGTTTACTGATATATTTATATCGGTTGTTTGTAGATAAATAACTTGTTTATCTCGATTTGAAAAACTACTCCTGGGGAAAGTGCCCCAGGCAACACTAACAGTATTTTGGATGACCCTATTTGGTAGTTAGGTTGGCAACTGATCATACTAAGAAAACACACTGCCCTTCATACCAATGAACTCCCTCTCCCAGATTTAATTGTCCAGGGAGTACATTGTTCAAACCAAACAATAAAAATAGATTTAAAAAATAGACTACACAGGATTAGATGATACATTTGATGGCCAAACCAAGTGAAGCTTTTAAGGGCAACCTCATATAATTAAAATGGCAATTAAATTAGCAAAAATTCAAGCGGAGGAGATCCATGGCAACCATGACTATGCAATGACCTCCACATATGAGCATTAATTAGATCAAGTAACCGGTGTGTGCTGCATACAGTGTATGTGACAAGGTAATTAAAATCTCAAAATAAGAGTCTAGTTGTGATCAATGAACTCCAGTGGTTGAGGCCTTTCATCATTATCTTGGACTTGGAGAGAGACTGAAGACCTCAACCCTTAATGCACTCGACAACTGGGCTTGCCACTGATTACTAGCGCGGGTAATCAGAAACACCTTTAAATGCTTGACAACATGCATTGTAAAAATATTTTTTGATTTTCAGACTTTGAGAAGGATGAATGTCACCGAATTTTACTCGCGACTCCCAGAGAAATGTGCTCAGTGAGAAGCTTTATCTGACAGTCTTTCTGTATAACCAGCAACATTGTGCTGTGTATGAGAATTGTGGTAGTGGAAACAGGCTATTTCACAGGATTTAATTAATAATCGTGTTCAACATATGAAGCGATGACTTTTCTAAGCAATTATACATCAGCTTAGGCCTTCTGTTATTATCATCTTATAAGCGCTAAGCATTCTCCTGACTGATTTCCTCCTCCTACCCCTCTCTTGTTTGTAGTCAGTGGAGCCAGGTTTGATTTTGGAGTGTATATCCCTAATGTAAGCCTGCTGATGCATGAAGTTGAACTATAGACTTAATAATTATTAAGTTTGAGTTTAACCCACTATTTTATATGATCACAGTGTGGAGGAGAATGGTAGTTCAATCAAAGAAACTATCAAATTGAAAGAAGGAGTGAATGTTCACCTACAGACTATAACAGAGCTATACAAACACCTACCATACATGAGTAGAAATGTGATATCTACTGATAACAAGCCTGTACTAGTTATATCAAAACCCCCTGCTCAATCCATTCAGGAGGTATGTGTTTTTGTGGTGAAATCTTATACTCTGTGATTTTGGTCGTCTATCTGACATCGAAAATACAAAATCCATCAACCGCATATTTGATTCATTATGAAGCATTATCTTTCTTTATTCAGTTACTTTGATTAACACTGTGAGCTTGTTATGATTTAAATGGTTACAGTCTATCATTATATGATTCTAATTTAGCTTTATTCTTACATAGAGACTAGAATCTGCTGAGGACGGGGAGGGTGAGCCCTCAGAAGAATGCATTGGATCACCTCTCAAGCTACAGAGTCTGGTTGACTACGCTGATGTTGATCGGCAAATAAAACAAAATACAGATAAGATCAGAGTTCTGCATAAAGACAGACTTAGCCTTTACCCATTGCCACCCAAATTTGCCAGGTATGATTGTTAACTCTGCATAAAACTCATACTGGCTGGATTATCCCCAGATCAGCCTAAATTAAATTGTCAAAGCAATTGTGTTAGGGGTTGTCTGTATCATTAGGTGGAACATAACTCCTCAATTTAAGAAAGTAGCCCTATATCATCGGAAGTACGGAGTTTGGGACATATGTCCCAAACTCCCGGTTGGAAGTAATGTCATAACGTGTGTTTATAGTTATACGTAAATTCGATCACGCTTACATCATTGTGTGAATAGATCAATTATTTGGTCTACCTCCTTTATTAAATTTTTCAGTCTTTCAATCATTTTTCAGGCAATGTTTGTCAGCTGTTACTGTGAAAGGAAATTCTACTGTGTTCTGTGTATGTGATCCCCATGCCACTAAAGACAAGTCTATTCTCATTGGACAGTATAAGCACCAGTCAGGCTCTCAAAGGCTACTCTCAGTGACTTATCAAGGTATATATATATAACAATAGGGAATTTCTATGACTAATATCTGAAGAAAAATTGCCTCTGGATGTGCCATAATCACTTGGAAAATCTTAGTTCTAAAATATTTCACCCCAGTAATAAATAGGGCTGGTACACTGTGTCATTTATAAATAGAATAATAACAAAACAAGAAATCAGGTGCTTTGATCACACCTGTAGCTTTGATCACACCTGTAGCTTTCATGTAAGGGGCCCTGCCGCCCGATGTTTAATTCTTGCTCTCAAGTTACGAGGTAATTTACCTGACTTCTCCATACCATATCAACAAACTACAAGACTCAGCTTTTATCAACCATAATAGCTCCCAGAAAAAAACACCTACATTAAAGGCATACCACTGACATGTGTGTAGTTTTCTCCTCTCTTTCTGACATTGTCTTACTTGAGTTGACAATACCATTATAGGTGTTATTAATTCACTAACCATAATTCAGTCCACATTCATGATAATAATTTTGTATTTTAAGAAATGAAAAGTTTGGATGCTGTAGAAAAGTATCAGAAGATTGTCAAAGATCACAGGAGGATTTTACCTTCTTCATCCAAGATTGTAAGTTCTCAGTATGAAAGGTTTCAGGGCACCTAACTCATTCTCATGGACAATAATTATGTCATATTAGAATTGAGGTAAATTGAAACAGCACTATGGTATGAATTGTCGGATGGGGAAAATCACTTGCAAATCGTCACTTTTCCTGAATGTTCCTTTTTTCATGCATCATGACGCAATGTTCTTTAAGTAAACATTTATTTGTGTGGTGGTTCTCTGAGGGAACTATATTTTTCCATAATCATAACATAATGTTATTAGCTGTTTAATTGAGCAGTGGCACCTGAAATGCCTTGTGGAAAGGTGAATACATAATTTGAACTCAATTTGAACTTGCTATGCATTGATAGAATTTTAACAAAATTATATATTGTCACAACCTAATCATTTCATATCTAGAATCCTTCCACTATATGGTGTGTATAGGGTATGTGGTGTGTAAAGAATTAAAAATAATATTAGAATCGTCGATAATATATACAGTAATGAATAATTATAGGAGCATACAGAGGTACATGCCGAATATAACCTCATGTCACTGAGCTCTACAGATTTAACTGAACAAATTTGTGGAGATGTCGATGTATTCTCATCTAATAGTTCCATCAAGATAAGTAAGTACGCCTAATAGTAATCAACTCCTAACCATTGCTTTGTTCTGTGATGCTCAAAAAAATTTTTATTCTCAGATCCAAATTTTATATAGATATCTATTGTTTGCATCTATGTTCATTAATATTTTACGCCAATTGCATAGATACTCCGACCAATAATCAGACGAAAGTGTGTATCAGATACCAAAATAACTGGCATATCCTAACATCAACCTCCTGCAGGCATTAAGTGAGCAGTTTGACAATAAAATAGAGCACATCTGCATGTTATTATCAATGCCATATTATTATCAATGGCAGCATCTGACTTTCAGTGGTAAAAATGATTTCTGATGCTAAGTAAATGCTAACTTACCTATGTTGTGGTAGGCTGTGACTGGGGGAGCGTAGACAGACTGATGATGACACCCCCTACAGACTCTACTGCTACAGTTACTGTTAATGTAATATGTGGAGATAAGTCTAGTGTTGTCTACTCTCTGTATGAACAACTTCAATATATCAAGGTGAGAGATGATAAGTATACATGTGTATAGATTGTATACACTTATATATGCATACTTGTGTATTTGGGCATATATATATATATATATATATATGCATGGACAATATGTGGCTGATGATTTTTTATGAGCTAACACATCCTGTTGTCTCAGTTCAGTTACTTTACCGCATTATTAACGTCGACTCACACATATACATATCATATTAACTTAGGTACCGTTGCATTATTCATTATTCATGATTACATAATAATAATAGTAAAGTTTATTTATCAAACGCTTAATAAAATTGTTTAAAAACAATGGTTTCTAAGCGTTGTCCATGTGATAAAAGGTTAAAATAGAAACATATACTATGGTATAAGCCTGTGGCTGGTAAAATAAATAAAATTGATTAAAATTTTGTTATCATAACATTACTAATGAGATGAGAAAATATGATGAAAGATAAGATAACTAAAACCTACAGATACGGGGTATATGCTTCACGGATCTGGTAAAGTGGAAGTAGTCATAATGGCATGATTACCATGATAATTGTTTAATGAGAGTCAATCATCACTAATGAAATTGAACCGTTGTTGTCATAGGAATTGACGAATGGATTAAGCAGCGGTAGAATAACATGGCCTGATTTGGAGAGATCGTGTACACCATTAGAGAATTGTGCAGCTCTACTACAGTCCAGTACCAACTACGAACAGCAGTGTGAACCTACTAGTGCTGCACCAATACACACAATAAACATCAGCAGCCTAGAGGAGAGGAAGAATTTAGACTTCACAGATCAACTTTGGACTGTGCTGAGTGGTAAGCTTATCAGATTTGAGGAAGGTTTGATATGTGTCTGTTTGATTTGTTCACTCCGCTATTTTGCACACCATATTGCCACCGCAACCTGCTTCTCAATGCCTATCAGACATATACTTAAAGTAGAAGACAACATTGGCACCACTAAATACTTATCAAGATGCAATTAACCTTCACCAGTAGGCAACATACTCAACAATAGAAATCCAAGGTATAAGCTTTGGATTTGCACCACAGGGCAGTCAGCAGCCCCTCCACCCCATGGCTGGAATAAACCGAATTAAGTTGAGAAGCTAGTATAATCTCTGAGATGACTGTTTATATATTAAGATTGAAACAACAAAAGATAACTGCGTTGATTCTAGAAAAAAATTCTTTTATACATCATTTTCTTCCAATAATATATTTATTTAGAGAATACGGGGATTTTTCACCTATGGGTGGCGGCCTTGCAGGGCTCCAAGCCATATCCGCTATGATCATCCGTTTTATTTTTTTATTTACAGACTGTCAATCTTATTCAGAGCTAGTTGAGATCCTCGGGTTTGTGATCAAATCAGTCACTGAGAAGAAATGTCCACCGCTGATGGTAAGAAATCACAAGGGCATGTTAGCGTCATTCCCATGATGCAACTTTATCATTGAATTCTCAGCAAGACCATCTCAAACTTGCTGCTGCTGTCACTGATACTGCGTTCAAGTTCTAACTATCGAGGCTTAAGATTGTCTCTGCATCATAGGCCATGATTTCATTCATCTAGTGTTAGTTCCTTCAATTGGTAAATAACTATATAGGGACCCCAATCTTTCGGAAATATTTTGGTCGCAATGGAACACTGGTTTTGATATCTCATAGTCCAAAACTCTGAAAGCTGTCTTTCATGATGGAAAGCAACACAGCTGTCGCTTTAATGCACATATAGTCTATGTTGCGTATAATAGGATACAAATTTGTTTCGATTCAGCATCGGTATCATTGAAAACCCTGAGGGACAAGGTTTCTAAATCATTAGGGGCTTGAAATCTGATAAATTCATGGAAAAATCCATGAAATTTGTCAACAAAACAGGCAGAAATGATATAAATGACTATCCGAACACAAAAATTATTTCCCAAGCTATGTCCGTATGAGTTTGTAATGACGCAGATTCTGAATAATAAACCGTTTTTATCCTATTAAATCTCTGAATAGAGGCTTAATTTAGAGCTCAGAAAACTGTCTATATACCCTGTTTTCTTGGTCTCATTGTCTTTTTCTTAAGGTTACACAGAGGCGTATAGTTTTATATTTTCTCAACCTAACATTGTATTATCAAACTTGAGCATGCTCACAATTAAGATCTTCTTTTGCAGGTATCATCCAGTAACACAAACTCCTTAGCAAAGTGGATACATGCTCACCAGACAGGGGGAGATATGACAGGGTCGGATCTAGAACTAGGGGGTCTTCAGTCAATCATTTATTTTATAGAGATTGGCCTGGAGAAGCTAACCAAAGACTATATTCATTGCTATCTAGGTATGAATTATCCTTCTCAGGATGGCTCATTCTGCAAGTTAGTGGAGCTATGATCTCATTAGTCCTCAATGCATCATATCTACATAAGTATTATACATGGGCTGGGTGAAACATCTGACATAATTCTTATGATGGTTGAGGTTCCAACACTAAGTTATATCCCTATACATTCTCAATCCATAACTGAATCTAAAAGCATAGGAAATAATTCTTTCTTACTTATAGTAATTACTATTTCAGGAAACTTCTCTGGGCTGGTTACTGCTGATAAACTGACTAAGCTGACCAGAAAATGTACAATTCAGGAAAGGCTGACAAATCTGTCTAAACTGCACTCTGGTATGTATGAAGGGGACAGGATTATGTCAATCATATATATGATAATGATATTATAACCTATTCTGTAATCCATGTGAGAATGAACCTGTCGCAGCATTTCTGATTCCTCATATAAATATTCTTGTAGCATTCTGCTATGTTATATTGTATCCTTGATTGGAACGCTGTATTTTTACTTGCAATTAGTTCAAAGGTTTAAATATAAGTAATCACGTAAGTGATATTCAGTAAAGGTATAACACAATCTATACTCATTATTTATTTCAGTGTTGGAGTTGTCTGCATTGTTAAGTGGATATCTGAGGCTTCCTGTAGCTACAGTTCGCTCCTCAACAGCCACAGCTCTTAGATATATAGAAGAAAATCCATCATTACCAGCTGAGGGCTATGAACTTACTACAACAGTCTCCACTGTATCTCATGTTATAAACTCGTGAGTTACAGTGTTTCTATAGCTATCTGCTGAACCTGATATGTTTTGTGTGCATGTTGGTCGTATTATTCAGCCTAGGCCCTGTAGTTCTGGGGGGGCGGGGCAAGGAAGGCACTGCACCCCCTAGAATGATATATTAAGTGGCCTCAAACACTTTTATTGAATAATCCATGTCAGAAAGGCACATTTCAAAATGCTCTGGAAGTAACACCCTACCAGGTGTTCCTAAGAGCCAACAAGGTTTATGCCTCTCCTATTATTTTTCTGAACAACAGCCTTGTTACCCTGTTTGTTTGACCATAGTAAAACAGTTGAGTTTAGTGATATCATACCAACCACTTTGTGGAGTTATTCTCGTTGACTTTTAAAATCAGTTTCTTTTGTATTCTCCTAATGTTAACTGGTTTTTATTGTAGACAATCCGCAGATTTGTGGACCGCTCAGCTTGGAGATGAGAGATGTGGTAATTTTACCGAGATACGAATCACCAAAATAGAACCTGAGCATTGTGTTATCCTTCAGTCACCTCATGGTAATATTAATTAATTAAACTCCTTATCAACTGGATTAGTCTTATTACCACCCCCCCCTCCACCCCTCCCCCCTCCCCCCCCCCCCGAGATCTACTACTCACCTTGTCCACAGTCAATCAAACATTAGAGAGCTGGAGTTATTAAGCTCTAGGTAACTGATAGTTTATCTTTCAGATCACTAGCTTGTCTCTCATGAGGCCTTCTGAAAGTATGCCGTAGGATAACTTTCTAACTATGTGATAAATAAGTATGCAATATGATTGAAGGAGCTGATGACAATCATTCATATTGTGTCCAAATGGCATGTCTGGTCAGAAGCTTAAAGGGCAACCAAGGTTTCAAACAACTTCTCATTGATGGCCATTGATTAATAGCAGATTTCACCTTCTGCATGGGGAAAAAGACAAATTATAATTTGGATAATTATTCAGCCAGAATTCTTGTGAAACATTTCTTCCATCAGGTACTCAAACTCAGCTAAAAGAGAATACCACATAGCAGTTTCCTGTTCCTGTTATTATTTAGCCTGTGCTCTATAGTTATTACAGCAAAGTCCTGGAACCTCCCCTAAATTGAAGTGTTACCCAGCTTAGAGTCAGCAACTACTTTGAGTTTTGCATCGCGTAATGCACAAAGCTGATGCTGCCAAGCACATTATTTGCTACCCATTAATGCATTGCTGCGAAACCTTGGTTGCCCTTTAATGTTTTGCTTTATTTCTATTACAGCTGATAGGAGCGATGATGATGATATATTCTACTGTACAGTATCAACTAACACAGAGATAGATTGCACTGCGTTATCTGGATAGATTAGTGTAACTGTAGGTCTCTGAAATAAAGGAATTAAAAGATCAGTCTGCACTATTACATATCCTCGTGTTCAACATATCACTCTATTGCCTTTGGACTCAGTATTGGTACAGTTATGTGAAAGTTATGTGAAAGTTATGTGAATGTATTCTAATTCATATTATCATTACAGTAAATTTCTGTCTCATGTAGTTCATTTTCTTGTGGGAAGTGAATGACTGGTAATACAGTAACGGGTAATAATCCTTCTATGTCTCGGAATGATGTATTGTATTTTGTATCATAGTCTTGGTTGTATTTCACAATGATTATAATATTAAAGTTGTGCCCTCTTTTAAAAGAGTAAACAATACCTAAAAATGTTGTCCTTGTTCAGGGTCTGAGTTTCCAAAACACTCAATATTGGGTATCAACAATGGAAGCGCTTACGTATTCTTAACATCAAATCTATTAAACACTAGGAGAGAAAGGTTTTTTCACAAAGTGCTGACAATAAATTTCACAAAAAGTATTAAACACACCTGATCCCTCAAAGATTGTCGATAGGAATAGTGCTGTTTTGCTGTCAAATGGCGATGGACCAATAGGTCTGACAGTCGTAAGATTCAATAAACCAACATTGTGTTAAAAATAACAGGATCATGTCTAAGCTATCAGCTAGTCCATGATAGTATAGAGGTCAGTATCCCTGCCTGTCAAATCTAATCTACCGAGGTTTTGGATTGGCAATGAATCCTCATCAAAATGGAGCTATCATCTCTTTTTATTGATAGGGGCATATTGATACAACATCAAGCCCATACTTTATGTTTTTTCTAAAACTAGACTTCCCAATGTTTGCATGCACTCTTAACTAAACAGAAAAGAGCGACAAACTATGAGAGCAGATAAAATGCATCAGCTTTTTCTGTTGGTCGCATAATGTATTGCTTACATATCATCACTTTGTCCCTACTTATGAGATAGGTGCCCCAAATCATTAATCCTCAATGATGTTACAGTCATAGTCTTTTCGATCTTTGTTGACAAAAGAGCAAGTTCAATATTATTTTCTCAAATTTAAAAAAAAAATTCAATTCGATGTTTTTTCTTTGTACTGAAGAATAACATCACCTTTGATGCTATCTGCATAAATGAAGCCGCAATCTCTGGTCAGAGTAACGCCAAATTGTTGCTTGCAATATTTGTTCCTATGTAGATGCTGCCATAGAAAAAAGTCACAACCAGCTTTAGCCTTCACCCTATCGCTGCCTTAGAAAGTCTGGTATTAATGTCTCCAGTTTTGCCGTGTTCCATCTAAGCCGAGTGATACCAATACTGTGATGTGCTGGCATCCATACATCTCAGCAAATCACAAAAGAAACTTGAACAATTCCATCAATTGTGGCCATTGTATAGATTTATTTGTATTCTATCATTAACTGTAAAAGTTGCGAGAAAAAGTTGCTGGTACACGTACTCTGCTAAAAAATAATGAAGTTGCCTTGCATGCAAAAATAGTAATATTAAAAGATAGTTAAAAAAATTGTATTATTAATATAAATACACATGTGTCTCAAAAAGCAGTCTTTGCCCCAGGCAGTGCGGTATTTGGGGTGTCTAAGCCGACCTGAGGGGCATCGTTCGAGGTAGTTCTGGATAAAGTGTTCGTCATCAGTGAATATCTGCATAACACGGTTTTTAAAATGAGTGTTAACTAGAGTGTCGAGACCATAATTAAGTTGTAATCCGAGCGAGGAAGCATCCTTAAATATTTTGCGCATGTCCTTCTTATCTCGTTGATAAATGGCAGGATATAGGACTGGTAGACAATACATTATATGTGAAACAATAAAACTTTTAAAAAGCATGCATGCTAGTGGCTTGGTACTCAAATACAGAAAGTTTTTAATTATATACATTCTTTGACTTGCCTTACGAACAACATTTTGGATGTGGGCTTCAAATCTAAGCTTCTGGTCAATCTCAACACCAAGATATTTAGTATTCTCACAGGGCTGACAGGTCTTTCACGTTTAGTTGAAAATAACATTTCTTTGGTTTTGCCTGCGTTTAAAAGGAGGTCCAGATCTGAGCATTGATTAGCTATTCTATTTACCTACTAAACCTACTACAAGGGGTCCCAGCAATGGGCCATGTAAGGCCAATAACCCTAACACGTACGCTGTGTTTCATAGGGTGGCAATGGTGGATTGGAATGTACTGTGGGATGAGAGAACACAACTCCGAGTAGTGAATAGCTGGCTATCTAATTAGCGCCATCGACCCATTCTTTTTTGGGGATGGTGAGATGGCGCAATCGGTTAGCGCGCTTGCTATTCACTGCCAGGCGATTAGTGCCGCAGGAGTTGTGGGTTCGAGCCCCACTGGGGGAGCTTTCATTGTTGATTGTTCCAGCCCCCAGCACCCTCGGGTGTATACCTCTCCTGTGTACTTGTCTACTGACTGACTCATGGAAAGACATGTGACAGCATGGAAAGACATGCTGACAAGCTGGAAAGACAGCTAAACCTACTACAAGGGGTCCCAGCAATGGGCCATGTAAGGCTAATAACCCTAACACGTACGCTGTGTTTCATAGGGTGGCAATGGTGGATTGGAATGTACTGTGGGATGAGAGAGCAAAACTCCGAGTAGTGAATAGCGGGCTATCTAATTAGCGCCATCGACCCATTCTTTTTTGGGGATGGTGAGATGGCGCAATCGGTTAGCGCGCTTGCTATTCACTGCCAGGCGATTAGTGCCGCAGGAGTTGTTGGTTCGAGCCCCACTGGGGGAGCTTTCATTGTTGATTGTTTCAGCCCCCAGCACCCTCGGGTGTATACCTCTCCTTCAGAAAAATTACAAAATCAGAGGAATTACCTATGGGGCTCCCCCCACACAGGACTGTCTATAATATCTATAAATTAAGCATCCCAATCTATAAACTTAAGCGTGCTGCGATGGCGATGGCTTTTGGACTAATGAATGCCATAAAATCCTTTAAATTAACAACCTATTGTACTTACCAAAATTCCAAAAACCTGGGGAAAACCCATTAGATTGTAAACATATCTGAATGTTTGCTTTGCTACACAACGACCATACACACACAAAGAGAGCACAGGAGACACACAGCACTGACAGCATTTTAGAGATACATTAAGATATCTATATCTTCACATTGATAACATCTATAAATCTATATCTTTACTTGCATCTATCTATAAGCCTACAAGCCTATAAGCTAAGAAATGGTCATCTATAATCTATACTATAAGTAGGGGGGGGGGCCCACCTATGAGTCCAATCAAACAAGTATCATCCGCATAGTTGAAAAGTTCTGACATCTAGATCTAGTTCCATCAGTATACAATGAAAACAATAGAGGACTTAGTACGGACCCTTGTGGGGGTGCCAGTTTTGGTAATGAGTGTATCTGAGAGTGAGTTATTATTAATGGATATTGTTTGTTGTCTGCGATTACTGAGAAAGCTAAATATCCATCGTGTAATGTTTGACTCAAGGTGTTGCAGTGATGGGGTTAAATATTTTACTCTAATTGTATTGAAGGCTGATGAAAAATCTAAGAAGAGACAGCGTGCGTAGTTTGTCTGGGCTTTATCAATGAAGTTGGTTATGGTTGTTGCGAGGCACATAACTGCGTCTTGTGTTGATCGGTTTGTTCTAAATGCAAATTGGTATGAGTCCATTGGTGTGTGTTGTGTTACATAATGTTTGATCAGTCTCTCCAGCATCTTGCATAGGCAGCTAGTACGAGCTTTAGGTCGGTAATCTTTCAGCTGAGTAGGTTTGTTAACTTTTGGTAGAGGTTTAATAATAGCTGTTTTCCAGAGTGTAGGTGTCGTATGGTTTTCAAAAGAGCATGTGAATAGTTAGGTAATGACTCGTGCTAGTTGGTAGGCACAAAGTTTCAGGACTTTAGGATGACTCCATCCGGCCCTGGCCCTTTGCGAGGATTTAGAGATTTCAGTTGCTTTAAGACTGTGTCGTCGTTAATTTCAAAAACAGGTGCTGTCACTTTTGTTGAATCTACAATTGGTTGGCTAATGTCTGGTTTTTCAAAACGGCAGAAGAAGTCGTTGAGCTCATTTGGTTTGAAGTCAGTGCTTGAAGTAGGGGTAGTGTCTTTTGTAGGTAATCCGCTGAGTTTTTTAATATCGTTCCACGCTCTGGCAGGTTCGTTCACTAGGTGCTGCTGTATTTTGGCAGAGTATTCTTGTTTGGATTTTTTTATTGCTGTGCCAACATTTCTTTTCAGTTTATGATATAGTTTTTTATTTCCAATTTGATGAGCATAGTGTTTCTGATCTATTAAGCGTTGGATGTTTTGTTGATCCACGGTTTTTGGTTTGGCTGTTTCTTTACTGTTTTAGGTGGTATGCAGAGGTCTGTGCAGAATGTGATATAATCTGATATGACGTTGGTTTGAGTGTCTATTTTGTCGCTTCACGAGTTAGGTTTTCCCAGATTGTAGTGTCAAAACAGGTGAGGAGATTATTGCAGTTTTCATCAGAATAATTACGGCATGAAATATATGTTGGTTTGTTGGTTGAGAGAGAGGTCTGTACTAAGTGGGTATTAGGTGCATAACATGGTGATCAGATTTTCCTAAATTTCCTAGTTGACGGCATTGGCTGTATCCATTTTTTACACGGACAAAGCACTTGTACAAAGTTCTCTTGTTACATGTGGGTGTTTTAACGATCTGGTAGTAGTTGTTGAGTCTGATGGGTAGTTGATTAAAATCTCCCATGATCAGGGTTAATTTGTCTCCATGTCCTTGACGTGAGCTAGGATCGTGTTAATTGTAGTTCAATAATCCATGAAGTTCATCTAGCTTGTGCATTATAGAGTAGCGTTAGTGAGAACAATGCCCGGTAGTGGAATCCTGCCTTTACGGCTACTTAGATTTACACGGACACCAGCTCTCCTGCCACGCTTCTTCACTTTCAATAAGCCGGGATCTACTTTTTAACTATTGTTCTTTATTGTTTGCGTTCCATATATCCTTGAGTGATTGAGTATTTAGAGAGTTTTTTATATCCAGCAGAGAATTGTAATTGGCAAACTCCAGGCTCTTCACACCTCTTGGATGTAATACGTGGGTGAATACGAGCACGAGTACCAGCAGAGGCTGCAATAGCTGCGCCATATTTGCTAGACAGAATTAGTTAATTAAAACCAACAAAAGAAGGATTAGAGAGAGCTTACAAAGCACATCCTATCCCTTCGACTGCTAACCGCTAACTGATGAGTAAGCCAAGAGTAAGCGCACCATATTATCTAGAAAACTATGAGACTATGAGTCTCCAAACGGAGTTAAAAGTATAGAATTGGTTCAGGGAATTGGCAAGAGTTGTCTGCTCTTCTTCAGACATCGATCGTAGTGGTTAGCCTTTGGTTTTGCCAAACCAGACATACTCTCAATTCCCTGCCATGCCTGCCATGCCATTATTGATATTATCTGACATGTCTGACAGCACGTCTTCCTTGTATTTTGCCTTCGCTCTAGTTAATTCATTGTTGATTAATTGTTGGATATGCTTAGTCTGATGTTTTTTGCTTCGTCCCGATCAATTTGGTTTTAATTTTGAACGGTTCCTTCAGCTTTGGTTTCACCCATGGCCTAAATTTGTTGTTGGAATATTATGACCATGAGGAATCTGACACCCACTTGTTCTGATCTGTGAAGTTGAGAGAGATATTATGATGGGTTATCAAATCGGCATTAGAAACTCAGTAATCTCTCATTGATCAGATTATCATGAGACAGTTTTGACCTGCTCCAGAGAAACAAATGACACAGCTGCTATTCTTATTGTTCAATCCCAAATATAAAAACGCAACATTCACCCTCAACTGCATCATAGATAGGGTTGGACTTGCACTTTTCTGCTTATCTTTCTACATGAAACCGGCCATGGGCTGGAGTCAAAGGCTTTGTGCTGCTGCTGTGATAGTTAGCTGCTACCTAGCCTGTGTATCTTTAGCCGAACACAGTGTAGACAAAAGACAAGCAAGTTCTGCTCCTGCACAGTGAGTATAGATTTCTATTCACAATGCCCTCCTTATAAAGCTTCATATTAAGAATACTTCATTACCCAAGCTAGTGTCACTGAGTTACCAGGCTCGAACTGAGTTGTCACTTCTTGTCTCGCCCTAGAAAATACATCTGTACACATGGGATATCTGCTGAGAGTGAGACGTAATCCCGGGTCTCTCAATCTGCAGCATTTGAAGCTAACCACTCAGCCATGCAGACTATCAGAAGGGCTGGTGAGCCCACATGGCTGAGTTGTCAGTATCGATCTCAGAGCTCAGTGTGAACTAGGAGGCATTCCCATGGCTCGAACAGCCGAAAAATTTGCTCAGCTCTAGCTCATGGAAGCACAGTTATTACATTTCATTGCAAGCCTTGATTGGCAAGAATATAAGGACACAAACAATTGGATAACTCATTGCGAAACTATCAAATTACTATATTCATCCCTCCAAATCACTTTGTCAAAGAGTTTTTTCTATGAAATATGTGTTGATTAAAAAATCAATTAACACTGGCAATCTTCTGGTTTTCTTTGCAGACCAAGGATAGTCACGCAGGATGGTAATTTAGTATTTCAGACTGCTGCTAATCATAACATTACATTCCAATCTTCTAATGGAGGCAGAGTCAATATCGACGGAATGGATATAAAAAACATGGCCGAACAGGTATAAACATCTTCACATGTAAACTACACATGGAGTCAGTTTGAAATGGCTTAGTAATGGTTAACCTGTAATGATCAGATTGTCAAAGGCTACAAAATTTAAAACTGAAAGACTACATAAAGACCAAAGCAATATAAACTGAAAAAGTTCCTATCAATGAGGTATTTATACCTAGTGCTGTACCAGCCCAATAAGCTACCAAGCCTGAAAGTGCAATGAATTTAAAAAAAAATTGCATAACAACTGCAGAAGTAGGTGCCAAACTATATGTTGCTTTGATGTTGCGGTAGGCTTTAAAGCTCCTGTGGTACTCAACGCTTATCGAACTACCAAATCAAATTTTAAAAGTTTTCATCACATAGAAAATGCAAGTCAGGTGTTTACAGTTTAGACAAAGAAGATGCTTAGTATCACAAGTGAGAATAATACAAAAGTAGACAGAAACATGTGATTTTATAAATATCCATATCAGTGCATCATCAAAATATGTACATATTTAGTGATCTGAGATATGAGCATCTTAGCTCGTCTAGATTTGATAACAAAAATGGTATAGTAGGGATAAATTTAATTGGAAGAAAAGTTTTGCTTAGATTTTAGCTCCATCAACACAACACTCTGATGCCAGCTTGATAACACAACAATTACTGGCGTTATAGTGCTACCAAGAATATATGACACATTATACAGCGTAATATAAAGCTTGCGTTTTTGATGAGATAATAAACGGGCTTTCGTTGAGGAAAACATGCCGGCTTGACTAAATTGATGACGCTTTCAATAAACTGCCTAGTGTCATGTCAGCCGGGTGTTTTATATTTGCCCAATCTTCTCTGATGGTAATGCAATCAATCAAAGATTCTGACAAATTCATTTATGGTGTCACGTCATTGTTCCAGCAACACCGGTTTGAGGTCTGCTATATGATTTCAGATGATATTGCAACATTTTTGTATATCATTTGTTTGTCAATTTATAATGGCAGTTGCATAAAATTATAATGATCATTATCTAGACTCTAGATCACCAAGCTTGATCTGATTGATCTTCCTCGGAGTTGCTCGCTGTTGATTATCATGAGGATGAGACCAAGGAGTACTCCTTGATGAGAGTAACTTGAAATGCAGGCAAATTGGATCAAATGTGATCTGTTGATTATTTGTGGTTCCGTGTTCATTTATACATTTGGTAAATTTCAGCTATATAGACACAGCGATGTAGATCCTGCAAATAATTATGTTACTTGGCCAGTATTATCAAACAATTTCAATGTTTGGTTTTAGTTCATCACATGCAAATTCATACCATGTTCTGATGTTGAAATCGCCCATGATGTGTATTGCCATTTAGATTAGTTTGACCAAAGGCTTTTTGATATATTGGCATTAGGATTCTAAGTAGCTTGCTACTAATTAAAAGGATATTTCGATTTTGCCAGGGGAAAATTTCAGGCCGACATAAATACTCAAATTTTTGAGGACAAGGACAGAGACTAGAAAAAGATTTTTAGATCTGATATCTGTATTATGTATTGGATGTGATTGATCGAATATGTCTATTTTCAGGTCAGCAGCCACAAAACTAAATTACAAGGTCTTGACGGCATTCAGGTAAGCTTCCTTTCATTCACTGCCATTTTGTGCACATTGGTCTCTACACCGTTGATTGGTTCATTTTGGTTGGATTTTTTGATATTTAAAAAGTAATATCGTTATAGATAACTTTAGTAGTTATATCTCACTTAAGGGAGGATAATTCGAGATTTTCCCCTCCCTCATAGTTAAAGGCTACACAAATATGTGTAGTCGGGCAAATACTTATGATAAAGATTTGCGATGGTGTAAATCTCGATGTTCTCCTGGGAATTAATTATTGATAGTGGTAAAAGTTCTCCCCATGTAAAAAGGTAACTATTATCCTTGCATAATCATACCACTCTGTGCAGGAAGTTTGGGACATCATTTTTTTTGGTGATTGGCCGAGGCTGAGAGCATTGAATCTTGAATCTTGATTTTTATCATAAGTACCTGCCTGACTATAACATGCAACGTCTTTGTGTAGCCTTTTAGGTTTGTTATTTTGCTCGGTACTGAGGCCTACAGTGTGGCAGCATTAAGAATTTGACTCAGGAATTACACAGATTTCTCATAAAATGTGTAATATGATAATTTATATAAACCATTGTTTTTGGGCAAGGACTAGAAAAACAGTCTAATGCTGTTACGTTTGAATAATATGAAACCATTGAATAACTCCTAATCCTCCCAATCATTTTAACACAGCATTGGAAATATGGGAATAGTTCATGTATATTCTGCTTTTCAATCAATGCGATCTGTACTCTTTCTATCAGGACCAGGTGACTGGATATAAAACAGAGTTAGATACTCTAAGAACAAACACAGATAATCAGTTATCCACTATGAACAGTCAACTTACCAACACAACGCGTCAGGTAATCCATATCCTGGTCAGTGGTCATCTAACCAATTCTATGATAATGTTGATACTCAGTCACCGAAAATAAGTCATTAAATCCAAGTTTTAAATTGTGGGTCTATTCGAGTTAAGATCGCCTCTCCTTCTACTTGGTACGAACTGTTAAAAATCATGGGGGCTCAACATGCGCTAGTAAAATTGGATATTGTTACGGAAAGAATGACCAATGTGGTCCATTTTATCACTCCTCCTCAAGGTAATTTTACGGCTTTGCTTTTATTAAATATTTCCATTGATATCTACCCCATCCCGCTACCCGAACAGGCCAGAGCGAAGAAAGGTGAGAATTGATATCTACCCAAAATAGTTAGGTATCCTCTTTTGCAAAGAGTTCCGCAACCTCAACTACAAAGTAAATTTATCTTAACATGTCAATTTTCCTAATATAGTCAGTTTTCTGAGCTCTTATTTATGCCTCAATTCGGAGTTGTCCTCCCTCCAGTTTGGTACTTTTAACCCAAGCCGCATAGGAAAAACGTGCTGCTTTTTGATTCAGAGTTTGCACCATTGAAAACCCTGTGAGACAGGGTTACCAAATCATCGGAGGATTGAATGTTGATGAATCTTAATTTTAGCGACGAACCTCATGAAAAATTCTGCCAAATTGTCCGCAAAACAGGCAAAAAATGCTATAATTGACTATCCAAATACTAAAGTTATTTCCCAAAATATGTCCATATGAGTTTTCAATGTTGCAGATTCTGAATAAAAAATAATTGTTATCCTATTATAAGCGGTTTTCAAGATAACCCTCTTTTCAGCACGTTTTTCCTATGTGGCGTGGGTTAAAAGTACCAGACTGGAGAGAGGAAAACTCCGAAATGAGGCCTAAATCAGAGCTCAGAAAACTGTCTATTCACTTATCTAACTTTGCCGATGATTTTGTTTTAGATAAACAGGATAGAAAGTCAAGTCAATAATACCCAGACAATAGACGGTATAAATAACAGAGTAAGATTCCTATTCCATTGGCTGGTGAAATGAAAGTTCTCAGATTTAACTGTCAAAACTGCTATACAACATTTCGACTATAGCCAATTCATTGTTGATATAAGCGTATAGACAGTCCTCACACCCCTTACATCCTGTGAAATTGGTTTTGTCACTAATTGGGACAGTCTATGGTTTTGCTGGTATGGCATTGATTGCTCATAAGGAATGGCAGGTAAACTTTGAAAAACTGAACACATGATATCTTTATGAATGTTGTCATCATCGGTCCTTCAAAAATTTCAAAAACTCCCTTCCTTTCCTAACTGTACTGCAAAAAAAAACACAAAACAAATTTGCTTCGCTCAAAAGGATTTTCTGGCTGCACTAATGACATAAAATTTGATTTGTGAAACGTTGTTTAAACTGTCAGTAAATCTGTGTATGACAAATGAAACAGCTAGTCATGTTATCTAGGGAGTTTATAAGTGCTATGTCATGATTTGAAACATGAACTTGATTGTATTGTGTTGTGTTAAAACACAGACACTTGAACATGTGTTATATGGATAATATTGTCACCATAACTTGGTCATGTTGTAAATTGTTAAGTCACAGATACTTATTCATATTCTACATTGTTATTTTTAGGTGAGACGGTTGCAGCGTGATGTGACAACAATGTCAACAGTAAGTTTTTCCCCCTTTATTTGGCTTTTGTAAATCTGCCACTAGTCATGTCCGCTTCAAGTATTGAGTGATGATGGAACAACTCAATTTAACAATATACCAACCGTTTCTTTGGCTTGAAGCTCTTTCAGCAATGTTGTTTGATGATATACTAAGAGCCTAAAAGGCAAACTATGACATACAAACCTAACTTAATAATATTCCAAGTGTTTTCTATGGTTAGCAACTCTTTCACCTGGGGTCCAACAACGCATACAGGATTGATACAGCAAAAATCAAAACAATTGTAGATTGTCAGCCTAAAATTTTTTAGGCTTATTATGATTCAACCAAAACTAATGTTAAACCTTAAACTTAATCAATACTCAAATACCTTTCTTGACATTAATAATCTAATGCAATATAACTATTGTCTTCACTTGTCAAATATTTCAAATGATATCTAATCTTCTCTTGCAGAATCTGGTATTCGATAACTGCGCAAGTGGTCCTTGTCATAATGGAGGAACGTGTATAGATATGTACAACACCTACAAATGTTTCTGTCCTGTCAACTGGCAGGTAAACACACAAGTATTCTGCATCGATGTGGTTTATGTATATTTTCAATCTCAGTATCATTCATTCACAGATCCCTATCTAAACAGCTAGAGCAACATCTTGATCTCGAGTGTCAAGCACAGAATGCTAGACCACATGGGCCGACTCAGTGCTCTGCCGACATCAGTAGTAAAAGGAAGCTGTGGGGAAATTCTGTGTATAGATTTTCATCATTGCTGATATTTTGGACGAAGCATGATGATGAGATCGATTACCTTGCGCACATGAAAATGCAAAACACAAACCTAAGACCATTATTATTGAAACCATTTCAATCGCTTTTAATGCAGCACATGTGCCTCCAGAATGATAATCTTTAGATATTGTCTGAGTAATCCTCAACTGTCTGTTATATTCCCGTATTTTTGTAAATCCATTTTTATCACTCCATTGTCGAGCAAATACACGTATGCATTGTTCTCACTGTTCAGGGTAAAACTTGTAATGAAGATGTCAATGAATGTGCGATCTACGCAGGCACTGCTCAGGGATGTCATTCAGGAGCCACCTGTAGGAATACAAATGGAGGATTCTCGTGAGTTAACTCATATTTTCTAGCAGTCAGAGGGGTATTTCAATTAAAAACAGCCAAAATCGCAACTGATCGCTCACTCGATGAGTGAGAGATGGCTGCCAGGGGCTGGCTCAGAAATCGCTCACTCATTGATGGAACTATCTACATTCTGAGTCAATTTTGTCTAATTGAAAGACCAAGTAAGTGATAATTTTGAGCAAAGTGATAGTGATAATTTGGTTTAGTAAAGCATCGCCTATTCTAATTGAAAGACCCTCCACCCCCTCCCCCCCAGGTAGTCTGCAAGCCATGACTAATGAGCCATGATTGTGGAACATCAGACATCCTGCCTCTCTTCTGCCATGAGGTGGAATTCCATTTTGCTGCTTAGTTTTTCATTGGTTTTGATGGTAATGGAATGTGATAAAACACCAGAAACCATTGTAATTGTAAATGCCAAAAAGGAGAATTCAGTGGGTGGTGACACGTAGTCTGGTGATTCAGACCTCAGATATGACAGTGATCAGACATCAATGATAAAATGAACTTTCAGCAGAGCTGAAGTACTATAACAGATTGACAAAAAGATCCTGCTGCCTTTGATCAATCCCACTACTCCGATATGTGAAACTTTTGCAATGGTGATTTCTTACATGATGGCAGAAGATCCTACACTCAATGATTTATTTTCTTATTACAGAAACCAAAGTTCAACAAGCATCCCCCTAGACCTAAACCTAAGTTTGATGTAGGATCCAGTTTTTATATATTTTAGATGTGATTGTCCGACAGGATTTGCTGGTGTGTTGTGTAATGTGAAGGCCGGGAAATGTTCTGAGGGAAGCAACTCTCAACTCTGTGGCTTTGGCACTTGCATTGATGGGGTGAGATATTTTTTATTTAGCAAGTTGACAGCTAATGACATATCTTCACAAACTACACACGCCAATGACATGTGACATATGACAATTGATAAGGTAGTGTTTATGAAAGGTGACATGGGACATATAACAAAAAAAAACATTGACAAACCGTAAAAAATCAAGGCTACAGAATAAATGGAATAAATGGCAAAACTGGAGTCGTGCAATGGAGTTGTTGGTAGTAGCATTCCATTATTAACAGTAGTGGAATACCACTCCTAAGGCTCAACTGGCTATGTCTAACCACAGAAAGTTAAGTCACAACAATTGATTTTGGTTACAGGCAGGACCAACACACACCTGCCTCTGCCAAGATGGCTGGCAGCACGACACAGCCACGCCCCCTAGGTGTACAGTAGATATTAATGAATGTGAACAGGTGGACAAGCCGTGTCATGACAGCGTTCAGTGTATCAATGTAAACGGAGCCTACTTTTGTGGTGCTTGTCCTGCAGGTATATATAACTCATTACTCAACTTAATTTGTCCTGTGAAATTGCGAATTTTGTTCAAAGACGCTCCGAGTAAACCATATCAACCTGCAAAGTTTTTTATCCTCTGTATTTCGCTTGTTAAATATTATCTAAATACTTTATAAAATGAACACCCTAAAATTGCATCATTTTCTGAAACATGTTTGCCAACATCCTACCCTAATTACCCAGGCTAAGAAGATCCTATTTTCAAAGTGTAAAATATTTTTTTGAGAACATTTAAATCATGTTGTCCACAAAGGATGTTGTAGCGTAGATAACAAATGATGCTTTTACACAGGTAAAATGCCTTATCCATTCTAGAAATAGAGAAAATAATTAACTTTCATTGATGTTAAGCTTTCTCCTGCTGTAAGAAATAGCTATTCGCCATCATTGTTAAACTTGAAGCATTAGTGGATCAAATTGTAATGTGATGGTTCACTCATTAAACCTTTGCTCCCAGAAACCAAACTGCGTATTAGTAAAGTAATGTCAAGCAAGAGAACACCATTCTTAAATATCTCCTACAGGATATACCGGCAACGGACACCAATGTAGCGATATCAATGAATGTGAGACGAATAACGGAGGCTGTTCTACTAACCCAATTGTCGAATGTATCAATACTCCTGGATCAAGGAGGTAAGAAAACAAAAACAGTCATAGGAGTCACTTTAAAACAACAATAGAAATCCATTCTGTCTGCAAGTTAATCTTTTGACACCGTTGAGATACCAATACCTGTGTACCGTTGAGGCCCATACTGCTCCATTTATGTTTTTTCTGTTTTATGTACTGTGTTGTGTGTTGAATGTATGATTAGAAAACTATGCACCTTCAAACCTGTCAAGCTGAGGCTGTCATTTGAAGAAACTGGTTTATTTGGAGGGGGAGGGGTGATGCTTTACCCTTTGCAGTCAATGCCAACATAAACAAAGCATTTCTCACCTTACTATCATTACTATATTTAATATTCTTAAGCGTGCCAACAATCATGATATCATCTTACTGTAATTCATCCTCGAAATTCTGATAATGCCTGAACAGTCACCTTGATGTAATGGATTTAAAAGTATCATCGGCATTATTTAGCAGACCTGGGTCCAAGTCATCGCAAGTCAAGTCAAGTCATTGTCGATGCTAAGTCAAGTCAAGTCAAGTCACATTTACACCAAGTCAAGTCAAGTCAATTGGGGTCTATTTTTTTCGCCATCAAGTCAAGTCAAGTCATGATTTTTGTAAGTCAAGACAAGTCAAAGATGGGTGACTTACAAGTCATGGCAAAGTCACGCTCATTAACCGTGAAAACCAACTCGGAATTTATTTCAATCCCGGGTGACTCCAAATCGTGGAGGAGTTAGTTAGGTCCTCAGGAGTTGCTCTACTAATCGGGATTTGCTCCCCTCCCCACAAACGAAAGAAGGCATGGGTGTGTACGCAACTCAGCATTGTTACTTCATTGTATATAATATGTACCTTTATTGTGTCAAAAAAGAAAGTCCAGCCTTCTGTTGTTGTGAGAAGCACAAAAAGAAAAAGTGTGAAACATCCTTAGACTAGAAGGATTTCTGTCTGATGATGATGATGATGTTGATGATGATACAAGCAGTCTTCTGAATAAACCTGCACTATATGATCAGACTATATTAATATTGCATCATGGGATACATTTTTCATTTTACTGATTACAAGACAACAAGAGAAGACAACTAATATGTAAGGCAGGAACTCAGACTACCTACCCATAGCTGAGAAGTTGGGTTTTCTGTTTCGGAGTTGGGGTTTCAGAGTTGGGGTTTCAGAGTTGGGGTTTCAGAGTTGGGGTTCTCAGTTATGATTATCCTTCCTATATCTCTTTCTACATTATGTTATAAAATTTCACACATTGACTTATGTTGACTTGACCAAAGTCAGGACAACTCCCAAGTCAAGTCAAGTCAAAGTCAATTTTTCGTTAAGTCAAGTCAAGTGTTGTCTATTTGTTTTCGACATCAAGTCAAGTCAAGTCAAGTCAAGTCATAATTTTGTTAAGTCAAGTCAAGTCGTGACTTTGACTTGACTTGACTTGAAGATGACTTGACTTACCATGACTTGGACCCAGGTCTGTTATTTAGTATTAACTTGTTCAACAGTCTATAAGTCTGATGACTCAATATTACAGTTGTGGACGGTGCCCTGCTGGTTACGAGAAGGTGACAGGTGAACTCTGTATATGGGTCGGACAGTGTCACTCTAATAATGGAGGCTGCAGCTCACATGCTGTTTGTAACGACAGCCCTGGTATGTTCTAAACCAGTACTGTCTATAGCTGTCTCTCATTTCACTCGAAGGAAGCTTAATGCAGTGTTGGCTCCTCATAAATATTGTGAAACAGGAGTAAGCACTAAACACAGTCATAATATATTTGTTATATTTATTCCCTTATACTGGACAGAAAGGGTTCCCCAATCAGAATGGAAGCCTTATGCCTAAAATTTCAAGTTATCTCACAATTTACAAAAGTCCCCAATCAAAATTCAAACTGCTCATCTGCCTGTTGCTTAGCTAATGCTATTCTTCGAGTAAATGTAAAGAGAACATTGCTAGTTGATGTTATATTCTAAATAGGCCTCAAACTTTTCTATAAGCCTCATTCTGCAGCCAAGGGATCACTCGTGTTTCTTTCAATGACTTAATACACTTTTTCATCTACTAATAACAGCTATCATCCAGTGAAGGATAATTGAAATCCTTGGAATCACGAAATACGTCACATTTGCATATTTTAAAATGCTTATTGTAGCGATGCCGATTCGATCTTGTACGTGTAATCCTGGTTACACTGGCAGCGGAGATTTGCTAAATGGTTGTAGAGAGATCACAGGGCCTACACCGTCATCTGATCACTGTGTTCCAAACCCGTGTGCAAACGGTGGCAATTGCTTTGTAAGTGATTTAAGTTTACTATGTGAGAGTGGGAGTTTTTGTTTTTGTATTAATTTGCCCATGCCCACCATACAGCATTGACCATCTGTCCAACTGCACACAAAATATGTATGGTTCGATGGGGAGACCAAAAGAAATCAAGTTCGCTTTACACCAGTCCTCTGTTACATATATTCACTTTTTTAATTAATTCTTTAATTTACAGAATCCAGCTAACACCAACTTATTCACCTGCTCATGTCTACAAGGATGGACAGGTGCCCAGTGTCAGGATGATGTGAACGAGTGTGATGACAACCCCTGTCAGAATGGGGGCACCTGTGTAAACACCAATGGTAACTACACCTGTAATTGTACAGAGTTTAGCAAAGGACAGAATTGTGATGAGCTGACTTATCGTAAGTTATATAATTCTGATACTTTGTCTTCATTGTGTCATTCTGCAGTGTGTGCATAAAAGACATGTCTACCAATACCTTTTCTACCATTACAGTAGTAGCGAAGTATTGCACTAGGAAAACCTGAGAGTGATGCAGTCTTGTCCATAGTGCTCAAATGTCATTGCAAGTATTTTCATTGATGATTTGTTGTGAAGGTAAACACCAATTACGATATTTACAGCATATTTACCATATATTAATGGCTTCTGCAAATTGCATCGTTTGATAAATTATCGGAAGTTTCCTTGAAATTTTACTGCCATGTGACCCTAGTCATTGGTCAACCATCTATCAAGAATTTATATTCACAATGGCTTTGGCATACCGCATCACATTCTGGCAAAGGTTGCGATTGGTTGAAAAGTTCTATCTAGAAAAGTCCAAATCAGCAATTGGCAATTTGACAATAAGATGGATGGATGGATGGATGGATTTTTTACTATCATAGACATAAATTTGTCACGAAATACGTTGTTAATACTGACAAGAAAGAAAAACATGGAAAAATCAGATCTCTGTTGTATAAAAAGTTTTTTAGAATAGTATATTATTAATTGTATGTATGAGATGTCTTAAAAAGCTGTCTCTACCCCATGTACCCCGATATTTAACGGTGCAGTAGCAACCTGAGGGGCATTTAGTTAGAAAGTCATTGATAAAGTGCTCTTCATCGTGTATGTACCGTAGTCCAAGTGTCTTGACCTGGTTGGCCACCAGAGCATCTATATCGGGGTGCTCAATCCTTAACTTGGCGGCATCTTTAAATATTTTGCGTAAGGACTTCTCGTCGCTTGCATGGATGCTTGTAAAAAGTATGGGCCCTGGGGAGACAGTAAGTGATGAGGGATACAATAAAACTCTTGAATAACATATGAGAAAGGGGCTTTGAGCTATAGTATACAAAATTTTTCACAATATACATGCGTTGAGATGCAGTAGTCACTATGGATTGCACATGATCATGATAGCGGAGTTTATCGTCAACAGTAACACCAAGGTATTTTACTTTGTCACAAAAATCAACTTCCGTGCCGTTAAGGATAAGAGTAGGGGTAATGGGCCTAACAAGCTGAGTAGAAAACATCATATTTTCTTGAGTCTTGGAGGGGTTTAACAATAGGTTTAAATCACAACATTGCTTTGAAATTCTACTAATCTCATCAAGATATGCATCCAATTATACAGGTGACGCTGCTGCGTATTTAATGACAGTAATATTGCTCAAGTCTGAGGTAATCCTATTGGTATATATTGAAAACAAAAGTGGAGATAAACAGCAACCCTGGGGAGTGCCAGTGTTGGTTATGATGGGTTGTGAGATATTGCCATCTACTATTGTTCTTTGGGTGCGATTCGTTAGGAAGCTGTATATCCATTCAGAGACATTGGAGTTGAGATGTGAAAATCTATCATAGCTGTAGCATTTATGGGGCATGCATTTCTAAAAGTATCATGTGAAAGACCAAAGGTGTGAGCCCAAACCTTAGCCACTATGTTGTCAAAGAAGTACAGACAGTTGCCGAGTATGCTTCCAGTTATACCTCATGATCTAGTCAATTACCAACAATCTTATAAAAATGATTGGAAATGCTGAAGTTCATTACTGCTGTGAGTCTTCGAAGTCTGTGTTCAGCAAACTATGAATGGCTCAAAGAGAACTAAATAAGACTTCATCTCCGAGTCGTCACCTAGATTTTTTCAGCAAATATACTGGCCATGAGGTGACTACTCTTATCAACCTCTACATGCAATGATACCTGCTGGCTTAAGTACACCTAATTGCCGCCATGCTTTGTTTTAGGTTTCATAAATGTTTGTTTGCTCAATTTTGAATGAAATATCGAGTCACCATATTTTTAAAATGGAAGTCCCTGAAATTGATTACGTACCTTTCATCCAATTATTTGCACTTGGAGTGCTGGTTATTACCTGTAACCTCCTCGGGCAGAAGGTCATAACTGAGTTATTTCATGCAATTGAGAGATTAGGGTACCCTATTTCAAAGCTATACTGTGCATGCAATAAAAATGGCATCAATAGCCTTGTGCGCTTGCTCTTTATTGCTGTAGAGTTCTTTCAATGCAGTTCCATGGATCGACCTGATGCTATTAATAGGGCTGTTCGAGCCATGGAACTACCTCCCAGCTCGTGCTGAGCTACAAGTTTTAGCTCGCACTAAGAGGTGACTGCGAGCTGGCGTGGCCGAACGGTTAGCATCAATGACTTTGACGCGGGAGGCCGGGGTTTGAATTCAGCATTTTTTATGTTTTTTTCTCAGCTTTATCCATGGAAATGGATGCAATTTTCGAGGGCGAGCCCGACCTCATTGACTGGTACTCATTGTTTTTATTTGCAGAGTGTGGCGGTGTGCTCACAGGTGAGACAGGAGATCTTAGATTCCCCCCAGCTGAGCATAGTCGTTATCCCCATGGCATCAGCTGTGCCTGGAGAATCGTCACAGGCCTGAATAAGGTAATCTAATTACTAATAAAAATCTGTGTTTAATTGCTAATTCATTTTGCTCTAGGACCGGAGAAATAGTTTTGATGGGTTGGCGGTTAATAACCATTGTTTATTTTTGAGATTTGAAGTTTTTCTCCTTGCTGCTACTCTGGTCTTATGGTATCAATATATAGCATCTCATGATAATTTCATTGTTAAAACATTTTAGCCTACAGATTTAGCAAACAGTGGAACCTTTGAATATAAGTTTTCAACACTTTGTAAGGAAAATGTATTGTGTCTTGGAGCAGTGGTATTTAATAATAAATATATCACAATCTAATCAAAACAGAATTCCCAATGAGAAAAAGTTTATGATGATATATATGAGATATTGAGATTGACGAACTTTCAGGTTTTGTTTAAGCATCCTGTTGTTTGGTTCTAACATCTCACTAGTATTGTGAAATACAATGTTTGTTTTTTTCTAAAGGTTATCAATCTGGATTTCACCATGTTCAATATCGAGATACACAGAAGCTGTAACCATGACTTCCTCCAAATACACGATGGTAGAACTGCTTCATCACAGCAGATCGGAAAATACTGTGGAAATCTAACTAACTCAGTAAAGATAACTCATTTCCCTAATTGCAACCAGTGCTGTGCCAGTACAACCAGTGCCGTGCCAGTACAACCAGTGCCGTGCCAGTACAACCAGTGCCGTGCCAGTACAACCAGTGCCGTGCCAGTACAACCAGTGCCGTGCCAGTACAACCAGTGCCGTGCCAGTACAACCAGTGCCGTGCCAGTACAACCAGTGCCGTGCCAGTACAACCAGTGCCGTGCCAGTACCTGTTTTTAGATTCTAGAGTTTTCAGTTATTTCGCTTAGGATACTCAGGATAATGTTGAACCATGCCCATTGACTGTTATTGATGGCTAGGAGCTTGCATGGAAGACTTAAACTAGCCTGGAGAAAAACACGCTTATAGTTTTGCGTAATTTTGTGGGATATTTCATGGTTATCTTGTTGGCTCTTTCTTATATATAAGATATATATATATATATAAATATATATATATAAGAAACTGACAGCACTGCCTCATGAGAATGTTTCAAATTATCACTTACACACCTTTTGTATAACCAGACTCTTTCGCTAATTTAATATTATTTTGATGAATATTTGTATACAGGGAGTAGATAATATCACCTCAACGCACAATTCACTTTATCTGTGGTTCAAAACAGACCGTTCAGAAAATGGCCGAGGCTTTGCTCTTACATGGACCTCACAAACTCCAGGTGGGTGTAATCTATGGTATCCAATGTTAGTGTCTTCAACCAAGAACTTGGGTTGTCGACCAATCAAAACTTGTGGATGATGCGTGATAATGCTGGTAAGAGTTTATACGAGCGATTTTAGCAAGCCACCATTACTATGTTTCAATTTTCATTACATTTGATGAAGGAAACATTGAAGTTTTTACTAAGTGCATCAAAACATCATGCTACTTCCACATCAATGAATACTACCACGGAAAACTTTCTTAATATTCACGTCTATATTCAGTTTCCTCCCGTTTTGACAATCTTCATTCGGGTCAGAAAGTCATTCAGCCACCAGCCAGGATTCATCGGACAAGACTTTACAACTTTACAACGCTTACAGGAACTGTTAAAAAAGAATGAAATAGTGTGTTAACAAATATTATGAAAAACATTATAAATGATGAATGGCAGTAAATGTCATTATTATTTAACAATGAATCTACTGTGGTTATTTCTCATTTCAGTTTGTGGTGGTGACATCAGAGATGAGACCAGTGGTACTGTTTCCAGTCCAGGATGGCCTGGAAACTACCCAAATAACAGAACATGCGTGTGGACTATACGAGTACCTGCCGGTAGTAACATACATGTCCACTTTGCTGGGATAGATCTAGAGGCTCACGCTAACTGCAGCTTTGACTATCTTGAGGTAATGAGATTTTCCAAACATGTTTATAGCGTTAGAGTACCAATAGGATAGCCCTTTGCCGGCCATAAGGGACTACTCTCTCTTTTGAGAGGCAGAGAGAGTCTTTAAAATGTGTGCTAGCACATAGACGACCTCCTGTATTTATTGTCCAGCTCCAAACGGACCTGGCTAGGGGAATGGCCCACCCGGCGCCGCAAATCGAACCTGGGTCAGGCTGCTACAATTATGCAATGTCTCATAACGATGAAAATATATATTTGAATTTAAGTAATGTGGAAAAATTCGGTAATTGAAAACGTAAGAAAGTTGCACATACCCCAGATGTTTGGTTCTTTTATCAGATTATAATGAACATATTGAATGAGCTTATAGTATGCAACGTTGAGTTTTCTTTACATATTTCCATTAGGGTGTTAAATGTTACATGCACTGAAGACTTTTTATCTGAGGAGTTGGTTTTACCACTGTATTGGGATCTGATTAATTTACTGTATTCTGTAAATGGAACTATGATTGTCACAAGGGTCCATTATTGGTAAACCTAATTGCTGCAAGCTGACTACAATCAATTAAGACTGTTTTATGTCTAATGAATTGATAGTTCAGGACCGGTTTGAGGGAGACAGACTCACTAATAGACCGATACTGTAATACCACAGCTCCAGATAATGTCATTGTTGAAGGAAATGAGCTCTACATAAAATTCAGCTCAGATAAAGGCCTTCAACATAATGGGTTCATGATCACATGGAGCGCTGTCCAAGCAGGTAAAATGCTGTGTTTTGTGTGTAAAGAGCTAGCTATTTTTTTAACCTTGTTGGAACCTTATTGTAACCTTACTGAAATGAAAGTTGTATACAAGAAAGTCTTTCTTTTTTCAGTTCCATATCAGATGAGGTAAGTAGCGGTTAGACAGTAATTCTCAAGCAACTCTTGCAATTCTTTGAGGTAATACTTATCATGATCATGTTTGTTCCATTCAAGCACCACAATGTGGAGGAAGTCTAAACTCAACAGATGGAATTCTCACCTCTCCAAACTATCCTAACCACTACATTCAAAATGGTGACTGTGTGTGGGTTATCTCAATCCCTGTAAATGAGCGAATCACTCTCAACTTCACCGACTTCGCCATGGGAGCCTCTAGTACTGATTGCGCTTTTGATTATATTGAGGTAAAATACAGTCTGTCTCACCCGTCTATGAAGAATAAAGGCCAAGTTTTCCTTTAAGCATATTTTTTTGTAACAATTGCTTCTATATTAGGGTCATTTACTGGCCCGCCAAGATTTCAACCCCAATTTTAGTTTGGGAGCAGAGAGTTATCTCCTTTTGATTATTAGCATTACAATCATAAACACATAAAAAGGAATTTTATGTTTATGATTACATGGCAATCTTTTGCAAGAATCATTATCTTTTCATTCATGCAGTTTTGTAATTACTGTATTTTTGGTTCAAGGTACATGATGGTAGTGATGACACATCCCCACAATTTGGTAAGTTCTGTGGAACCTCCATTCCTGCGATAATCACCAGTACTGGACCAAACTTATATGTCAGATTACATTCCGACTCAAGTGTCATCAACAAAGGATTCAGCGCGGTCTGGACTGTTGGTGAGTTATTTTCTACTAAGGATGTCGAAATTTCTATATAAAAGAAAGTTGGATGGCTGAATGTTCTCTTGTTCTGTGTGATGCATGCGTTATTCATTGATTTTATTTTGAAGGAGTTTGGGTAGATCGATAAAAAATATCGCTTATGTACAATGCATTCTGATCCATTGAAGACAAGATGAAATGTTGACACATCACATTTAGTATTATCATCATTCAATGTCATAGGCAACCAGTGTGCAGGGAGATCTGTACCTAACAGACCTTTAAAAAAGTGTACGATCTTGTCTTCAATGGCTGCTGCCGTCATCCAATAAATCTGTTGCATTTGAGTAATGTGTCAATCGTTACAAGTCTCTGGTCAATGGCTATCTGAATTCATATCATATTATCTCATATTATCATTTTCTTTGATACTTTGACATAGATATATGACCACATATTTTATCCTTCAGGGTGTTTTCTCTGTTAACAGCATGTGGAGGAATATTTACACTGCCTACAGGGGAGATAACTTCCCCAAACTGGCCAAATCAGTATCCGCATTCTAAGACATGTTACTTCTTGCTAACTGCTGCTGAGAATCAGAATATAGAAGTCACATTCACACAGTTCAGTATTCAGAGTCACACATCATGTCAGCTTGATGGATTGTCTGTAAGTTAGACTGCCTATTGTGTGTAAAAAGTCGGAACCATCCTTTGACAGTAATATCTGGAGACTTTCTCTTATACAGTACATACTGAAGTCGATATCACGGTTTTTAGACACTAGAAATCTTGAGCTACCAAGGCTCATGGTGTGGTCTGGTGTCAGCATAGTCTGAGGAATAATTCTCACTCAATTTATTGATTGGCTTTTTGTAGGCATACAATGGCTCTAACTCAGAGGCACCACTGATGAGACCTAAAATGTGCAACGATCAGATTCCACCTCCACTGATTTCTACATCAAACAGTATGTTCCTGGTCTTCACTACAGACGGCTCCGTGAGTGACTTGGGATTCCGAGCTACTTATGAGTTTTGGAATAAGACCACTCCCGAAGACCCAACAGGTAAAAAAGGGAGTTATACTCATGTAGTAGAAATGATGAACAATGAGTATCTCATATTGCAGATTTTGGGGTTTGAGGTTGACATAGGAATAGCTAGAAATTTCGGAGTGAATTCAATAGGTTTTGATATGAGTTAGTGTTAAGTTGGAACGCATGCAGAAAGTTGTTATCACTTACGACAAATCAGAAGGAAATGTTCTGCCTGTTCTTGTCAGTGTTTGATCAGTTTGTGTAATTCTTAACAACTATTATCGACAGAAAATGTCTGTATCAAAGACGTTATTAAGAGCGCTAATATTTTTTCATGACAGTGTGTGGTGGTATCCTGACTGACATTAATGGTATAATTAGAAGTCCAGGCTACCCAAACATCTATCCTCATGGAGTTGAATGTCTATGGGAGATCAGAGTTGAGGCTGGGCTTCAGATTCGTCTGTCCTTTGACTCATTCAGTATAGAGCAGGACGAGGATACCTACTGTAAATACGGCTCTGTACAGGTATCTGAGGACAGGACCAGCCTAAATAACACCAGGTAAGGATAAGACAAGATAAGATAGCTTTTATTGGTAAACTTTGTCAAAGACAAGTTACAATAGTGTTGAGGAAGCCCTTTTGAAGTTCGTACAGTCGCCATTCAAAATTATTAATTTAAGGTTTTTACTTCCGCTATAAATTCAATAATAAATATGATACCTTAAATTTTAACTTTCCTAACAATGGAAATATGAGCAGCCTTTGTGGTAGCTTTCGCCCGCAAACTTTGCATTTCAGTTCATGATGGAAGCAGATGTTTCAAATTTAAAGCTTAATGCATAGCTGCTTCACTCACATTATGGCTATTGTACACATATTCTAATCCGGCCCATCAGCAACAGCATACCGATACCGACATGGGTCAAAGTCTGAGCCTAAGACAATCACCAACCTTGCAGAATTTAGACTACATTCTTCCTAAACACCCATACCTACATTTGTAGGAAACAAAACTGAACCATCCAATCATCAGTAGTTCCTCCTGGAAAGTATCAAGCATGTTATATGTTGCATCCTGGTACAAGGCTTTCTCTGTCACAGTCATGGGTTTTAGTAATAGTAGTAGCTTACTTGCGTATAGCATGAAAACATGTGTCAACAGCAGTTACAGGAGCACACCAGAAAATTGTTTTACATACTTTAAACTTTCCCAGGAATCATTTATCCTCATCATAAAATGTATGTTTATAGATTCTGTGGCAGTCAGGCACCGTCAGTATTCACATCCTCAGATAATGTGCTCTATATGAAGTTTGAGAGTGACAGCAGTGTGGCTCACGAGGGATTCTCCGCTCACTACATAACATTCAACCACTCCAATTGTATGTTATCTTTACAAAATCTATTTTAATATGTTCCTTATCCTATCACCATATCTGTGGACCAACATGATTGCACATTAAACTTGGAGTAGGAGGTGGCTTGGTTGGTAAGAGCACCTGTCCTTCAGCATGCAAGTGATGAAGGTTGTGGGTTCGAATCCCACTGCAGTCCACCAACTACTGGGGTTTGGTTGGCCACTCAGGTGTGCTCCGACCTGTCTTCAAACAAAAAGCAACCTGGCGTTGAAATTGTGGCTTGCCATTAAGGCAATTAATATTTTGCCGCCCATGCTTTGGATGTGACATGTGAAATCTGATCTTAATCATCTTTAATCAACTAGGTTTGATTTCTGATATTCAGAATCCCCATCAGTCTCACCAACAGCAAAATTAATTGCATTTGTAAATATCACTTATGCCTGATTTTAAATATTTTACACTCCCTCTTTTAGGGTGTGGTGCTGAGATACGGACATTACCAGGAGAGATCACATCTCCGAACTTCCCAGCAGACTATCCCCAAGAGAGGGAGTGTATATGGACTATTGTTGCCCCAGTTAATCATCAGATTGCTCTCAATTTTACAAACTTTGACATGGAGAACCACACTCAATGCAACTATGACTTTCTCGAAGTCAGGTACAGTAGAGCCGGCAGGCCTATCATCTATAGTTTAAAATTTTCTGACACCATGCGCACAATAAACATTGTCAGGATATACTTATGTCTATGGAGTTCTCATTTTCAGCAATGAGAGGACCACCTAAATTAATTAAATCTTCAGTGCACAACTGTCCAATTTAAAAAAACAATACTTATAGGTAATGCTCCCCTCATTACACATAGTCAACCATGACTGTCTTAACCATCCAGATTGAATGTGATGAATCTTTCTATGACATTTTGTACCAAACCATCTGTTGTTTGAAGGAATGGAGGTAATGAATTGTCACCTCTGGTTGGGAAGTTCTGTGGGACAGAAGTGGACTCGCCCATCTTCTCTTACAGTAATATGATGTGGCTCAAGTTCAAGTCTGATGATTCAGATTCAGCTCCAGGCTTCAGAGTCTGGTATGAGGATGCTGGCGAAGGTACGTCAGTAGTTTGAGCAATTTTATTTGGTTCTTACATCAATATATGCGACGAGGAAAGTAATTATTTAAGATTTGAAACCGTTTTGATTCTTTGTGCACCAGCAGGCAATTTGTGTTTTCTGTTCTGTTACGGATGGCTTCAGATTGTTTTGGATTCATGTTCATGATATATTCTCTATTTGTCTCGCAGGTTGTGGAGCAGAGCTTTCTGGCCCCACTGGTAGGTTCCTGTCACCAAACTACCCTGATGCCTACAACAGGGAAGCGGAGTGCTACTGGACAATCACTGTTTCTCAAGGAAGCTCTATCATGCTTGTGTTCCTCGATCTTGATATTGAAATGCATAACAGGTGCACTTATGACTATGTGGAGGTTCGTTGTTTGATCAAATGGCACAATGTTCGTAGTTACAGGGCTAAAACTCTCACTCCAACATGTACAGTTAAGGGATGACTTTTTCTATGATAGACTTGAATCAATCGGGGACTTACTGACCGTTGAACTACACCATAAGATAATTAAACATAATATTTGCCATTTATTACAATCTGTAGGTCATCGAAGGCCTACATAGCGGAAGATCCATGGGTAAGATATGCGGAAACACACCACCTCATCCAATCACCACTTCTGGTAATCAGATGACTGTCAAATTTAGAGCTGATACTTTTAATGCAGGACGAGGCTTCAGTGCTGCCTTCTTTGCAGGTATGTGACACTCATGAGCACTTTATCTATTAGTTACATTTTTTCTACTTACAAGAAGTTCAGTTGGAAATTGATATTCTCGTCATTCCAATAAAGTCTGTGAATATCTGCTTCTCTTATTGCAAGCTTTTGCAAAGGAATCGTTGAAGATAATCATATATTTTCTCTGATTCAAACTCACAGATTGTCAGAATCAAGTGGTGAACGGTAGTTCAGGAGTTATTGAGAGCCCTAATTTCCCTGATCCTTATCCACACAAACGCAACTGTTCATGGGTTATTAATGCTGGGCGTGGTAACGTCATTTCACTGGCATTCAGTCACTTTGATATTGAGGACGATACAAACAGCAGCTCTTGTCGCAATGAGTTCTTGGAGGTAGGTAATGGTTGAAACACAGAGTTTCTTAATCTGTCTGCTTGCATTAATATCCGTAACTAAACAGGCAAAGTTCAGATTCAGAAAGGTCGCATAACTGATCTTTCCATCAAAAGGCAATTAACCAGTTGCAGCCTCACCATCCAAATATTGTTTGATTTCTATTAAGAGTTATCGGTTCATTGAACCAACAAGTGGTAATAATTTTAATTTTTTTAGGGTCTAGGATGTGTTTAGCATTTTCTCAAAAATATGATTCATTTGCAAATAAACCAGTTATGCATGGAAATAGCATGGACTCCTAGCCGTTTTTTCCTCTTTGAAATCTAACTTATTTTTTCAATATTTCTGATAACAATGTACTTTCAATAAGGAAGCAGCACTGAGATTTGCAGAAAGACTAAACCATGTTCCTGTTCCTCGTTTATAATACAGATTAGAGATGGGCCTAGACTGACAGATAATCTAGTTGGTCGTTACTGTGGTTCTGATTTACCCCCACATATCAACTCTACTGGCAATCAACTCTATGTTACCTTCAGATCAGACTCAAATGTGGCTCAAAATGGGTTCAGATTGGAATACCAAACAATAGGTGAGTCTGACAACTCAAATAATTATAAATAACTTGCTATAAATTCAAACATTACTAGGTTATAAAATAGCTTGTAATGATTAATTTTTTTTAGCAAAATCACAGAATAAGATCAAGCTGAAACCAACAGTTTAACCAAAACATCCTGAAATAATCTGCATGTCTTTTAATAAAGCATATTCCACCAGCCAACAATTTGTTTCTACCAATTTACAATACATTTCATCAGTCCATAATACAAGGAAACCTGTGAAGCAAGCCAAGAGACAGTTTTCACATGTTTGTGGTGCTGGGCTGAGTAGTGTGTAATGCAGATGTGTTTGGGTATGTGCTCAAGCCTATTTCTGCGCTCACAATTATTCTAGGTTGCGGCAAAGACTTTAATGCAGAAAAAGGAACATTCACCAGTCCGGGATACCCGGGTGTATATCCTCACAACCGAGAATGTATCTGGAGAATCACAGTGCCTATTGGAAAACGCATTCAGCTGGATATGAGCAACTTGGAAGTAGAATATCATCCAAATTGTACATCAGACTATATTGAGGTAATTAATCAAGGGAAGAAGATAGTGTCTGAGTATTGAGGCTTGGCCCGGAATGTCGTAGTCATATAATGAACACGTTTATAGAGACTCATAATTATGTTGTGGTATTAGAAAAAAGTTACCACATGCAAATGTTTTTTTTTTCTAAGGCCTCAGAATAATATTATAAACTCTTTATCTGTGACATGCTGAATCCAAGGATTCCACATTTTCTCCTATGGTGGCTTCTCACATTTATATTTGAGATAATGGTGTCGAAAGTTTCTACAACTCTGCATCTGTTTTTTATCATAGGTCATGTGTCACCGATCTCTTATAATATCATCTCACTTATCTGCAAACAATTAGTCTGCGTTTTCTCTCCTCTAGGTCCTGGGTGGTCCTGACGCCAACTCGCCACAGCTAACCAAAATTTGTCAGAATCGTCACCAGTCGAGTTCGGTTACCTCAACCGGTAATCATATGTATGTGAAATTCAGGACTGATGGACAAACTACAGGCACTGGGTTTACTGCCAATTTCTCATCTGTTGATCAGGGTGAGTAGTAGGTAAACTTGATGTGTTCAATTCTTCAAAACACACCAAGATGCTACTATTTATTATGTTATAGCAGCTAACATTCGACCTGCTATCAATCAAATAACAAATTGAACATCAAATCGATGAAAATTCACACATAAGTCACATGCTGACTCAAAGAGGGACTTGAGTTCAGATTCACTGTCTCCCAACCCTGACTAGGTTGATAGATCAACCAATTCTAATTCCATAAATGTGTTCCATTTTAGCGCCCAAAATGTCATAGTGTTTTGTTTACATGGATTAGGCTGAATTTGATGATGTCATTACTAATTAAAGGAGAACTTTGAACATTATACATGAGTAGAAGTAAGTCACATACAATTTTACAAGTCTACAGTATTACTCCCTACACATGACAATCCCCATATAGACTAGGACCTCTCTGTTATCAAAGCTGGATCTCAACCAAAGTACCGCTTTAATGTATTCAGGTTGTGGGGCTACGTTCAACACCCCTAATGGTGACATACAGTCCCCTGGCTACCCTATCAGATATCCACACAACGCAGACTGTGAATGGAACATAACAGTGGCAGAGTTCCACACTGTTAAGATCACGTTCAAAGACTTTGACATTGAAGATCAGGATTTATGTACCAATGACTCTGTAGCTGTAAGTTCATAAAGGTTACTTGATTGATAATTTTATGTTTTACAATCAGTGTGCTACCAGTAAAGTACAAACTGACTGTATTGATATGGCTAATCTTTGTGTCTGCATCCAGTCTGTTTCAGTGTTGGTCGTAATCTAAGTTTTGGACTGAGATTTAACTGAGTTTGTCCTGTCAACGACTTTAATGTGGCTCGCTGTGCTGATGAAGCTGAGTTAGTAAACATAACTGAATAATTTCTCATTGTAGATATACGATGGATTGCTGGCCTCCTCACCAGAGCTGGATAGAATCTGTGGCTCTAATATCACCAACCATACTTACACTAGTAGCAGTAATACGCTTAGACTTAGAATGGTAAGTAACCTCAGTCTGCCAGCCTAAAAGGTGCACCATTACCCCATTACTTCATAGTGACAAAATTACCGGGTACCGGGTATATGTGAGGCTAATGAGCATCAGTTTAGGAATTACCTGTTTTACTCAAATCTTGAGATTGTAAAATATTCAAGTTCTAATTCGAATGTGGTAGTAGTTGTACTCAAACTCGCAAGTGATGCTAATATAACAGTTTATTATTGCAGTTCATTGAAAGTAACATGTGACACACACATCAACACTCGTATAGATAACAGACTTGACTTAAAATACACCATTGTAGGTTGGAACTAAATGAGTAGCAAAATTAAAAATTTGGTACCATCAACTAAATAATTTGTAACGAAAAAAAAACAAATGAAAGGCAGGTTCATAACATTGCGCCGAATGATAATGACTCATTAGGCTGGTTTAATTCATTATTGAATGGATGAAATTTAAAAAAAAAAATGATCTGCCTAATTTTGATCTGAATAAGGGCTTAATTATTGAGCAGTTGCTACAAAGTGACCATTTATCTCTGCCTGTTTTTCAAAATTTTGGAGACGTAAATGTCAGCTGTTTAGATGGCTGCAAAAAGTATAAGTTCAATTCATGGGTTATATTTCTACATTTAGATTTCACAGAAAACTATCCAATGCTGATCAACAATATTCTGCATGTTACAGAAAACAGACAACTACAGTAGAGGAAGAGGATTTGCTGCTTCCTATAAGACAGAGTGTGGAGGACGTAAGATTGTAGGAGACGGTGTAGAAATGATAAGATCACCACACTACCCTCTGGACTATGATCCTTTTAGCAACTGCACCTGGACTCTCATGGGAGCATCACCTGGTGGGTTTCTCTGTTTTTTTTTATTTGAATTATTGGGTTTAATTCAAGCTAGTCCCAGGACGCATAGATTGGAGCCTTCTAAGCTCAATTTCAGTGTTAAGTAATGTCAATAGAAGCCTAGATGTAGGAACTAGTGATGGCAACAAGACAAATCCTGGTCTCGCGACAGTATCTCGTCTCATCAAGACAGACAACATGTCGAGACTTCCTCATTATAAATGGTAGTTGCTGGTCAAAATATTGCCTGCACCCAGACTCGAACCAGAGACCTAGTGATCAGCAATCCACGCTCTTAACCACTACTACATGGATGCTCTTAACCACGGTTTTATATGACGTCACAAGACATTAAGACTACTATGATGGATAAACATTGCTATTGGTCATACTTTTGCTGCGATTACAAACTGAATCAAATGTACTACTAGTTGATTGCATTGGTGATAGTGAATGAATATCCACCATTCTTTTAAATTGTGATATCTGAAGAATGTTTTATCGGCATCGATATATGTCTCGGTCTCGTTCCGGTCTGGAATTTTCTTGCTGTCTCGGTCTCGTCCTGTCTCGCCAAAATCTGACAATTTGCCATCACTAGTAGGAACTAAACATATCTCTGTTTATTTAGTAATTTATGAATCTTGAATGCTTTAATAATGTTTGTTGGTCAAAACTTCTCAATACATATCCTGATTCCGGCATGCTCATAATGATTTTAGTTGACAGAATCACCATTCAGTTCAATGATATGGACATAGAGGAGTCTGAGGGTCTCTGTACACACGACTCTATCAGGGTAAGTCTAAGATCTAATATATGATGCCATATAAATTGAACGATGGGTACACACACCATATGCAACTTTAATATATGTTTGCTTTGGTCCACAGTGAATGCATGGAGGCAGAATGTGCATTTTGGTGTATACCCTTAGGGACAGTGAATATCCGATTATTAGTACACAGGTAGAGTGAAGAGTGTGGCGTGACTATATCATGAGAAGGCAAACTCTTGAACCTGCAAAACATTTAAACGGCTAAAACACATGTCCTGTTCAGTTATTTACCAGTTGAAAATAAACCAGTTAATTCAATCATTGGTGGAATCAGTCGTTGATGGGGTCAGCATGATTCATGTTGTCATTGAGATGAGTAGAAAATTTAATCTGGTCCTCTCAATAGCACACAATGTTTTTGAGTCTATAATTTTCGCTGCCTTGGTTTTATGTATCTTTTTTAGTACAGCATAAATATAATGTACTATATATCTAGCTTCCTGTCAGTTAACGTTAATGTTGGTAATTAGTAAGTTACTGTCAGAGGTTTGTAGACCTGTGAGACATGTTATAAGGACTTGCTCTTTGGTCTGTTATCAGGTACTCCAAGGAGATAATGTAAATGCCCCAGAATATGGTACATACTGCGGTAATAGTATACCTCCAGCTATAACATCAACTGGTTACGCTCTGACCTTGATATTCACCTCAAACAGATATGTTCAAAAAGGAGGATTCACTGCTTCTTATAGCAAGTCAACTTCATGTGAGAAAATTCAGATGCTCTCCCTTTTGATAATGACATGTCCAAAAATCAGTTTACAATATACTTGTGTTATGTCTAAGAAACCTGCGTGCAAGAAGCGGTATTAAACTGACCGGTTTTATTTGCAAAATGTGAGAAGAAATACGATGTATCATGATCATCGTCCAGGATAATGATAAGTTTAATTGGTAAATATAGTTGGAGATGTTTAAAGAGTACTTGGGCAATGGTAAGAGCAGTGTTTTCCAATTGTACAATTTCCTATGCTCTTATGCTACTAACTTTTATTTGAAGTCTGTGGAGGTAACTTTACAGCAGAACGTGGAGCATTCAGCACACCCAGCCACCCAGACCCGTATCCCAGAGACGCAGAGTGTATCTGGTATCTAAATGCTGCTCCTGGTAACCAAATTCAGCTTAGTTTTACGTGAGTATAAGTTATGTGTCGCGATATAACAATATTGATCAACTTGATTTGATAGCAAGTTGGTAGATTGATATGATAATTGCTTCTACAAAGTGGACAATATTTTGATATACGTAAAGGTTGTCATCTCTTATCCCATAGCGATAACATATGATGATGTCATTAAGATTGCAGGATCATTTTCTTAAGTTGGCATACCAATTGGCAATTATTGCTAAGTTCGAATTATCTGTCGTAGTACATACAATATCGAGATGTGACAACTCAATAGTTTTGATTATGAATAATTTAACAATAATATTTGTGGCAAGTATGATTGTATGTTGTATATTGTTTCCCCCAACGTGCAGTAATTGTTTTTAAAAATGAACTACAATCTTTTAGCGAGTTTGACATAGAATACACAGAAGGATGTGACAAAGATTATGTGGAGATCAGAGATGGGAGAGACCCATCAATATCATTAGGCAGATACTGTGGTCAGACTATACCCACAAATATATCTGTGGCTCAGTCAATGTATGTCAAGTTCAGATCTGACAAGACGAATCAACTGTCAGGATTCGCTGCCCAGTTTAGCGCTTGTGAGTATCTAGGACTTATGTTTTTTTAGCTTCATTTATGAATAAAACACTGCTGCATTGATGCAGAAAGTTGATGCTACTTTTTTGCTTGGGGAAAATTTGGTGGATTCTGGAGATTTACCTTTGCCGATCCTTGCCCTACTGAAACTAAAGCAATTTCACAACAGCATGATTTTGATGATTTGGATGTCGCGATGGCCTTGTGTTCTCCAGGAAGAGCCATCACTGACTTAGGATATAGCACAACAAACACTCAGATTCTGCGTTCACTAAGAGCACTGAAAATCTTCCTTATCCAATAGACGTAATGTTCGGATGATAATAGATATTAGAATTCATAAAGCAATTATAACGTGAAACTGCAGGCACATACATGTTATGTTATAGTTACCTGAAATTCACACCTTATTCACAGTAACAGGAGGTGATCTGTTTGGTAATACTGGTCAGCTTGCCTCTCCGCTGTATCCAGAGAACTACCCACACAATGTTGAACATACCTGGAGTATTATCGTGGATCAGGGCAAGAAAGTCGCAATTGAGTTTGTCGACCTTGATATCGAAACGGGATCTACATGCCAATCTGACTACCTAAAGGTAAACTGACTTTCAGTGAACCATGTGAGTGAGTAATCAATGAAACTTAATACCTCCAGAATCAGCCAAGTATTATATTGATCTGAGGTGAAGTTCTTTGACACAGTTTTCTGTGACTTCTGTGGGAAAGCATTTTTGAAAATTAGTCTCAAAGACTCATTTACCAGGTACCTCTCTCTTCAATAATGACAAATATGACTCCTCAATTACCTTCCACTCCTTCAGTTTCTGGATGGACCAGCAGACAACGGACCACCAGAGCTGATGAAGATTTGTGGTACAGACCTACCTGAGCCATTCACTAGTGCGGGTAATGTGATGACAGTGGTCTTTCATACTGATGGTGTATCTACTGGTAGAGGTTTCCTCTTCAACTGGACTGCTGTTAACCAAACAACCCTTGGACCAGGTACCACTCCAGATAAATGTTTGCTTTGATACGTTATATACGTTATTGTGTGGGTTGAGTGATTAGGTTTATCAGGCTCTATTTTTTATCACTGGTAATATCGATACTAAACTGATGGTGATCTCGAGAATTCAATTAGTGTGAAGACTGGGACTTTATAAATGTAGTTTCTCCAAAATTTAGTTTAACCTCTGAATCGTAAAATGATTGTCATATTTTGATAACTTTCATGTTCTTTCAGCTGAATGTCAGTTTAATTTAGTTGCCACGGATACTGCTCAGAATTTGACTTCACCTAACTGGCCTGAAAATTACGAGAATAACATGGAGTGTATATGGACAATAAGATCACAAGGAGGAGAAAGGATTGCCCTATCAATCTTATCACTAGACATTGAGGCCTCCGAAACATGTCTGTATGACTCCCTAAATATCTACGAAGGTATGTTTAAACTATGGGATTTTCAAATTTCATTTCATTCTCCTCGCTCATTTAAAAAAAAGACATACTATATAAGACATAATACAAAATACATAATACATACTACGTATTACATATTACGTACGTATCACATATTATGTTTTACATTTTACATATTGCACATCACACACTGAATAAAAATCTTATCATAGAATGGAAATAGTATCATGACATCATGCAGTTAGAACACTCAACACAAGGACTCATCTGACATTGATCTGATTGGCTGTCCCTATACTAGCATGAATAACATAGCCTGGGAAATTGACTTCTTGACAAAACTGCAGACAGTAATAAAATGCCTTCAACATCATTCTGCGCATGCTCAGCTCTGGGCATGAGCTGATCTCTGCAAAATTGAGCCTCGGAATTCCGAAGCCATCTGATTGGCTACCTGCTCTGGTGGCACACTCTCAAACGCGTGCGGAATTGTTAGAAAGAGTTATCTTCTATTGTCACTATTAGCTAAATTTGACTGGCAATTTATGCAGGGGATGTCCTATCTCCCCAGACCAAAATTGCAATTAGAACCCAGACTAAACTCATTATTCTTGCACATGCGCAAATTCAAGTCACGCATGATACATACTTAGCCTTACGACATTCTCTTTGTGGTAATGATACCCTAGTTTATCAGTGATCTACATGCCCAGTCAGATCACGAGAGTCAGTATGCTTCAACATTGATGATTTGGGCTTTTTTCTAGAATGCTACTAGGGACTGGCTATTTTTGCAAGCCCATTGTTTGGCAAAAGATAGCTAATAACGCTATTCCGGATATGGAATTCAATGATATCATCATAAACATATAAGTACTTAGGTATTTATATGTTTATGGATATCACATATTTCATACTACATATAGCCAATGTGTTGGCTCTGATTGGCTCAGTGTAGTGAATCCTGTCAATCAGAGCCAACACATTGGCTAGGTTGAATTTTGCATATAGCGACAAGACAAGTCAAGTCAAGACTAAATCGATTATGTAAATTCAAACATTTTGTTTGCATTCACCACCTGTTGTGCAAAATAATATTAGGTATACAATTGAGCTCGGTCGATATTGAATTTTGAGCAGAAATTGAAAATTTGTTATTTTCAGGAGTTTCAGGACTGGAATCTTTAGCTTCCAGACTACTAGATGATTCTGAAGAAGATCCTACCGGGCTATTGGATACTAAGTGTGGTAGAATAATTACCGAACAACCCCCGATTTTATCTAACAAGGACAGTATATGGCTTAAGTTCACATCTGATGTTGGTGTTACAAGACAAGGATTCCAACTCCAATTTAAGACGAGTATGTGAATGTTATAACAACTTATTACAAATGAATAAACAATTTTTCCTATTTTACCAGAGTTGAGTCAACAAATAATCCGAAGAAATTAAAAGTGGATGATTAACAAGGCTACCACAAGTGTATGATGATAGATTTTGCGTTGAGCAATCACAGTTGTCTGGCAGTGCTTAAAATTGTGAAGAGCTTGGATTTCCCTGCACGATGTGTCATAACGCCTGAATAACCGTTTTGAAGTGCTTCCATATTGTTGACTGGCTGAACTTTCTTCATCATACTCTTCTTGTTTATCGATCAGCTTGTGGAGGAACGCTGACTGATTCTCAAGGCACAATTCTCTCTCCTAACAACCCAAATGTATACCCAGTGAACTCGAGCTGCCAGTGGCTGATTCAAGTTACTGAAGGCAGAACCATAGAACTGACAGTGGAGAGCTTCAGTCTACCCAACTCTAATAACTGCACTGGTGACAGGCTCCGGGTAAGGAACATTAGTGTGATACAAACATCCACACCATACTTGATGTACTGATTGTAGAGTGATTATCAATGCTCGAAGATCACTCAACCTGTGTTCAGTTGCTACATATTTTTAAAACATTTATAACTCTAAATATAAACCAATAAGTTTTCGGCTTTGTGCCTAGAAGACAGCTTTTGAAGATCTCAATTTGGTGATGGTGAGTGTAATGTAAATTACAGATTTTGAACGGTGACAACGAAGATTCGCCATCTATAGAAACTGACTGGGCTTATTGTGGTAATAATCTTACTGCCAATAGAACATTTGGCTCTGCCTCCAACTCTATGTGGGTTGAGTTTATATCTGACTCAAGCCAGGATACCATTGGAAATTTCAGACTCTCGTATGCGGAGGTAAGATTCGGTCATCAAAGGAATCAGAGAATATTATGACCTCCAAGCAGAAATATAATTATTTCTAAATCTTGGTCTGATACACACTTCCAAATCAATGACAAAATATGGGTAATGATAATGAACTTATGCCATTAGCTTGTCTTAGAAATCTTTTTGTCTTCGCAGGGAGATTGTATTCTCCCCAACCAAAAAAACAAACTCAGCTTGTCATCAAGACAAGTTTTTATCGGATAATAACTGAAGCTATTTCTCATTTATTTTGGTGCAAAGTCTCACATTTCCAAGGTTTGAAAAATTGATTCAACCCCATAGACATAATAATAAACCTAGACAGGAAACTATATGGAGCATTAGCATTGAGGCATTTAATTATGGGCGACGTAACAACATTGGAAGGTGTAGAAGCGATGATGCTATCATTTATTTACTGTCCACAATCCAGGTTTTTTGTTGATAACTCGATCAATTTGATCGGATTTTGAGTTTGAAAATTACAATTGTGGACAGTAACTCAATGATATATATATATATATATATATACTTTATTATTGCCGATCAAAGGCAATGATAGCATCATTGCTTCTACACCTTCCGAATTCGTAACGTCGTGCCTCACGTCAGCTGTATAGAGTGTCTTGTCTAGGTTTATTATTAGTCTATGTTCAACCCTCATAAAACACCACATAAAATAGAGCTCTCATTCTCCTCAATGTTCTGGTGAAAACTGGCCGGAGTTTATGCACTCAAACTGTTGAAGCTTTGTTGTATATAGTATCTTAGTTATACTCTCAGCTTTTTCAGTGGAAACAGTAGGTCATTATGTGAGCTAGATCAACAAGCAATCATGGTTAAGCTCTGTCAGAAAACATCGGTTACCTGCTTATAACAGCAACTCTGGAGCCCGTAATGTGTTCTATTCGATTATTCACTTTCTTTAGGAAACCATTGTGTGCGGAGGAAACCTTATTGTGCCGGATGACGATAACTTCATAGGCTCCTTTTCATCTCCTGGGTACGGGGAGGAAAATTACCCCCACAATATCGAATGTGTGTGGATCATAACAGCTCCATCCAATACAAGAATTCAACTCAATTTCCCGGTGTTTGATCTGGAAAGTGGCTTCACAGAATTGTAAGACCATTCTTGTAATATTGGGTTAAGGCAGCCAAATTTACTATTTCAGTTCTACATCAGTTATCAATTTTCCAGCGTCACCAACCTTGCACCCTAAAAAAACATTTGGATATCTTTGCTCTTTGTAATTCATGTTCCTTTCTATTGGCTGTGGTGGTTGGATTGAACTTTATTTTACTGTCAAGTTTTATCATGATGTGATTAATCATAGGCTTCTCAGTCATCAGTGCCTTTGGAAACTGGAGGCAGAAATTCTCCATAGTGATCTTAGTTTGCTTGCACTGTGACTATTGTATATGATCCAGCATGGAATTATTAAGGAATTCTTTCATGCTTGATTTTTTTTCCTCTTCAGTTATTTACTAAATTCTTGATAACGAGTCAATACAAGCCAAGTGTACAATGTATTTCATGGGGTCTCCTCATCACATATATCCCTCTTTTGACAAAAAAAGATAACAAATAATGATATTTGAAGCTGTTTCTGGGACTATCTTGAGATACAAGATGGAAGCAATGAGGACAGCCCTGAATTAGCTAAAATATGTGGATCAAAACGAGTATCTTCTCTCAAAAGTACCTCTAATACGATGAGACTTAGACTTATAACTGATGGAATTACAAATAAAGGGGGATTCCACATCACATACAAAAAAGGTGAGTAGTACAGACCCGTAGTTCTAGGGAAGGCAGAGAGGCACTGCCTCCCCTAGAAAGCTAAATGAAGTGGTATTAAAACACTGTTATTGAGTAATCCATGTCAGAATCAGCTCCTCCGGGAATTCTATTTGCTAATTATATACATTGAAGTGCTTTGGGAGGAGCTTACAGCACACCTCCCAGTAGTAGGTTTATGGGAGGAGCTTACAGCACACCTCCCAGTAGTAGGTCTATGGGAGGAGCTTACAGCACACCTCCAGTAGTAGGTCTATGGGAGGAGCTTACAGCACACCTCCCAGTAGTAGTTCTATGCATTATTTCTGCCAGTATTTACTATCAAAGATAAGATAACTGTTCCTGAGAAGTATATACATTTTCATTGGTGAGTGTGAGAAAGCCTCTTCCTCAGCGCCTTGCTCTATATAAACAATCCATACGCAACATCAAAACTTATGATTTTCTGAGTGCATCTATGCCCATATATCTATGATTGCAGATGATTGTGGGGGTACTCTGGTCGGAGCTAGCGGCCAAATACAATCACCACTGTATCCAAATAACTATCCTAATGACAGTAACTGCGAGTGGTTTATACAGGGGCCTCTTGGAAGCTTCCTGCAAATCAACTTCACACAATTTAGGCTGAGCAACAATTCCAAGCCTGAAAACTGTACAGATCAAGATAGTCTCAGTATCTACAACAGAAACAGCTTCGGTAATAAGATAGAAATAAGCTGGGTGGTATTCAAAGAACATCTGTGGGACTTCAGTTCTGGTTCTGAAAATATAACCGTAACATGAGGCATCCACCCACCAACAGCGGGGCTACTTGCAATTACTCAATCACTGAAAAACCTCTTCTGCTCTTTTGGTAATGATCCAAACAGTATTCTGTAAAGATAATCTATGAACCTGGAAGCTGACTTTGGGACATGGCAGTTATTATTTTATGAAATGTTTCACCAACTAGTCATCCGAAAGTTTTGTGTATTTTAGGAAACATAACTGATATGATAGGGCGTTATTGTGGTGGGAGTGCTCCGACAGATATCAGGACAGATGACAGCAGGGCATATATCAACTTTAGAGCTAACTCTGGAGATAGCTACCCAGGATTCTCACTTAACTTTTATGCCAGCGAAGAGAGTGAGTAAATGATAGACACCCTTAAGCCATTATGCCTTTGACAAGATGAACTCATAACCCCAGAAATGTGTTGCACACTTGATGAATGGTTTGCGGCCGGTTAATACCTGACCTGGTTTATCTCTCAACCAGGAACATCACATGAAAATGTGCATTTCAAATTTAAACCCAAGCCCATAGAATATAATGTCGGTGTGTAACCTTATTCAAGTTGTGACACTATTCCTCTTCATTACTTTAGGTTGTGGGGGTGAGCTTACAACCCCGACTGGGACAATTCAATCACCAGGCTACCCAGGCTATGATCGTCACGGGAGAGTTTGTACATGGAAATTAACGGTACCTTATGGAAAGAGGATCACTCTCACTTTTATTGATCTCTTCTTTGAAGCTAACAAAAATTTTGGCTCGGATCTTGGCTTCTGCTTCTACGATAGTCTAACGGTAATTTTTTTCTGTTTAGACCAAGCAAACATGGTACAATAAATATCCAGATTTTGATCAGTGTATTGTCTCTGCATGGCTCGTTTGCAAACAGAATGGTTTATTGGTATTTATTTCTATTCTTGCTCATTCCATAAAAATAAAAATGCTGTCTTAGTTTGGATACGATTTGTAATTGTCAATCCTTCTTTGATTTCCTCTTTGTTCTTTGTTTGTAGGTAATTAATGGGCACTTAGAGAATTCACCAACAATAGGGGAATATTGCGGTAATAAGACTGTGCAGACCCTTGAAGCAAGCGGTAATAAGATGCAGATTCGATTCAGAGGAGACGGCAGAAACGCAGGATTCAAAATCGCATATACATCAGACAAAGACGCACGTTCGTCATACTTATTTCATCAAAAGTATTACCAAACACAACTCTGACATTATGAATTTTGTCATTGTGTTAGGCCTTTGGCCGTTGCATGTATTACTGGAGTAGGAATTAAATAAGTAAACACAGTGCAATTGATCTTTACCAATTCCAGATATTTCCTGATCCTATCACTTTATATAAGCATCATCAATGTACACATTGTGCTTGCTCAAGTGAGCAAACCATGAAGTAAGTTACAAATGCTATACCATGCACTAATTTTTCTTATGCAGTTTGCGGAGGACTTATAAAACCATCATCAGGGGAGGTTGGACACATTCTTACTCCAGGATATCAAGAGACTATTATGCCAGCTACTGACAACATTAATCTTACAGGTATGTATTATTTGTTGGTGTGGTAACAATTTTTCCAGTTTTTAGCTTTATGCAACTAGATGCTGCCTCATCGTGATGAGTGTAAGTTTTAATTTGATACATGCCAGTTTAGGACCACTTCCTGAACTCTCTTCATTCACTGGTTCAGATCTCTAATATGCACTTCAGTCTCCAGAACATATATAAACCCTCAGTACAAGAACTTACAGCCCTGTTTAGGGGAAACTAAAACATATTCACTTAATCACTCAATAAAATGATGAGTCAGCAAAAAATTCCTTATTGGTCGATGGTGATGACAATTCAGTTTTGGTGTTCAGCATGACAGAACAAACTATATACATAACTCTTTATTATCAACTTTATTCTTTTAGTAGTAATAGTAATAGTAACAGCGCTCGACTTTGCAGTAACTTAGAAGTACCTTCATTTATGACAATTGCTCCAATAATTAGATCTATTTCAACAAAAACCAGACATAATAGATATTCATCTGTCTGCATGGATTATTAGTTCAAATTTTATTCATTTTACTGCAGAACTGGTTTCTGCACAAATGCCATCATGCATTATTTTGGAATATCTCTGCCGGTTTTTTTGTATTTGGGTCTTTTCTTCAGGTCACTATCCAAATTTGACACAGTGTGAGTGGTTGATAGAAGGAGACTCCGCCTTAAACCACTCTATCATTCTCAAATTTGAGCCACAAAGGTTTAAACTGGAGCACAATGGCGGATGTCATAATGACTTTCTATCAATTAAGGAAGGTGAGTATTCCTCAGTTGCCTTTATTGTACAGGAATAAGAAACAAATTGAAACTCAACCTATTGAACATAGATATTGAGATTATTTAGTAGCAGATTTTTTATGACAGTTTTAATTTTCTTGTTTATCTCCTCACTTTTGTGTCTGGAGTGCATGACCTTGGATGGAAATGCTATTGTGTTAACAGAACAGGTTTTTTGAAGTTGCACATCCATTGAATGGAAATTTAGAATCCATTGGTGGCTCAATAAGGTTTGTCTTTGTAGGAATTACATCTAATGGGCGAGATGTTGGCAAGTTCTGTGGTAATTTTACCAACAGTGTACCCAAAGTTGTTTCTGTGCCTGGTGATCAAATGTGGCTAGCTTTTGTCTCTGGTGAATCGGAAACAAGTCATGAAGGATTCAACATTACATATCAGTTTGCACGTAAGTTTTTGATGATATATTTGACGATGAATATTTTTGTCATAATAAGAGTAGCTTTGCATTTGTTACTCTCAAACACCGACGGAACATCAAGGAAGCGTTTGCAAAAGGCAGGAGATTGATTGGCTGAAAATGAGCAACGTCAAGACTTGGTGTTGCCATCAACTCTGAATAATTGTAAGCAGTGAGAAAAAAATACCAAACAACTGCCTGCTATCCTCTTTTCAATCTGTGAGGAGTAGTTTGGATTATTAGCGAAACGAGGTAGAACTCCGTGCACAAAAATAAACTGACAATATGCACTGAGGGCTGCAAGTGATGGATTGCGATGCTCATCAACACACAGGGGTGGCTTCATGCTGCTGGGGCCGGCCACGAGGAGGCTGTACTAGATGAAGGCCTCGAAACAGCGCTTGGTTGATGGTTTCTAGCTGAAGACCTGTGTGTTGTGCAGTGGTATGCGCACGACTATATGTTGTATCGCATGATGAAAGACGTTCCATTAAAGAGCCTCAATTTAAACTTTTAGCATGTGGTGGTGTCTTGGAAAGCAACTGGGGAGTCATAACATCACCTAACTATCCAAGCAATTATGACCATGATATCGGATGTGCATGGGAGATTATTGTTGAGGATGGTGCCCAAATTGAGGTAAGGGGCAAAGGGATGGAAGGAGAGAAAACTGAGCGAATGGATGAATTATTCTTAGAATGGCACTATAAGCTGGTCATCCGTTTGATAACGGTTCTCGAAGCGTATTATCATAAACATCAGCCCCAAGACTTTCAAAAATTCAAATTAAAAAATAATTATTCCATGTGATTCCGGAGTTAAAGACTATGAATTATCATCTTGTCATTCACCAGCATGCCTAGATCAATGTCCCATATATGTAACACGGTTTAAACTACAATACATGAACGGAAAACAAAACTGGAAATAAATGAATGTAGGGATGGGAACACAAAATAGACTGTTTTTTCTGATCTTTTCTGTATGCTTGCATTGTCTTGGTTATAACAGATGCAATTAAATACCTTTTTATTATGTATCAAACCCTTATTCATGACTTTAGATCACTGTTGATGAGTTCAGTCTGGAAAGAACTACAAACTGTAATTACGACTACCTAGCTATCTTCAACGGAGGCTCACATTCATCACCGCGCATAGCCACTCTGTGCCAGAGTGACACAGTCGGTAGACAGTACATCTCTGCTACCAACCGGCTCAGACTAGAATTTGTGTCAGATTACAGCACCAGTGACAAAGGATTTTCTCTCTCCTACAAAATTAGGCAGCAAGGTGAGACTGATGACTCTTTCAAAAAGTAGTAGATGATGCGAATTATTATTGCCATATCCAACCTTTCACATTCATATAAGGAAAGCTGCGTTTGACCCTTGCTAAGTTGAGAATGGCTACTTTATGATCAGCTCAGTCAAGTCAAGTCAAGCCACAAATTTCATTGACGAGTCATGAGACAAGTCAAGTCTGCTATAAATGACTCACAAGATGCTAATCCATATACAATATCTCAGCCTTGTTTTATATAGTGTTGGCTTGCCTTCTTGATCAAAATAAAAATAATTTCAGGTTTCAAACTAGTTTCTATCCATATCGTACATATATATATATTACATATTATAATTATACTAAATTAAAACTGTCCTACCGTTATTACTCTTAGTTCGGCTTTCATCAGGAAACCATTTGATATGAGGCTGCTGCTGCCACTCTAATCATCTGCTGATGTGTGACTCAACACTAAAGTTTGAATTAATACAGTTATCATGTCCATGTCTCACTCAGTATGAAATTGAAATTCAGTTTTAGCAATTTGAAAATTGTTAAGGCAGCATATTGGCTTAAAAGAAACTTTATTGAAGTCGTCCAATTGTTTTTAGTCAAGTCAGGTAAAATGCAGGACCATGTAAAGTCAATTCTGGTCACATAATCAACTAAGCCAAGTCAAGTCACATTTGCATAAATTCCAGTCAAGTGGTGACTTGCAACTTGACTTGAAACAAGAGTGACTTTATATCACCTCTGACATTCAAATCAAATCTTTAATTATATCACAGGCTGTGGAGGTATATTCACTGATCTTACTGGGAACATCTCCTCACAGAATTACCCAGCTAACTATACAAACAGGATAGAGTGTTACTGGGACATTATGCTACCTCCAGGTTACACAGTCATATTGCAGAACAATGGGACATTTGATATTGAGTCCGGGAGCGCAGGTGGAACAGACTGTGGATACGATTCCATTGAGTTTTTCAATGTAGACCAACATGGTATTCAGGTGAGTTATAGCTGAAAAGTTTGGGATGTTTTATGCGTCCAGCATTTCTCTATAACAAACCATCAGAGGAGCATGTTGTTAAAAGAAATTTATTTATACAACGTATTACCATAAATATGTATACATTGTTATACTAAAAGCATCACTACATCAAAAAGCTCTATGAAAACTGCAATTCTCTGTCAAATTTTTTATTGAAAACCTTCATAGTCATAGTTTTTATTATAGACAAGCCTAGGAGATAGATATTGTGGTCAAACACCGCCACCCACTCAAACCTCCCTTGGTAACCACATGAGGTTAAAGTTCAAGTCAGATCCTTGGATTAATGGAACAGGATTCAATATGAAATGGACTGCAGGTGAGTTACTTTTCTGGTTCCTAAGCTAACTAACACAAACTAGTCTTCTGGCTTTGTCAAGTGATTTTCTGACTAATGTTTCATTATGAATTATGTGTTTTCTTTTCGGGAAAAATCAGTGATAAATATTACAGTTTTAACGGATTAGCTATTATCTTGTGATATAACACTTATTACTGCATTATTTCTCAATTTTTTTCCTAGTTAATCCTCCCTCGTTTTGGAAAACATTCTCGCTCTGAATTGGTATCCCAAAAAAGAATTTACCACTTCCTCAGCTGTGGTGTGCCGTTTTTTGCAAACGTATAATTCGTATAATAACCTGTTTCAGGCTGTGGAGGAACCTTTGATGATGACACTGGAATTATCTTCTCCCCTGGTTATCCGAACAACTACCAGCTTGAAATGATATGCGACTATTACATATCTGCAAGTCCAGATCAGTTCATAACCCTGCAGTTTGGCGACTCTGACTTCAGACTTGAGTGTAAGTTGTTTGACATGCTGATTCAGTGCTATAAAGTGTGGTGCTTTTGTGTTCAATCATATCAGGTATAATATTTGGTAACATATATATACGTCTTGTTTCTAATAATAACTTTTTCGTGTGACTGCAATGTTTTGGGATTAGTATCACTTTGTGTCTGATAAACCGTAATCTTATTTTAGCTGCACATGATTGTGGTTACGATTCAGTATCAATCTTTGAGGGCTCCGAGAACGGCACTAGCAAAGGTAAATTCTGCGGTCTGACAGCGCCAGAAGCAGTAACTACGCATGGTTCAATGCTGGTTAGATTTGAGTCTGATGAGGTTGTATCAGACGATGGATGGAAGGCTACCTTTGTCAGATCAGGTGAGGTTTTAGATTGTGTTATTGGTCTTCTGTTGGTATACTAACTTTGAGATCTTGAGGTATGATTCGAGCGACAAACCAAACCAAATTTGCAATTTCTAGTTTTGAAAATTGAAGTCTGAGTCCTTTCACCTGAATTAAAGGCAATGAAGATTTCCAAAGTGAAAACAGACCCGTTTCATCAAACATATCACAGTTGTTCATATTTGATTTAGATTGCGGCGGTTACATTAATGGATCATCTGGTTTACTGAAGAGCCCAACACACCCAGTAGATTATCATCATAACATGAACTGTACCTGGGTGATTGAAGTGTCTGACAACCAGACTGTCAAACTGAGGTCAGTTTCATTTAGTCTATTTATGTTCGTTTGATCACCAAAAATAACAAAGACCTCTTTTCCTTCTCGATTTTTAGAAAACTATAATACCGGAAATATGTTTGGACATTTCAGGTTTGAAGATTTTGATGTTGAGTCAAGTGCTAGTGGCAACTGTCAGTATGACTACCTAGCCGTATATGATGGTCCTACTATCGATTCGGCTTCATTAATTGGTCGATATTGTGGTGATGTGTTACCTGACAACGTGAAGTCTACATCTAATACCATGGTTGTTCAGTTTAAGACAGATGCTATGGTGGCAAAGGGCGGATTCAGAGCCGTCTATCAGGAAGCTTATGGTGAGAGGGCATGAAACTTAGTTAGCAAGTTATAACACAGATATTTGTATACTGCCTCTATATTGACATAATCAACTATCCTTACTGAAGGTGTTCTATGCTTCAATAAAAATGGGAGGTCAGAAAGGTTATGAGGTGTTTCAAAGGTTTGTGGACCATCAATCACATTAAATTCAACGAAAGATCGTATTCTGACTTATTTTTACATTTCCTATGACCTAAAACCAGTTGTGTTGTAGGACCAGCGCTTGGATGCGGTAGTAAATTTAACAGCACAAGCGGTACCATCACACCAGTGCTTGACTCAAAGAAGATGTACCTGCCAAATCTGGATTGTGTGTGGGTCATTACAGTACCAGATAACAAAGTCATCGCTGTTAACTTGACTCATGTTAATATAGAGGCTGGCTTGAGCTCTGGAAATGGGTGTAACTATGATGGCCTGGAGGTGAGATATTGCGACGATTCGTCAGTCGCGGTCACTGCGTGTTCAACTAAGAACCCTTGGGCATTTTATTTTTCGATAATCAAGTTGCATGCTTTATAAAATAAAGCTGAAATTTTGAGTTTGGTCACAAACTAATACACATCACCCATAAATCACATTTCTCACCATCTGAGGATAATGAAAGGATAACCAAAGATGTCCTACAATCCTAAAGCAACATTGTTTTGTAATCCAAATTTAGCTGAGAGATGGCATAACATCACAAGATCAAAAGCTGACATCGAATATATGTGGAAATACAACAGACAGATACCTCATATCCTCCTTCAATATGCTGAGAGTCAGATTTTACTCTGATCCAACCAGATCAGGATCAGGGTTCAACCTCGCCTATTCTGCTCAAGATCGTAAGTTGGTACCAATTTCTCTTATCTTCTGAAATGTTACTGATAGCTTTATGTTGCAATATATATTAAGGTTTGAAGATGGCGGTTCGCTGTAGTGGTTAGGAGATCACTAACTCACACTATTACATGAGATGAGCTCTCCAAACATAACCCTAGCTTACCCAATCATACTTGATTCATCCAATGAACAGGGGTGTTCCTTGATTCGATAGTGCACTAAATAGATGTTACTACATTCTTATCATGGAAAGTGTCTGCATTTAAAAGGGTGCTTGATAACACAAAAATAAATAAAAATTATTGTTTTTACTTATTCATTCTTTGTATAGGTTATATATTACCGCTAGCTCAACTCGGCATGTGCTGTACAGCTGCCGGACAGTAATAGTACAGTACAATATAACGCTAATGTATTCAGTTGTAATTTTGGTGTATGATAATCGCCCATCTTCTTTTCCTACATTTCAGTTTTGCTCATTTTTTTCTCTCTATATACACCAGGTCTTTTTTGACCGCCCCATTTAACGGCCCCTTGAGCCCAGGTGCATTGTGTAGGGTAGATAACCTATTTCTTTTTTTCGAAGAGGCAGAGGGGGGTCTTTATTTTGTGTGCACACAGTAGACTTCCTATTTATGGTCCTGATCAGAACAGATCTGGCTAAAATCAATGGCTTGCCAGTGCGAAATCGGCAATGATAGCCGGCGGCAGGAATCGAACCTGGATCATGAGATCACAAGTCCTTACCCTTAACCATCAGACCACTCCTGAGTCCTCCCTCCTTTGATTTGCGTTGGTATTTCATGCTCGTCATTTTTTTACTTTTATTCGTAGCTCTGTGTGGAGGAGTAAGACAGGCATCAGAAAATTCTACTGGCACTATTCAGTCACCAAACTATCCACTCAGTCCCACGGGCACACCCGTCAATTGTAGGTGGGTTATTGGAGCTCCTGTTGGTAAACAAGTCAGACTTACTGTCACTAACATGGCCATCACTGGAGACTGTGAAGAGAATTATCTTCAGTTCAGAGATCAGCCTTTCATCAGCCAGGTAAACTTGATATTCATCCTTGTTAGCTTCTCTACCTCAAGTGGCATTACCTTACAACAAAGATTACAACATATAAGAACAACACAGACAACAAAATGTTGCGATTGGACAAATCTATCCGTCTCCATTTAGACCGCATTGGCACATTAATTTTGTGGTATAAGGACGAAAACTGCAAACATTACGGTTCTGTTGCTTAATCATCTGCTTAATAGTTTAGCGTTTGGTTGTACTTTGTAGGGCAGCAACGGACAGATTACTCATTGTGGGAAACAACTTCCATATTCATATGACTCCAGTGGAAGAGATGTGCAAGTCAACTTCAAATTTGGAGAGCCCACATCAGATTTCACAGGATTCAGGCTTCAATATTCTGTAGCAGGTCGGTGATCACGAATTACTTTTGCTACGTTACTTTGTGAGATCAACACGCGAAACAACAATGTCAACATTTGGATGTATATGAAAGATACTTGCTTGTATTTCCATGTGTAGTTCTAGTTGGAAAATGGTGTCTCTTTCAGATTGTAGCCGATGGTTCACTCATCCCGATGGTAGAATTACTAGTCCTGGATGGCCAACTAGTTATCCCAATGGTGTAGACTGCTACATGAACATCAGCCTGCCAGCCAGCTCCGGCAACAAGATAGCTCTCTACTTTAATGCCATAAATATTGAAACATCCGTCAACTGTGAACACGATTATCTAGAGGTGAGCCGAGAAAGAGAAAAATCAGAGCGGTATTTTCTCATTTTCAGATTGATAAAACGCTCACTCACTCTTGAAAAATCAGCATTTTTCCAATGAAAACTTTCCTTTAAATTACCTATGCTATAAGAAAATGACCTTGAAACAGAAATGACAGCTGCAGTCTTTTTTGGAACATTGGAATGTTAATAATACTGTGAGTTGCAATATAGGGCCTAGTGTGCACCATACCTGCAATAAATGATTTGAATTCCAAGCTTCATAAATTTGTTGGGTCTTGACGTGGTCTTCCTAAGGTTTATCTCCCCTACAAACAACTGGGCAGAGAAGATAACGTGTGTGATGCATTCACATCATAAAATGAGAGCTATCATCCATAAATGCCTTATAATATTAGATCACCTGAGATCAGATCAGATATACTTTCTAAGCTCACTGCCTCCACTGCAGACTTGGAAGCTTTGGTTGAGTGGCCACTTCAAAAACCAATTTTAAAAAAAATTCTTATAATTCAAGAGAATTTGTCAGCGTCTTGAGAACCTACGAGCTTGTATAACCTTTTGAGCTCCTCAAAATGATATAAGATAACCATGCACTTGTCATTTCTGCTTTAAGTAATTTGCATGAGTTGTTTTTTTAATATCTAACAACAAACAACTAGTATAAATCTGTGACACAGGTATTTGATGGACCACATGCTATTGAGGGCGCAAGATTGGTCAAGCACTGTGGCAGTACCATTCCAGACCCACTACTATCCAGCGGAACAGACATGGTGCTACATTTTGTTGCCGATAGTGATGACGAAATCGAAGGATTTGATATAACCTACATAGCAAGTCCGAGCGGATGTGGGGGAAATATAACTTCTTTATCTGGGGGTTTTGCCAGTCCGACGTCCAGAGATCCGGGTAAGTCATTATATTGAGCTGCAGCTATATTCAAGTATCTGTAGAGATGTAGCCGCTCCGTCAAGCTGAGCAGAACAGGTTGTAGAAAAGCCATGTAAAACAAAGTCTTTGGGTAACTTGAACACAAAGCCAAGGGCACCTTTCAGTAATGTAACTCATCCACTAACTACTTTAATTTTTAGCAACATGTGAGTGGGTGATAAAGTTACCGACTATGTTACGGCCAACTCTCAGCTTTAGTCTGATGGATTTGAGACAGAATAGCACAGCATGTCTGACTTCATATGTAGAAGTTAGAAATGGTGGTACCGACTCAGCCCATCTCATGGGACGCTTCTGTAATGTGAGTAGTATGATGGCAATCTCTCGTATGTTTTACTTAATGACTAAGTTCAATTCAAAGTAAACCTGTCTTGACAGGCTTTTGCGTGTTGTTTGTTCTAGTCCCCAAACTCAGTCATTTTATAAAGAAAGGTCAGGTTAACATGTGACAGGCCATGTGTTACGCTTTAATTAAATCTTAAAGTATTAATGTGCTGATGGTGTGATTGCAGCCGAGTAACGCTGGGTATCAAAGCTAATTTTTTTCAGTTTTATAGCAGCTAGTTTGTTCTATTTTTAGAATGATGTCCCAGAGTTAACAAGTAAAAGTAACCAGTTGTACATCAAATTTGTTACAACACAGACTCTAGATAGTGAAGCTAAGTTTATAGCGTCTTATACTTCCGATGAACACCGTTTACACATTTAAACCTTAGAAAATTGTTGTCACCAACTTTATTTTGCATAGCTTTCATTTCATCAGTAATAATCTTTTTCTTCTAATAATCTATTTTCCTATATAATTTTACATCTTGAAATCACATTAGACTCTGCTCTCTATGTTCATTTTTCCAATAAAAGTTACACAAAATTTACCATGGGCATTTCCAGACTGATAGATTCATGATATGGAGACTAACATCTTGAAGACAAGGTGTAAGTTAAGATGTTATGAGTCAGTTTATATTGCTCCGAAAAGGGAAAAGCCAGCTTAAATACACCATGATACTGAGATCACAATTTTAGCAGATAATTGTCGGGGCATCATTTACAAGAAGCAGATATAAAACAGCCGGGTATAGTGTCATTATTTTGGTGAAGCAGTTTACAGCAAAGTCCCTATAGGGTGTTAGGCATGGTCAACAATGAGCCTTTCTAAATGTTACAATGCCAAAACTTCACAATGATACAGAATATGTTTGAGGTTGTCCAGTCCAACTTGTGAACATTTGGCATTTTATTGCAGCGACAATGAATGCTACTTGTTTGATTGCCTCTTACTGTATGAGAGCATGTAGTGGTTACTGGACAAGGCATTTTGCAACTAATGTTCTATGGGAGTTATATTTATGTTGCTGCATTCCATAGGTAAGAGTAGGAGGTAGCTCTGTTGGTTAGGGGCCTGCCCTCTAATATGCAAGTGTTGAATTGGATTTGATTACTGCTGCAGTCCACTGACTTCTGTGCTCAGTAGATGCCCCAGGTGTGCTTCGACCTTCCGGCAAACTGAGAGCAACTTTGGGCCGAATATGGCAGCCGCGCCCTTAGGGCACATTTATTTCTCAGTTTTTGGACAGACAGAATTTGCAATTTTAACCCGCATTATTAAACCCACATCACATCCCAGTTAGCCCAACAATACTGCAGAATATAAGTCAAGCCAGATCACCTATAGGTTTATAAACTAATCCTCATGAGTTTGTACCACTCCTTGAAGTGATCAAAACACTTTTTTGCTTTGCAAAAGACTAAGACATTTAAAAAATAATTCTGTATTCAAATGATATGTTGCGGCATGAATAAACTGCCCAAACCCTCTAACGTCTTCTCAGTCTATAAATTGTGTGTCAGCTGTATATAAACTTCTCACATATAGAGCAAGGGTGTATTTGAACACAGCGCAGCGAAACACAATGCGAATTGTATGGTCATTGATTATATGGACTGATTTGTCAAATAGAAAGAGCTTTTATTGGTGAACTTTGTCAGAGCCAAGTGACAATGGAGTTGAGGAAGCTTTTTTGATGTTCACACAATCACCAGCTTGAGAAAGATCTTTTTTTTTATATTTTAACATTTGTTTTTTGAGCTGGATTGCATTGTTTGCTTGATATGCCCCTGTAATAATAGCTTGTAAACTGTTAAAAGATATGCTAAGGAGTGTAAATTAACATATATAATATTTATGGTGATAATGTAAGGCAAATGTGCTGCTGTTAATTTAAAAAATCGGCTGCGATCTTGAGGGTTGAACTTGACGCTGATGAAACATAAACGCAACATACACATTGGTGATGCTAGTTTCAAAGCAAAAATGCCTGCGAATTGGACGAGTCAATTTTATTTTACAGGTCAATTCCATAAATGTATATATATATATTAGTTTATTGAATTAACTACAGGAGTATTTTGTACTACAATGAAAATCAATTATTTTGTTTCCACCTTATCAGATATTCAAAGCCACACTGTTATTTCTAATCATATGAATTATATATTCATTATAGTATTTATACTATCATTATTATTATTTATTCTACAAAGTAGCTCAGCATAAGTTGCCTGAGAATCACATTGACCGGTTTCTCTGTCGGACCTAAATGTGTAATATTGCTCTAATTATTGCGATACAAAATATTGTCATATTATGAGGGACAACTCCTGACACAATCCCATGCATTGTTTCTGTTGCGGTACTGAGGAATACAGGATAACGCCAGTCCAATATACTGCTTGCTGACCCTAATGCCCGTGCTATCTACCGCCTTTACTCACAGGAGAGACAAATTGCCACTGATCTTATCAATCAAAGAACATTTAACTATCTGGAAGATGAAATTTGAATACACTAGGGCAGAATTATTGAAGGAGCACTGGTTAAAGTAAATTAAGGCTGGGCAGAGCTTAAACGAACCAGTCAACATCAAAACGCAAAATATCAGTGCAATAACACTATAAATTCATGGACATAGGTTACAAATTCCCTACCTCTCAATCTCTGCATACCACCCACTATATCATTATGTAATGCGCAAGGTCAAGATATCAGTGAATAATAACATTAGTTCTGACCAAGTGCCCATTAATTACCTACAAACAAAGAACAAAGAGGAAATCAAAGATGGTTCATAGAAGGATTGACAATTACAAATCATATCCAAGCAAAGACAGCATTTTTAATTTTTTATGGAATGCCATAATGTTTGCGAACGAGCCATGCAGAGACAATACACTGATCAAAATCTGGATAGTTATTGTACCATGTTTGCTTGGATTAACATGATATATCGCCTTTTCAGTTTCTCAGGTACTACTTATCCCATCTCAAAAGTTCCTTCACTAGCACGTTGCCAGTAGTCTGACTTATGTTTGATATCGCAATTTTTTTAAACCGCATGTTTCTAACGTTAAAATTTGGGTAACTATCTGTTACAGTTGTGACAACCAGGATCTGTAAACTGGTAAGATTATTGATGGAAGTGACAGTGCAAGACTAAAATGGTATAATAAATTTGAAATTTTAGTTTCTGCATTATTGGAGGTCAGAAAAAGCCCTATTACTATTGCAAAAATCAATTTCAAGTCACGAAGACAGGAGGCCTAAAATCATAAAGTTTGACCAAAATGTCACTGCTCCAGTTGGTGCCATGCCTCCTCTATTTATGGTAAAAGCATAAAGTAATCAAATACCTCAAAAACAAGGCACAGAGGGCTAAATTTAAAAAGGGAACTTTTTGCCCCAAAATGAACTTCCAGAGGTCACTGCGACTCAACGTCAAATATGTTGGAGGCTTCAACTGTGAAAATAGCTATTAGACATGATCACCAATACAATATTAAAAGGTTTTAAAAAGCGATATATCACGCTAAAGACACTTTAACTCCTTGTTCTAAGTCTGACCTATTTATTGATCTCTTGGGATTTTATTGAAAATCTGCCACATATATATTTGCCAAATCTATTGGATTATGGATTTGTGTACTTAAAATGTTGGCTATGATATTACTAGCAATTATTACTTGGCATGAAGTCTCACAATCTGTGCCTTCTATCTGATTATAAAACTGAATGAATTCCGAGCCAAATGTCATGGAATGTTAATGGAAGAAATAATTCTGACATATACGGTTGATAGGAGGTGCCCTCCTTCACAATCAGGCTATTGGGGATAATTACTACCAGAAGATAATTTTGAATGTTAGGCACTTGTCCCAGGCTGAATTATTACCGTGCTTCCCCGGGAGTAATTATCCTGAGTTGAATTCAGCAGGTGTCATTTTAAATGTGGGTTAAAATCGCAAGTGTTGTCTCCGTCCGAGGACTGAGAAATATCAGTGCCTTAAGGGCGCGGCCGCCGTATTCGGCGCCAAGTTGCTCTCAGTTTGCAGGCAGGTCGGAGCACGCCTGGGGCGTCATATGAGCCCAGTAGTCAGTAGACCGCAGCGGGATTCGAAACCAGGACCTCCAAAACTTGCGCGATAAAGGGCAGGCGCTCTAACCAACTGAGCTACCTCCTTGTCATCGGAATATTGCAATATTGAACTAGTGGAACTTGATGTATTGAAATCCGCCTCCTGTTTTACTACAGTGGGTGGACAATTGCTACGCTAATTGAAAGAATTAAAGTTACTTCATTATTCTGCAGTTCGGTGTTCTACTGGTTGATTCAGCAGTTTCATGTAGCCGAATTCTTTTATGGTGTCATGGGTGTTTATTTTCCATTTTCGGCTTCTGGCGATCTGTGAAATGAAAGATAAGATAATCATGGCATAATATTCATTCTTATCTTCTATATTACTCTATGCCACATCAAAAAGTAAACATTGAGCTGCAGGCTTAATACTCTGAAGGATGATAGATAAACGCAGCTAACATTATGCGCAGTGCTAGTAACAATTTTACCGACAGTCAATGCTCTGCCGTGTTTGGTCAAGGAATTCAATGATCAGTGCAAATTGAACAGCTTATTTTATTCCAACTTTTACATGAATCAGAAATTCTTGAAGAAATGGATTCAATGGAGAGAAATGCGAAGGTAAGTGAGGAAGAATTAATTTAATTTATTAATCAGTCAGTCATATCCCCATTCACTGATTTCTGCTGAATATTTAGCCGAGTGAGAGACTGGGTTAATTGAATTGAATTTAAGCCAGTCGATCAGAGTGCTTCAAAATTATGGATTTACAATTACTTGGTTTGATTCCAAACGAACATAGCCAGGTTGCCAGTTGCCCACAGCCCCACATATGGTATGAAAGAACGGACATGCACCAAATTGTTTTGATAGGAGACAGAAATTCTGAACTGACAATTAACAAATAAAAGCCAAGGAACTTAGTTAATATATGGTGGTATTACTTAGATAACGATGTCAAACTAAAGTTGTTTATTCTCTGCATAGTGTAAAGTCAAAGTGTGTCTGAGTTAGATCTAAAGCATTGTAAACATATAAGCTTGACCTTCGCATAAAAGGCAGGCTAAGAAAGAAAGAGAATCTGAATAGCGAGCTATGTGACGAGGGGCGGGTGAATTGATGATTGCAAATTTGAGCCGATGGAGAAAAGTTGATTGGACGCAAACCTCCCTGCGCTAGTATGGCTTAGTTAGAGTATAAGCTGAGAGTGATGGGGCAGCCATTGTTGCAGTGAAAAATGAAGAGTTTTCAGCCTTCCATCCACACTACTGGGAAATTGTTTTGACCTAAGTTCAAGGAGAACCAAGGGCCATAAACTGAAGCTTCTTAGCTTGTCAAAAGAGTGAAGAAATTATGGTAGTGATATATAAAAGGAGCACAAGAATGCCATAAACTTGAGCAGAACCAATAAAACTGTTCAAGGAGATGGTTGCCTTGTTTTGATAAAATTTCAAGTATACAATCATGATATGTTTGACAGATAGCTGGTACTTTGTGCCTTCCTTGCAATATGGATTTTGAAACTTATTCATGAGCAAGCACTCAGGCTGAATGATCCTCATGGCTTTATTGACTGGAACAGGAATGATAACTATGAAATCGTTAAACCTAGCTCTTATTATGTTTTTTTTATACATATCTAATAGATTTTCTTCGGTGTGCCACATCACAATTACAATAATATGTAATAAATTTGCTCCATTTGTATACATAGTTCGATCAATAAAAATTGGACTAATTACCCAGTACCTTGAAAAGGAAGTGAGGCACATCCACCACTCATACCATGGATTATGATGTCATCCTTTTAATGGCATCAGTGCTGTTTCCTTTTAAACAAAGGCCAAAAGATATAATTATTCTTTGTTATTCTGAATTAATGAAATTGGTTAAAATAAGTAAATTAGTGATGTAGAGCTCAAAGAATACCTTTTTGAATAAAATAAATCCTATCCAGAGCTTTGGAGAGTTACGGAACAATTCAATGACTCAAATAATCATCATCAAAAATATACCGTAATACCTCACTTATAAGGCACCGACCTTATAAGTGAAGCGCCTCCCTTGGAAAAAGTTAAAATTCTGTAGTTATAAGGTCGGTGCCTTGTAAGGCACACCATTGGAAAAAAACTGCCCTCAGTTGTTTGTTTGTTTGTTTAATTTATGACTTCTCATCCAATAAGGTTACATAATAAAAGTAGTGTGCTTTCAAAAAGCCCCTCTAAAAAGTTAGAAACGAACTCGCAACATTGTGTTCTTGAGGCGACTGGGCTACCACTGATCTATTCAGCTTCGCCTACAAGTAGTGGTTTTGGTCCAACTCAAAATGAAATGAAAATGCTTCTAATGATAGCCGCGCCTATATGCTCCTCTCTCATAGGCGCCTTCATATATAAGGCGGCATCCTAGGCGAGGTATTACGGTATTTATTGGCTACTGTTGGATACTATCGTTTTCTGTGTTTGTTGTTTAGCACTCTTGTCACTGAGATTACTTTGCTGTCTCCAATTGTAACTAACTGAGAGCTACTGTAATCACTTACAAATGTTCCAATGGTCCACCTAAACTTTGTTTCTCAAGCTTGTTTTTGTTTCCTGTTGTTCTGATAATGTAAAACCTGCGTTTCATCCTAATTGTTTAACAGCAATTGATTGAGACTAAAACCTGCCAGTAATTAAAACGGGTCTTGTTCTCAAATCTTAGGGCTGCGCTACAGGAATATTGATCAATAGATTGATTGACTTGTCAACTTTCATGTATACTTTAGAGTTTCAAATGCTTTAATTGAAGTTTCCATCTGGGTACAGCTTGGTTCTGTATTAGCTAAAGCAAACAAACGCAAACTTTTGGTCATCATGATATAATACTCCAAAATAATCTTCCTGTTATAGATGGGTGAGGATATGAAAGAGTTCCGGAGAGATTACCATCGCTGTGGAAAATACAACCTCCATGTACAGGTTAAACATCTGGAGAGGCTTGCTAACCACTATCATCTAAAGTTTAGGGAGACAAAACACTGGACTGACTGTATAAAGGTAAGTTCCTGTAGAATAACCTACTGTGGTGTGTGAAGGTCAAGGGTCAATCTCTAATTTCAAAACAATTCATAAAATTTCTTTTGTCCCAAAAACTAATCTCTAATTTCGAAACGATTTATGGAGTTGAATGCATTTAATGCTTTCTCCCAGAATGAATAGTTCTCATTATGTAAATAAATGAAATTATGTGGCTAAGTACCATAACTAGATAAATGTAAAATAATATATAAACTCTTCATCCTAAAGCGTAGATTTTTGACCAGAGATAAAACCCTTACAATCAACTCATTGAAACCTGATAGTATCCTGATGCAGAGACTTTTGTGTTATCGATTGTATAAAATGAAAACACTATACAATCCATCGCCATGATTAATAGGCAGTAGCTGCAGAAGGAATAGCACCGCACTGCATTAGGCAATAGTATTATAATAATAGGAGTTGTCTGCTTAGTCCCTAGAAGAACATGGGGATGCATATTTTCATTCGTCCGATGCATATTTTCATTCGTCCGATATTTTCATTCGTCCGTATTTTCATTTGTCCGTGGGATGCATATTTTCATTTCTATAAGCAAATATATTGGTTCATTGCTGAGCGTAAAGATTATTGACACAAATGACAAATCAAAGATCCTCAAGATGGAAAACACGAGACCACCTTCTATGGCCACACAAAACATGTGATGTCTCGAATTGTTATGTAAAAATATATGTGTGTAATTACAGGCACATTCTTTGTATAACTCGATATCAGGAAGGAGAACTACTGAAAAGTCTTGGGAGAAAAAGGCGTTCGACCTACAAACAGAATACTGGGGAGATAAATCTGATCTGAGTTATATAGAGCAGCAGAAGATAACTCACAAACTGGCGAGCGAAATAGAATGTATCAGGGTGCGTTACAGGAAAGACTGTGCAGACGCAACCGGCCTGATCGGGGCTTTTGAAGGAGACAATGTCGACCCATCAGTGTTAGGAAAGTTTTATGACACTATGAAGTCTGTATCACTCAGCTGTTCAGAGTCTATGAGACAGTTTGCTAATTCAATAATCGCTGAGAGCGTCAGTCTTCTTATAACACCTCCTCCTTGCGGCCTTGAGGCAGTTGCTATCGGGTCTATTGCCAGAGGCAAAGCGACACCCTATTTAGACCTAGAGTACCTGTTTCTTGTACAAGATAAGAATCCAGAGACTGAGATGTACTTTGAAATGCTGGCAGTCACCACATATTTCTTGATAGCGAATCTTGCCGAGACAAAGCTGTCCTACATGGCAATTAAAGAACTCCGCAGCTGGTTTGATGACAAGGAAAAAAATGGGTTCAAGATTGATGGTCTGTTAGAAGGAGCTGGAAACATCCCTACAGGAAATGGGTCAGAATCTCAGCACAATCACTTCATTGTAACACCACAAGAACTGGCCGACAGGTATTGCAATATATTACACAACCCAGATCCCAAGGGGTCACTAAGAGGTGATCTCACTGCGATGCTGACATATACAAAAACATTGTTCACTCATCAGAATGATAATACAAGAGACTTGTTGGATGAGTTACGGGTCAGAATGGCTGCTACTGAAACGTGTGATGTGAGGAGAGAAGCCAACTTCAATATGCTAAAGACTGACGCCAAGAAGTTCAATTTTGTTCCAGATGACAATCTTGGGTCAAATGGATTCAATGCTGATGTAAAAAAGCAACTATACCGATTTCCTTCGATCATACTGCTAGATATCAGTATAGTATATTGCTGTGCTGGCCAATCATCCTGGCATTCACTCGAGCTACTGAGGGATCACAACCACATATCGCACGATGTCAGCGAATGTCTCAAATTCATTCTAGCAGCCGCCACATACATCAGACTCTCAGCATACCTCTATCATGATTCACAAGATGATCGATTATCATTAGCCCAACAACAAGATAACGCATTGAGTTTGGATCAGCACAGGCTAGCCAGCTGTCGGCATGAAATGAGAAGGTGGTTTCTACCACTAGGGTTATTCTCTAGTATGTGCAATTATATGATTCCCTTAAAGGAAAGTTTGGCTGCTGATGGATTCCGACTAAATAATTTCCAAAACCTACAGCTAAGAACAGATACATGGTGGTCAACAATTACAACTTTGTACTATACTGGGAGATGGGCAAAAGTTTTATCAATTCTCAAACAGTCAAAATTATCTGACAATCCTGTGGAGACAGCAGTAGATATATCATCTACATCAGGATCAGGCTTATATGATACTCTGGATATTATATCTGATACATTGCCCCGGTGTGCTGAGTACAGATCTGCGCTTCAGTTATGTAACTACATGACAGACAAAGGGATAAGTGATCAGACAAGGACGAGAATAGCTGATTGTTACCACAGGCTACGTGAATATCAAACAGCTATTGATATACTGGACAGCATCAAAGTGAAGAGGTCTTATGTATACTATGGCCTTGGTCAGGCTTACAGAGCTGCCGACAAGTATGAAGATGCAGAGAAAAGTTTTGTGCTAGCATTGCAGATGAAGTACAATGATATTATACCTGAGACTGTTACTGATTATTATGGTACCCCACTAGAATCACAGAAAGGTGATACTGTGCAAAATGTCATTAACTTTGAAGTTCTAACACCGGAGGAGCGATTGCATGTCATCAAAGTCATCTCAGCCCATATTGTAGTCTGTTTGACTGCATTAGGTGATGTGTACAGTAAATGGGGAAAGTACTCACAGGCAGCAGCTTATTATAAGAAATCATTACAATCCATACATGAACTCTACGGAGAGGGAGCACTAACAGTACACACAGCTATGACTCTTAATAACCTGGGTAACAATTACAGGAGGATGGGACAGTACGATGACTCTGAGGAATGTTACAATCAAGCTTTAGTGATATACAAGCAACTACCTGAACGCATTGAGACGGCTAATACACTGCATAATCTCGGTATTTTGTATAGGCTACATAGGAAGGACAAATATACAGGGGAGTCTTATGGAGATGCTCTTAGATTATACACCAGATTTGATCCTGATAGCCCTTATATCAGAAGGATCCGAGGCTATCTCTCAGAGATATTTGATGTATCCGAGACAGCATCAGAGACAGCATCAGAGACAGCAGCAGTGACATCATCATCAACACAGCCTGAATCATCTGCCCTATCAGTTACACAGGAAGCTGCTCATACAAACTTTATAACAGAGTCGACACCATTATGCACCAAAAGTTGCAAACCAGAAATATTAGGAAGGGATGTACAGTATTACAAATGTTTATTACAAACACAGGAAAAACTTTACTAAGACGGACCAAAAATTCTTAGAAAAGTTGAAACACTGAACAATTTGGGCGATATTTATGTGAAGATGGGAGAGTTTGATGACTCTGAGGAATGTTACAATCAGGCTTTAGCTATCTGTAAGCAACTAGATGAAGGCATTGAGATGGCTAATACACTGTATAATCTAGGTGAGCTGTACCTACATTTTTGGGATGACAAGATTACATTGGACTGCTTCAGGGAAGCATTGGATATATATACAAGAAACCCAATCACCCTAACATTGGAAGGATTCGAGATTATCTATCAGTGATATCTGATGGATCTGCTAGGTCAGCACCAGAGACAGCAGCAGTGACGTTATCCAACCTGGCCAGCGTCAGGTCAAAACAACAACACTAGAAAAGGAAGGGCTGCGTTATAAGTCGATAATCTAGCGCGTCTCAAAGGAGTTGCATCCCATTACTCATTGATCACACAACTCCTACATGACAAATCACAGGTTTTACATACCAAGTGACCCAATTGATATTTTTTATTTTTATCAAATATTGTGATGCGATTTTCAAACAATATTGATATATCAAATTTTTCCACCTGATATTATATGTATTTTATATCTATGGGCCTGACTGATTCATTTAGCGTAGGTGAGAGCTGCGTGGTAGTAACAACAGTGCAGCGGGTATGTGTAAATCTAAGACTGACAACGGTCAAAAATGTGATGCGTAAGTAATGATTATTAGCTATGGATAGAGAATACATGAATACATACATATGGGTACACTTTGTGTGTATAATCTGAATAACTAAAATAACTAAAAATGTCATGCTTACAAATTCAAGCTTTACTGGATGTCTCAGCGAATGAATAAACTAATAAAAGGTTAAAACTGTACTATCACCCTTCAGCTTAATTGAAATTTAACCTGAAATTTAATCAGACCATCTTCACTGTAGCACATGAAAACCAATTAGAGTATATATATATATAAACCATTAACAAAGTTACAACCTATCCCAATTGAGATCATTCAGTCAATGTTTGCATCTAGTGATTGCTCAATGACAGGCACCTGTTGTTAAATCTCAGATTAGGATAAATATAGTAATAGCAAGCCTCCTTGTTTGTTCGTGGCAGCATGTGATATATGCACCCTTCTTTTACACAGCCACTCCTCCAGCACCCATATTGATACACTCGTCCATTTAAGGCCTCCTTTGTGCGACACAACGCCTAAAATACCTGATATTTTCTTATAAATCCGGATACACTGTTAAGTCTGCCGAAATTGGAAGTACTTCACTATACCTATAGCCTACAAAGGTGATATACAACAACTCATCAATATCATATGCTCCATAATCCCAATGTGACAATTACAAGTTAACATTGAGGTTAACAGACAACCTGCTGACAATTTTTAGGCTCAACTGGGCAACCTGCAAGTGAATAATAAGAGCACCCACATGACATTTACGGCCAATTATGTGCAGCCAGTGAGTGTACAACAAACCCTATGTTCACAGGACTTGACATACACAAGGAGTAATAGTCCTACTAATGTTAAAATTTATTATAACAGTCGCATGTTTTGATATCTACTTACTTAACTTATTTATTTACTTGGAGAGTAATCACTTCTTCTGGTGGAGGTTCCAGCGATGTTTCAGGCTCGTATATTGGTAATCATAAATTGTATAACTAGATTTTCACCATTTTCCATAGGAGTATAAAAGAGTCACAATAAAGTTTATTCACCTTATTCTATCACTCGTATCACTTCGTTCTAGATCTAGCCAGCGGAGGTCGGCATTGATTGTGTCATTCCAGCGTTGTTTTGGCTGTCCACGCCCTCTGCTTCCCTCCACACTCATCTTGTATGCTCTCCCGAAATCTTCATTTCTCTCACGTCGACACACATGACCATACCAACAAAGTTTTTTTTCACGATTTAGCGGTGGAAACTAAGAATCTCTTTTGGTAGAGGTCAGTGCTGCAGTGAGGTATTAAGTAATGTTGGTCGTGCCTTCTAGCACTGCTAGGATATGCGAATGAATGTTAATTCAATCTGCTATTTCAGCCTCTACTTCACCAAAGTGGATGGCTCGGAAGAGTTCAATCTATGCCGTTCTCTCTTGGCACTGAGTCTTTTCCTATCTAGTTGTTTTATCAGCTACGAGGTGCATGATAAACAGCATGATAAACAGGGTATCATTGATATGAATATATATACCTCAGTGCAGTGTATATAATAGATATTGTGGTGTTGAATGTATGTCTGTGCTGAAGGGGCCGGATGTGTGCTTTAGGACATACAGCACCTGACACCCAACACCAGTAGTTCAATCATTGTTGCAATCAGATGATATATGTAATTTGATGCCAGTGGTGTATTTATAGGCCATGGCCCTACCAGTTTTTCAGTTGGTGAAATCGAAAAACCCCTAAAATTGACACAAGCCTCGTGAATACACATTGACTGTATTTATGTTTATCATTAGCAGCTGCTAAGGAGAGCCCCGTGTGTTGTAGGCCTATATAGGGATCATGAAGAAATTACACAGATGTATGGCGATTTCCTTGGCGAATTCTGCTTGTTATAACGTTTAGAGTTCATCAATACTTTAAACCTGAAACACATGAGCTATCCCTCAGCGCCATGGCCCCCTCGAAACATGCCTTTGCGCAAATATGGGCCAGGCTCGAACAAGCAGCCTCTTAACAATGCATGTTCCAAATTGGTAGAGGAGTGGATTGGCCTTGTGAAAACTCAGTGTAGACAAGTTCATGGTATGTCATTTCAAAAGGATATTGCCATAAATAACTGCCTCAATTTTTAAATTTGGGTTTGGGGAGCCCAACACCCTTTATAGCAATTTGAAATTTAAATGTAAAACAAGAGTAGTGCTCTGTCTAATCTCAAGTCAAAAGAATAGGAAAATATTTATTATTGTAGAAAATTATCAATCACAGAAGGGATCAGATATGATATGATGTCCTTCAAATTTAATTGTTGCTGTAGCCAATTTCTTGTTATTCCCATCCCAATTAGGGCTCGAACCTCTAAAAATTGCTTCAGTTTTTTGAATTTTTTTCTGGGGGGGGCCCCCCATACCCCCTTGGGGGAAGGCAATATAGTGCCCTTATACGGCCCTGTTTGATGCAATGATATTGCTGTTCAGCCAAGAGGTAACAATAACCCTGTTACTCCAGTCCTTGGTTCCTAGGGTTCCTTGGGTCAAGTTTAGATCATCAGTAGTTTAACATCAGCTTAGCAAGTTAGTTGTAAGTAAAGGATCTTTACCTGATAGATAGAAGAATAGCTAGTGAATGAAACTCGGCATCTATGGATTCATGGAATAGTAGATGCCGAGTTCCATAACCATATCATTGCATCAAATTACATATCTCATCTAATTGCAACAACAATTGAACTACAAACTATGAACATCAGGCTAGCCTAGTGGTTAGCGGGTTGGATCATCAATATGAAGACTGGGGTTTGATTCCCGTGCATGTCCACTGACTGGTTTACCTGAAAAGCCGAGTTCGGTAGGGTGTTCCAATGAGTACCAGCGCTTCATGCGATGTAGGTTCTCATTAGTCAGGGTTTGCTATGGAGTGCTTGGATCCAGTGACCGGGCTGTAATGATGTAGTGTTCACCGCTTAGAAGTACCCATTGTGGCTTACATTAAGCGGTATATAAATGAATTTATTATTATTATCTCCATACACAACTGAAACAGGAAAGCAGATGAATACTAAAACTAGGCCAATGAAAAGAGTCGAAATGATAATAAAGAGCCAATAAGGTGGAAGTTAACACTTATAACCTTGACATTATTACAACAAAAAGAAACTACTGAAGCAATTAAGAAAACTGTAGGAACGGGTTCACTAAAATGCGGAAATCCGTGATCACGCAAATTCACGTGCGTGTTGCGGGAATTAGTGCGTATTTCCGCATTTTAGTCAATCCTGTGTGGGATTGACTAAAATGCGGAAATCACCTTGTGACCTACTTGTGACCTTGAAAAGCATTTTTCCGCATTTTAGTCAAAATTGACTAAAATGCGGAAATTTCATATTTAGCTTTTTTTACCACTGAATGTGGCCTATAAGTATAAAATTGATATGTGTTCTATGAAAAAATCTCATAGGCCATGTGTATGGGCAATCTGGGTTAGAAATTATGTGTTATAGTACAGCTGTAGCACTATTTATGTAAAGCGGAATTCCCAGTGAAATATGTACATGAGTATTCAGGGGAAGATAATTCTAATATGATGATTTGTCAAACAAAATTCCCATGATAGTTACTATTTCTGAAATGCAGGTTTTGATAGAGGCAAGTTTTATTGAGCAGAAATGCTTTTATGGGCATATTATACATTGAGAGTGAAGCTATAGGACACTAGTATACATTGAGAGTGAAGCTAGATAATATATGCAATTAGCAACCCGGGTGTTTACACATCGATAGTTAACCTGATATCTTACAAGTGGTGACGTTAGGTGATTATCATTGTAGTAGCAAAAAAGTCATCGGAGAACATAGGAAGACATCTGTGAAAACATGTAGATCAGTCTATTGGTGATCAAGTCCTTCATAGCGGAACCGTATACAATAGAGCATAGCCACCCACTTTGACACCAAAGATCATTTTTGGGGAAAGGCAGGGTGGTCCTTGTCACAACAATTCATAGGAGTGTTTTTGGTTTTTCTATCTGCTCTATTGAAGTGCAAATGAACTAATTATAACTTATAATATCTAAGCACATAGTCAAGATTACGTGATGAGACTGAGTAATTATAATATTTATTTTCATAAGCCACACAATAGTCATATTGATCAGCCTGTATAAAAGCACAAGTGAGTCCAACAATGTAGTTGGTAGATATTTATAAAACAATTCATTGTTTCAGGTATTGATAGTGTAGACGCGTAATATCAGCCAATGTTTTACTAAAACCAGGGGTAGTTTATAAGCATACATACATCTGTAACTTTGTATTTAGCAAGATTAAACCTTGATTCACTGTGGTGTTTATGAAATAAAACTGACCTACATTAGATGAGTTGAATTTTGGCAGGAGGAAAAGTTTGACATTTCACAATCTGAACTGTATCGATAGACTACATTTCCTTTGAAATGCTCTCTATCGTTTCTACGAAGGTACCAGCTTTGATGGCTGTGTCTTTCGGCTCAAAGACACAATTTATGTTGATTGGAGAGTCTGTTGTGACCTTCTGAACAAGATGGACTAGAATCTATCGATCATGAGGCAGCTTCAGTCCATAGCAAGAGTTATTCTCAGCAATCACAGAACTCCGTAGATGCATCCCTAGAAGAATATATAAAAATGCCAACTGTCAGCTGAGCAGTCTGGGGCAACTTATCACCGGTTGTCCCCTCATTGAACATACATGTCAAAGAGAGAACAACTCTATGATTTGTCTCAATTTGAAGTGAAAAAAGCAGGGAACAGGGAGGGTATCCCACCCGTCCTCCCTGCCGAAAAGGAGACTCCATGATGAGACAGAAACAAACAGACCGCAGCTTCTTCCCTAATGATATTGAAAATGCTTTGACCACCCCCTAGCTAAAAGCTGATGGTTGATCATTGTGCGGGTCTCCAAAGGTCTAATGTTTCAGAATTTATTTCATATCTTTTACCTACAACTAGGGCATATGCCTCCAATCGGACAAATCATCCTGTCACAGTATCATATGACATAAGGTTATGCTTTAGATACACACAGACCATCCTTGGTATTAAATCTAACTGCTAACTGCACTGTAGGTAAGTCTTTTGGACAAGAGCGATCAACTTCTAGCATGTCATGGCAAGATTGGCAGTCTTTTCTCAAGGTCAGCTTCCAATATTAGAACTGTTTGTTTGACATGCTAGCTTCCTAGTCACTTTTGGTTCCGCACCACATGTATATCTTCCCACTCAGTTGTGAGATGCCTAGCGATTTTGGAGGTATTGAAACATGTTTTTTATGCACATTATACTCATCAAGCCCAAGGGTCTCGCAGTTATAAAACTGAAATTAAGACAGGTTATTTGTAAAATAATATTTGCTGCAGCAGGCCTGTATAATGCAAGTCCCTGACCAGCAGTAGTATGACAAAAAATTTGAAAGTGGGATTCTGAAGTATTGAACAATGATGTGGTTTGATTCAACATATGTCTCAATATATATATATCACTGACCTTATTGTACACAGTTCTTCACCATTATAAATAAACATGCTGCATAACATCAGTATACTAAATACTGCAAACGTGACCAAGGAGTCTGGAAATCATCTAAAAAAAAAAGAAATATCAAATTTGTGGGGACGGTGAGATGGTGCGATCGGTCAGCGCGCTTGCTATTCACTGCCAGGTGATTGGTGCCGCAGGATTTGTGAGTTCAAATCCCGTTGGGGGAGCTTTCAAGGTTGATTGTTCCAGCCCCCAGCACCCTCCGGTGTATACCTCTTCTATAATATGGGGAACCATTGTTACTGCCTGTTAAACACATTAATAGTTTGTTTACTCAAACCCTAGAATGTAAGGAAGGGTAATTTTGTGGCAGCAGGGAGGGTACATGTGATAGTCCGTTACGTTACTCAAAACAAATTTTCAGGCCATGCAATGAGTACTACTGAAGCTGGATTTTTAGTCACATTGAAGAGCATTTCTAGCACCTTACTTCTTAGGGGTGTATATCCTCTCTACCCAAGAGCACAAAAAAACCGTGTTTGAAGAGGATAGCTTCTTTTGAACTACCCAAGAGGAGTTTTAATAAAATGGCTTTGTGGAAATTGGGGTGTGCTAACATAAAGTCACCTCCTAACTAGCATTTTTATTTACTTCTCTTGGGTTATTTATGAAGGATGTACACAAATCAATTTTCAAAACTTAGGCGTTGCGCGAAGTGACATTATGAGATCGTACTGTTTTTTTAGCTTGTCTTCAAAAGCTAATATTTATATGGGTTATAAGGTAGTTTGAGTTTGAAGTACTGAACGATGGTTGGATTTCACACATGCGGCCACGGGATAAGTTAAGTTTCACATTATACTTCTTTCTGACGGGTATTTCTTACCTGAATGTTATTCATCGCCATAACACATAAACATGCATCATAACATCAGCACACTTATAACTTCAACCTGAACTGGAAATCTGGGAACAACCTGAAATATAAAATATGTAGGAACCATTGTTACCGTTAGTGGTTTGTTTACGCCAGCCCAACAATGTAAGGGACTTGTGTGGGTGGGGAGGGTATAAATCAGATGGATTTACTGTAAGTAGTCTGTAAAATTACTCCACATACAACTGTGTGTGGGGCTTATCAAACTTGCTAATTACCAGTATCAATCCTTTTCATAATAGCACACTATGTGATGTGCTCCGTATTTCAGGCTATGCAATCGACACAACAGATCTTCAGAAGTCATGGACCGGTGGGTAGGGCACTCACTTATTTGAGGTATTTTGGACAATTGCTGTTATAAACTACCTGCTGTCAACCCTCTGTATCAGTCTAATTATGTTGTCAGAAAAGTCTTGATCATGGGGCAAGAGCTATGATGAACACCTACTCCCACCATGTGATCATTCAGGGATTATGAGGCAACTGAGATAGGTCTAGAACATATCACTCGCAGCACGTAAGGCCAAAAATTATCAAAATTACCTCAACATAAAGTCTGTTTCCCATGTTTCCCACTCTTTGGATAGTCATGATCACGCATGCAGGATTGTCCTTGCATGGTATGATGAGAGTAATCGACCTGTTTTCACTCACAGATTGAATTAACTTTTAGTGACACTCAGTTCTACAAGTACCAATAACAAACAAAATCAGTGCCAAGCTACTTCAAAAAACGCCTGCGATGGATTTTTTAGGCAAGATACAAACAATTAAACATCGTTGGACAAACTGATCAATGATGAGGATACAGATATATTAGTTGTTTCGCAATTGATGAATCAAATTGAATTAAGGGAGCTCAATGGGGAAAAAAATGAAAAACTGCTGATTTTTCACATAATATGACACTAATTACCTTACCACCAAGCAACTCAAGCTTTCTTCACATTATTCGGCAATTTTTTAAGTTTTATGACTAGGTCAACTTACAATGGCTTTTGCTTGTTAGACCAATGAACTCCCTCATTGGTTAGACAGGCACACTGTATAGTGTTGAGTACTGCAGACGAAACAGTGGCATTGCCTGTGAGTAACCAGTGAACATCTGACATCTTCGCTACCGCACATCTAAAATGGCAAGTGGTCTTCACCTTCATTTCACTTAATTACTGATGCCAAATTCAATTGTACATGGACAAGCAGTGCAACTAAATATGCTACTTCGCAGCAATATGTTTAGAGATAATTTTATATTTTCAAGGCAAAGAGCAGCGAGGATGCCGCTTTTTTTTGTAGTGCAAGTATTTCACTTAATGGTTATCCATTAAAAAAAAAAGACTATTGGGATTAATGCACTATAAGCTGTCTAATAAATAATTCTGTGAGCCAAAACCAGAGACCTAGGATCTCCATGACAAATTCATCAGCTTTAATGATGAAAGAGGCGGTAAGTACATTAACACTAAGCTGTTCAGTGTAGGCATATGGCCCAAGTGTCATTTATATTCCAAACAGTGCACTGTCTAGCATGCTGGTCTATGAAACTTAGTAATAGCATCTGAATGATGTGGAGCACAATTAAGTCAGGTCTAAATGGGTGTACTTACAACCTCATGACCTATCTATAGGCGAAAGGGCTCGCACCACCCTCACCCTGCCTGCACTCTCACTGCTCACACATAGCTAGCGTTAAATTCCGTTAAAAGTTACCTACTCAATAAGTGTGAGCAGACAACTCAGCAAACAAATCATCTAAAGCATATTTCTACACAGGGTCTGAAATATGATGAAGTAATCTTATGGGAAAAATAAAAAGCCCACAGACATCTTTGTCATCTAGACTTGATTTTCCTAAAAGACTAGAGGTAGCCTACTCACACTGATCTTTGTCTCAGTCGCAGTTCTCAATGAATAGAAATGAGTATGAAGACCACCAATCGCTCTTCTCACAGTAAAACCATCGCCAGTAAGAGAAAAAACCTTTTTTCCTGCAACAAGCAAATATCATGCACTTACAGGCCCAGGTAATATCCATACTGTACATTGTTTTTTCTGCATATTCTTTCAATGCAATGTGGGTTGTGATCTTCAGAAGTAATACACTCAGAAGCAATACTATGGATAAATTGACAAATTTCTAGTAATCTGAATACAACTACATGTACATTTCTAAGAACCACCAAGCCTCACTACTTTCAGCTTTCTAAAGTGGAGATCATAAGAAGGAGGGGTGTATAGTATATGATTAAGTTAGCTTGAAAAATCTTTTTTTTTCATTTAGCCATATGGCATAAACAAACCAAAGCTCAATTTTGGTGTGATATGGAGTGTATTTGTATGCATATAATAACAAAAACTTTTTTATCACACATTCTAATGTAGGCTACAGCAACTGTGCTTGATCAAACCAGCAAGTAAGCTAGGGGAAAAACATCGGTATTTTGTAGCTGGCAACAGTAGTGTAGTGTTATTATGCCCATACATAGCTATAGGAATTACAGGAGCAAACGAATTTTGAGAATTCCATCGACCATTGATATTTCTGTGGTCGAGTACAAAATCAATTACGACACGGACAATGCTTAAGGATATGTCCCCATTGATTCCCCAACAACCAATGTAAGAGGAATTAACTGAGCGTTAGGCGATCTACTGACCAAGGAAGCCTTTGAAGCACAGCACATGTTGTTTCAAATGAGTACAAATAAATGGCAATTTTATATCGAATTAATATTAATTAAAGTCACTCATTGTTGTGCTGTTGTACGGTGAGTGAGTATAATGCAACCACACGCAGGTCCCATGTCCCAAGGGCCGTAACATCCACACACAACTCATCACAACCCAGGGTTAATGTGTTGTGCGCCATGTGACGCAGGGGGTTGGATCAAGTTGAAGTTAAAAGTTTAGTTTGAGCGCACCAAACCAACCAAGACCTTGACAAGATGATGGACTTGAGTTCCTACCTAGGCTTATATATATAATGTAAAATAAGGCTTGCAAGTAAGTCCCAGGCCAGGGGCACCATTGGACTATCGGCATCTGGAGAACTTACAAGCATGCAATTGTATACTTCGCCAATCCGATGTCCATCGGCAAAGTTAGCCTGTCTTGAAAAGCTTTGTTTGAGGGTGGGCGCCGAAAAAAGCTTGTCAAGATAGGCTATGGCAAAGTATACATGCTTATAACCTCCACACAGTCACTGATCATCACACAATACAGCACTGACTTGAGTAAGTGTAATGTGTTGGTATATAACAGCAGAGTATTGGTTTAGATCAGTGAGTGGGAAGGCTACTAGACTTGTAACTAGTAAGCTGAGTAAGTAGTTGTAATAGTACTACCTACAGTAAAGTCATAGGCATCTGGAGTTACAATACAAGCATGTATACTTTGCCAATGTCCATGATCATGATCATGGACATTGGTCACCCATCCTTCCTAGTCCTTTCCAAGCAAGGTATAGGCCATAGGCATCTGGAGTTACAAGCATGTCCAGTATCAACCATACTGGACATGCTTGTAACTCCAGATGCCTATAGGGCCTATGGTAAAGGCATGGGCCCCTGGGACCCATGAGTAAAGTAGAAAAAGAAGTGATTAGTTAGTGAAGTAATGATGATGATTATTATTATCTATCTATACATACATACATACATTACAAACGTTGGAAATATTTAGCTAAATTAGTGAGTGCTACTACTATACAAGAATGGAAACTGTTACCTGAAACATGCTGAGACTGGAAAGGAAAACACTAAAGCAGTATAGTCTTCATTAGCAGAGTAGAGTATGCAGCTTTACAGAGCTTCTTCACGAAGAACAACACCAGGCATCAACCAAAATCCTGACCATGTTTTGGATTAGGCAGAAAATGAGATGACTACCCCTGATTGGCTTGGTGGGATTCAATTAACCAATTAGAATGTGTTTTCCAAATTTCCGCATTTTAGTCAATTCATCGTAAAACTGAGAAACACGCGTGCTAACGCGTACTTTCAAGAGAAATTCCGCATTTCCGCGTTTTAGTGAACCCCCTGTAGGAATACCTATAGATTTTGACAAGCAAGAAGTGACACATATTGTATGGAATGCATTTAGTGACTCATTCCTTTCATCATGATTACTCATAGGCCCTAAATTGCACCAACTGCAATAAATACGCAACTTCCTTCAGGTCTCATTTGAATTTTGCATGACTATGCCCTTGCTGCTTGATATTGAATTTGATTGATTGAAGAAACTTCTGGTTATATAGAAAGTAAAGGTGAGTACTTTATATTATTGCTGGCCTGTGTGTGTGATTGTTGTAGTAGTGTACTGTAGCAAGGAGGGAGGCGATTCCTGTTACTCCTAATCGAATTGAAGAGTGGCTGTATGTAGCTGGGAAACTACAAGGAACATTTAAATTAGTATATAGACAGAGTCTCTCTCTCTCCCACCACCTTCTTCCGATTGCATACTTACCTTACTACTCAGGTATCATCATGGGCCCCTGGGACTTGCATGTCTTTACTTTGCCAATACTTTGATAGTGGACATTGGCAAGTAAAGACATGCAAGTCCCAGGGGCCCATGGGTATCATGTAATAGTGTTAGTAATTCCTTGTGCCTAACCTAAGTCAAGCATCAACCACTCCCAAGCTATGTATATCATGCCCAAAAGATACAAGTGGAGTCCATAGTAACCATTGTAGAAGTCAAAGGAGGCAAGTGTTACAGCAAGGAGTACTAACTGATACTCATTGATTACAGGCTGTTTTAATTGTGGTAGACAAAGTATTCTTTTTACAACACCAGACTCTGCTCAGAACAACGGTCTCATTACAGAAGAAGTCCAGTCCTGTATGGGCATGCAGCCAGTTTTATGACAAATACCATAGTAGGCGTATACATAAGGTATATGAGACATATTTTACGTAGGCTACTTAGTCCAATCAATCACCTGGGTGTTGAGTGTGGCTTGTGGCAGGTGCTGAAAGATATATGTCTTACAGCACACATGGGACCCCTACAGCAACAACAACAACAATAATTCTGTATAGCGACAATTTTTAGTGCCCGTTCAGAACAGTACGAGTTTTTGTATTGCTATTTGAGTCTGTCTTGACCAGCTCTCGTTAAAGGTGATATGCCTATGCTAAGAACAAGAGACTAGTTGTCATCTCAAAACAACTTAATTTTCCAGTTTTGTGTGCGTATTTATTATCCCTGTTTCTAAACATATTTAGTCGTAGGTCAGATAATGAGAATTGAAACATGATACTGGACTTGGGTATGCACCACAATGTATATAGAAGTTTACGATTCTGAGTACTACTTCTATGTCAAAACGAGATGTAGATAAGATATCTATTATATTGTACAGAGAAACATGCCCTTGAAAATAAGGTGTTCGAAAAACATAAAATTTAATAGCAAAATTTATGGAGAGCTATAATGAACTCATTTCCATACCGATATATAGACTACTACTTTAGGTAGCACAAGTTGGTGTTGGTAAACTCATAACTAGCTAAACTTACTGTAGCTATATTTACTCATATAGGTGTTTAGTAATACTGTAAAGTCCTCTCAATTACCCTCAATCACAATGATTAACTATATTGTAGTTCTGTTCTACAGATTGAACACTTCAGCCGTTCACGAGTATCTAAAACTTTACAGAAACTGTGACAAGACACGTCTGAATTTTCTTCTTCATGCTCTCCAGAATTGGAAGAGGTGAGTTAGAATTCAACAATATACTCGCAGTTATTACACATCAGTAATGTAAACTAGTAATCCTATTACTGGCTCTATTTGGATCAGCCCTTCAAACACGTCTTAATCCTCCACGTTTCATCTGTGGAAGATTCTTTCAAGTGTGTTATGTATATCGTATTGGTTTGATGATGAGACTCACATGAAGATATTATGAAGAAAACATGCCAATTCAAGTACATAGTGTTTTGGATTCGCCTTAGGCCTATGCTAATTTTGTAGTGTTCCTCCATTTTTATTATTTAACCCAATGAAGAATTTCAGCTTACCTTTGTTCCAAGTTCAAACATTCACCAGCAACCATAATTTTGTATAATTCTCAAAAACAGTGCTCAATAATTATAAGCGAAACTTTGCTTTTGGTATCATATATTTCTTTGAACAGCCATCCTCAAGGTGCTAGGTTACGGAGAACACACTCCATCAAGAGAGATGGCAGATGACTCATATGAATCTCCACATGGGCTGAGGTAGGTTTGGCATGTTCTATGTATGGTTATGTTTTTTGACATTATTGGATTATTTTGAGCATTGAATGTGTTTGTTGGATCTTCTGGCTCTAGTAGTTCATATCACGTGGTGTAAGGCGAGAAAGTAGATACCCTGCATGTTGCTTACACTTTATTTAATTGATAGAAACTGAAGTTCAGTGCATAACAGACAGTAAACCTAGTGGTATTTTTAAACCCAGGACAATTATCATTTTCTCACTGAAGAGTCGGACAAGCCTTAACTTAGTAAATTTGCTGTTCATTTAGATTAGACCCGGACACAAATGAACCGCTGAAATCATATGAGAAGAAGGTTGGGGCGTTCTTTCGAGATCAGCTGAAGAAACTTGAAATACCTGATCCTTTTAGACCGATCACTCCAGATAAGGTAAAGAAACTAGATTGTGACAGTCCTCTGGTTTTGTTACTAGATTCCTTTGGCCAGGACCAGTACATTGCTATAACAAGCAAATGCAAGAGTTTGTGAAGGGTTATTTATTACACTGTGGATACTCCTATGCTCCAAACATCCTTTGTTGTACAAATACAATCTGAAAACCGTAATCAAGCTCAACTTTTAGCATTACATTTTGGTGGATACATGTACTAGTAGTATTTGTCATGGTTTACTCGTTAGGTGAGAATCGTTTGCATATCAGACACTCATTCAAAGACTAAAAATCTTGAAATACCGCCTGGCGATATTCTGCTTCACAGCGGAGATTTCTCTACAAGGGGAAAACTGGAGGAAATCCAACAGTTTGCTGACTTCATGAGTAAGTCATTGTACCTACTAAAGGTTTTCTATCTTCTCTCACTTCACACAAACAAAGTATGATTATGTCAAATTCTTGTTAATCTAGTAAAGATCAAATAATATTTTAAAATTGTGTCTAAAGCAGAAAGTTGTCCACTCTTTGCAAATCATTCAGTAGGGCAAGCAACTCCACAGTACAACCTTTTTTACAACATGTCAATTGTAAATTTAGGAAACCTGATTACCTGATTAATTCATAGACCTAAACCGTGACAGCACACTGCATAAAGCTAAAGTGAGGCATTCAATTGTGGGTGACGTTACTGCATTGCATAGTGTAATAGCATCACTATCACTGATTTGCAGTCAAGGTTTTTTGTTGATAACTCGATCAATTTTGATAGGATTTTCAGTTGAAAATTGCTTTGAATTCAGAAGCGTTAGCAATGGATTTTAAAGGGCTTTATATTTTTGAGTTATAAATCAATATCAAAGTATTTGGGATAAGCTGATTTATCTATTGCAATTTGCGAACTCAAATGGTGATCGGATAGATTGAGTTATCAAAAAATTTGAGTTAACAAAAACCTGGTGTATGGACTGCAAGTCAATGAACACACCAATGCTACTACACAATTCAATGTGATAACATCATCCACAATTACGTGGCTGAATGCTAGTGCTTCATATAATGTCCTGTCTAAGTTTATCTTTCAGTCTATGGATTAATCTAATTTAAATTATAGCGAATTCATATTGCATAGCCTAGCAACTGTGATCAACACTGATTTTCGTCCAACCAAGTTATTCCATTCCAACGTCAACAGGTTATAATTATAATTGTTAGCTGTAAACTTTCAGAAACCTTCATCAAATTGATTAATAATTTAACATTCATCTCGTTTTAGGGAAGCAGCCTCACAAACACAAGGTGATAATTGCCGGTAATCATGAGATAGGTTTTGGAGTATGTGATGGTTATATAGAGCCACTGACGCTGGAGCGTCTCTGGGGACAATCCGGTGCTCAAACATTCTCCCAAAAGGTAAATACTATTACACATTGATTTTTTTTTTAAAGTAACACCGTTGTCCAGGAATGAACTAATTAGGCAACACACCAGATAGCCTTGGATTCCTTATTATGTAACCTGTTCTCTGTCCATAGCACTATGTCGAGCTAAGGTTTGCGACTCACCATTGTAGTATTATGATTCAATACAATTCCTCATAATTCCAGATAAAATAAACTTACACAACCCAAACACATTCTCTTTACAGATGAAGGATGTTGGTATTAACCACCCTAAAGAACTGCTTAAAGACTTTATCTACCTCAACAATAGCTCGGCTACCGTCTGTGGACTCAAATTTTGGGGTTCACCTTGGTATGTATATAATATGTATGTGTATACTTGCGTTAAGGGAATATAAATCACTGTACCACCACTAGTTGTATAAAAAGAGAGGTAGTGCTTGATGGGATAAACAGTAGGAGATTTTCAATGTTTCAGATGTCAGTATAATTTGGTAACAACTTCACCAAGGCACCGAATTATGAATTTACAGATTTCTAGTTGAGTATGTATGATAAAGCTATGGGTTTAGTGTGGTTATTCCGAATTAAATACTTTAGAAGGACCAAAGCAATATAATAGACTGGCAGCTAGTTCTGCAGTAGTTATGCTCTATAGTGACACTGAAAATATTCATAGCACAAATTTAGTGCTGCAGCAGCGCAATATGCTACCACCTCATAAGTCACAAGGAAGTTCTAGGTGGCCTTTCGTAATTTCTTGAATGGAAGTGACCAACAATCATTTACAATAGAGATCATGGGAAAATAAACGCTGGCTCAACACCGGTCACAAATTCGAACAAACTGATCACATTAAGTGATATTGCTGATTCTGCAGGACACCTTATTTTCATGGATGGGCGTATAATTATGTGAGAGGTACGGAAGGTCTGATGATTTGGGATACTATACCATCTGATACGGATATACTCGTCACTCATGGTCCTCCCCTCGGTATGTTTGTAATGGTATATTTTATTTATTATATATATAAAAAGTATATATACATAAAAAGTATGTATACAAAAAGTATATGTATAAAAAGTATATATATAAAAAGTATATATATAAACTTTATATATATAATATATATATAAAGTTTATATATCGATGGTCGAGAGGAAATTCGGTATCTTATCAATTCACAAAACAGTCTCAGTGGGTAACAAGAGGTGAGCAGATGAGGAAAACCACAGAATCATACTCAGAGCTGCTGTAATAAAAAAAAACATATATATTTTTTGAATATAATATATTTATGACCTATTTCAAATTCTATATGGTAATCTTGTGCTTCATTCCATTCATTAAATGATGCCATGTCAGTTTTATCCTGAACCCATTGATGTGAGAAATGGTTATTACAGATTAAGTTCTATATTAAATCAGCGCCAAAGCAAAGATACATTGAACATAAGTTAGCATGTGTAGACATGAACCCAATCAGACCTCTTTAAATTTAATCCTGTCCGGGAGTACCCTCTGTTCCGTGAGTACCCTCTGTTCTGTGAGTACCCTCTGTTCCGTGAGTGAAGAGGATGCACTGGACAGGAATAGATTGAGAAGACCTCTTTAAATTTAATCCTGTCCGGGAGTACCCTCTGTTCCTTGAGTACCCTCTGATCTGGGAGTACCCTCTGTTCCGTGAGTATCCTCTGTTCTGTGAGTGAAGAGGATGCACTGGACAGTCGTGCAAGGCCTGATCAGGCTAGAAGATTGATTGTTTTTTAGAATCAGATTATATCATCTCATCAATGCTTCATTTATTAGGGTATTAATGTTTTTTTATTATGAGGGTTTTAATTCTTTAGTTAGCTGGGAGATCTTGTTTTGCTTATTTCTAACTTGTGGCGTCCTGATAATGGGGGGGGGGGAGATGTGATAATGATAATGCAGTGGTAAGCTTTGACATCCCACCTAGTGCAGGAGAGGATAAAGGAAGTGTCATGAAGGTCATGAGTAGCGACGTGTAGTCTACACTCATGTGACACCTTATGGCACTTTCCGAGAGCATCACCAGATAGTCTTATTCTCATGACAAACTCTGTGAATTGGGACGTTGATATGTACACAGTTTATGAAAAAAGATCATTTCATGGTTTCACTTTTCACTCCGATTTTTGTGTTTCAGGTATTGGAGATAAGACAATGATGGGAGATAGAGCAGGCTGTGTAGAGCTTTTGAATACAGTGACATCAAGAGTTCAACCAAAACTACATGTATTTGGACACATACATGAAGGTACACTAAATCCTACACACTTTAAACACACACTGTAGCCTTGAGAAAATTATTTAAGTCACAAAGTTTCTCTCGAATTGAATGCCTACTTTCATGATGCATGAAATTGATATGTAAGTAGATACGAGATAGAAGTCTAATATGTGTTATGATGATAGTGGGTAATGAGCTATCATTATAGCAGATTGTTTTTAAATTTCACCAATTATTGTGCGCAGTCAGATGATCTTCTTCAAGGATAATCTAGCACCTGTGCTGATGACAACATGCTAACTGCACATCAGTTATCAGTGACCCAAAGTGAACCAGTAAAGTTGAATGACCTTGATCATTACAGACTGATGTTCAGAGCTGGAAATAACTATCTTTGTCATTGCTACTGGAACATATGCTTATGAAACCAAAAACCATGCCAAACAAAAGTGTTATCTAAGACTTAAGTACTGGTGTGTCCTCGCTTGTGGCTGTCTGTCATATACCCACCCCCAATTGATAAAATAGAACGCATGTCGTCACCCTAATTTCCTTATGATGGTACTCATGCAAAGTGAATTGATTCACTCTCCATTAATCAGACATATACATGCAATAGTATATCACGTCATCAGTGTGGTATAGGCATTGTGTTTTTTTACTGAAAAACAATGTAACATAACATGCTGATAAGTTAAAAGATGTATCTGTTTTTTGTTTGCAGATTACGGCCTTCGAACTGATGGAACCACGATGTATGCCAATGCTTCGATATGCACGATAATGTATAGACCAACTCAGCGGCCCATCTGTATTGATATCGATCTACCCCCTGGGTGTAGTAAGGACAATGTGGTAGTTGATTTGAATACGAGCGCGGAGAAAGTTGTTAGTGCTGTGTACAATTATCAGAAGGAAGTAGCCAAAAGTCAGGAGAAAGCTAGAGCGTCTATGACTAATGTTCTAGCACAGATTAATCTGAACAAGGAGCAAGGTGACTAACACTATTGTATACCTTAGGAGGACTGTTAGGAAATTTTGCTACAGTATGGCAGCATTATCAAGTTAATACCTGGTTAATGCAGCATATTATATTTTCATTGTTTAATATTATCTCGATGAGTACCAGTAGAGTAGCTCTCAGGATACTGATGGAATCATTTTTATAGTCTGTGATATCAAACAGCCATACCCGTAATATAAGAAACACAATACTTTGCCCTATCAGAATTATGCTCCTATCAAATTATTCAAGAATTTGCCCACAAACTGCTAATTCCGTGCTATATGTTTTTTTTTATTATGATTTATGATAATTTTCCGTTTGTTGGGTAAACTCTGGTTGACTTAGATTCCAACTCACTGAGTGAGAGGATTCTTGGCTGAATATTCCACTATGACAACATCGTTTACTATATGCTATATATTGTATTATAGTCAGGTTTTTTTCTTAACTTTCAAAGGTAAGACTTTTTCATTATTTTTTGCGAAATCATCAGGTTACAATTCCCCAATCTCTCATTTTGCTCTTGAATTAGTTTTTCATGCTTCTTTGTCTCAAAATATCTGTCATGTTCTCTAAATCTTTCCCGAAAATAACAATGATATATATTTTTTTTTTTCGAGAAGTTGCCTTGACAATAAATGATTTTATTTTACTAATCATGTTATTGTTAATACAATTGTTCAACTGTGCACCTGGGAAATACCGGTAATAATATACACGCAATTAAAATTGAACAATGGATGACACGACTTTGTGCAAGTCATGATATAGCAAAGTTGGTTTGCACAAGTCAGTTTATATTAATGTGACATCATTAAAACTTGTCTGGTGACCTTTAATTCCACTCTCAAGTACATATCCGACACAGGATGACCTGAGCTCCTCCTAGTCCGCTGCATACCTGGATGGTCCGGTCTATCACCATCTTTATCAGTGAGCACCATTTTATCCTATATCTTGTCTCATAAGGGTAAGAAGAACAATCAAACAATCAATCATCATAAATTATAAATAATAGTACATTGAGCTGCAGCAAAGGAAAGTGGCAATAAATTTTTATCCCATTGCATAATTTAAGGCCTCCACACTTCAATATTGCACTGACATAACCATACTAGTTTGAAGCCCCTCTAGTGTTAATGACAGCGCTATGTAATGACTTCATATTTTATGATTCCAGGCGTTGTGTCTCTTCACTATATTATTATCTATGCACGGTTTGATCTTGGTGTATGACGGAATGGCTATTATTATGTCATATAAATGGTAGGTTGGTCCCATCTTATTTTTAGTTACCACAAAATATATCTAAAATAGGTAGTTTCAATAGGCGGACTGCTTTTTAGTATTTACTTTTGCTGTCATTGTCTAAGCGAAGATTGGATCACTTGTGGTATGTTGTTTTGCTGGGTTATAAAAAGGTCAATAGGTTTTTGTATAGAATTAAGCATTTTGCTGATTAATATTAATTTGTGTGTTAGATTTAGTGTTAAATTTCATTGATAAATTTTAACTCGGTCTTGATCATCCCAGTCTGTTCTACTGCTGTTTAACGGTAACTGTACTAACAACGCCTAACACATCACTTCCACTTGCAACTGATCTGCTTGGGATAACTCCCACTGCTGCATTGAATTAACCGAATCATGCCATCATATCTGGTTACGATTCCAGTTACTTTTGTTATGGTTGCCCATTCCTTGTAACTTATTTCTAAATGATTTAATTTTTTTCAAGGGAAGGAATTCATTACAAACATCGATTCAAGTTTAGACCGACATCATGGTGTCCGGTAAAAGAGACTTACACAACAAGATGACTCATGTGACATGGATAAGTCGCAGGGCTAGGAGGAATCATCATATCAGAAACAGCTTTGTACATAGAAACGGCATAGCTGACATCATCAACGACGACCACCAGGCCAAGTAAGTGACCATCCTGTAAGATTAAAATATAAAATTTTAGATTTGAGTTTGTAACTTTTTTTGTTGCTATGGCTATGCTATGGCTAGTCGGAGCCCCTCAGACTCTTGCCTCCCCCCTCTGCCAGGGGGAAGCTATGGCCGTTGTCTGATGAGCAACAAGGAAACGTATATCTAGTGATGAACAATTGAAATCTACTTATCTCATTTGTGGAAGCAAGGTTAAAATAGTATCCTTATAAACATCTTGACAGAGATGGTTATTTTTACCAATAGTATGTTGGGAAAATAATGTGTTCACAGAGAGTGGCATCTGTTTCCATGCGCAAATGTTTTCATTTGATGACCCTCATTTCTCATACTGAACTGGTCATCACACATAATCAAAAATCATAATCTATAAATCGGTGGGATGTAACAAATTTTTGGTCACTCATATGTCTAAGCAAGGAGTTAAAGTCTTTAACTCCTTGGTCTAAGGTACCAGCCGGCTGTGTATCAATCCATTGTTATCGCCAAAGTGTCTTCTTGTCGTGACCAGACACCACTGTTGTGTTGTGATGTCGTGATCTGTGATCTGTTGTGATGTCTCCTCCTTGCTCCTCCCCCACTACTTATCTCATGCCAAGAGCCTGAGCTCTTGTCTAATACACTCTAGTGTACCACCGCTAGCTAATCGATGGTTGTACACTTTCTTCACAAATTAAGGCAGTGTCGCTTTGCTTGTTCCTAAATTGCCAATATGGTGTTCGGATTGCGGCACTTAGATCCCTAATGTTATCAAACGCATCTATCCGTCATCAGAGCAACTATTTACCTAGTGGCTGGAGCTGCCGAAAATGGCATGTATTTGGGTATCCCACAATGCAATTTTGAAATTACAACCAATAATAGGTCAATGATAACATAAAGAGATTCTCATGCTCGTCTAAGTTAGATTTTGCATTGTGGAAACCACAGGGTAATCGTGCCCTATTGGATGGTGGGCATAGCCTGACAAGGTTTTTGTACATCAATAGTGGACATTGACCAATAAAAAGCTTCTCTCATCACATCATTCAGCAATCAGATCTGTGATTTGATTTCTCTCTTCAGGAAGCGTCATCTACTGCTATGAAAATATCGTATGATTTGTTTATCGATCTCCCCGAACTCAGGTAATTTCTCGGCTTACAATAGCGAGCATGGTACATCATGCAATGTGTATCCATCTTAATCTTTGTAGGATGTTTCTCGGTCAAAAAACTGACCACAAAGACCATGACAAGTGTGTCACATGTGGAAATAATTGGTCTATGGTACCAACTGGGGGTATATCAAACCCATTGTTATCTTAAAATAGGTTTCCTCCAATGAAGGGAGATGAATGGGGATGAATGAGGGAGTTCATTGTTTCCACTATCGTCATAGTGATTGTGTGTTATAGTGTCATAGTATGATATTATGAATATGACTGGATTATTTATAAGGTAGAGTAAGGAATGGAACAGGTTAGATTGCGTACAAGTCGACTTGACTAATCAAGTTATCACAAGATACGATAGGAGTTATCTTCTTCTTATAAACAAGAAGACAATTCTCTGAGTCGGTATCACCAAAGAGCAGGAAGCAGGGAGGGAGGTATATCCCACCCTCCCTGCTGGAAGTGACTCCTTGATAGCACCCAATATTGAAACCAGGAAATCTCACACAGAAATGAGTAATAGTAATAAGCTCAAGTAAAATGCTAGAAAAGTTTATTGGATACATTGATAAGGTGTAGGGGCTGATGGTAGCCAGCAAGTTTGCATTTTAGATATCTATTTGTGATTTAAATACAGTTCCAGGTTATGTCAATTCACTCTGTTTACATCTAAATAAAGGTTAATTCTACTATATAGTCCACTTATCTCTCTTATTGATCGAGAAACATATACTCGCTCCATCAGCCCTCTTGTATTCGTAATATTATCTCAAATCTTAAAACTCAGAGGCATTTAAATCCATATTCTTTTTAGCCATAAGGAAACTTCAGCCTGTATAACTGACTCTTCAGACATTTTATATACTGCTATCCAATATCCATGAAGTGTCGAGAGTCCTCTTTAATAATGTTTCCACACTCAAAGGTCTTATCAAGCAGGAAAAGGTAAAATCAGCCATTACTGATAAAATGCAATGCTACCCTGGAACCTTTTTTAACACAGATTATTTAGCATCCTTTGGATTATAAAATATTACACCTATATATCCCAGATTTATAACTTTATTAATGAGTAGAGAATTGCTTTATTTAGTGTGCCTGTCAAGTTGCCAGCAGTTTTTGGGATAGACATTGCTTCCAACACAAGAGTTGTCACAACATATGGTCCTTCCTAGGGTAATATCGTAAATGTAAGGTAGGAGATTTATAGCCAAAGTTACAGGATGTAGGGGCAAGGTTAAATGTATATTTACATTAGTTGCATAACAGACAAACTCAGACCCAGTTTGTTAATATTAGAAACAACACTCTGTCAAAGTGTAAAATTAGCCCGATGATACACTGTTGTGAATGTGAGTGCCCCCAAGCTGATTGGAGGGGTCAGCAGCGGTGTTATATTTTACTTTAGTCACTCTAAGTGTGCGTTAAGCAAATTAGCGAAACAATTGCATTCACATAATATTATAACAGGTTATGCCTGTACTAATGAGTGGCCGATAAAATTATGAATGCAAAGAGCAATTAGTAGGAAATATTTTGAAACTTAGGCTAGAACTAACAGAAATTTGAGGGCGGCATCAATATTTCTTCGTATTTGTTTAAATAGCTAGAAATTTTGCACTGGGATGATGCATTCTCTGCCATATAATATGGAAGCTGAATAAACAACTTTGCATGATTGTTCTCCATCAAACCAATGTGAAAGTAGTTTCTGTCAGGTACATTATTATTAGCGTACTGCATACTTGATATGGTGCTGAACTTAAAATATACTAGTGATTCAGAAGCGTTGTATTTTTGGCGAAGAAAACAGGAAATTAGAAAATATTGTAAACATCAATATGTCAGACGGAGAGGTAGGCCGCTAGGCGTATAACGAGATATTTATTACGGTGTTTTTGTTTTGAGCCTGTGCTCTTATAATCTATTAGCTCTCAGCAGCCATATTATAAATTGCTGTATTTCATTCAATATCAGCTCAAAACTCCAGTTTTACATCACCGGGACAGTATTATTAGCGACAGCTATTCAGCGAAAGTAATCTGAACGCATTGGAGAGTGTTATTGACAAGGAGTCAAGTTTGAGAACATTTCAAGCGGTGATCAGAGTTACTGTAAAAAATCTGGACAGATGAAAAGCAAATATTGATTTAAAATCTGTCATCCTCTACTGCTGCTGCTTAACTCAACACTGTCACTGTCACGGTATCAAAGTTAAGACTCTGTAAACAAGTCGTTGCGAAAGACATCTGAATTATTCTTAATCAAGACTAAAAGTATCGGAAATCATCTATCGGACAATGTGCTCAATACTTTGTATTTGTAATTGCACATGTTTGTACTAGTTAGGGGAGGCAGTGTCTCTACTTGACAAAAGAGATTCTTGAGCAACCAGAGCTCTCAATTGGAGGTCCATAATTGTCTTGACACGAGTTTGGTTTTAGAGATTGTGCTAAGTGAATCTAAGTGAATCGTCACCAATCTAAATTGCTGGAAGGATAATGTATAATTAATTATCTGCTTCAGAGTGTAAATCTTCTCAGCTGTTATATATAAAAACTGAGTCACCATCTGGCAACAGCCACTCCGCTGTAGAGAAGTTATTTGACACCACACCATCGTCCTAATTCACCTGAAGTAGATCTAGACAGATTATAATACTCTGTCATATGCTAAAACCAAATACTCGATCATTTCTCCCGACACATGCACAGATATTACCAAGGATAGTGACGCTATCAACGCCGACGCCTAAGTGGTGAGCATAGAGGTAATTACTACTTTCTAAGTCAAGAGTTTACAGGAGATAAAGTAGAAACACTTCGACTCAAAAGTACAGGGAACTTTACCATCGAGTGGTGAACTTCTTCACACTAAAGAGATCTTGTCGGTGTTGTATCTCTGTGTTCTTTGACAAAGATGGCGGCACCTAAGCGAGGGCCTAATATGCATTCAGTTAGGCGGCGGCAAATGTTAAAAAAACGGTTAAAGCTTCGTGAAAGTAAAGATAATGTATCCGTCAACTCTGGAAGTTCTGCGACAATTGCGGGCTCTCTGGCCAGCGCCCTCAGTGTCGGGATGTTATCTGTAGCGGATCCTACACAAAGAAACCCAAGTGAACTGAGGTATGTTTACAGACAATAAAATCATATCTTAGATTAATACAAAATGTCTCTGTGAAGTACTGGTGGTATTATACCAAATGTCTCTGTGAAGTACTGGTGGTATTATACAAAATGTCTCTGTGAAGTACTGGTGGTATTATACAAAATTTCTCTGTGAATTACTGGTGGTATTACATAAAAACTGTTAATCTGGAAAGATCCAACACATCATTGTAGGAATTATTTTTGTCATTCCTCAGTCTGTTAGACAGGGTGGAAGGATTAAGGCCATTACATGTTTAATAGGGATAAATGTAAGGTTCATAAAGCTATAGCTCAGCTCATCCATACGCCTATCAGAATTTATTTGTGGATCTGATAACGCTTTCAGCGATTGATAATTTCTACCACCTCTACCATGCCCTTGTCAGGGATGACTGCTGCTAGGACGTAATCCAGGGATGGGCGGACATGATGTATCTATTCGAAATAACTAAATAACACATCTCATGTTGATTATCAGTAAGAGAGATTCGCAGACTGCAGATCAAGCCATAAATCAAGACTGTTGAAATGCTGCTGAAATGTAATCTCTTAGAAATCAGCAGATGTGTCATTCTCCGTATAGATTTTTGGTATATGTATCATATGCTTGTGGGAAGGCGATAGCATCGTGTATATAAATATTACAAAGGTATTAAGATGAAAATCTACTGAATTTGAGTAACAGTCTGAATATCATCAGGGATCTCTTATATTTATAGGTGTCTGGTGTAAAGTGTGCATATTCTTTCAGACATCAATTAGCCTTTTCCCTAGGGTTTTATGTATAGCTGTAAAGCTGTATAGCTGGCTGTTAATTTGAGCTTTCAGCAGGAGTTCAGGATCAAGGTTCTCAAAGTTTATGTTTGGTACAATATAATAGCCTGTCACTCCGAGCAATAAAATGCTACCTGCAAATACTGGGCTTGATGTCTGGGTGTGTTTTCTGTGATAATCGAGGAAAAAAATCCATCAGTTTCTATGGATTTATTTTATTGTTTTCACCTCGGTTATTTCATTGACGTCATAAGAAAAAATTCCGAATGGTGCTGCTGCCACATGATCGAACAAATACGTCATTTATTTGATGATATTAATTGAAGAAGTCAGCTTGAACGATTCTCTGCATAAAAATGTATTGATCAACTCTTATTATACTGTGCTAGATTTGTGGCAGCACACCCAAACAAGCACATCCTAATAAGTTCGATCATGTAGTGGTTTTTAATTCTAGGGGTTTTAACCTAGTAGTTGTTAATTCGTGAAAACTTTGTAATGCAAAAATTTGTTCTCTTCCATAATCACCTACTATTTAATTTTTCTATGGTTCAGATTTCGATCCATATTCTGAGACATATTATCCTGTGTTGAAATATTGGAAAATGATTACATGAAATAAGTCTAGGATTAATTTGGTAAAATAAACTAAGTTATAAGGCTTACATTGAACTAATACCAGCTAGCATTGTGATTAAATAACATTCTCTATAAAAACTATGTCAGCGGCTTATTACTTTGTTTGCCACTGCAGCTCTGAGAGAATTAAATATATATATAAATATGAGAGCAAATAAAATTAGATTAGAGTCTAGACAATAGATAGTAAATCAGCTCACAGAGGCTAGGAGAGGGTAGTTCTTACCCATAAACATATCGATGTTAATATTAGTTGGCTGATATCACATGTTCACCAGCTTAAAATATGGGTACGCTATGTAAAGTTTGTAGAAAACTTTCTATGTCTTATCTTACCTAAGATCCAGAAATTTTGATTGTGATTTAAGTGCACTGATATTTCGCTCCTGTCACCCTCTCCCCCCCCCCCCCTACTGCAATGAGCACCACGCAATGCAGTATTCTGAGGGTGACCATAACCAAAACATAAGGGACTCGGAACTTTATGTTGAACCTGTATTAGAAATTATCCCACTAATCCGCAGAAGGAAATAACTCCTGATATACTTGTGAAAGAAACAGATGGGTGCGTTATCAGGGATGGTGGGTGTTAACATATCACTGGATGAGGAAATCAATAATCAATCACTCCCAGCCGCTCAGGCTAAGTTTAAGAAAAACGAAACAGAACAAAATCTGCCTCTCCAGATTAGAGAGTGTTTATTCTTCTCACTCACTTAAGTAAAACTTCGCAATAAACTAATCCCTGGGAATGACTGGGATGATCAATAAACAAAGTCTGGTATTGTATGGAATCCGGCTTGTTTGTGTTTGAGGCATTGATTTTCGAATCCATAAACAGTTACAGTATTAATTATCGCATACAAATAAACACAGACAAATAAACACCTCAGTTCGCAGTACTTAACACCACAGGAAAAGTGTTATAAATCACTATGGTTCCATGGATCGATTATGTAAGGATTTCGGTAGTAATCGCCCCATGGAAATGGCATTAAAGTCAAATTCCAATTGTGACGAATGACTTTTTGGACGCGAATATCCAAACCGTGTTTATTCGACCTATTTCCTAATTGGCGTCGTGGCCGAATGGTTAGTGCGCTTGCACACAATACCTTCAAAGGGTTCATATCTCGGCCGCGGCAGGTTCTTTTCATGTTTTTCCCATCATGGGAATGGATAGAATCCACTGGATTCTAACCATTCGAAATTGGAGTGAACCACAAAATCGACCCATGGAACCATAGTGATTGAGAGGTGGTAGGATGAATCATACATAGCGTTGTTTCACTACCTGCAGGATTATCCAACCCTGGCAAATTTCGAGAACTTAAATTCCTTTAGAGTGCTCTCCTTTTTGTGATTGTTTATAAGTGATGTCTTCCTCCATCCGAGATCATACTATGACAAAATTCTAAGCTGGCTGACTCCCACGCTGTAAACATGGTGCTGTATCTATTTGTGATAGATTCCGTTGCAAGATTTAACATGTGGAGAAAATTTAAAGCTAATTCTCTAGTCGTTAAGAAGCAGCTAAGTGGTCTGTAATTGGTTGATATAACGGATCAGTTAGGCTAAATCCATTGTTTGATTGATCTATGGCAGTTACATAGTTTGCATATTGACTCTGTTTCCAAACAAACTCGTTATCTTGAACCATCTTCAGGTGTTTGCTTTTGCATGTTGAGAGGTATTTGTAGTGTATATCTGAGTTGTCAATCCAGATTCTAGCGGCACACTAAACTCTTTTGCTACGCCGCACTCGGCATAAAAAGAGAAAACTCAGTAGATTGATAGATATATACTGGCAGCCCAAACAGGATTATATAACTTGATGTAACATGTTTACATTGATATAGTTGTCTCCCCTATACAAAACTACTGTAGCGATTTTTTTTACTCGTACTATAACTGTAAATAAAAATAAACTTTTTCAGGGAGGTTATTGTAATTATGAAGTATGTTAGTATTTAACTTGTTTGCGATGTTATGACTGGGAGTTGCTGGTAGAAGGCTGTAAATTCCTGTACATCATTTGCCAGCGGTTTTTTACACCTTTGTTTTCCTTTTGTACATTGAGTCACAATATGTAGAAACTCGGTAGAAATTCACAAAATAACAAACACAGCTAATAAAACCTCGCATTTATTGAAATTGTTTACAAAGATGTTTAACTCACGTACGCAAATTTCAACATTCTTTTTATTTATGGTTTTCCCTGCGGAAACCTTTTGAAAATAACAGTGCCATAAACGTATTATTAACGTGTTGGTTAAGGTGCAGACACAAGCCCTGAATATAACGCCCACAACAGTAAAAATGTCCCAAACACAGTAATTTGGGCTTTATTGGCGGTCAAGTAGTTCATATTCACCAGTCTTTGGGTTGTAAGCACTGAATTAAATTCTTCTCATAGAATGGAAATAGTATCATAGCGTTATACAGTTAGGACACTAAACACAGAGACACATCAGACTGTTATCTGATTGGCTGTCCCTAGTAGCATGAATAATTAGCCTGAGAAATTGTCTTGTTTACAAAATTGCAAACAGTAATTATACCCCTACAGTGTCGATGATTTGGGCATTTCTAGATTGCTACTAGGGACTGACTATTTTTGCAAGCCCTTTGTTTTGCAAAAGAAAGCTAATGATGCTATTCCAGATATGGAATTTAATGGTTGTAAGTTATTCAAAAGGAATTTTGTTAATTCCCTTGCACTATAGTATCTTTTTTTGAGCTGTTTTTTTATTTCCAACTTCCAATTCTTCTCTGCTACTATGCATCACATAAACTGTGCATAATATAAGTGTAAATTAAGATTTACCAATGGCCTTCAGCCTTGCATCAATCTGTATGGATGCCATAACTGAGAACAGCATTAGTTAATCTACTCATGATATAATAATATGGAATAATTGAGATATTCCGATTTATTGAATTGCCTGATAAGCGAACATCTCTAAATGATATGTGCCATTCAATTGGTAATTACTGCAGATCTCACGATACTGTATTATAGTTTAGCATCGGCATGAATAATCGCTGTTGTTGGGCTGCAGGGGATCTACTGAACCCCTGTTCCTGTTTATACTGCCTGTCCTCAACACATCACTTATTGAACTTTGACGAAGCTATCAAAGTTGCAAGGGTTTCTACCCAAAGCGTGTGATTGTTTTATAACTAAAAGACCGAACCTAAAGAAATTATTTCAATCAAAAGGAAACCGATAACATAGATAAACTGACAGAGCTATGGGGTATTGTTTGATTAAACAATTGCTGAAACTTAAACAACAATCAAGCTATTTAATGGAAGCATTGGCTTAATAGAAATTGCTGCTTCACACTTTCAAACCTGTGTGCAAGTAAAACACAACGAACAAAGGTCTGACTCTTGTTTAGCCAGTACAGTGCAACTGTCCGAGCTGCGTGGAGCAAACAGAGGGATTGTTCTGAGTTGACTCAAGTTCAATGCACTGAGTTTAATCCTCAGACTGACACTGTATAAATTGGACTACACCCCATCTTAACCTCTGAATTACTCTGGAAGCTATTCAGCGGTGAGGGGAAATCAGTGTCAAAAACTTGCCCCATACTGGGTGACTCAGTTTGACATACGTGGTAGCCTAGCCTCATCATTCGTACGCACAGCGGATATTGAGACCACAATAAACCTGGGAGCACCTGTAGACACTATAGGACTAAATGAGATTAATATCCTGACATTTTTCTGTTGTGTTGAAACTTTAATTTCGTTGGATTATTGATTTAATTGAAGGGAATTAGTTTAATTATTTACGGTTATTGTGACTGTAAGACACAAGATCAGACTTTTCGCTATTGTTTCCTGTGAGCTTGAGTAGTGCGGATATTGACAGTTGACACCAACTTCTGCACAATAGATTAGCTGTGGGTAATTTCCATTTGTCACTCTACCTATTTGATGTTGCTGCCTCCCTTACGCTGTAATGTAGAATCTATCTACATTTTGATGTGATGAGTGATTGAGGATATTATTAAACATTTCTCGGAGCTAAATTAAGAACAGGTCAGGCAGGTGTGAAGTAGAATACCTAGATGAACATCAACTCAACATCCTTCAACAAACTACAACCGTGAGGTGTTAGATAGTCTGTAATTCGTACCCACAGTGATCAGGTAGTCAAGTTGATTTTGATACAAGCATAAGTATTTTTTTAAGTACAAGCAACATAAGAAGGAAAATTATCAGCGTTTATCTATAGAGGGAATATTCAAAGGCATAAACCTATTCACGTCGCTGGATAAAGATCTCTATACATTGTTCCCTTTGACTGAATTCATCCGAAGAAGCTAAAAAAAGCTCTCGAATTCCGAACAAAACAAGGACTCTGAGTCATCACCTACTCCTCTTGGATTTGCTTTCTTGCTTCACTCGAGTTTGAGAATGTCGGTGAAAGCGAAATGTATGGAGTTTGTGTGCTGTACGTATGGCACTGGATACCCAGATATGCCTGCTGACACGCTTCTCAAACTGGTTGTTGATCCAACAGCGTTCAGCAAACCAATGCCTACCGCTGAGCAACATAACGCAACGTAAGTTACGATGTTGTGTGAGTGTGTCAAGGTCCTGGATAATGGCAGTAACCATAGACCTACTAATAATAAGTTTATTATTAGTAGGTAAATGGCAGTAACCTGTTTCTTTCGATTACGCCTTTCTCACAAATCAGATGATTTGGACTTAAAAAGGTCACATAAGAATTATTCCTCTAGCAATTTCGAGTCGGAAAGATAATCGCAGCTCAAACTCTGTTCACATCATCATCATATCTGACCCCGCTCTGTTACAATCATGCTCTCGAGAATTTGATATTGCTGATTGATCAATGCTACAGTTTTAAATAGGGAGCTTTTCATGTTTGCCATTCCAACTCTTACGGGTTTTTATAGGTTTCATTAAAAATAACTGTTCACTTATTCGCATATTATTGTGCGAATTTTAGTGTTCCTCCAGTTATGATGTCAGCAAAGACTCCTTGATACCAGTATATATTATACGGGTGTAGGTGTTTGTGTTCTCATCTAGGCACGCAGTGGTGATTCGGTGTTAAAAATTTGATATTGAAAGATTTCAATTACTTAACTTTATTATTTCACTTCTAAGTATTCATCACACAATAGGTTTTGTATCATAATCAAGTTCTTTGTATATACCCACTTCGCTGGAACTTGAGTGCCCATGTGCTGGAGGGTACTTGTGTCTAGTATGTTTGTCACAGGGAAAATGTATCTTAGTTTGTATAATATCTTAGCTATAAAATCCATTAAAACACTCAATGATAAAATGGCAGATTGATGGTAGATGCAGGCAGGGCTGGAAGGCTGCAAAATACTGGCTTCTTTTTTCCGTTTTTTCCTGTGTACACAATTGTGCTACATTTATTTAGATGACTTGCGTAATATTGTGCAAGGTCAGCAAGATGTTAGAAAGCTGAGAATCAAACTCTCATTGCGACATTCTTTCGGAGTTTCTCTGAAGCTAGTTATTATACATTCCGTAATGAAAGTTAGTCCATCTTTTATTAAGTGAAGTTCAATTTTCACTCTATAATAATAATAATAATATTATTGCGATCTGTCAGGGTTGACAATGACTGGCACTGATGTTGTGCCGGCTCTGGAAGTTTTTTTTTACAGTGACGACTAGGTTTCCAAGTCATTAGTGCCACGCTTCAACCACTGACAGCCTTAACCCAGCGTGAAGCATAGCGCTACAAGGCCGGAGCTGCAGTGGTTGGTGACAGGGTCTTTTGGTATAGAGCTATACAATACAGGAAGGTTCTTTTACCTGCATGCACAATGATGTTGTACATACAAAAGACATCCATTATTTTGATTCCTGCTCCGAAGGGAATATGTGCTCAGTCAAAGTCGAGACGACTTTCGGTACCGTATGGGATTCGAACCACACCCAGCTGGTCAATTGATGAGCCGAACTGACTGAATTTATCGCTGATTCAACCAACTTTAACCAACTTGCCTTAGTAGAACGTAACCTCCATGAGGTTGCAGGTCTTGCCTGTCGGCTTATCAGATTTAGAAGTTGTCATACACAACATAAAGAATTAAACAAAAGTAACACAACTCCTGAGTATAATCTTTATATTTTTCATCCCTGCTAAAAGTGACCAGGAAGGGTTGGGCACCTCCACCCTCCTTGAATTGAAAATTTAAAAAGATTACTGACGGTTGAAACATACTATCCATGAGAAGATACACGTGATAACGGTGATAATCATATAAAAGTCTGGTAGTCTCTCCCTCTAAATTATTGACACTGACATAGCCCGAGCCCCTCATACCTTTGCTGACGTCCCCCCCCTCCCAATGACTGGATACTGACAATATTGACAACACTGACGCAGCTGTGATAAACAGCGAAGACTTCAGAGGTGTGGGCACGATTAAGCAGTAAGCTCCCTACACGGAATCAGTAGGAGATGAATTATACACTTTCTCACACTAATAATTGACAGGTCAATTTATACCAAGCTAATCAATAATCATAACTATGCATCCCGACAAAAGATTAGAAAATAAAAAGAGCAATTGAAAATTCACACCCATTTAAACTCATTATTTGGACATTATAGCCTGGGCTTATTTATATGCTATGTAACTCTTGTAGGCTGTATTTTTATCAAAGTTGATTATGTTCGTTCAATACAGTGTGATCAGGTAAATGAGCATATTGTGTAAGTTAAAAAGCATTTATTGATTAATAATTATTACATGTTTATTATATAATTGTTCAAATATGCGCTGGTACCCAGCATCTTGACAAAATGTGGCAACAGGATATTTTGAGGAGGAGATAATATAATTGGCAATTAAAAATTTCATTTGGCATAAGGGCGCCTAATAGCCTACAATTATATTTTTTGATTGCGTTCAGCTGGTAGCAACAAAAATTGGTATGGTCATGAAGCGTCTCTTGGTTTTCCGCCTTCAAGCTTTGATGCTGCTGGGAATTTACAGTAGGCCTGATCACAAAAAAAGTAATTTGAAAACAGGAAAATATTTTAAACTTGCACATTGGTCAAATTTGTGCAAAAGTCTTTTAGTTGCTAATGTTTGGTTCATCACCTCACATTCGTCAGACATCATTTAACTCTATGATCAGCACAGAGATTGACTGTCTATAATTCGGAAGAAGTTTTCTGTCGGAATATTCATATTCCCCCAAATTATTTACTGTCGTGACGCAACGTACAACGCAACATACTTCTGTCAACAAAACTAGGGGATAAACCTAAACACTGGTCACATTCAAGATTTATTCTTACAACAACTGCGGAGATTAAAATCGTCACCAGTTTTGTTGTCATGGGATCGAAAGTAGGAGACTTTCGTAAGCGCAGGTCTTTAATCAGAATGCTGACTAAAGACAGCAGTCAAAGTTTGGATACAATCACTGACACTGTGTTTGAGGAGGATTCAGAGCCGGCGGCTTCTGTAGACCTAGAGTGAGTCTTATATGTAGATTGTGTAATAGATGATTAATTTACAGAATCACAAGAAACAGACTTTTATGGTTTGCCAATCAGGATGAAGTAGACTTACTTTAAAAGTGATTTGTCTATTAATGTCCTGTCGACTGAAACAGCATTATGACATGTTTATTGATGGTATTGAAATCACTAGGGAAGCTGTACTACCACAGAGTGATGTTATATCCTACTGTCAAATTAACACATTAATCTAATCCTTGATTCAAATCAAATGGAATTAATTCCTGCACATCAACAAGTAATGACCGTTGGTTGGTCTTTTGGACATACATATGACTCGGGAAATGGCCATATATATAATAGATATATTTTTGCCTCTGTATATTCCCAGCCTTGAGAAAAGAAGTATTTATATACAGAGTTTTTACCTAATCTCCTACAGCAACCACATAAGCAGCTTTTATTAGAGTCTTAATAATAAAAAATTTAAGTTTTAATGGCTTTTTATGTGCATCATTATTACAAATATGAAAACAATTGATTCAAAGGCACAGGATGTTTGTACCATCTAGAAGTTGACGCAATGAGTAGGTGAGAGTATAGTAATGGAAACATGTGACAGTGTAACATGTTGACTTATATGATGAGGGATTTGTCCAACCATCTACAACTCAAAGCCTTAGTATCTGATCAGTAACTATAATTTGATAGTAATTAATCTCATAGTAAAAGTTTGATTAAAGACTTTGTTTTAGGCTGCTCTTTTGTATCACATCTTATTCTCCATATTTTATTCTATCATGTGAGCGATTTTCAGCTTTAGAATCCAAATATTGAGGAAGTTATGGCCTCTCAAACTTCCAAGGTGACGGCAATTTATCGGCAGTAAAAATCAGCCGGCAATCCCTAGGGTACGTCACAACCAGCCAAACTAGTTGGTCCAAGTGGCGTGATGGTAGCGTTGTTCATTATAGGTATGGGGACCCGGGTTCGTTTCCCACCCAGGTCTGAATTTTGATCATCAATTATTATGTGATTCTTAGTGTATTAACTAATAACTCATAATGTCTATGTCACATGTCCATGGTTGTGACATACCCCAGGGGAAACATCCGCTTATTCCCAATGCCGATTGAAGGCAATCACCCTGGAAGTTTGAGAGGCCATAACTTCCTCAATATTTGGATTCTAAAGCTGAAAATTGCTCACATGATAGAATAAAATATGGAGAATAAGATGTGATACAAAAGAGCAGCCTCAAACAAAGTCAAAGCAATATCAAATCAGATCAATGCAAACATGCATTTAATTCTTATTTATCCAATTTATCAAAATTTTAAAATCAATTAAACAATAATAGAATCAATATCAATCTCTCTAATCACCACCCCTCTTGCTTAGGACTTTTATTATTGGCACAAACCGGATGGTCCTACTTGAGTGTGATGTATATTTGATAGTGCATCGATCGGGAATATAGCTTAGTCATGGTTCAATAAAAGAACTTCCCATGCATTCTCTATTTTTATTATCATGTGGCATACCGTACGTACGGCGTACATACTTCAGTTTTTATCTAATTGTGAGCATTTCACTTGCTTCATTTTTACCGGAAAGCCGCTGGAAAAAGTTTGAATAGCTCAAAATGCGGGAAATATCGAATAAGTGTTACTGTTTAAGTCGATCCCATTAATACCGAGCTTTGACAGCTGACCAGGTCGCTGACATGTCTGGTGACTTCAGGATTTTATGTTTGTTTGAGGAGAGCTATGTTTGAGGAGAGCTTGTCAGAACAGATGGGTTTTTGTTGCTGTTGCTGCTGTTGTTCGTTGTCGCACGAGCAGGTATGTTGTTTGTTGTCGGAGCAGGTCTGTTGCCCTCTGTTGCGGCAGGACTGTTTGTGTTTTATCGCGCAGGGTATGTTATTTGTTGTCAGAGAAGGTCTGTTGTTTGTCATCAGAGCAGGACTGTTGTTTGTTGTGGGAGCAGGACTCTTGATTGATGGTGAACTGTTCGATGTCGGTCAGGATTGTGTTTGCCACTGTGATGTTTATGTTATCCTCTGACACACTAGTAGGCTATAGCACCAAAGGTTATTGATTGTAGGGTAAAATTAAACAACTGGTACAAATTTTCTCCCCTGATGGTTCCAAGTGTATGCTTAATTCTCAGTGTAGGATGTTTAGATTTGGCTAATTGTAACGTTTGATAAACTTTATAGGTACTTGTATTATAAATGATACTATGATTGTATGAGGAGGTTTTTATGAAGTCTCAATTGCATTGGTCTGCAAATCATTGACAAGTGCATGGTTCCATAACAAGGGTAATGAATTGATCTGATCTATCAGGGATTTAGATAGGAAAGCATAGCTTCTGGTGCTGCATAGCAAAAGTACGTTTGACTTCAGTCTTCAGTTGGGTTTTGCCAGTCCCAGTGGGGTTAGCTGCTATAATAATATTGAATTCTACGGAAAGTTAGACTTTGAAGTCAGTTCCTGTCAACTGATAACTTGGGAATCGATCTTCAGTGTTTTCTCTTCCTGATAACAATGTAAGATAAATGTGATGTCATAGAAAAAATAGCACAACCTCCATGCCAAGTCTAACAGTCTCCGACCTTGCCCCGGCATCGTATTATTGGGACAGTCATCAGGTGTGACAACTCCTGCGCCACAAAAGAAAGGAAATTGAAATATTTTTTTATAATCTGTCATCTTGTGTGACTCAATCAACATTCAAACACCTGGGTGATGAACATTCCATGAAATTTTTCAATATTGACAAAGCTGAACTATGAAAGGGTAACGAGTGATTATAAAATATTATGGCATTTTAGCACAATAACTAACTTGCTGGCTTAAAAAATGAGAGCTCAGCACTATTCTTAGTGCGCTACAATTCCATCATTGTCTTTGCTCGGAGAAGAATTTTGACCTTACAATACACGTTGCATTTATTCAACATTGCCTTTGTGAAAATAAAAATTAAGACCGATCTATTGAGACAAAAACATAAACTCAAATCATGATAATCCCGTTGTCCTTAACCCATCCTGGAACCTGATTACTATTTAATTGAATGCAGTTCAATCGTTAAACTGTCAACTGTCAAATGATAAAAAATAGGGGGGACTCGCCAGTTACCGAAAAAATATATTAGGCATCTTTGCAGATTTAGAACTCGTGTCATAGGCAAAACATAGGCTACTGTAACCTATGTTTTGCCTATGACACGAGTTCTAAATTTGCAAAGATGCCTAATATTTTGGTGATAAATCATATTTTTTCGGTAACTGGCGAGTCCCCCCTATTTTTTATCATTTGACAGTTGACAGTCATCACTATGTATTGTCAGTATGTCATAAATAAATATTTCATCAAAATTATTATTCTTTTTTTCTTTCTTCTTTATTTCTACAAACTTTTATTGTAATATGTAGTTGTACGTAGCTAACATATATAGATTTGACGATATAATGCAAAGATGCGGTTACAAATAGCGTGGTGGAGACCCGATTGATCCAAAAAGTAGTGCGAGTGACAGACTATATGGATAGAAATAGCTATTTATGACATATTTAAGTCATATTTGATAAAACGGTAAACGTCAATCGATGGGGGATAGCTTGTGATCGTTATTTTGAATCGTGAAACTTCTAATAACGTATAACTGTATGACGCTGTATCCAGTGAGTGCCGCGTCATAGATGTTGATTGATACAGCCTGTCAGATTTCCTTTCCTTTTTTCTCTTGCCTTGAGTTCCAATAGCTATATCCTACGCTTTGTTATTTTGTTGTTTGGTAGTGGTTTATGATTAAACCATCATGAACGATCTTATTTGGCTGTCAGAGTATCACCATACAAAAAAAACAAGAGACCTGTAACATGCTGCCGATGCCGATAAATGGAAAACTATTTTGCTGTCATTTCTGAAAACCCGTCCTGATTTGCTATATGTTGATTGTATTGGATAGACAAGATGAATGATGATATCCGACTTAGAGTTGCCTTATCACAAAGAGTGCGATGAATATTCCAAGTTTAGATCCAAGCGTTTCTAGTCTCGCAACTGTAATTCTTTACTTATCTACTGTCTTGGGGCTGTGGATTACCAAGAATGCCAAAATATGATGTCTCTTTTGCGTTGATACTTCTCCACAGTGTGTTGTGAGTCTCATAAACGCGTTGAGATCATTGACAGTTGAAGAAGATTCACAGAGGGTAATTTATTAAACATTAATCACATATGAATGACTATAAAACCCATGTCTGCCACCTCTAAGAAATCACTTTACCGTTCGCCTCCGTCTCACAAGCTTCTGTCCAATTGAGATTTTGTGTGATATCTGGAGAGACATGGATCGAGAAGAGAAAGATATGGCTGTATCCAAGGATATCGATCTAAATGACGTGGTATTTGTTAGCCAAAATGGTCCCCCTCGATCGCCAAGGAAGAAAAGTGAAAAAAGACATAACTATGAACACACCTTTGCCTGGAAACGAGCTTTATCTGAATACTCCAATGCGTAAGTCGATCACTTCTACGGGATCATGTCTGTGTATGTCGTGTAAGGGATTGTTTTCGAATTCAATTTATGTTTTGGTTCCAGTAGTTTTAAAAATTTCGGTTCAGCCTTGGCAGTTTTTAGATCGTTGGTGAAGATGCAGCAGCAGTGACTGGTCTGAGTTTTAGTTTTGCTGCCTTGGGACTCTCTCCTGTTGTGCATTCGAGCAAAGACGTGGATGGTTAGAAAAGAACTCAATTCTACAAAGAAATTCATATATTTTTCTACTGATAAATAATATCATAGTCTCTGATAATACTGCTCTTTGGTGATCTCTGTTTGGTTATAGCTCATAGTGTAGGGGTTGTAGCTAGTCTGTATTTGTAGGTTTACTGTTAGGGGGATAGCGATGATGTCAGATATACAGCAAAATACATAAAATGAAATATGTACAAATTCTACAAATGAAGATACAGGTCTGATGGGCTGCGTTTTATTGTGTTGACTCATTAATTATCGGGCCAGACTATTTAAAATCTGCGATGTTTATTCTCTGGTCAAGAGTGCTTTTGGGGGTGGTGCCTAACTTTCACCTAATAATGTGTCCAATAAGGTTACCTGTATGCACATTATCACAGCAATTAAACTTTGACCTTTTGATAATTACACACGTCAACAGGTGGTTGGTATTTAAACTAAATTTTAATTCCTTTTAATCCGTTGCTCTGTTAAAAAAACTGATTGTAAGAACATTGTGAATAAGACTGCTCTCATCTCAAATCTGTAAAACATAAACTAGCGCTCTAGCCTAACGTTACTACGGATACATTCAATGGCATCATTAGTTCGGAAGCTGACTCAGGGTCGGGTCAAGAGACAGCAGTCAGACCTGGAGGATGTACCTGATTCAACTCAGGATGACACGCCAAAAGAGAGGAAACACCACTATGAGTCCACCGCTGCTTGGAAGAGGGTCGTGGCGGATGTCTCTGGGTTGTAAGTTAAATTTATCCCAACGAAATCTGTCTGGTTATATCCGGCTTTGGCTCAGAATATATGCGTCGAGACTCAACTTGTTAGTATGTGATGTGTTGGTGTGGTGTTTGGAGTCATTCTTGGAAACAGTTTGTTTTCAGCGCCTGCAATGTTTCTCTACAATAATTATACTGAAGTATGTTGATTTGTAATGGTCAGGTTGTCCTGTTGACCAAGGATTGACCCCAGTAGAATAGTGCCATTTAATGTCTGTTGCTTTTTTGAGGTTTAGCTAGTTTTAGTCAAGGTCTGAGGTTTAGTCAATCTGTTGGAAATTATGTGAGGCTACTTTCTCAGTTATCGGTACCTTTTTTAGTCATTACTCCGGGTCAAAGTCTCGGAGGTTGAATGATGTTCTTTTCCATAAATCTTTTCTTGATACATGATGTGTCTAGAGGGCACTCAGCAAGCATCTATGAAAAGCAGGCAACAATGTGTTTGACGCACTGCACTGTACTGCATGTTAAGTAATACTGTTAAAGTTATAGCTGCAGCCTGGCATTCTGAACTTTTCAGAAAATGGGCTCAATCTGCATTTAGGATTGTATTTGTAAGTTTTCTGGTGGTAAGGCCAACAGCAGTACGGGTTTGGGAGAGAGGGAATTTCCACAATTACAGGACAAAGAATGTTGAAATGGAATGAGGTTATCATGTACTGACGCTCTATTGCTGTATGTGTCATTTGCAGATTTGATGTGCCATATTCATGACACTGCGTTGCAGGTACAATGGGATAAAGCTCCAAAGTTTGTATTAATGTTTCCTAAGAATATTGAATCTACAAAGAATTCAGCAAGCTCCAAAAAAAAGATTCAACAAACTCATACAGAAAACTACCTGGGCAAAACCAGGCTGCCTTCAGAGGAATGTATGATGTAAACAGTGTCGCATATCATGAAGCACTGTTATAGTTACAGCAGATTATAGATTATCTATAGTCTCTGGTTACAGGTTATAGCCAGACTTATCTAACCACAACACATGCAATGCACCGTATAGTACGATCCTATCACTGGTCAAAATAGCATGATTTGATAGTACTCTCTGTTGGCAAAGCCACAGACATTGCTAAGCTTACTCTAAGAACTACTAACATCTGGAGACCTGTGAGGCCTGATTGATTGTGGTATACTTGCAAATGCTGCAAGTTTTTCGATTTCCATTGCAAGCAGACTAAAGATGTAATTTTCATATTAAAGATTCAATCGCAATGGCAGTTATTAAGAAACAAAACTGGATTTGCTCTCTAATGTCTTTTCTCAGTTGCTGAGTTCTTCCGGACATACTTGGGAAATAAATTCCTATTCCATCTAATTTTATCCGGTTCCCGGTGCCCGGTTATCCGTTCCCGCCAATTTTTTTTATCAAAGTTCATACATCAAAGGTAGGCTCATCTTTTCCAATATTTATTGGCTTTCCTGTGGTGATTTTCAGTGATTTATTACCTCATATTATAGGTTTGCTAATTTTTACCATGCAGATTAAGTGTCAAAGGTGGAACCCTGATTCTCTCCTTAGGCGATTAGATGAATGACATTTTTTTATGTATTTTGATGGTCTGATTATCTCTTGTAGACACCTCTTACTTTTCCATTTTGGCTCCTAAATAACTTTGTTACCAGGATCTTCATACTAATAGGTTAGGGTCGATTAACCATCTCTATCATACCAGAAATCTCAAATCCTAAGAAGAGGAACAACCAACTTTCTGCTAATGCTTCATCGTCGAAGTGACTACCACAATGCATCCTTACCATATGACAGGCTCGACTCCACTCTGATATCAACAGTTTTGCCCTTCTTCTATATCGACTTATCTGACCATTCCATTAGCTGATTATAGTCAGAATACATCAATGAGAAAAAAAGTGTATGAATGTGTATCATGCAATGCATGCGGGGGGGGGGGGGGGACCTGTGATGATTGATTTAGATATATTTGTATGTGTTATCACATATGTTCGCATAACATCTAATGATAATAATTTACAACATGTCAAACAATAAACAGGATCAAATCTTCTCATTGCAGGATGGAGCTGAAGAATGCTGGGATACAAGGAGTGGATTCAAAGCTTCTCAGGGAGCTAGGGGAGGACAATGTCGATCAGTCGATTATAGGAGAGGAGATAGCTCAGCTGTCCGAAGAGTATGACCTCCGAGCTATTACGTAAGTACATACCAGATGTTCTGTGATGTCTGCGAAATTCTTGTTCAGCTATTTTTGAAAGCCGTGCGTACTTATAAACCCGTGTTTGTTAAGTTTCATGAGTTATTAAAATAACCCAAAAATTGACGTCAGAAAAGTTCTTTTATTTTTTCAAATGCCTGTCAAATTGACGAGCCAGCATAGCGGCTTATACCGGAATTTAGGAAGATACATCTTACCAAGCCACAATATGGGGCCTGCTTCCGTTCTGCTATTGCTATCAATTCTTTTATGACGCCCCAGGTGTGCTCCGACCTGCCTGCAAACTGAGAGCAACTTGGCGCCGAATACGGCGGCCGCGCCCTTAAGGCACTGATATTTCTCAGTCCTCGGACGGAGACAACACTTGCGATTTTAACCCGATTTTTTTTTAACCCACACCACAAATTGTGACACTCTAGGATGTATCACAATGCAACTGATTAATTTCCATTCAAGAATTCAAGGGGACAGGAATGTCAAGATTATAGAATTCAGGCAAACTGTTTATTAGATAGCAGGAATAGTGGTCAACGAACTTTATCTGAACTTTATCCAATCCATCGACCACAATTACCGTATTGATAACACTTTGATTGACATATGATAATCTGCCTTATTGCAAGGCTGGTAAAACTATGAAACAAGAGAGGATAACTCAGACATGGGGCTACATTTTTAATAATCCAACAGAAGCAAAGATCTAAAACACCAGCAACATTCTAATACCTTCATTGCGATATGTCAAATTGGCAATAGTATCAAATAAAATGTAGTCTGAATCTGAGTATCAGTTTGTGGACAACAATGTGTCTTATTTAAGACCATAGCCTATCTTGACAAGCTTGTCAAGATAGGATATTAAAACCCTTGACATCGGCCATAAAACGAAATAAGATGAAAGTTTGCCAATTTTTTCGCCGCTGTCACGCGTGTGTCTGAGTGATAAACAAATAATTGAAATCAATAATAATTGATTAGTTTCCAATTGTTTGGTACAGACCCAGATCTCTGATTACGCCCCCCCCCCCAGCCAGAGATGATTGGTACAGAGCCAGACATCTGATTACGCCCCCCCCCCAGCCAGAGATGTTTTAATGGATGAATTTATGGTGTTTGTCAATTTTTCAGATGAATGGGTCATGGGAAAAATTGAAATTTACTTATTGATATAATTATATTAAGAACTGGCACTTTGCTGGCACTGCTTGGCCATAATCTGTTTTTATGTATTCCGTATTAAAAAAAATCACCAATGGATAAACAGGTCAACAACAAATAAGATTATGACATGGAATGAAATTTGAATGAAATTTAAAGTGACCTTGGCTTGAATTAATTATGTTGATATAAGACAGCCAAGGGTGTCAAAAATTCTGAAGTTTGAGCGTTGAGATTGTTAGTGTTACATGATGAGATCATGATCAAGATCATTTAGTGCACAACTGTTGCATCAATGACCTAAACTTCATCAGGAATCCACAAACCAACAAATACAACTTGTTCCCCAGTGATTTAGTCATTGGTATCTGTGTAGAAGGATGTAGATCGTGATTTTGAAACCAGACTAACTATCTTACCATCCTTTGCTCCTAAATTGGCTAGCTGAACCCAAGCTAATTATTTAACTAATTGTGAAATAAAGGATGCTTGACAATGAGCTGACCTCTAAATTACAACCTATTGCTGGCAAAACATGATAAGAATTTTATCATCATTTTTTCTAATCTGAAATAACCGTGTAATTCAACTATTCAAATGAAGACTCCAAGTGTCATGAAATGAAATGATAATAAGATATATATATATAAATAGGTGAATATACGAATATATCCCTATGTTATATGTGTATATGTATATATGAATATATGTTTGCGTAGCCTACATATAAAAATGTATGTAGGCCTCTATTTGTATTATGTATATGTTAATGTATATATTATGTATTGTATATGCATATATGTATTATATATGTATATGTAAATGTATATATTATGTATTGTAGATGGAGACAACGTATGGTGCACTTCCTTCACACAATCCCAGTGGAAGCTTCCATGATGTTTCTCGTCGTAGTAGATGTCTTCATTATACTCGGAATGGTGGTGCTTGATATGTACATTGTGCAAGGTAAGATCAGAGAAGAAATAGATTTCTGTCGCCATAGTGCAAATAAATCTAGACTGGAGGGCTCAAACTGCAATTAGGGCAGTTTTTATGGGTACTGAGGCAAAAAGAAAGATGGGAAGGGGGGGGGCTAAGTGCTCCTCCCCTAGGGGGTAAATATTGCAGCTGCAGATGAAAGCAATAAGCATATACAGGCACTCTATTTTTATGTACCGAATCCGAGAGAATTGATGCACCCTTTTCTTTTTTGACATTTCCAAGGTCAACAAACTGCAGGGTGCAGTAACCATTAGGTCGTTATGCAGCTGTGAACTCGACATTTTTGCAGCTGGATTGGGAGTGCAAGCTCTAATGATGCCGTGTATTGCAGACCACAAACCTGTAACCCAATTTCCATTTCAAAATAATATAGAGATCAGCCTCATTTTACGCGGCACCCTTATAACTCCTACTCCCAATTTCAGTTACAGATGATCACATTGTTTGGTTTGTCCCTCTGTTGTCGAGGTTTTGCTGTCAGAAAACAAATATGATTCACCCTGCATGTGTAACAAACAATCATTATAAATGTTAATGACTTTTTAAAAGCAGTGTAAATAAGTTCAAATTAGTTTACAACTTTATAGTACCACACAGGTGTGACTTTCACATTACCGATTCATTTTTTCAGTCAAATGAATTAAAAAAATATTACTTACATGTAACATTACTCATCACAACTTTTGCAATCAAATTTAATATTAATCAATGAGGTTTCTATTTTGGACTTGAGTTGTCTTTGAAACTGCTGACAGTGTTTAGACCAGGGTCAGTATTTCCTGAAATCATAAAAAAGCCTAAAACAAATAAATATTTGTTTGTGAATCATTTTCAATGAGGTCACAGATGTTTGCTAGTATTGTGGAGGTATTTTTTGTTGTCAGCTAACCTACCATATAATTCCGCATTTCACTTCCTTTTTTCTCTCAAGATAAACGACGAGCTGAAATGTGCCGACTATTATTTTGCAGAGCAATGGGAGTTGACGAATCACAAGGGTACAGAGCTTCTCACCTATTTCAATGGCTCGTGTTTCAATGATGTCTCTTGTGCAAACACTACCTCAGACTTGCAGGACATCTGGTCTCAAAAGAACATCGGAGAGGCCTACGCTGTACTGGTGGAACAGCTGACTTTAAACGGTGATCTATCTGAAGGTATGAAAACAATGACTCTATAGCCGGTGCTCTATCTAGTTGGCTTACTTGTCTGCTAATACAAACACGGTTAAGTTTTGTGCCCTGCTCTCGAAAAATTGAAATGGGATCTTGGCTTGCGGTAAAGTTGAGATAAAAGGAATAAGACTATTGCGCGTGTTGCATGTTTTCTGAATCTTGGGATAATACAGAAAGGAATAGGCTTATTGTGGTGACACTCCCAACCTCTGCTTTACTGTGGTGGCAAATGAAGATGATGTAAGCATGTAAAGACGCATGAGCTTCATATTTTATGCATGGTCACATTTTCAGATGACTTGGAAATAGAGGACATGATTGTAAAAGCTCAAGGTTTGAACTCCATTCTTTCTGCTCAATTTTTGTCCTTAGCTGAAAACCTCCAACTGTTTGTGCCAGCCAACGATTCATGATTCAATCTACACCCAACCGATAGTTTAAGGTTTAAAGTTGAGTTGTCTAGCTGTCTCTAGCCTTATGGTAATGAGTGCACTAGGAAAGTGATTTAAGCAATCCCACATTGCAATTTTCTCAAATTCTCAGTGGCTGCATGCTTACCGTTTGAGCTTCAAAATAAGTCTCAATGGGTATGCTTTTATGAAACCCACTCTCAAATTCAAAGCACACCTCCACCTATATACTTGTGTAAAGACTGATTTGCCTGCAGTGTGTGGTTTATTGCACATTCTTTGCTTTTAACTGCACTAACCTAAATCATTTTAGTCCAACCCTTACCTTTACTTCCTTCCTACCTGTTGATTCGTTGCATCGACTGTCCCAATCTTGTCAAATAGCCCATTAATCAAGATTGTTGCTGGCAGATATAACTTTGATGTATCGGTGCCTCTAGTTTATGTTCTGATTTTCCCATCAGACGCTGGAATGTCTTGTCAACATTAATTGGTATTATGTAATAATTGCAGAGTCACATTCTAGGCGCAAACGGGCTTCAGGTGGCAAACCACACGCCGAGGACTTTGGTAAAGAACACTCATATGAGGCCGCAAAAATGATATACAACTCCACCAAGGCAAACCATATTCTACATTACTGCAGCATAGCCATACTCGCTGTATTCGTTGTTGAGGTAGGGTCCTCTCCCTCTTACATGGGAGTGTGCCATGATACCTTTGTCAAATTACCCAATGTGGATGAAAGATATGTTCAATTGCGTCTGACTTCCTGACAATGAAAATTGTCATCGGATTGTACATCTTGCTATTTCACTGATAAGAAATTCGCTAAATATTTATTCTGCTATTCATTACACTTTGGAAGAATTCATAATGATCGCTTGCATAAAGATTTCCGAATATCAAGTAGACTGGTGATGGTTTGAGTTCGAAGATAGGTCGCTATATTTATATCTGTGCATATATGCTACCTGTAGGGTATATACTAGACCACGTTTGGTCCATTTGCCTGCATTCCGAGTCGCTCCCTATCAACTGGTAACGCCACAGGCAAAGGCGTGCGGCGTGACCAGTGGAAGGGAGCAACAGGAATGCAGGCAATTGGATCAAACTTGTTCTAGGTATATACTCACTAAGTATGTAAGGATATACCTACTCAGCTCTATCCTGTCTAGGTGACACAGGTTTTTTCTATCATCACAGTGTCAGCAGAGTACACTGACCCTATTTATATTTCATCATCTTGTTCAGATAGAACAACAGGCCAACTGGTTATAAAAACAGGGCAACTAATGTATGTTTGACATTATTGATAACTAGTTTATATTTATTACAAACATTAGTGATGACAAGACATTAGTCAGTACACTGTACAAAGTTCAAGGCTGATGACCAAATTTGATCTACAATTTTGATAGGACCTTTGATGACATATTGAAGTTTTTTTGGGAATGATCCATTTTTGGACTTTTTATTTGTAGGTGGGATTGAAAATAATTGGCTACGGAAAGAACTACTTTAAAAATAAGTGGGAGGTAAGTTCTGTCAATGATCTTTATTCACTATATGAAGTATATTTCTTTCTCAGCCTATTGGTGATTTGGTAGATTGAGTTTGCAGTATGTGCTACAAACTCAATAGAACTACTTCGTATAAAAAATTAATGACACTTTTTACGGTTATCATGCGAATCTAGTTTGAGGCCTCCGTACTCTTGCACCCCCTACCCCGTCAAACAGCCCCACCATGCCAACCATGCCCTAAAACTACTTAATACGAAACCACCATCAGACATTTTCAATCCATATCACTCTTATTCATGTCATCGAAAACTCCTTCCCTTTTACCTGGCAGGTTATTGATGGCGTTGTTATTATTATATCGTTCGCTCTCGACGTCGCCGTCACTGATGCTAACTTCTCACACGAAGTCGGCAAAACCGTTCTGGTCGTCTTCCTCATGTGGAGAGTAATCAGGATTCTCAATGGTAAGCTCACTGTGTACAAAGTCATCACAAAATGTCATCCTGTTGCATTGTGGGATAAATCATCTCTGATTTGTATCCCACAATGCATCAGTTAACCTTTTGAGATGTCTATACCCATAATGCAGATTAGCGAATTTATTGCTGAAGCTCTATTGGTGTAAAGCATTTCATCTCTTACATAATTGCAATAAAACATTTGGATATCCTCGGATGACATGAGAGTCTTCAACACAAAATTTTCACATAGCTGAACCGAGGAAAATAACCTGATAGGAGACGATTGTCCAAACTACCCTTTGATTTCTCGCTGGGTTGACAGTAGGAAAGATTAATTCTTCGCTAATATTTTTACACTTCAATGACATATATAACCTCCTGTCGCCATCCATCTGGTCAGATCAGCTTGGTACTTTCTTTAATGTGTCTAGATTACTTTCTTTTTTTCCTGGTTCAATGAATTATGGTATACTCCATCCATCTTGTTTATGTTTGTTTTTTACTGGATTAAGTTGAATTAAGCTTCCCTCGTAGGAATAACGGCATGACCAATGCAGGACAATTAACCTCAGATGCGAGCTAATGGACCATACATCTGATAGGTTTTACTGGATGGTTTGATGTATCGTAACTCAACCAAGACCTCAGATTATGCCATTTTATCATGATCACAGAGTAAGGATTATCCTTACTCTGTGTCATGATGCTAACTTATCCGGTCAATGACCCTGTTGGGGTTTCAGACGGCTTTTATAATTATCAGACATTTTCTAAATTTTGTTTTGTAGCTATGGTGCTAACATCACGAGCCAGGACCATGTTTAGGCTTCGAGTTCTCAGGAAGTCCAAACGTATAGCTGAGGATAAAAACAAGTAAGCCTCCCTCCCCCCCCCCCCCGAACACATTGTATTCTACAAGGACGGCATCACAATGGGTTATCTGTTAGACTTACTAAAGCAGATGCATAACCCCCCTATCCCCCCTAATATCACTCTTGATCAGACTTCCTAGACACCAGGTTAGATTGTGTCCGTCGTCATTCCCTTTGCTAGATCACCTGAACTTTTGTTTTCTTGTCGATTTGCCAACAGCTTTCCTTTTGTGCGTGACAGTCAGGCCAAAATTCAAATCAATGAAAATGACAAGAGACGACTGACAACTTCCATAATGGTTTGGCTTGGCATAGGTACCGATGCCGACAGGACATTTAAATTGTCAATGAAATAGTTTTTTTTCTGGGTAAACCTAGCCTAGCCTTGTCACGCAGCTAAAAGTGGCCACATGACAAGGCTAGGGTAAACCCCCATTAAACAACATTTTTGATCATCATGATTTTGTGTGAAACTTTAATCTTATCAGCAGTCTGAAATTGTAAGTTCAAAGTTCAATTAAAATTAATGGCACTAATGCCCACTAAAGTCTCAGTGCGCTAGGTTTATTTATAGAGCAGGATATCACCACAGACTATAGTCTCTGATATCACTTTCAACTCCCTTTGCCTGTTTTTTTCATAATTTCTAAAATAAGCTAAACATTTAAATGCAGATTACTAAAATATTTGGATTCCGAACTCCACATCACATCTGCCAATTCTTATGACCTCCTAATACACAGAAACAAATTCAATCTGCAGATATCCTAACTATAACATCAGATGTTTTATTTATCAGATTGCTTTCGATTCCAGTTGTTTTAAAACATTTTAAGGGATGACTCCAAAATAACCTGTTGTGGATACATGACCTGTGGATTCATTGTCCTGTGGATTCATTGATACGGATGAAAGAGAAAAGCCCCAAAACCCTCACCCCCCACCTGACACCCTATCACCTTTCTATTATGTGTCTATAGGCAGCTGTCAACAGATTGCACCGACCTTCAGACAGAAATAAAGCGATTGCGACAGATTGCTAAGATGTACGGAGCGGATCACCATGAGATCGTGTCCGCGCAGGTGCTTAGTAAATCCAACCAGTCGGCAACTAAACACGGCCTCAAAAACATGATGGCTCAAATCCTCACTCTCAACACCAAGATTGCCACGTAAGTGATGAAATGACTTGAGATAACAACAATTCTTTGAATTTCCCGTTGGCAGTTAATAAACATTTGACAAGTAAAATATCAATTGCGCTATCAAAACAAGTCTACGAGATCTTGTGGCCGATAAATTAACATCAAACCTGCAACCTAAATGTGATAGCATGGTTTATTTTTTCTAGCCCTGGTTTTGTAATTTGATACCTGCATGAGGCATATTACCACAGTACAGTCACCCCTATTATTGTAATAGTATACCCATCGCCATCGCCTTCCATCGTGTCAGCCTTGAACATTAATTGTGTCATTGTATCAAACAGGGGTTGTGATATTGGTTCAACAACACGAGCCAATGGTGTATATTCCAGGCAAAATTCCTCAAAGTATGTGAGAGCTATGCTCCCGTGCTTATAATGACACAATATATCACAGCTGCAGCATCTGCTTTAAATGGTTTCTATCCACTTTGTGCTCACCAGACAATGTTATGTTTAGATATTGTAGGCAAAATTTATTGGCATGCAAAGCCAGTCTGCTATGCATGGGGTACCACTGGCTGCAAAAACAAAATTACATGAATTTGATGTTGTCGATATAGAAATCCATTACTTACAAGCTTGAGTCTGCTCATGTGCATCTCACTGCTATTTGCACTTGGTTAAGTTATTTTTGGACCCATCAAGCAGGATACAATTTCTTAATGCTTGGGAAATCCAGACAAAAGTTATTTTAATTTCAAATTTCAATTTCGCAAAACCTATTGAGAGTTATTTTTATTTATAAATTAAAAATCTTTCTTCAGAGTTGGAACCCGTCACTGCCCATCGACAGGACGTAGTTGTATTTCCGTAACTCATATTCATGAGGTCGGGTTGGATGAGCAGGAGAGGGCCCATTCTGATAAAAATATTTACAGGTTTGAATACATAGCTCCAACCAGCTGGGAACTTGTTATCTCCTTCCCATATTTCCTATCTCAATGCCTACAATGGTTATATATCCCTATTCGGGCTAATTGGATGCTTAAGATGGGTTAGGGTTTTTATCTCTCTCCCCACCCTCACCCCAATGCTATGGTGCTGGCTTTAGGTATCTCATTATGTGAATTCCTTGCTGCGCTATCCACTTGTATAGACCATTTTACCACTGCAGCACCTCATCAAACGGAGACAGTGTCAGGTATTTCATCAGGTCCCTCCATTGATCTCTTCTCAACCAATTTAAAACCCATCACTTCTAACCTGGTCAACGCGCACACACAGCAGGTTGTGTAAAAACTAATTGCAGTTTTTTCCCTCAAACGGTCCTCAAACATTAAATTAACTAATGCTTGTTGAAATGTGATCCTTTAGCAACAACACCTGTCAATACCATCTGACCAAGCAGTGCTCTTGTAACAGGTAACACAACTCCGAAATGCAGTATAGGAAAACTATTATTTAAAGTGACATTAGTGTTGTTAAGTTTATTGTCTTGCAAAACAACTGCACACTTCTCTTGAAAACATGGATAAATAGTATCAGCAAAACCTTGAATGTAGGAGATTTGATAGTATTTGGTTTGTTGTGTTTGTCTATCATCCGGTATTGTGACACTCCATTAGTTCATCCATGGGATGTTATATAAAAAAACATAGCAAGCTGTTGTTGCATGCTAACATCCTATTGGTCAGTAGTGTGATGAAATAACAGAATATTAGTAATGGAAGGCCAGTGCATTGTAGGAAATGATTTTAGTTCTGATCTCGGAGTTCATAGACCTATGAGTGATACCATATTATAATATCATTCTTATATCATATTATTATAACTATGGTAGCCCAATGCACAATTGATGAACTTTCTATAAACGTTTTTGAGCTGTTTGTAATACATTACATATACAATACATACAATACAATACATATACACTCCTATTGCGTGTATGCAGTCCTCTGTGCTCCCCACCCCTATCCCTGTACGAATCTCCTGTCCCAACAGTTATCTGGAGAGGGAGACCGGTCTCTGAGATCCTCACCACAGGTCAAGGATTGTTCCGCCTCACACTGTATCCTTCCCCCATTGTGACTCTCGGTAATCATTGTTGTTTGACACTTTATCCCCTTTACATGGTTGCGAGTTACAGCATTTCACACTATTTTTGTGAATAAGTTGCCGTTTTTTGAGTAATTGGATCTACCCCAAAAAGAAGTTCACCCGTCAGCAGCATTATGCACACGGAATGACAATCACTTGTTTGCATGTGTTCTTTCTTAACTTTGAAAGCTGCTCGAAATTGTTCTAAGAACTAGTCAAATTCACTTCCGTGTATTGGTCCTCTTTGCGATGGGATAAGAAACTTCTTTTGAACACATGTTATTCTATTTTTAGTTTATCCAGTAACAGCATAAACAGGACTGGTCTAGGACCCGCCTATAACCGATCAAGAAGACCATCTATGATAGGAGATGAGACGATGTGTCACGAGACCAAGCTGGCCACTCAGGCCTCACTAGATATCCCTGTAAGTACACTTTGCTGTAAAGTTCTCATCAATAAGACACAACTGGCAAAAACTTAAATAATTTCATAACTATAGGAGTTTTCTTGTCATGTCTCAACGTGAGAATAATCTTCAAAGATGCTCGGGGTTTTTTTAAAAAGAGCATCCCACTTGGTTTGGAATGGTGAAAAGATTCTTCCCTCCTCAAAATATAGACAAAACTTCAAAAAAGATTTGGATTTTTTTAAAAGAGCATCCCGCTTCTTTTCGAATTGTGACTTCTTCCCTCCTCAAAAAATATTCAGATTTAAGTTTATTTGGATATTATGGTGCTGGTTCTATTCCCAATGTTGGTCCAGCCCTCCTACTTTGTCACAGTATTATCTGATGCACTATTATTCCTATATATCACTTCTCTATTCCATACTTGTGGTGTTGGGTAAGAAAGTGCATTCACAATCCTCCCTTCCTTTCAGCCAATGAGGCAGCGGGCAGCAAGTGATGCTGGTGGAATGACTAAAATCTCACAGAAACTAAAAAATAACTGGAATGAGATGAAAAACAGGCGGAGAGGTTCAGCATCTATCACTCAGGTGTGCTTCTTTTGACGCCTAATTCCTTTATGTGTTATAATATTCAACTATGGTGGCGTATCAACCTCGGAATTGACTTCCAGTGTCACCTGAATGGACAAGGGCCCAAATATTTACTAATATTGAAATGTATTCCATGAATGTACGTGGAAAAGTTCAAATCTTGAATCATTGGCAATGACTATGAAGGAATTGAGTAGACCAAAGTTAACCGTACCATCCTGGAATACTTTTCATTATGTATGAGAATTGCCTGGGTGACTGAGTCTTGAATGTCTGTAAGCTTTGTTTTGGTAAACCCAGCTGGTCAAGTTTGATGTTATTGAGCCTTTACTTGGCTTGGTAAAGGGACATTCATACCTGAAATGAGCAAGGGGATCAAACTTGATTTGTGAAGTGAGGTTGTTTCATGTTTGCTTCTCTGAGTGATGTCTGATTGTGATTAGGTTGTTTCCATCAATGTTTCAAAACCTCATAAATTATAACTTCCTTTGTTGTTGGAGAATTGGATCTTGCATTATGCTGTTGCGATAAATTGGTGATGGCAGATATTGGATAAAAATGAGATCTAACTATTCTGTATTACTTTTTAAGCCTGTACACGAGGATATCAATGAATAGGTACCTGACATTGTGTGTTCTGCTTAGATCTTTGTCTTGTCATTAATTTTCAACCTATTTGGATGACCCATGTTTGGATTGAAAAATAATACACAACAAATTAGTCGTGTATGCCAATGCACCCGTGAAGCATGTAGTTATTTGATAGAATTTATTTGCTGGTATTCATCTTGGGGTTGCAGGCTGCATCAATGTATTGCTTAGCTGAATAGCATGGAGGAAGTTCCTATTAGTACATATTGCAAAATATAAACCATCGATTTAGAACATTTATGTGTGTGAACGATGAACTACCTATGTTTTGTCTATTCGGAGTTGTAAAACCTACATAAGTTAGAGCACATCTCCAAAAATTGTACAGGACACGCAGCTGGTTTGACTTAGTCATTTGAATTTATATCAAGTATAAATTAAACTGTCTCCACTGAGGACAAATTGACGATCGAAATTAGAACGTGCCCTACAATATCTAATTATTTATTTGCATCCATTTATAGCTAATGTTAATTTTGTTCATCGCCACACCAAATCTTTTAAAAGGGTTTATACATTAAAGTGCCTCGACCGGTATATAAGGGCCAGTCAATGTAAAGCGATCACCCAGCCATATCAAATTCAAATGGGGTTAGCAGCATTCAAATTCCTCCTGCTTTTTCGGAATTAAGAGGAGAAGCAGTGAATTATTTTTAATGGGAATCAGACAAGCTGATGCGGAATTGTGTGATACACATGCCCAATAAATTTTCATTCCAATAATGGCATTGGAAAGTGGTGAAAAGATGACTGATGTCATACGAAATTGCCCAGTTCCGATGATTTCAAATCATCCGCTTCAAAATATACGAGCTCTTATTGGTCAATTTTGACGTTATGATTTATGGTTTTAGAGGTTGCCTAGATACCGTTGTCAAGATTGAAATTGACCGTTGTAATTAAACCCTATAATCCCAAGTGTGATGAGCCAACACAACAATAGCTATATCATAGCTTCTATTCAACTTTATTTATGGGTGTCTGCAAATCACAATTTCTTATATAACACACTTGACCACTTGAGAACGCAACGTGGACTGGCTGTTAGAGGCGGAGACCAAGGCCATTCTCCGCCTCTAATTACATTGATCAGCCAATGGTCTTGCCTGTCACTTCACATGATTAATCCCCGTGCACCCCCTTCGATTCCTACCTCTTTAATTATTGAAGAGACCTAATTTCAGTATCTGTAGGTAGTGAATGTAGGTAGTTTCTTAGTGAACTGAGTGAAAAGAAATCAGCTGTGATTTCACTTGTTGAAGTGGTTCAGTTTTGGGTCCTAGGTAAACTAATGTCAAAACATCGACGTTGTCAGTGAGGAAATCCAACTGGCCATGATTAATGTAAAAATCAGCCACTTACAAACGTAGCTATCTGCTAATAGTCGATTTTATTTTAATAGCGAAATGGTAGTAACCCGAATGTCAGCTTGGAGACACCTGAAGAAGCACCTGCTGCCATTAGCAGAGATAAATCAATAGGAGGCCTAGGCACTTCGTTCACTATTGAGAATGAGGAAACAGTATTTGAGGAAAGCAAACCAGAAGGTTCTGAGGTGGTCGCTCCCAAACAGGCAGCTAACAACACTCAGCCTCAGGCAGAACAAATTAATATGGACAAACAGCTCGTTCGCAATGACAGTGGAATAGATTCTCCTAAAACGGGGATCACTAATCAAGCGTTCGGTGAAGATGAGGGCGACAACAATAGCCAAGACAGCGGTTATGAACAGCAAAATGCTCAAAATAAAAAAAATTCTGCTGATGCTGAAAAACACAATTCTGGGCCAGCATCTCCGCAGAGCGAGGAGAAATCTGAAAAAACCTCGCAGCTTAATACAGGAAGCGAGAAACCAGGACTAATGGTTCCGCAGATAAGCATCACTATACATGATGAAGACTCCAGCTAACCTGCTGTTGGGTTCGGTCTCCCTGCTGCCGGCGTTTTAGCTGACTGACTTTACGAGTGAGATGAACAAGATAATATTATACTGGATATAGACATGACCGTTGCTCATTTTTATTACCTGTTTTATATTAATATTTTTGCATTTATATAGGTTTTCTTATGATGCTTTTGATAATGCCTATCACTTCCAGAAACTAAGACTATTGGTAATGTGTATATTTTCTTTTTATATAAACATCACCTTTATCTATTATTATCATATACCGAATTTACCCCTCAGCTAGCCTCCACAGATGGTATTGGCTGGGCCTAGCCTCCACAGATGGTATTGACTGGGCCTAGCCTCCACAGATGGTATTGGCTGGGCCTTCCCTTCAATATATATAGCTACTTATTTCTTATACATGGATACCAGATAATTCATTGGAAAAAAAATTGTTCATTTTCACGCTAGATTGGCCATGTTCAGCTGCTACTTTTGATGATTAATTTTCATGCCTCTTATCTTTGGCTTGTACCTTGTTTTCTGGTAAATTTTCCTCCAAAAGTACTCTAAGAATAATCCTCTTCCTTGGAACAGGTATAATATATTAACTTTATAAAAATGTCAAATGATGTTCATCAAAATTTTTTAGACTAACATTGATATTGCTCCCTCTCTTACCTACAAACCGCCCCTTACCCCCAAACCTCCGTATATACACATCATCCCTAAATTATACTTTATCTTCGAAATCTTCGAAAGAATGAATAAAGTTTCTATCTTTCTACACTATAACATTGCAATACAATTTCTATACCTCGGTAAACCAATAAATAAATTATGGTATAACACACACAAATTGCGAATGTATTGTTGTGAAACTGTGTCTGTTGCAGCACAAGTGAAACCGCATCTAAGAGAGCTCTGTGAATTTTTATAAATAGTTCAATGGAATGTGGACGGAAATGTCTTGTTTGCTTGGGAACTAAGAACAAGGTTTTGTGGTTGAAGCTAAACTAGAGAAGCCATATTACTGGCATAAAACAAGAGCTTTAATTTCAGAGACTGCAATTGTTGCTACTCTGTCAGATGACATTTTACTTCCAGATGTGCAACAAGGATCTATTTTGATTGTTGACAGTCTTGATTTGTTGACAGCAGGTATCAAACTGTTATTATTTTTGAATTTGGTATTATTATTAAGTTGACTTTGCTGAATAAGTGACCACAAATAATAAGGCAATAAGGAAATCTTAGATTGATCTGGATTGATCGCAAAATTCAATTCATTCATTTGTTGTATGATAACACAATAGGCTGGCTGTCAAATAAAAAAATACATTGAACCCTATTGTTCGAAACCAGAAAAGAAACAACGAATCTTGCAAAAGTCAGGAATAAGGAATTACAGTGATCAGGGTCACGAGGCACCAAAACAAATTATGTTACATAACAAAACTGCTGCTACCTCTCAAAATTTGTGCTCATCAAATTCTGTATAACTCAAAAACAACTAATTGAGGCTTTAATCTCAGAATTGTCACCTATAACAGTTATAACATTGTTGTGGCAGTGAATTCTTTCGGGGGGGGGGGGGGGGGGGGGGAATAAGCTAGATCAGGTGAAGATCAAAGATAACCATGAAAATTTAAGTCTAAATCCAATTATTACAAACTGGGAAATTTGAAACCCCATAGATGCATATTTGGGCATTCAATACATGGTGACGGGGGGGGGGGGGGGGGGGGTGGATGGGTCGTATTAGGTTTAAATTGAAACTTATTCATGCGCTCACTGCATGGAGAACGAGTTATAAATAAGCAAGGATAGGATTGATACAATAAAGTAATATGGAAATAATAGCATCATTACAGGGTCACGAGAACTCTATGCACGGCTGACAATATAAATAGAGGGATGTCTTAGCCTTGTCACGCAGCTAAGTTTTATGTTCTGTAGCCGCGTGACAAAGCTAGGGATTTCCAGAGTAGAAATGAAGTATATAGCAACAGAAGCTATAAAACATCTCAAAATAGCCAAAACACAAGCCAGGGCATGACAAATAAAGAAAAGATCAGCAGTATTCTGACAGCTAGATAAATTATTATTAAATTTTAGACTGACAAAGTTAAAAACAGGCAAAAGATGAGAAGGACGTATGATAACTTCAAGAGTGAAAAACAGAACCGTAACCTGTGAAATGCAATCGTTGCTGAAAACAAGGCCAGCAAAAATCAGCACAATAAAAACTGAAAAACAAATTCTGACACCTATAATACCAGGTCAGCAAAACCAGCACTTTAAACACTCAGAAGACACCAGTAAAAATTCGCCTGCGCCAGGAAGCCGATAGGCCCACCACAAGTGTTAAATATACAATCAGCGCCGGGACTCAGGAGGCTGATCCACCAACCACGAGGTTAAATCATTCTGTCTGTGCCGGGAGGCCAATTCACAGACCAGGAGAGTATACATTTAGTCAGCCCCAGGGAAGTAGGCTCACTCCAAATTAGTCTGTACATTCAAAAGAGAACGAGGTTCGTTAGGGTACAGTCTAAGATAATTGAGACCTTCAGCCAAGAGATCATCAGCAGAGACAGAATTAGAGCTACAGCAAGGTACAGGTACAGCCAGACAAAATTTAGCATAGACACAAAACTAAAACTCATCTTCAACAACGGTAGAATCAATTTATCAAGATTTCGAGCATTTATGTATATTTTAAATGACTAATATATGCCAATTATTGTCAAAAAAGTTGCTGTTTCATTGCTTGATTACTTGAACTACAGTTAGAGTATTTTTGTGATTATACCAAATATAACCTTGAGCAATTTTATGGAGATATTGCACACAACTTAAATTCAAACAAGTAATCAGTAGTTAAGGTATTGTTTGATCAGCCATCAACTCTAACATTGCGAAAATATCAGCATTTTACAAGTCCAAAGTGGCTGCTATTGCGTTCATTTATTAAAACCGTAATAATAATCATTTTGCGGATTCTCAAACAGAAATCGGAGTTTTGTTGTATTTTATTTGGATTTTGATGACGGTGCGTACAACTTCAAAGTACAGTGTCTAAATCAACACAATTAGAAGAAATTAAACACATTAACATTTTTTTTTATTCTGCTAAAATGGCGGATACAAAAGAATGCATGTAATGGAAAGCAATAAAATATGGAGTATCAAAAGCATGGGAACAGCTAGATAGTCCAGGGACTAGAGTGACAGCTGTCCCACTTTCCTGCCGAAAGGCACCAGGGCGCATAATTGAGCCGCGGCAAGGATGTGGCCGCCCCTCATCGTCCATCGTGGGCTCACAGACGCTCCACCAGACCAATCATAGGATCGGACCAAACCCTGCCTCAACTCCTATCAAGTATTTGTTATACAGTTTAATGCCACTGCACAACAGAAAACTCTCAGCCCAATTGTTGTTGGATTTAGCAGGTTTTAAAATTGTTTAAATCTTGTATCATTTTGATGATCAGAGTTTTGATTTAAAATGTCATCTTTTTCATAAGTATTTAAAAGTAATTTTAGTAAGTAATCGATATTCAAATACCATTGCGAGTGGCATAACTTTTAATGGTTCAAAATGGGATGAAACATGTAAGCCCGGTCTAATTTTTAAGAATAACTCGCAGAGCTGCTTTTCGCAAAATAATGATCGGTTTCAGGGCTGTTTCATACATACGTACGTACGTACGTACGTACGTACATACATACATACGTACGTACGTACATACGTACATACGTACATACGTACATACGTACATACGTACATACGTACATACGTACATACGTACATACGTACATACGTACATACATACATACGTACATACATACATACATACATACATACATACATACATACATACATACATACATACATACATACATACATACATGACCCCAAAACTCAATCCCGTATATCAAGTGCGGGTAAAGGAAAGTGTAATGAAGATCTACCATAACTTTGTTAAGGTCGTACAGCTCTCAGCATCCTCAAATTTAGGTTAAGTTTTTTCGCGTTTTCAAATTGATTTTACTATTTAACGTAATTCCTAAAAACTTAGTTCCAAACTTTTTATCTAAAAGCGAACTACCCATGGAAATTGCATAATTCCCATCACAATGAGTTTTTCTTGGTGCTTTAAATAAAACATAATGCGTTTTGTAATAATTTGTAATGCACCATTCATTTACATTATTTATGTTGCTGTTTAAAAGTTCAGGGTCTTTGCTAAAAATGTTGCTCAATCATCAACACATCCTGCAGGCCACGCAGATGACTTCGCAAAACAATTTCTACCCCTGATTTGCTACACTTTTACTGAACTTCTCTCCAAACGACCCGCATTTTTCACATTGTCCTTGATCCATTGCCCAGTTACCAATAACTTAATTAAAGAAATAAGTAACCATTGGACTGTAACATTAAAAGTCATGATGGCCATGTTATCAATTAAAGAGGGAGTTCAGGTTAGATTCACTTCTCCCATCCCTGACCAGGTTGATCAACCAATTCTAAGTCATTTTATGTACTTCATTTTGAATCGTTGTTTACATGGATAAGACTGAATGATGTTATGGGTAGGTAATATACTATCAACTAATAATAATGACTGATTAACATTCAACAGTTTTCTTCAGTAAATAATTATTTTTGTTGCAAATCATTATAGCTACAAATTCCTCAGTTATATTATATAACCCAAATGAATCAATCAAAAAATATTGGTGCGCTCTACACATTTCCAATCGAAAGTGACGATCAACCCTACAGAAACAATATCGATTGGCAGACGGGTACTTGCCATGTATGAGTTATTGTTAATCTGGTGACGAATTGACGAACCAATGGCGCAAACAAAGAAAAATTGTTATGCCAAACTGCATCTTAGCTAATGTTTCTGGAATTGCATCCGAGTCCCTGTAGGCTATCCATGGTAGCGCCATCTCGTCTCACTGAGTGAGCAATGACCAAACCCTCAACGTTTACATCCTTTAGGACCTCACTGAACTCTGCTCTGAATATGGTTGTAATTTTTAAGCAAAGGGCTGCTTCAAAGAGGTGTCAAAGGCACCTTAACGAGGCGACCATGACATAACTGCTCCCCACGGTTTAATGAATATACTTGCTGACTGGGAGGTGTGCTTGAAAAATAAATATGTGTCCCCACGCTGGTCTTGCTACAAGAAACATCACTAAAAGGCATGTAATGATGCTCTGATGGTACTCACTTTCCAGAAAAAAAGTCCCCCATCTAGTCTCCCAAAGTATATGCACATTATTTCCGCTCCGCATAATTTCCAGTTTAAGAATAATGAAGGTAATAAGGGTAGTACCGTGTTTCTTCCATCTTGTGTGAGGAGAGGACCATAACTCACAAACCCAGAGAGGAGGGAGGACCATAACTCACAAATCCAGAGAGGAGGGAGGACCATAACTCACAAACCCAGAGAGGAGGGAGAGAATTATATGTGTTTAGAGCAGAACATTATGTACCGGTTTTGAGATCATAAGATTTCTGCTCAAATAATTTGTATCTGTAGACACCAATTCAATCAATCAGTTGCGTTCCCCACCGCCCTACCAGCATGGCAGTCATAGATATACTCTAGTCTGGAAACTGTTGATTATTTGATACTGGCTAAGTGCCCTCATGTGCTAAACATCAGATCATTATGTTGTATAACAGTTTTATGTGAAATTGATACACTGATTATCAGACAAGTATAGCATTACCAAGCATTTGATTTTACTAACTGATGAAACCATATCCAGATATTGATACCATATATGTAGAAGAGGGGATTGACCGTTGCCAGGGGCTAGTTCAGTTATGCAAAGAATAATATAGGGCATGGTAGTAAGCAGATAATGAAGAGGATTGCTTTCCAAACAATGTAGGTGTCAGGGGGTATCAGTGTCAGACTTGTGATTCATATTTTGTATTTTTGCTTTTCGCATGAAATTTTCGTCTAAACTGACCGCGAATTGGCAGCACATTACACAGGATTTTTGCCTCATTTTTAAAAACGAGGAGATTAAACATTTTAAAGGTCCCTCAAGAATGTTTATGTAGACAGCCTGTATTGCCAAGCATGGGTTGCTAAATGTCTCCCTGCCTGTAGAATTATTTGTCATTCATTTGACTACAAATATAGATGGATTTTATATTATATCTGAATTTAGGGTTTTGTGAATTTGATCATAAAACTAACCTTGGTTTTATTATACGCAGCATGACTACCATCCTATCATTAGATAGGATTTTAGGGGCTTTATTATTAGGATTTAGGATTTTATTATTTATTACAACATTTCATGGTGATTGATTTTATTTCATATATTTACCCTGATTAACAACTCTTAAAGGGCAACCAAGGTTTCAAACAACTTCTCATTGATGGCCATTGATTAATAGCAGATTGCACCTTCTGTATGGGGAAAAAGGCAAAATATAATTCGGATGATTATTCAGCCAGAATTCTTGTGAAACATTTCTTCCATCAGGCACTCAAACTCAACTAAAATTGAATACCACATAGCAGTTTCCTGTTCCTGTTATTATTTAGCCTGTGCTCTATAATTATTACAGCAAAGTCTTGGAACCTCCCCTAAACTGAAGTGTAACCCAGCTTAGAGTCAGCAAATACTTTGAGTTTTGCATCGCGTAATGCACAAAGCTGATGCTGCCCAGCACATTATTTCCTACCCATTCATGCATTGCTGCGAAACCTTGGTTGCCCTTTAAAAACTTTTGAATATCAACTTATCATAATAGGGAAAGGGTTTGGTACACCGTCCCACAGTGATCTTGTGCACTTTTGCAAAAGTTGTCTTCACATGTGAATTTCTCAGCAACCGATACTCCGATTCCCATTCTGTTTTTTTTTCATTTTTCAAAGACTTTTGTAGCATTGCGAGAAGCCCCATAAAATTTAATTAATCAGGATTAATTAAAAAATATGTTTGCGAATCGAAAATGGACATCATTTCTGAAAGGGCTAGGGGAAAAACTCTTCAGGAATTTGTTCGTTATAATCTATCTCACCATGCAACAAATGTGTTGATCGGATTAAGCATGGCATAGATAATCCACTGATAATCCCCACGACAGCACCTTAGTCAGCTGCCTGTATATCCATGCTGTGTCAGTTTGAGGAAGACAAACTTAACTCAGCTTCAGCAGACACAGCTGAACTTTATGGCAAAAAAACTTTGAATCTCTACCGGTCTTAGAACAAGAGTAAATCAGAGATTAGCAAGGATTAATAAATCTTGAGTAAAAGTGGCCTCAGCTCATTTTGCATTAAAGAGGGACAATTCGATGACAGCCTTTAATTTTATTCGATGAGATTTCAGGTAATACAATTCGCTGCATCAGCTTCTGATCCCAGCAATGGGCATCACGATGAATTGAATAGAGATGATGATTCACTCTCTTTTCATACCCAGTGCAAATTTAGTAACACCTCGATATTTTTATTTACATATTATTAAGAATGAATGAAAGAGCCTAGGTATTATGTAACTTTAGATGCAGATTGTGCTTCGCTTGATGGTAAAGATTTACAATTCATTTAACCGTTGCTGGGTAGGTTTTTTGATCAGATTGAAAAGTGAGCCGACATGCACAAGATCACTGTGCCCCCCTTTTTTTGATATATAATGACCTGACCTGATCTGGATCAGATGGACAGATCCGATTGAATCCAACAATGACGGCAATATTGATTTTTGGAGTGAGGATGATGTTGACTGTGAGTATGGTATACCTGTCATAACTGTACCTACAATTCACTCAACCATTAAACATCATGTATGCTATTGAACAGGTCAAGCGACCATGTTTAATTAGTTACATAATATTTATGGATCTACAGATGAGACATTACATTGAGCTGTCGATGACTTTCTTATAGTATTCACTTGATGACAGAGCTATCGGAGCTATTTTTAGGTTTTGGTCTGCAGTCTGCGCTATTTTCTGTTGGGTTTGGCCTTCAGCTATTCACAAGGTAAAGAACAATCTGTGTTAGTTACATCGACCATCATGATTCATACCGCCATGAAATATTTCAGATTTGGCGTTAGGTTTAAATCCTCACAATACACTATGTCAAGCCGCAAGGATTTCACCAGGTGATTATCAATGCTCCAATACAAGGCATGAGCATTATAATGTTAGCGACAAACTCCATGACTTTGGCGTCTATGTTGATGAGCTTCAGACATAATGTTATTTTATTTTATGGCCAATCATTGTATTTGATGTGAGGTATATGATTTTTATGGCCATTTGTGTTATTTATAGGGATTGTATGGTGTTCAGCTGGATATCAACCGCAATCACGCTGATTTTGTTCACACCAAAATTTCTGCACTACTGACATTGAATGTTGTGTGAGTACTTTGTATCAAAGAATAGGGGAGAGATAGGAATCTCACCACTGAAAGGACTACAGTGGGGTCATTTCCTGATCGCATTGAACTAAACTTATCATTTATGGAATTAGCAAACAAAATGGATAAGCACAAGCTTAGTTTTAAAGGGCAACCAAGGTTTCGCAGCAATGCATTAATGGGTAGGAAATAATGTGCTGGGCAGCATCAGCTTTGTGCATTACGCGATGCAAAACTCAAAGTAGTTGCTGACTCTAAGCTGGGTAACACTTCAGTTTAGGGGAGGTTCCAAGACTTTGCTGTAATAATTATAGAGCACAGCCTAAATAATAACAGGAACAGGAAACTGCTATGTGGTATTCTCTTTTGGCTGAGTTTGAGTGCCTGATGGAAGAAATGTTTCACAAGAATTCTGGCTGAATAATCATCCGAATTATATTTTGTCTTTTTCCCCATGCAGAAGGTGCAATCTGCTATTAATCAATGGCCATCAATGAGAAGTTGTTTGAAACCTTGGTTGCCCTTTAAATGGAAAAAATTAAGTACAACAAAAACCGTGGCCACAATTACCACAAATGACACAATTAAATACAGTTTTCAGCTGATATATCTATTATCTAGATTTGTCCTTTTGACACATTTTTGTATTCAAGACCAAGTTTCAATGTTCAGTCCAAATTTCTAGTGTTCAGGCCAAGATTATTTTATAGGCTTGGATTTTATTTGTATATTGTATGGAGACCCAAGTTTCAATCAATTTTTGTCATGCCAAGTTTGGTTGAAGCAATGTTAGGATGGGGCCGTTTTAAACTGGCCAAATTTGGACTAAAGCCAAGTTTGAACAGGATCAAGTCTGAATGGAGCCATATTCGGTTCTGGTATAGTGCATATGGACTATGGTGACAAGTTTAAAACTAAAGTTGGTATTCAAGTTGATAACATATTCTTCTCTTTCGATTGAACATAGTATAACATGCCTAGGTTCCGAAAAATATGCAAGGTAAATCATGCTGTTGACTTAATTATTCAGGTATCCATGGTGGATGCCTTCCTTGATGGCAAATTGTCATATTTTGGCGAGACGGGACGAGACCGAGACAGCATTAATCAATTAGCACGCTTGGTATTCACTGCCAGGTGATTGGAGGAGTCGTGGGTTTGAGTCCCACTGAGGGAGCTCTCAGGATGATCATCCCAGCTCCCAGCACCCTCAGACATTTATCTCATCGTCAATTATACACATTGGAAACAATGGTGAACTAAGTAAAGAGCCTTGTGATGTTAATTACAACAGTCTCTGGGTGTTTGGTTGACATCGTTTGCTGCCTACTGATGTTGAGGAACCCACATCTAATTTATAATATTTAATTCATTATTATTATAATATTTGTGCAGAAGTGCTGCAAATGAGATATGGTAGCAGCATTATACTTTGATAGTTTTGATAGTTACCGAAAAATACAGGGAATCAAAGTCTCAAGTTATAAATTGCAAGAAAATGATCAAATTTATCTTAAAAATAATTTTCTTATTTGCTGTTAAATCTCATTATTCTCAACAAAATCAACTTTTATAAGAATCCTCCTTAAAAGCGTTATCTGCGCATAACCCAAACCCAAAAAAGGAAAACAACCAACGTAAAACCTGTTAGTCAATTATGACATATTCCTTAAACCCTACCCATCCGTCAGCGACCAAAATATCTTTAATCCGAACTAAAAACTCCAGTTTTGCGGAAAAATGGAGTGAGATGTTAATAAAAATACAATTCTATAGGCTAGCTAATAATAAAAATATTTATCAAGGATATCCAGAGAATTTCTATACAGGGAAATAATATTTATATCTAGATATATGCTTCACATCCACACACTTGTAAAGAACATACATTATTGATGGACTGTGTTTTAGAGAAAAAAATAAAAAAATATTATGATTGGATGAGCGAGGACAATACAATTTTTGTAAATAACATTTTCACAACTCACATGGAGAATTGGACCCTGAGTTACCTTTTCATGATCAGTGAGGAGACAACTGTGAGCTAATATTATCCATACACACCATAAATGTATGACCATTTATATCTATAAACTTCATCTATACCATGAGCCAAAGTCTATGAGCTTGAACCATTACGAGCCTAAATCTAATTTATGAGAGCTGAGACTATCAGTTAATTGCCTGATTTTGCTTACCTGATTTTCATATAACCAGACACAGTCTTTGTGGTTTGAGCACCACGCATTCACCCCTAGTTCACAATCAGGTTGTTATGAATACACCTCCTTTCATGTACGTGATACGGATATAGATGGGCTGTTGGGGAGAGCGACTCTTACTCTGTGTCAGACTTTGAAGTGATAGACTTCCTCATTCAGGGAGTGTAAAACCAGAAGAACCATAGCCAGCTCTCCTGTGGGATATCTGATCTAGGTTGGTCAGGTGGTATGCCCACATCGATTGTTATGTTTGTGTATAAAGGTGTTTTCTCTACTGATAACAGCTTGTATCCTATTTCGTCCATATTACTAAGACAGTATTGTTTCCACCAAAAGCGCCATTGCATGAAGTAAGTATAAGCATTGTCAGACCGACCTGACTTTATATGTCTTACCATCTTAAATCTGCCGATATGGTATGGAGGTCTAGTCAGTAAGAAACCTATATAATTAGACAATATAAACTTAGAAGCAAGCAACAAGCAATCAATACTTCATCGGAGAAAAAGTTGTTAAATTTTGTCTACCTGGTCTTGCTAGCGAGAAAGATCTCTCACAATGCAAACATGCAACTCGACAGAAACACAATTTTTGAAGCATTTGGTCCCATTCAAACGAAGGATGGCATGACATAAACAGGCATAAAAATGTTAGTGTCAACTATCGGTATTAATTTATTAACAACACTAAATTGGCATAAATGAATGGCCTTCGTCATTGAGTCATGACCAATTTTTTCACCGAACACTGTGACATCACGGAATCATTGACCTGGCATATCGAGTGGATTGAACAAAATGCCATGGCATATGGGCAAAACCTACTAGCCGACCATCCCTCTGTACAAGGTATTTCTGAGCCAACAGTAATTTCAATAACATTATCCTTATTTTTTGTGATTGATATTATCCATCCATATCAGCTATGGCTCAAACTTATCATGACTTCCTGAGCGGACCGCTATCATCACTCAACATCAGAGACATGCTGCATACAAACCTGCACATAATGTTCTTGTTGACAAGTCATCATCTTCGTTACCCCAGCCAACAATCTGTTCGCGAATCCGTTCACTACCTGATAGTTCTCACTGCTGAGAGCCGTAACCCCTCCGTAATAGAAGTTATACATGGGATGGTAGCGTGTCTCATCAATGGCTGAAGCTAGGTGACGAGCATGTGAGTCACAAAGGTTTATGTTTTTGTCAGTCTCTGGCAGTAAATCAACATCCTGTAACCAACAGAAACCTTAAAATCTATTGGACCAGTACAGCAGCATTTATGTAAAACAATTTACCAGGAAACATGCTGCTAAACTGCTGCCCTGCATCGCTAAAACCCGCGCAGTAACTGTAAAGGATACCAATTTTCAGGACTGTATTGACAAAGCATTCAGTTTCAGTTTATTCAGTTAAAATATGACTGAATTCTACAGTGATGTGATGAAGTTTGTGCCTATGTCATCCTACTGATCCAGCTTTGCTGTTGCAGTATAATGAATCGGAAACAGAGCGTATGATGGCTTTAATGTATGATGACTAGTGTGTTGAAACAAGGTTGACCCATTGATGTAGCCTTATCAGTTACTCGCTAACTGACTGACTCATGGAAAGACATGCTGACAAGCTGAAAAGACAGCTAAACTCACTACAAGGGGTCCCAGCAATGGACCATGTAAGGCCAATTACCCTAACACGTACGCTGTGTTTCATAGGATGGCAACGGTGGATGGGATTGTGCTGTGAGAGCTATCTAATTAGCGCCATCATCCCAGTTGCTTTTTGGGATGGTGAGATGGCGCAATCGGTTAGCGCTTACTATTCACTGACTGGCGACTACTGCAGCAGGATTTGTGGGTTTGAGTCCCACTTGGGGAGCTTTCAAGGTGTATACCTCTCCAGTTATCACACAGATACTTTTTGTTTGTTTTGAGTTTACACCAAAACAGAATATTAGCCGCATGACAGGGCTACCATTGTGTTATTGAGCAACAGGGCACTACGGGTGAAGGTATCCGGGTAACAACCATACATATATGTATACACGTATGTGTAGATAGGTGGTCTCGGTCCAACTTTAACTACACATTGCTTTAATTTTAAACAGACCTTTAGAGGGAATAATATCAGATTGTTGTTTCTATGGCAAGTTAGCATTTATGTCTCATAGAGGTCAGCGCAGATCCTAAAATTTATACTGATTTTTCATTTATCTTGCCATTTGAGAGTTCAAGAATAATGCATTATGGGATATTAAAGAGACAACTAAACAACTAGTTTGCGGTAGTCATTCCCCTCCTAACTACCACTTTGCACTATTTGTTCGCTGTTATGGAGTTATTGGTGGGTCTTGCAAAAAATTCTGCATGCATACAACCTTAAATTTTTAAGTTGTGTCTCCAATATTACAATATTTATTGAGTACGTTATGTTAAGATCTTTACTACACAGTTTTCAGTATAGCATTGTGTAGCCTCACCTCAGCAGCCCCATGTTTGGACAGCAATAGTGGGGTGGCCGATATAAGGCATTGTGGGTTTTGTCTACGGGTAGATCCATGAGAATTGAGTAAGTATCAATATGCCTACTTCTATGATCAGCCATATATAAGTGAAACCATATGATTTAACTTATATATGGCTGATCATAGAAGTAGGCATGGTTGGTTGGTTTATTTTGTCACAAACATTAGGTATGCTGCGAGATTGAGTGTTTATACTGTTACATAGTAGGGAATACCAAAAAGAAACATAAACAAAATGAGTAAAGTAAAGTCTGACTTCTAGTGGATTAAAAAATATATTGTAATATCAAAATCAAGTGTCTGAGGAATGAGTCTTTACCCCAAGCAGTTCTGTATTTAAGGCTGCGATATCTGCCTGAGGGGAGTTTCTCAAGAAAATTATTTAAAAAATGTTCGTCATCATGTATTATCTGCAGGGCAAGGTTCTTTGTACGTTTCGATATGACTGAATCTAGGTCCCCAATATCAAGACCTAGTCTGTCGCCTTGCTTAAAAGACTTTCTCAGACCAAGTGTTTAAGTTGATTTGGCTTGTCAGTTTTTGGCAGTGGTTTGATGATGGCCGATTTCCATATATTAGGAGTTGTTTGAGAGTCTAGAGAGAAGTTAAATATATCCGTAATTACAGGCGCTAGTTGGTCAGCACAGAGTTTTAATGCTCTTGGTATCAGACCATCAGGTCCAGCACCCTTTTTAGAGTTGAGGCGTTTGAGTTGTAGCAGAACTGATTTTTCATCTATTGTGCAGGGAGGAGCAGTTAGGTTTTTGTAAGCAGGTTGTGGTGGCTGAGTGTCTTGTTTCTCAAATCTGGCAAAGAAGTTGTTGAGTTCTTCAGGTTGGAAGTTAATATCTGGTTGTGACTTGGAGTTGTTGGTTGGAAGTCCGCTAATTTTCTTAATGTCGTTCCAAGCGTTTGCAGGATCACTGGCTAAATGTTGTTGGATTTTTAGGGAATATTCTTCTCTGGCTTTTTTATTTTCTTTTGAGACTTGCTTTTTGAGTTTATGGTAGAGTTTTTTATTTCCATTTTTGTGGGCGTCATGTTTCTCATCTATCATATCCAGAATGCGCTTTGTAATCCACGGCTTTTTATTAGCATATTTTTTAACTTCCTTTGGTGGTAAGCATAGGTCTGTGCAGAAATCAATGTAGTCAGTTATCGTTTCAGTCCGCTGGTTGATGTTGTCATTGGCATCTGTGAGATTGTCCCAAAGTGTGGTATCTAAGCATGCTTGAAGATTATCGACATTACTGTTGGAGAATGTTCTGCGAGTTGTAAACGTAGGTTTTAATTTAGACAAAGGTTTATAGGATGGCACGAGATGCATAATGTAATGGTCAGAGCTGCCCAGATGGGCTAATTGATGACATTGGCTGTAGGCACCCTTGATCCTTGTATAGCATTTGTCGAGTGTCTTGGTTCCTCTGGTCGGTTTAGTATCACCTTGATAATATCCATTTAGTCGAAATTTAAGCTGGTTGAAATCTCCCATTACAAGAATACAAGAATTAGGGTACTTCCTTTCAAGTTGATTAACATGTGATGTGATGCATTTAGCAGTGTTTGTTGCGTCTTGTTTAAGTCGAGATTGTCCAGTGAATGGGGCATAGCACGATACAGATATGATGGAAGTAAACTCACGAGGTAGCCAGTGTGGACGAGATTCGACAGTTAGTAATTCACAGTTTTTATCAGTGTAGTTGTGGATAATTTGATTGTTTGTTGACCACTTTCTATCGATGCAAACCAAAATGCCACCCCCTTGAGCATATTGATACTTATTCATCTTAGTACAGTTCTTGCCCATTGAAATATTTCAATGGGCAAGAACTATACTAAGATGAACCAGCGAGGTAATAATGGGACAACAGTGTGCAGTTCACTTAATTCAAACCTCTCGGGACCACAAAAATTTGTTCTAATTAAGCAGAGTTTGGATTAAGTGAAAAAAGAATGCGATGAGATCTGGCTGACGGGACCAATTTTCCTTGTCTGAATTAACAGGAGTTTTGAATTATAAAGTTTGAATTAACCAGCTTTCTCTGTATTTTGTGTCTCATAAAACTACACAAACAAAAGACCAAAAATGAGGACGCTGAGATAAGGCTGGTGTTGTGGGTTTTGTACATGGGTAGGTCCCTGAAAAAATGAATAAGTATAAATATGCCTACCTGTATGATCACACAATCAAAGTTGTGTTCTTCCAAAAATACTATGTTTGTAAGTCTTCCTCTTGCAAAGAGTCCTTCTCCGGCCTGGTTTGCCAGAAATATCTGATACTCAATCTTTTGTCTTTGAAGCATGGGGTGAAGTCGATTAAGAAGCAATCGTAAATGATACTCCCTGTCTCTGTAGGGTACAATTATCATAACTCTCTGCCATGAGTCGCAGAGCTTCGGAGACAAGCGACCTCCTGCCTCAATGTCCGGGTTAGTCAGAGCTAATTTTTGTAGAGTAATAGATGGGTCAAAGTCCAATGTTACAGCTTTTAGTTCTGACTCTCTCAATTTGCACTTCTTGCTGTTGATGGAATTTAAAGAGACTAGAACCCTCAAAGATGAAATTCGGCTGCGTGAAGACAACTCTAGTCTTGTAATTGGTAAGTGAATATTTACTTACAGTGGTGTAGATTAATAAGAATAATTTGAGAAATAGTTTGAGGAATGTTTTGACTGTGCACCTCACCATGATTATGGTTACCCTCCACTAAACTGCGCTACAAGCCGCGGGCTTAACATTAAGTAGTATGGTTATAATAACTGTTTGGCAGAAGGGTTTTGAACACATCGACCACAAGTCGGCTGTAGAAACGGATCTACAAAACTCCTAGCGTGAGTAGTAATGTTATACTGTCTGCATATATATATGAACTTGATATGAAATTTTATTTTGGATAATACTCATTCGTGGAGAATGATTTACAATAATATACCCAAAAAAATGAAAAGAAAAAACAAAACAAAACTCACCAAGATGTTAATGCATCATTTTTTTATTGCTTTTGAGTTCTTTGTTTCATGTTTGTTTTTAAATTGGGATTGAACTGTTATGAATAGATGGAATAAATCACAATTATTGCTGCGCTTATGCTACTCTGTGACTATTGTTCTATATTGTTGATAGATTTTGATGTATGTCATTGACCTCTGTATCCTTGCTGTACGATTACTGTACCCTTATACTACTAGAACTATACATCTATACATAAATATGCTAATACAGATACATTACATACAGGACAAATACAATAGTGTGCTTTACTAGATCTATACATCCATGTATACATATGCTAATATGGATACATAGAATACAGGACAAATACAATAGTGTGCCTTACTTGATCTGGATATTTCAACACGATTACAGCAAATACAATCTTTATAGAAGTTACTATCACGCACTAGGAGAGGACTAGCAATCAATGGAATGAATTTCATCTAGCATATGAAATTGTCAAAGCACAAAATCAGCACCAGTATCATGACCAAAAAACTCGCCAGCTGTCACAAAATGTAGAACGTAGAAGGTATTGTCGCTTCTGTGCCCGGAAAACCCTGCCGCCAGCACATCATGGCATTTACAGCGTTCACACTATAGATACGGCCTGGGCTTAGTGTCATCACCTGTAGTTGACAAAATCCTTTTGGTATAGATACTGTTTTTGTCCATATTCACGATAGATGTGTTCGACATCATACAAATTGCCTGTTCGATGAGAGCCTATAGTCTTCATGTTTCGGTGGTCTCTAGGTTTTGGCACATTAAATAAAGAGGGAAGCAGGCCTCCCGTATCAGTCGGGGTGATACCGAGTTTTTTGGCCAAAATGCCATAAAAAATATCATCAAATGCGAAATGTTTTGTGTACTGAGAGGTAACATAAAACTTTTGTACAACATCAATACTTAATAGAATGGTTCCTCCGCTCACATAGGGTGGAAATTGGTCGTAAGGATATTCAGACAATGGGAGATAGTGCTTACTAAACGGAGTTCTATAAGGTTTAGAATCCCACCATGTATGTCCGCAGTATAAGCCTTCAGGCTTACGGATATGTCTAATGTAGGCTTCGAGATTATAAATGCTCAGAGCGTAGTCCCCGTCTATTAGTAACAGGTAGCTCGTTTTATTCTCATGTACGCAGTGGTTGGTTATGTAATGTAAGCCCATGTTTGTCTTGTAAGTATTGTTACGATAGGTATCTAGAAAGTCAGCTTGTAATATATCGTGGTGGGTCACCGACTCCTGGTTCAGTGAGTCTTCACAATCCTTATCAAGCCATTCACATTTACCTGAAAATAAAGTACAACCAAAAATAAGTTGAAGCTTTGTGTTTAGATCTAAATACAGCAAGACCATAATAACTGCCATTTCCAAAAAATCAAGTTTGGTAGTTATGCCTTGTGTGACTTATAGGTACCGACAACACTCTTATTTTGATAATGTCCAACAATAGACCGTTTTCATGAATCTCTTTCATCTCACCATATAATCATGCTGAATCAATTTCCAGTAACAAGTACATATGACACCAAGATTATCTCAAGTTCTTTCCTAAAATCTATGTGGTTATTTATGAAATTGTTGCTTAACTTTTAAAAGCGTTTCAGATAGATTAATTATGTCTGTAGGCACATTTTAAAATGGCATCAACTTCATCCTAGCACCTCAGACAAATCAGGCCTTGAATATTGTCCGTGGATCAGACAACAAGGCCGTTTTTGTTGATACGTTATTAGTAAGCAGACTGTAAGTTGTCAGTTCAGCATATATTAGTAGATACAGTGGTACTGGCTACCACAGTGATGGACAAGGTATTCCAAGTGTAGTTATATTATCATATTTGAGAAATTAAGCTGTTATAGATTTCTGAATACTCCTGGTTTCAACCCAACATCATAGAATTTTTAAACTTTTCGAAAGAAAATTAGCGATGATAAATTGTTGCTGAAAATAAAATCTAGAAAAGAACTCAGCATTAATTATTCCGTCTAACAGACCATCGGAAGCTCTCTGTGTCAGGATTGCAAAAATACCAATAACCTCACATGAAACTTGATCAAGTTTGATCTAATTTGCCAGCGTTGGAGTTGCCCCCTCTACTGACACACTGAAGTAGAGGGGGGCAGATCCATCACTATTCACTGGCGAAATGGATCAAACATGATCTAGAATGAATCAATGAGGTTATTCCCAGCATCATAGACTACTGAAAGACCAAAGTAATACATAGCCTGGCAGCTAGGTCAACAGTATTTATGCAACATTTTTCCACCACTAAAATTCATAGCACATCTAAAGAAAAGTTATGAAGAAATGGCTTCAAGACTTTATATTGCTTTGGTCTTTCTATAGACAGAATCACCTCAATTATGCTTAGATCAAGCATGATCAAATTTGAGAATGGGAAAGACAGGACTGCCGGCAAATTGGATCAAACTTGTTCCAAATAATGCTGTGATGAGTGCAGCCTGTAATGTGTCGTACACCGGCCTGTAATGTGTAGTACACAGAGGTCTGCATAGAGTAAATATTTAATGCTATTAACCTACTTGAAGTATATATCTTTTTTGAAAATTGATAAGAAAAGTAGTTTTAAGTGTAATCATAGTTATATCAGGCTTAATTAAAATGTGTTTGACAAGTCTGTTTCTGCATTCAACACCATTATGTTGATAAAAGTGAATGCTTACTTACAGTGTTGGCTAAACTAGACTTATAGCGGTGACTGCTATTCATGCCAAAGATACAAATACTTTTTACCATAAGTTAGGACCAGCAGATTTTTAAAGAGTTTTACACTGGTTAGCAGTAAAATCTCAAACAACAGAGACATTCCAACGCCATCATTGTGATATGTCATTGACTATATTACCAAATACATGATTCTCATCTCTACCTTTTATTAAAATGTGACTCCAAGTATGACTACATACCGACTAGGAATGCGTATCTGTGACCCTGATGGATTAAAGCCTGTATCCAAGTTCGTCTCAACACATCACGATTATATAAATCCTCTACTCGCGTTTTTATAAGAACCGTCATCATCTTGTATTCTTAAAGGAAATACATCACATAGATAATATGCCATGATCATGAATTGTATTCTGCTGTATGGTGTGGGAATTTTATCAGTTGTATTCATATGCTATCAATTTAGCAACCCTCCTACAGCGCACTCTATTTGATTGAAACCTAGAGAGACTGCCATGTTGCGTCCTAATCGTGCATAGGCTGTATTCAAATTGCCTTGACTGCATCATGATTTGGCCAAAGGGACCAATACTCATTGTCTAAATTAACAGCAGTTGTGAATTATTAAGTCCGGATTAGGTGGAGAACACAGTAATCTTAATTATGCTGGAACAACAACCATATCAAACAATATCTCTGTGGTATAGTCTGGCAACTAGTTCCGCAGCAGTTATGAAGTATGTTTACACTGAAAAATATTCTTAGCACTTCTTGGTAAAAATTATGTATGGTGTTAGAAATTATCCCCCTTTCTCAACTATCAGGGTTAATGCCTAGTGCTGCACAAGGCGAAATGCTATGAACTTTTCAGTGTAAAAATATTGTACACCTACTGCAGAATTAGCTGCCAGACTATATCACATAGTAAGGATATTCAGAGGGGACACTTCAATGATAGTTATAGTGCTAGTGGTTTATGATTCACTGGGGGAAAATCGTGCACAGCTGGATGCCAGAAACTCATCATCTCTTTATGTTACAATGACGGTTTTTCTGGCAGACATGATGGGCCACAATTCATTTTGTATTTTTCCTGAAGCTTGAAGGTTGGATATATCAAAATGTTGGAAATTAGTCTTTAAGTTAAAAACAGAATTAATTATGGCCCTTCACAGGTAGCTATGTGGCTATATAATTGATAAAATTGGCAGGGATCTAGATTGACGATTTTTCCCCCAGGTCAATCAAAAAACTGCAGGCACTATAACTATCATTGAAGTTTCCCCTCTGTATATTCGCACTATGTGACTATATATTGCTTCGACATCTAGGTAGGTAGTAGGCTATTTAGGAGAGGTTTCAAACTAGCTAGTATATGCCCTTCACATTCGCTCCACATACCTCTGCACGCTTCTCTAGGCAGTATAGTAAACTTGAAGTTCACTTTATTGATGGGCTGGATATTGATACTGTTACTCCTATAGTCTCTCATCAGCTTGTCAGCATCGAACTCGAGAGGCCATGAGAAGTTATCTATGGATGTGGCCATCAACCATTCATATACTCCTACAAAACATTGTCAGAATATCAAATCATTTCGTTATCCATTAATCAGGAGTCAACACAATATATGTGACAGTGAAAATATTCAGTGTATCAGATGTATATTTTCATCAATGGTTATTTGGCCCTTTATTTGGACATATTATCGGAATCTGCAAAAGATTAGTGTACATGGTCATTATTGATGAATAAATCATTTGGCTACTTGTATACTGGCTGAGCATTTTGATTTATATTGGAGTTGACTGGCAGCAAAGAATAACTTCTAGAAATGATCTGTTGGGTGTAAATACAACCCCGCGCTGTCAAAGTACCACAAATATCTACAACTTAACCATAGTATAATACCTACTTGCTCAGCTTAAAACTATACCAAACTACCACAAATGAGTTAGGGGTATGAATAGGGAAATTCATAGATATTTACCAAAAAGATAAAGTGCGGGAGCAAAAATAAGCAGCAGAAAGTATGAACCGCAGAGCTTCTTCCATCTTGGTCCCATAGCAACCAGCACCCTGCAAAAATATATACAGCAATCATGTCTTCCTTTGCCTTGTACATGTTTATGAGCTGTGAGTGCAAATCTTTACGTTTGAGTATGGGGTAGTTTGAGGGTAGGGGCCTCTCAAGTCATCATATTAAGACATAAAAGCTCATATTTAGGTTTGTTGCGTAAGTAAAAGCTTCGAATTCTATGCAGCCGAGGTTGAACAATCAGTTAAAAATTCTCCTGTTGTGACTTGTACCCGCAAAACCGATCGCCTGGCAGTGCATTGCAAATGCAATAAGCCTGGCCATCCCTATGTCACAAAACGGTTACCACGAAAGGGCTAATGTTGTGAAAATCCCCCCCCCCCCCCGATTTCCATATTACAGTCCAGGTAAGATTTTAAAAGTATAGGCCTCAGCCTACAATTGGAATGCTTGAAACTTTAGAAAGGTCAACTTCAGTGATGGCCTGGTAAGATGCTCTTCCATCTGGTAGTGATTTTGCAGAAGCGGGAGACTAGTGCTTGCCGATGAATTGAAACATTTACATTTATATAACCTTACTTTGCTGAGTTGATCACCAGAGGCCCATCTTAAGTTTACAAGTTAGACTGAGGAAACTCATAGCATACAATTTTCCTTTATTTCTATTAATCTAGTAAATTTGAGACTAGAAGTTTAACTGGTTGTAGCAAGTGGCATCAGTCATTCTCATTGATGACTGGGCCTACTCAACATTTAAGTGTTGCCCCTCAAATGTGCATCTGGCAGCATTATTATCTTGCCTATCCTATGTAAGTGATATTAAAAGTGAGCAATGAGAAACAGGCAATTTCTACTACTCTACTGTAGAAAGAAAATAAGCATCCATGCCCCTAGTCACATTGTCACAGGTGACAGGCAAAGTGGCATAACTGGGGTTCTCATCCACAGTGATGAGTGAGAGTCCACTGTGGTCTTGCACAAACTTCAGAAGGCCTGTGCTGCCTAGTACTGGGTTTGTGAACTTTTTCCAATCATTGACTCCATTAACAGTCAGTCACAGGGAAGTCACAAACGCAACAAACAGCAGGACAACAGCAGCAGCCCAAGTTAGTACAAGCAAGGAGTTGCAGGGAAACTCATTGAGTCATTCATTGGACTTGGTACAAGTAGTAAGTTAAGACCTACTTTAGTTAGAGATGATGCCTGTTATCTATTTCCTCTTATTCTTCTTCCCAGTGTTAGCAGGCCTCTGTTCTAACTATTGTAGGTGACTGTGACCAGTTGTCTCTTATCTATGACTTTCTCCCCACTCGTACATTTAGTACAAATACTACACTGGCACATTTCCAGCTTCTTTATTGTGGCTAGTAAAATTAGCCTGAGAATATCATGCTTAAGAAAACACATAATGTGAGGGGGTTATTGGAAACCCAAATTCAATATAAAAGTATGGGTTATGAAAATGAGAGGACAACTCTGGCTTTCACAATTGTCAGTAATTTTTTATTGTACCCCTGCTAATGGTGTCATTTAGGTTCCAGGACCAGGAATGGGGTTCTCCCGTCATTTCATCAAATTATGGTAATTGTCACTAATTTAATCCCGGGGAATGCAGTGGTGTCAGAATAGGCGTCTGACCACAATTGCTCATGTGTTACAAAAAAATAATGCCCCTGTGAGTTTGCGACAGATTACATGACTAGAAACAAAATATATATATATATGTATATATGACATGTATATGATATGATATTCATTCAACAGCTTGGAGAAAACTGATGTATGATGAACTAAGCCAGGTACACCTCTGCCACTTAGATCTTAGCCGATAGGCCACACCCTTTTACTGCTTATTGAAAATGCAGCGGCTGCGGAGGTAGGATAATGAGGAAAAAGTTTATTGTCTTAATGTGGCAGACTTTTGCTCCTTTCTTCAGGTGGTACAAAAACAAGTACAGGTACAGGACCCATGACGGCAAGAGATAGCCTGGGCAGGCTGCCCAGGCCAAGGGAGAGCCATTAGGAGCCACTGATGTTAAGTTCTTGCACCAAAATTAAATCATCGGATATCATCTGACAGTTCTCCTTGATGAGATTTTATATGCATATGAATTGTCGTTCTTACTATTTAACTGTTTAACTCGTGAAAACAATTAGTGATCAACAATTCCTGTAATGTTTTGGAGAGATGTTGGCGTACAAAAGGGATTACTTGAAATTGTGATATCAACTCCTAGTAGAGAGAAATGGCCCTACAGCAGTTTCTGAACAAGGGTTAGTGAAATTTGCCACGCATAAAGTCTGGCTGACATCTAACTAGGGCCACTGAAGAAACGATATCATACATTGATGTGTCCATCAGTTCGTCATTAAATGTATTATATGGATTGGATTAATTAACAAAACTAAACATTGTGTAAACCTGTGTTGTAGATGTTTGTATAGCAGAGCAACAAGTATATCTAGCTTCAGAAACCCTAAAAGCCAGGTATGGTGATAGATCAGTATACTATTTGATGTATCTTCAATGATAATCAGACTACCACATATTGTTACACAATTCAGCTGGATACTTTAGTCAACCATATTAGATTTGTCTGCCCTTTTTAATGGAGGGGACGATTATTAAAAGTTAGAGCATCCTACTCGTTTACCAGGCAAGTGAAAACAGTCGGACAAAGCTGCAAATTCGCACACAAAGACTGAATGGCAACTGTGAAATTTTAGATTCAAATTCATATTATCATAATAATGTCCTCTCAGACCTCCGGAATCACACACACTGTTTCTGCTGAGGCTAGCAGGTCAGTTATACCTGCTTGTTAAGATACATGTGCTATCTGGTTCTGGAAAACTATTTGGCAGCGGTGGGATTCGAACCCACGCCTCCGTAGAGACTGGTGCCTTAAACCAGCGCCTTAGACCGCTCGGCCACGCTACCCATATTTTACATGATGTGACACTAGAAACACGAATTCTGCATATTTGTATCAGTATCTAGGCAATTATGATAATAATGACCCCCCTCCGCACCTGTTTGTTCCCATTGTTCCCAGTAATCTTAGTGCTCAGGCTCATACTATATGATCAACTTTTCTTCCAGGTATTTCTGATTATGTTATGTGACTAACTCCCACTTATAATAACCTGAGAACTGGACTCAGTCATTCATATATTATTATGGTCAGGGTCCATTTTGGTAAAATAATTTAGTTTGCTCAGTTTTTTATCTTGAATTTTGGTTGTGTGTTACTATTAGGCAACATGACACCACACATAATCAGCACATCACAAATAATTGAGCGTAATTAAACCATACCTGTCAAAAGAACCTTCTAGGACCTAGACCAACATAATAACCATCGACACCCTTCACTGCTGTCGTCGCACCTGCCTGCGGTGATTCTTTAGATACATTTGATGATCAGAACAATTATCAAGCCTTAGAGTTCTTTTCTTTTCAAATCACCGTTAAAGTCATATATATCTCATGATTTTCGAGAACGAGTAACTGTCATTGTTTCTCATTTAATTAGTTAATAGACATCCTACAATAGTAGATAACTTTTTTCATTAGTCTTTGTTGTGAAAACAAGCATTTACAGTCTTCTATTGTATCTAGAAGGGGAACATCATCGATCACTATACATAATTTTTACCCAGAAATACAATGGATATTTTCAATGAAAAAATATTGCATAACTACTGATTGTTTTTGTCTTTTGATGACCCAGGGACTGATCCTGTCTCTCCAATAAGATGCAACCCCATAAATTATTAAGCGCAAAGTAATCTTTGCACAGCCTAGATATATAGTACGTATCGCCCTTACAAAATAATCATTACCCTGATATTGACAGTTGAGATCTTACACGAGCCATCTAGCCCAAACAAAGACATCTAACCAGAATCAACCACAGAACCACAGACATAACTATTAGTTCAGCCAAAATATTGGCCATCTTAATGTTGCTTATTAGGGAGTTATCATTTCTCATCTGAAAAGTTGACAACTTTTGTTGCACAAGTTTATCATCAGGGTTTATTTTGTCATACAACCAAACTTTTTTGTTTGCATTACATTGTATGGGAAAGTTTTCACATTTGTCAAAACTTAACCTGTATAAAGATACACATATTATTATTATTAATATTATTTTTAGGAATATTTGTGGTAGCAGTAGCTGATAGGGGTACTCCGCTATCAACCACTACTCAGACGATGGTTGTTTGTAGGAGCGGTCAACGATGGAACGCCACCACCAGTAACTAATCTAAGTAAGAGCACATCAGTCAATTATCTCCCAGTGTGTAGCAACCATTCATCAGTCCATTCATCATCAATTAAGTAGGTTACGAGTTATGTATTTCATAGATTTCATAAAAAAAATATGACAACAAAATTACAATAATGTGATGTTTCTATCTTAGTATAGAAACTAGAAACAAGTGAAATGTATATGTGATATAAATATATTTACGGGATAAAAATTGGAAATGTGCTGAAATGTTGAGCAATGTTACAGAACTATGCTAGCAGTAACTGTACTGAGGTGGAGGTGGAGCAATATTAGAGCTCTCATCAAACCAAGAATAATCAGGTGTACTGTCAAAATTGATGTCATCGAAAGATTGGTTGTTTGTCTGAATCCAATCGACTATACCATGTAGTGAATCATCAGATTGCTGTGGCGCTGAGGCACTATGACCACTAGTATGATAGTTTTGGCTATTAAAACTGTTTTGGGTGCCGTAGGAATACGAACTGTTACTTTCAGATCCATTAGGCGAATGTAGCGAAGAGGGGTATGACCATCCTCCTACAGAGTTTTGAGGATGTCCCATGACTGGTTGTTGTTGAGGTAAGACTTGGTAGGTTGAGTGAGAACAGCTAGGAAAACTATTGTTTACTGAACTTCCCACCTCAACTTGAGTTTGCCAAGGCATGGGCTGAACATCAATCAAGCTATTTTGTGTGACTGCCGAGCTTGGATAGTCTATTAGTTGTCCCTGTTGGTAAGAATTATTTGAAAATAAAGAGTTTTCTGCAATTGTAATGCCGTGGGTGTTATTGCCTAGATCTGGTTGGCTCTCATTTTCTTTCATCAAGTCTTTGAGCAGTTTTCTTCCCTTGCTTCTCTTAGCCCTAGGTCTTTTAGGAAGATCAGCATTTGCCAGTACAGTGGGTGAGGTTGGCACCCCTCTATCCAGAGAGTCGGTGAGATCTTTTATGTAGTTTATGGTTCTCTGCAGGATTTCCAGTTTACTCATTCTACGGCCTGACTTTTTGGGAGGGAAGAATTTTCTTAGAGTCTGATAGGTTGTGTTGATGACTCCTATTCTTCCCCTCTCTCTGGTATTTCTCTTCTGCACTTTCACTGGTGGATTTGCACTGTCATTATCATCACCTGTAAAAAAGGAAATTATGATATTATTGCTAGTGATATACTAAATATTATACCTTGCACATCGAACTCGAACCAGGCATACCATATTCTGCAGCAGAGGAGTATATGTTATTAGGGGTTTATTTAGCTAATTTTGTAATAAAACTATATTAGTTAGCACTTTATTTTGGCTAGCGGCGGTGGAAGTCTATATAGTCTATATAAAGTAAAGATGGGGAGTAAAATTTGGCTAATCATAAGTCATAACAAATATTCAATTTTCTACTCCTCTATAGAGGAGGTGTATATGATCCTAAACAGACATTGAATAGTGACAGCAAAACAGACAAAGACTGGTAGCGATGCTATAATTTTTTTCATCTCCCTTGAAATATATGTGCAAGACAAAATATGTCAAGTTGCAATTTTTACTGCAACAAAAGGCTAGCCAAATTAATTTTCAGCAAACTCATTAACAACACAGCAAACTGATCATAGAAGCTTTCACTTTCGCAATTTAAAAATGGTTTGAATACAGATAAGACAACAAATGAATTCCTACTTACAGTTTATTCCCAGGTCAGAATCCACATCGTCTATCTGCATATTGTTATCTGCTTCATCCGAAGAATAAATTCTAGCAGGCATCCTCTTAATGTTAGGCTATTTATAGATTTAATTTATCAAAAGTAAACTTTGCGAGACTGTCCGGTGGGTGATTCTCACTCAGTCAGATCCAACAACAAACTGTTGCTCATTCCATCCACCAGTCCTCCTTATATACACACATGGTCGATCAAAATGTTTTCGTCGCTAATTTGGTGTAATTTTAGGCGTATTTTGATGCGGGCTCATGATTAATTGATTTTGCCAGTTCTTCAGTGATCTTCAGAGTGTGGCTATATAAATTCAATCCAATAATTATTGTGGTGAGGCATATGTACCAGCACCTTATAATGGTATAATGACTTGTTTTATCTACTTGAAGAATCTGAATAATTATCATAATAGGGGGTGTTTCACTTTATCCATTGTCCTATATTGTAGCCAATTTAACCCCTTGTTGGACTAATCGGTCTACATAAATTTCAAATTTCATTCAATTATTTACGCTGACCTTTTCATAGTTACAAGACAGACGGATGTAAAAACAGCAGAACATGGAAAATTTGAATTTTGCTAATATTCAAAAGCAGTTATTACACGGGGATTGATATTAGGAAATAATTGAGAAGAGGAACTATCCAGCAGGATTCATGGAACCAAGTTCTCTGTCTTATCATACTGATTTGAGTGGAATCATGCCTGTCTTAAAATCGGTGGCGATCATTTGACTAAGTTTTTTTTATAGTTCTGCACACATTTTAAAAGAGGCTTATCACAAGGATTCAAAATTCTAGCTCAGCTCCACGGATGTTATAATTTTCTGCAAAACTCTGAAATTCAATTCCTTGCATATTTTAATCCTGCCATAGCCAAAAATCTATACCACACACACCACAATGACTACCAATGTTATATGATCCCGTATACAAAATCCGTTAACAGCATAATTGTAAATCTCATTCAAGTTCAATTGTTGTCGTTAGAAAATACTATTAAAAGGTTAACTGACCAAAGAGCCAAATTTCCTGAGCTCAGAAATGGTGTTTGCAAAAGCAGACTACAGAAATAGTTTTCATCCAAATTTTAATTTCAATGTTTTGAGGCTTGGCTATTGGCATTTCCAAATATCAGTCATAATTGCTAGGTTGATATGTCAATAATAATATACTAACTTTTTAAGACAAATATCAACAAATAGATGTTAGTAACTATTACAATTTATTAGGCAGTATTCTTGCTGATTGAATCAAAGTAATGTCTCGGTGCTACCTTTGTGCTACCGTTTCGGTTAGGGGCGCTCTGTATTCCAAAGGGATAGGATTGGTGGGAGGAAATTAGTAGGTTGTTGACCTATGATATGATCGAAAGTTTGTGGTTCCGAAGCCCTGTGTAAACATAACAATAGTGACGTTATAAGCTTTCGTCTCTTGAGAGTTTTGCATATTAGTACTTTTATCCTTTGTGCAACTTGGATTTTAAATTCAGACCAGGTCTTTCTTGTCTGCACCGCATTTATCATTTTATTTACTGTTTATGTCGATTGTTTGTTTTTCATTCAGCAGGTTTCCATATTACTATGTACCAACATTTGCATTTTGCCTTATAATGTGAATCATCTCCGTTCGAAACGCTTCTGAAATTTGAGTCATAACACTTGACTTCATGTTATCGGCCGGCAACGTCATAGAGACTTTCTTATTGATGGTTGCCTGCATGAAGCAAACATGTTGATTGCCTCACGATTCTTAGTATGAGGGTGTTTTGCTATTCTTAAGATCCTATTGATATAGCGGCTGTGAATAGCATGTATTGTTCAGATAGGAAGAGAATGTTTTGATCATCCCTCCACATGGTGGCCCATGGTGGCTGTTAAGTACTCTATGCTGTTAATATGGTGGTAGGCGGATCTGGGATTGTTGATGAATAATAACCAGTGACCCGAATCTGGTCCGGAGCCGATTTCTCGTAAACAATCAACAAAGTCTTGCAGCAACAATTGGTGAGAAAGAAATTGCTCAATTTAACGAGAAAATTGTCTGACATAAGCAATCGACCTTCAGAAGGATCAGAGTTTTGCAAAATATTTATGACACTTCTTATGAAATACACAATATCATTAGTTATACAAGTCATCCAATTTTCTTAGTAGTGAGTTGTCTGCTGATGCCACATTAATTTAAAACTGCAATATGATTATTTGGTCGATGGCCATGTAATTTAAATCGGAACTGCAGCCGGGTCAGAGGAGGATGTTTTGTTCAGTTGTAAGATGGATTCATTTTATGACTTAAAATCACCTAAAACATCACTGTAGAAATATTTTGCAAAGACAACTTTATGTAAGACAGAGCAAACAACCTGTCAAATGTGATAATCAAAGGAATTTTCAAAGCTCTATTTTGAGATGAATTTGACCAGTATAGGTGCTTGCACCACTATTTTGTGGAATGAAAGGGAATATTTAATTAGGTGCGGCACCACACGCATAACCGAAAATAGGAGCCACTATACCTCCAGTTTGAACTAAATTATGCACGGGCCCTTCATAATGCCTGTTCAGCCAACAACTATGGCTACCCTCAAGTGGTTGTTTACATACCACAGCTCAGTAGCCTGTAAATACAGGCACACGCCATACATAGCGATATTTCCTGCTCACTTTAATGTTTGCCCAGTAATGAGTTGTGGCCTACGAGTGTTTTCACCGAACAAAGCTTCTGCATATTCCAATGATCAGTCTTACAGGAGAAGAAGAAGAAGACCACTCAGGATTCAAATTATGATGTAAATTATTGATATAAATCAGAGTAATTAGGGTGAAAACTATTTCGACTAATGACAATAATTTGTGACAATAAAGGAGCGATGATGATGTCTGGTGAGGTTAGATTGAGACAGAGTATCACACATGAAGCAGTCGGTGATGAAATGAGAGAGTAGACACTGATTAAGATTGGTAAAATTGAGCTAATAATCCTCAAATGCCGAGCAGAATTAGCTTAATCTACCGACTCACCGAGAGATGGCTGCATTGTCCCATTCAAATATCCTGATTGGTGATTATCTGTTTGCTCGCCTCTACATCTTATCTGAATTAAAGCTCTCCAGTTACAAGTTTGAATCTAGAGTGGTAAATTACCCTGTACTTAGGCTTGATATAAACACATATTAAAAGTCACTCTCAATGCTGCAGAGTGTCAACTGTCAATCAAGGAAAGAAGATATATACTGCGCGCTGCACGGACAGAAAGAAAGGGTAATTTACATTACACAGGAGACTTTATTTTTAACCCCTAAACAAAAGTGTGTTTCTGTCGGAGAATATCAACATATTTTGGTCAGGAATAAACAGAAGTATGGTCTGGCCTTATAGTGGGTCACAAGTTGCTCTTGATCCTTGTAGCAAGGATGTAATGCATCTTTGAAGTCAGAATGCATGTCAAAAGTGTGAGGCTATAAAAGATCTTTGTGCAGCAAGCTGCTAGAATTTGATACAGGCATTAAACAGCAATGGCAGTGACACATTGTTCTTAGCCGATTGGCCAAGCATATTAGTAACACAAAGTTTAATTTTCATAATCAATTACTTTGCCAAGCATATCAGTCAATTTGAGTCAAATTAATTCAGTGGTGAAGATTATGTGGTGATCAGCACTGCAAGAGTGGTGCCTGAAGGACGCTGCAAGCTCAGGTTAAACTTGCCAATTTTTCAAAAATTCGTTCTTTTTGTTACAGGACAGCATTTAAAAAGGGAAGTAAACGAGGGGATTAATTCAACATGATATGGTGTGAAGGATAGGTGAACCCAAGCCCTCACTAAAAATATTTGTACATCCGCTAGCATGTGAATCAAACTTGCCAGAGGGCAAGATTAGGAACGCCATCACATGGCTACTATAATGGCTGCAATCAAAAAGCAAACCTCAAATGTTTGCAATCAATTCTCCCTGATTATACCCAAAGAGATGATTACATACATTATAATACACCAAGTTAAAAAATATTCATTCAAAATCTTGTATTCAAGTAATTTTTATTTTAGGAGCTTGAAGCTATGGGAGGTGAAATAATTGAGGAATTGTTAAACCACAGACGGAAACTCTGTTATGCCATGATATGATCCATCACATCCAGTTATAAATGTGTTGTATTAGAGCGTATTTCTATTGTTATTCTGATAATGAAAAACAACTTGAATTTGGTAATTATTGGAACTACCAACAAAGATCATGTACTTCATCATCAAAGTAAGTCTGTACACAATGTCACATGAATTTGTCCTGAGTATCCCAGCAACTGTTTGTCCAGGCCCTGGTATCAAGATGTACTCTTGACATGTCTCTGAGGTAAGACACCGCACCTACACTCTATGACGCATACAAACCACAAGATCCCTGGTTTTATTAAACAAATAAAGTTTTAGGTGGAGACAAACAATTCCATCTGGATGGCAGACCTTTGTGCGTTGCCCAAACATGTTGAAGTGAGTTTAAAAATAATATACTTACCAAGAAAGCAGGTGAAATTTTCTGTTGATCTATTCTCAGGACATTGACCCGAAGGAAAACACTTCAAAAGGTTCACCACATACATATTGTCACCATGTCATCGGCACATATTATTCTGATACACTTTGACCTATAGGATTCTATAGGAGCTAATTTACATAATTACTCATTTATTTATATGTAATTAAATACAAGGCAGCAGGACATGCAAAAAAACATGTTTGGCAAAGTCAGGCCACTTTGCAAAGAGAGACAAAAGAAAAATCACAAGGAAGCAAAAAGATCGGATATCAATTGTCAGCCATCTGGCACTTTTATATAAAATATGGATAAATAATGAAATTAAATCTGCATAATGCGGTTATTGTACATGATATACATGGTACCACATTTGTTGTAAGTCATTGTCTGATTCGGCAGATTCATTATTATAGTATTTACTGTCAAAGAAAAACTGTAAGGAAGACTTAGCAAAAATAGAGCCACTGGACAGAAAAGGTTCAAAATAAGAGAAAGAAATTGTAACAAAAGACTTGCAAAACATAAAGTAGCATCAGTTATGGCCAAAAATTTCATCATACGCCTTATCACTAATTATTTTCTCTGACAGTAATACCGTATATAGCTCCTTTGAGTGCAGGGTTGCGTTTGTTGATTACTGTCCTCAGAACACGGACTGTTGCTCTCTCTTTCTGTTGATCTCTCCATTTTGTCAACATAGCGTTAACCTAAAGTAGTAAGAGAGAAAAAACAATTTAGATGATAGTAAGTGAAAATGGATCTAATCACAGTGCTAAGCTAAGGGGAATTTCCTAGCGGAACCCAAACTGGAAATTTTACAGCAACACTTGGCAGTCATTGATAATGATAATGATAATGACTTCATTTTCCTCTGTAAGAAATGTTGAAAAACATTTCTCATGATGCAATTGGCTAAAAAAATGTTCTCACGTCAATTTCATCCCAACAGTACATTATATATATAAACATTATATGAAGTTTTGAACTGCACAATTGAAAAATATATTCTGGCATTTACTGGTCCTGGCTCTGGTAATTAAAGAATCCTTACAGCGAGCGGAATGTCTGCGATTCAAAGACTTTCAGAGCACTTCACTTACATTCAAAATTTTAGCTACCTACTACAGTTGATTTATAGCCCCCCCCCCCCCCCGTTTACGACCGCAACCCAAACACCATTAAGGGCTTGCTGTGCCTAAACTGATTGCCCATGAGATATAGCCTCATCTTCATAATCATAATCATAATTCACCTTATTTCCTAAGACTAACCTTGCTCTGATCGCCCCTGTATTTGGATTCCTCAGATTTGATCTCTGAGTCTGAGAATCCTAGATCCCTTATGACTAGAGACCAGTCACTCATAACTCCAAGTTCTTTGGATAACTCATCGATACTCTCCTGACAGACTAGTGCTGCATCTCGTAAATCTCTCTTAGTCCCGTCCACGTTACTACGCCACTTAAATCATATATAGGGAAAAGAAAACGTCAACTATCTGACACCAAATAGTTTATCTATTCTTAGAAGTTGTCTCCTGTCATTTTGTGCTAGACTTTTATTGTCAAGCAAAAGAAAAGAAGCTTGTTTATGTGGTAACATTTTTGTGAGGTCATACAAGAACAAAAAATATGCAAATAATGTGCTGACATAACATAGAGAACAATAGGGCTTTAAATGTTATGTCAATAAGCTCTGATTATGAGACATGAAATGTCCGATACTCCCTCATCACACAGACTGGTAGAAAAACATGGGGTGGCATTTTGTTATTTATGGTATTGGTACATCAAATATATCAGACCTTCCAGTTGTTCTGAGCAACTTTTGTTGCCGACATTAACGAAAACCTTTTTAAATAAATACATGATAATAACATGACACAAGATTACCTGAGGTTCGAATCTTTGCTGAGCCTCCTCATTGATATCGCTAGGAATGATATTAAACTGTAACACTTCATTTAGTTGTGACTCAGGGAGAACATTACATATCCTCATAAACTCATCAAAACTAAGTTCTCTGCTCGTTTTTGCTGAAAACAATGTATATTCTCAGTAGAACACACTGTGCGGCATTGTGACACATGTTATATGGAATAAATTTTGAATATTTGAAACTATGACAAACGATTTAGCACTCAGCACTGAATCAAATAGGGTCAGCGATCTAATAATGGTTGATGATTGATCACTGGATTGCGGATGATGTGATATGGTTAGTCCTTACGAAAACAACCGATTAGGGCACAGCTATGTCCATCTTTTTTGATCAAACACCAACCGACCTGACTAATTAATTGTCACAATTGGACAGGCCGTATACTAATGATTGGCCAATTTGATAAATAAAATCATTGTGAGAAGCTACATCTTTACTTGATTCACTCACTATATCATTCTACTACACTTATTCAATATCCTTGCCCCGTTACGCTAGATGTTTGAACTTACAATATTTCTTTTACTATTACTTATATAATTCCTTAATGCCAATGGGATTTCAAATGATATTATAATACCAATCAGCTACCTGGATCGGGAGTTTTTTCTCATTACAGACAAAGTGCTGAAATGTGAGATTTGAAAGTAACAATATAGTATAAATAATATGTGGTATAATACGCCTGTATTAATGAAGATTTCCACAAATCAAACTTGAATTGAGTGCGCAAAGTCAGAATATTGGTTCCCAACAAAATTCTTACCTGCGGACGGGCTCATCGCCTCGAAGACAATATCTAAATACCGCTGTATTGTATCTTCATCTTTTTCAGGATATATTCTCTTCAGTATTTTACGGAACAGCTCTTTGCCTAAGGAGTTTCCTGAATAGAAAAAAGAAATTGACTTTACGTAGAAATTGTTCCAAGAGCTTTTTGTTACTGTATTTAATGTTTTTGATCCCAATATACTAAGTTGCTAAATTTTTTTGCCGAAGGGAAAAATTTAGCAACTTAGTATATTGGGATCAAAAATCTTCAATGTAGTTGTAACAGGTTTACTGTCAACAGTGGATAATAATATATTGTAGTTTTGCGTCATACACCAATGAAAACATTCCTTTTCTAACCGTTATTGAAGAAGGAGTAGACAGCTTTACACTTTTGCTCCACGGTAGCTTCACTCGTCCATTTCATTATGTTAAGGAATGTGTGGAAATGAACTTTGTCACCTCCGATCAACGCAAGAAGAAGATTCCTCATCAGTACGTCCTCCTGCAACAATAGTAACTATCTATAGACACAATTAGAACTATGCTGAGATGCAGCCTGGCAGCCTGTCTGGGTTGAGTGCCCACGCCAGCTGACATTGATGTTTTATTGATATGAAAATACAGTATTTTTAATGCATGTTCTAACCACCTGTTGGGGTTTGGGTATTGTGCGCGGCACATATTAGGGAAAAAACAAAAAAGGGGCCATTGAGATAAGGCTGGCACGTTGGTTGAAAATGTTATTTGCAAAATACGACGTATCGTAATTGGTCAGTTGTGTTTGCAAAAAATGTTCAACATGTTTGACAAAGGAGGCTTAGATGGTTGATAAAAGATTATAGCTAAAACACTTTTTTTTTATCACTTAATCAAGAGATGATGTGATTCCAATAAAACATGGGAAGATAGCTACACCACAGAAGCAAAAGGATTAAATAAAGAAATACACTCCATGCAACTTTAAGAATTAATGACATAAATGATTATTAATACTACATACCTTGTAGCGTGGCTCAGTACTTATGTGACTGCTATGGATCATACCTGCTTCATCACAGCCCAGCTGTTGGAAGCGATTCCACAGCCGCTCAGTTTCCACGATAGACAGTTCAGCTAGCTCTGCATGTTTTGTGATCCAGTCCTTTTGGCTTGTGCTTGTTACATCTTGTGCGAAACCATCAGGGTAATTATGTATGACTGTTGACACAATATCACCCATAGCATCAACTAGTGCTGAAAAATAACCATTAATCTTGTGGTACAAAATTGACCAGTTAATGAGGTGAATGTAGGGGGGGGGGGGTGGAGGGGAAAGGTGGAGTATGAAAAGTTCATGTTATGTCACTTCGCAGCATATTGGCCGCCTGATTTTCTAAGTATTTGCATCTAAATTCTAGAAGAATTTATACTCTGTTCTTTAATATGACATACGTATCATACGTATCAGTTCTAAAAAGACATAAATACCAGTCTTTGGTGAGGAATGCATGATTACACCATAAGCCATTTACACAATAGCTGTACGCTACGCCCTCATACAGAACATATCATGCTCTTATGTATGTGAGATGTCTTGGTATTTTATGAGCATTTATGAGGGGCTGTGAGGCCTGTAGGCTATGCCTAGTGTGTAGGCACAGATCTTCTCACACAAAAGTTTTATGTTTTGGGTTGATACATCCTGAGGTGTGATACTGAAAGAACCTATCCGGATGCCTATTTGGCAACCACTGTCTGCCAGGCAGACAACTGGCGGTCGCTAAATGGGCATCCAGTTACATAAAAGGCATCTGGACACAACTCTGACAGAGGCAGATTGGTTTCTAACAGATGTGGATGGGTTGTAGATGTTGTGCTAAAAATGTGTCCGGTAATTGACCATCTGCAACACATCTCTGTAAAAGGGCCATACCCATACCCATCCGGCAGTGCTCACTGGCCATCGTTTTCACCTTGAATTAATCTTGAAGTGTGACTGTCACAAACGTGTCCGGATGACTATTTGGCAAATGTTGATTGCCAAATACCCATCCAGAAGGGTTTGGAGCAGTAATATTTGCTGCAACAAACCAACCTTGATGGGCTCTGAGCTTTAATATTTGCTGTAATCACTCCATCCAGGTGGGTTTGTCGCCCATCATGAGTGTCTACAACCCATCCTCCTCTGTTACGGACCCATCCGCCACTGTCAAATTTGTGTCTCGATGCATTTTATGCAACCGGATGCCTATTTGTCAACCACTGTGGATGCCAAGCCGACATCCGGCGGTTGCCAAATAAGCATCCTAATGGGATGTTAGTGTAGAGATTGATACAGGGTGAGATGTATGGCCAGTTAGAACTGCTGGATAGGTATCTTTCATAAGCGGATGGCCCTTTTACAGAGATGTGTGGCAGATGGGTATTAATCAGATATAGTTTTACCACAACAAGGTAGGAAAAACTTAAGGCAAGTTTATACTGACTATTTAGTGGTTCTCATTAGAAGCTGGCCAAGGAACATTGTGACCCCATATATAGTGAGCAAATGACTTTTCAGGGTATAAGGCTAGTTAATGCAACGAATAATTACTATTACCATTTGAACAAGGAAGTTGTCAGTCTCAGTGTGCAAAAGGCTGAGTCTTTTCTGTTGGCTTGGAAAATCCAGCTTTCTAACCGGATATATAAACAACAGGTTCGCTGTTAGCAACTGAGTTGTTTTCAACTCTCCAATTGGCCTGAATATTTTTCTAATGTCCAATCATGAGACATATGAGTTTGTCTCTAAGTGCATTCCACAGAACAACAAGTATCTGCTGATAACCCTTGATCATGATGTCACAATCATATGTTCATGAGCAAAACACAACAATTGAAATTGAGTTGATGTTTCCAAACTCTACATTTCTCTAAAATAAACAGCTTGCACTAATTAGACTTCATCCTTGACAGTAGTGCAGTCACCTTTTCCTTAACTGTTACCACTCTTCTAAGATTGAAATGGCTGGCGTCCAGCTAAATGTAAACAAGGATAGAGTGTCTTTCAGGCCTAAAGAGGAGGAAGCAAAGGTAAGACTAACTAATAATAATAAGTGTTGCCTGGGCTAACTAAGGAAAGACTACTATTCTAAGATGAGAAGGACTCTCTCTGGACTATCCTACTATCTAGCCATCCTGTCTCATTACTTGCATTAATGAATAGAAGTTGTTGGTAAAGAAATGATATTACAAGTGATAAATAGCCTACTGGCTTGACTACTAGAGCTTGTCCACACCACAGTCCATCTCTAATATTGAGCCAGGTTGTGGGCATGGTGTTATCTTAATTAAGCCTAGTCAGAAGAGTGAGTGATGTATCTAGCTATATTAGTTGTGGGTGTACCTAAACGCATTAGCTGACGTAAGGCGTTAGGTTCGAATAGTCAATTCAGTAAGTACAACACTGTTGTGTATTTAAGTCAATCAATACGTTATCAATACAAAAGTTTATGCTATTCTGAATAGGCACTAAAAACCGTCGCTGGCGATGGGTGTTGTAAGATATGTACCAGGCGATGTACGGGACATATCTTAAAGCACGCTAAGGCTATACAGCATTGTTCTTGGTGCTGTAAGTGTAGGGACCGCATAAGTGCTGTACTACAGAGTCCCTACAGCACCTCCCACACGCCTCAAAACACACTTGTGTGTTGAATTGGACTATGTACCTGAAATATGTCTTGGCATGCATCATAGGCTCCACTAAACCCTCTACTATTTTATTTCAGAAAATTGACTACTGCCCATACAGAACTGGACTTTTTCTGTAATGATAGAATTTAACTCACTGTCACAATCAGCGTGTCTCTATATCATGAAAAACTCTTTGAGAATCTCACATGATTGAGTTTGTTTTCTTGCAGATTGTTTATACAGAACCAAACACACACATGAAACTAGGAGCAGGGAGTAACAAGAATGAATGTGTGTACGGCACGCTTTACATACTGGAGAAGGTGAGTAATATCAGACAGCCCAACTGTTCAATGTCATCCAAGGTGTAATGATGGTCGTCCATAAATCTACATAAGAACTGTGATTAAAAATGACCCATAGTAAAATTATTCGTCTGACATTTATGTCTAGAGGTGGAATCGGATGGCCAGCGACAAACATCCTCATGATGATATCCTAATTCTTGGTATAATTGTATGGATTCAGAGGTAATAATCTAAGTGCGAAGTCATCTCAGTCATCAGATATAAATTCCGTATTGCCTTTTAGTTTGATGGTGTTCATGTTGAATGGAAGCCAAATAGAGTCGGGGATAGCTGGGCTGTTATCGATAAAGACAGGGAGGAATTTGAGATGGCTCATGAGGCAACAGAAGGTAGGTTAAGCTCAATTCACTGTAAAGTATTTCTCTATTTCGAGATAAAAAGAGCCATGCGATTGGAGGTTCTTGTAGGAGTGCATCAACAACTTACTCTGGAGAATTTTCAGATCTACGCTGAACCGCGAGTCATTGACATTCTTTATCGTGAATCTACTGGTATTGTACAGTCAGTTTTTCAGGCTGAGTTTAATCATTAAAAACGTCGAATTTCAAAATAGTTGATTTGAGTTGACTTCAGTTGTTTGAATGTCATTAATCACCCCGCATTTCTTCCATGAATTGCCCATGATCAATGAAAATATTTTATTTCTCTATGTAGGTGCTGCAACAAACAACTCCAGAGTGGATAAGCTTAGTCGCAGCAGTATAGAGTTTGAACTGAGTCATGTGACAAGTTTTAAGAGAATGACGCGATCAATCAAGGTGCCAGCGCACGTAATATTCATCCTCGATGGTGGTAAGAATTAATATCAGTCTGCATATTTTGGTTACTGGGGTTTTTTAATCTCCCCAACATCTCACTGGTCTCCCTCCCTTTATTCAAGTGCAGCAGCTGAAACCTAATCAATATCAAGGATCTAACAACTTGGTTGTTCATATTAATACATCCAACTTTATCATCATTATTTGACCACTTATCTTCGTTCTATCATCACATAGGTATTATTAGCAATTATAAAGATTTGAAAGTAGTTGATTACTTGCAAGAAATCTTCAAAACCATTTTTATTATTATAGGTATGACGCACCCAGCTATATTCTTCCACAAAGGAGGTTCTGATAGGCTGATCAATCACCTTGAGAAACATGTCATCGTCTCACAGTGAGTCAAGTTAAGATTCAGTCTACTACAAACTGCATAATCTCATTGTACTTTTTTGTTAGGTTTGAACTTGTCGAGATACTGGTAGTTTTTTACTCTGTGTAACTTAGATTGAACATATTCTTATGATTTTTGGTAACCCTTACCTGATATACCCTTGATTCTCTATGATTTATCTACATACAGGCCAGCTCGCCTAGTAAAGGAAACCAAGAAACAGTTGATTCGGTTCACAAATTATGTGATCATCATAGCCAAATGATTGACTACACCACTCATGGTTTGTATTGTCTAAATCAAAATTCTAAATCGGGAATAGGCTCAATATTTATACCGGGACTCAAACCTTATAAACCGTATCCCACACCCCACTGTTTCTCTTTTTGATAGATCACACACAGATAATAATGTATTCCTCGTATCACAGCACCAGAGAGAAGCTCTCGAGACTTCATTTGATAAACTCAATCTGTTTGATGACACTTCTACTGCAGTTAAGGTATTCACTCTAGTGAATGGTTTCATTCATATTATTAATAGTATCCGCTTTATTCTCACTGATATTTAGTGACATCAATATTGAGACCTGCAAGAACTGAGATTGATAAAATACTGTCCCATAGTAAATTTGATATCTGATATGGCATTGTTATGACAAGCACTGAGTAGGTGAGTGTGACTTGAAACAATAATCACTCACAACTCTCTGATTATTTATCTGCTTTTAGCTCATGACTCATAAGATGGTGACTTGTGACTACAAAAAAGGACTCATGACTCGTTAATGCACCAACAAGATTGTTAAATGATGATATTATACTTGAATTAGGAAGGCGATAAATCAATCCTTTAAATTTGGGACACTGAGAGGCTATGTCTTCTCATCAGGAGTAGGAGCTGCATTCAGTCACTAGTGACTAGGTTATTGTCCATTCTTTGTAGTGTGGAAAGTGATATGGCTGCCTGATTCTAATCAACTCTTTATGCATTCCTCTCATTTCAGCGATTTGCAACAAATCCGGTCACAACTACATTCTCAGGGTTTGCGCGTCTCACTAAAATCCTGACAGATGGTCTGGTTCATACCGATCCACAGAAAACTATGGCGCCAGACTTCTGTAATGAGCTGAGGATGTCTATAGATGAAAGTGAGACCGGCCTGAATACGGTGAGCTCATCTCAACCCGAGGATCCAGACTTCTGTTTTATCGATGAAAAGGTACGCATGCTTTAAATTTGAAGAGTTTAGAATTATCACACTCCCTGCTTAGGAATATCACCATTTTTTACATGAATCTATATTTAATTAGTAAATTTGTGAAAATTCATAAGTGTAGTGAAAGTGTTGAAGGTAAGTTTGATTCATCAAAAGGTATTAGGGGTCTCTGTGAGTGTTTGGCGATAATGTAAGCTCCGCGATTACGTCATCCTGAAGGAGGGATATTAGGTTAAATATATTCACAGAGGCACATCAGTACCAACAACCTCAACATACTATGCATGCGTTGCTCATTCATTGCGACTGAATAATGATGGGACTATAGATTATACTCTCCCTGTAGGTATTGCATAATGTTACCAGTAATCTCAGCTATTAATATGAGATATCTCTTTGTTTATCAGCAGCAATGATTGGGTGTACCTGTGCTCAATGAGATTGGGGATTTGATGAATTATATCATTGGTATGTGAAAAACAATGGACAAAAGTTTACCTGATGACCCTAACGCAAAAAAATCTGTAAATAAAGGTATCAAGTATCAGTATTTCCCACTCTGTAGGTATTACAAGATCTTTTCATTTAATATTGTTATTTTGTAAATTTCAGGCATATTTACCAGAAGTGGAGAGGAGACCACGAGAGCGACCTCTAGACAGGAGAACATGGAGTTCTATGTTTAGTAGTGAGGGGAGAATAGCTGACCCTGCTGCTGTCAAACAGCTCATATTCAGAGGGGTGAGTTACAGAAATATGTGACAGGAAAACTTTATATGAAAATTCTCGTAACTATGATTGATAATGAGGTTAAACAATTATTCACACAGATAAAGTGATTGAGTTAGGGAGGGAGGGAGGGGCAGTTGTAACCATGGCTGTAGGAACCACTACAGGTTGATGTCTTGCCTAGTGGCCCATGTTGCAATACTGAGTAATATTAAAAGCTGGTTTCCAGCAGCAATCTGTAGAAGCCATTCCTATTATCTGTGGTTAAAGACGCCATCATGGTTGTCACATAGCCACAATGATAACCAAGGTTGTCTCGAAAATGCCAAGAAATAAGGACAGATTAGCACATCACTCCTCCAAACACTGGACAGTGGACAATTCTATGCATGACACACATATTTTTATGAATAGTGGCTTAACGCCATCTATCTCACTCCATCACAATGTAACAATACATGCCTCAAAGCATAACACACAGGTATAACGCATACCGCCCTGCATCACTTGAGGATCAGGTTTCTCATCATCCAATGATTCTTACACAATATGAACAGTTACTGGAGTTACAGTTTAGCTGGTATCTGTAGTCTTGACATTGTTTGTTGATAGGGAGTCGCGCATGAGGCCAGGTGTGATGTGTGGAAATTCTTACTCACATATTATCCCTGGGAATCTACAACAGCTGAACGTGAGGAACTGAGGCGCCAGAAAGTGTGAGTCTGATTACCAATATTGGAACATACAATATGGACTAATGAATTGTAAAGTTTCATACACAGTATGCCGATTATGGCCACGTAAAAAATGAAATGGTGCTGTCTTCAATTGAATATTGCAATCTTCATGGAAAAAGTAGATCAAGGTTTTGGGAAATCCATCTTTAGAATAGTATTAGTTAAGACGCTTGTTATCCATGTCATCTCAAGTATTCATATCCGTTAATTAGATTGTCCAACCTGTTAAGCTGCATTTATACTGCTAATTAATTGGATAGATTCGGCTATATAAAGAGCTGACATTTTTGTGGTTTAATGATAGCTTGTAGAGAAGAAAAATCTGACTAAATAATCTGTTTTTCGATAGATTTGCCGTATAAATGCAGTTTTTTGTTTATCAAACAAATAAAACAACCGTGCATAAACAAAATAATGGAGTCATCGTTGGAGACTATTTTAACTTTCATTTTTACATTTTGTTTTCATTTGAGTGGTGATAATAACCATACATTATATTATTTTAAATTTGTTTTTCTGTCCTAGTGATGATTATTTTGCGATGAAGCTGCAGTGGAAGACAATGAAAGAAATACAGAAGAACAACTTTACTCAATTCAAAGATAGAGAAAGTCTCATAGGTTGGTTATTTATCAAGCTCTTGATTTTCTGCTGAGGATGATCCTATTACTTAATTATTTTATGTATCGATATGACTGTAACTGAAAGCAATTAGAAATAGTATTTTCAGGATAAAGTTCGATACTTACATGCATTGATAGTCGTTGTACACTACAATAATGTTGATTTCATCTGCAGTTACAAATTAGAATGGTCGAGTTCCATCTTTGGCTGAATAGATTGTGTCATTCTGTCTTTTGTGGATTTCTCATTGCTTGACCCTCTATTCTATCAGATCTTGGGGGAGGGGGATCAATCTTGCTGTGAGCTTGTCAGTAAGGAATAAGGGTTGCTGGCTTATGTGAATCTCCTTTTATCATTATCTTACACTCAATATATGTCCACTTGCTTCAGAAAAGGATGTGAACAGAACAGACAGAACGACTCCATTCTTCAGCGGAGACAACAACGATAAGCTAGTACAGCTAAACGATATACTCATGACATACGTTATGTATAACTTTGATCTCGGTGAGTTAGTGGGTAGTAGTAATGACAGTTTATGAGCAGAAGTTTGAACTCCACACACTTCAGTTTAACACCTGTTTAGAAATCAGATTTTGTGATAAAAGTTATATCAGCTGAGGGCAGTTTTTAGGGTCGGAAGAAGACTGATTTAGAGCTGCCTGCCTGCTCGGTTTGTGTCTCACTAACTGTTGGCCCTTTATGACAGAATTTGACTCCAGTATTGCCAACTTTAGGCACTTGTGTCCCTCTATTCCATCTCAGGATTAGTGATGGGCCTTGAGGCTTCAATCAGCTGACTTGGTCATACTAAATTCTTAATACCCCAATGCGTTTTTAAGTTAAGTGATTTTGACTATAATGTTGATGAAAATTGGGTTAAGAAGATGCATTGGCAGAGAGACTGAAATGTTTTTTTTTCCTTTGCTCATCATGAAGATCAGCTTTTCGTTAGTAAATAACCTTAGTCCATAGAAACATTGAAATAACTAATAAATAATGAGAATATTAAATTGACGTTTGGTTACAGGCAAAGATTCCGGTAAGGAGCACATTTTTTTGCTCCTCAATATAAACATAACGATTATCTGAGAGACATCACTGATAGATGCATGTTTTCTATTGCCTTCTTCAAGTCTGGAATCCTAAAAAACCTTCAAATTATGAAATGAAAACAATAAGCTTAATGATTATATATTTTGGGCCGCATACTTAACTTGGGCTACTTGCACTTTAAGGACCACATATACTCACTTTGCATTGATTACCATTTGCCCAGCAATGGGCCATGTAAGGCCAACAACCCTAACACGTGAGCTGTGTTGCATAGATTGGCAATGGTGGAGTGGAATGAGCTATGGGACGAGAGAACGTAACTCTGAGTAGTGAATAGCGGGCATGCTAATTGACGCCATCAACCCGTTCTTTCTCGGGGATTGTGAGATGGCGCAATCGCGCTTGCTATTCACTGCCAGGCGATTAGTGCCGTAAGAGTTGTGGGTTTGAATCCCATTTCGGGAGCTTTCAAGGTTGATTTTTCCAGCCCCCGGCACCCTCAGGTGTATACCTCTTCTGTATGATTAATACATTTATGAATATTATCCTTGCTGTAGGTTATGTACAGGGGATGAGTGATCTACTATCTCCTATACTTCTAGTCATGAATAACGAGGTCGATGCATTCTGGTGCTTTGTCGGCTTTATGAACCTCACGGTAAGTTTAATATAAGTGTTCGTCATGTATTGAATTTATTTTGGTAATTGTGTTAGAAACACATTACAATTTAGGCGTGAACCATATCTCTCTCAGTTGTCTAGAAGACGAATACTAAAAGGCACAAAGCTGCACAAAAATCTTGATGTTCTAGTTTTTGGCATGATCAAATATTTATGATTACTTTTATAACAATTGCAAAAAATGTGTCTATCATCAGCGATAAAATGGTGAGCTAAATTAAAAATACTCATGTCAACAAAACAATCAGCGTCAAAAATGTAGCTGTTTTTTTAAAAACGGACTTAAAAGCATATTCTTTTGTCTTTCTGTAGTACCAGTGTACCAGAGTTCAATATTATAGGTAAAAATGGGTTGGATCAGTGATTGGATAAAATTATGTTGTTGATACTGGTTAGGTTTAAAATGTTTGAATCTAGAAAACTTTTCTTTAGTTTACTATAGACATATTCAGTGTTTGAGCACCATTTAAGATCACAGTCGAAAAAAGTACCTAGGTATTTAAAGCTATCCACCTTCTCAATTGGATTACCATTTATAAAAATATAGTCGTATAAGACACAAGATTTGCTAAAATTCACAACCATCTCTTTGGCTTTTGCTGTGTTACGAATAAAATTCACAGAGGAACATTGCTCAGTAAAATGTTGTATGGCATCAAAATAGTTTTGGGATATAGTTGGCTATTTAAAATTTAAAAGTCCTATGATGGCCATGTCATCAGCATATTTAAAAATCTTCACATTATCACAGTTAGATTTGATAAAATTAGTGTAGCCTACACAGAAAACAAAGTAGGAGATAAAACACAGCCTTGTGGGCAGCCAATATCACAGCTCAGCTTTTTAGATTGGGCATTTCCAACATTTACAAATTGCTGGCGGTCAACAAGAAAAGCTTCAATAATTGACAGTAAATAGTGAGGAACACTCATGGCTTTCAGCTTTTCAATTAAAATCTCAGGTACAATAATGTTGGTACAATGGCAAAAATTCCCAACTCCATTCTGCGGTCATGGTGTTAAGTCTCACACTTCTTACTACCGTGCCAGACTTTGATAATAATGAATCTGTAAGCTTAGTATTGCTTGAACCTGGTAACCTAATGCTGTCAAATTATATATCATAGTAACCACCAAGGGGTGAACTGCAAAACATTGCGGCAACAATTCATGTTTCAGATCTTATTTTGACACCAGTTTCGTCTCTAATTAGGACAAAGTGAAGTTTCAATATCACCGTTTGGGTTGATCTCTAAACTATGTTCTGTTGTAGGAGACCAACTTTGAACTCGATCAGAAGGGTATGAAACTACAGATGAACCAGTTAAATCAGATCCTCCAAATAGCTGACAGAAGGTTATACAATTATCTCGGTAAGCTGTGCGTTGCATATCATACAATATATATTTTGAAGTGGTTTGTTGAACACAGTGTTCTAATAATTGTTTATTGAACCACGCAATGTCATACCATGCAGTAGAACGTAGTGTTTCAAGGCTAGCATGTTTTGTAAGTTTTACAAAGGTGTAACAGTGGAATCACAGCTATAAAAGCACAGTCTTCTGCTAGTCACAGTTTCAGATAAAACCATATTAGGGATTTTCGCAGTACATATTGACATTAAACACTCACAAACATTATTATCAACTGGAAAATGACAATCTTGATGTGAAACATGTAGGAGTATAGTATGGTTGGTACATGTATCATCTCAAAGTAATAGCAGTGAGTTAGACTTCAAAATTACTTTTGCTGATATTTGAATATATGATTAATCTATGACTGCTTCACTTTGAATTAACACTCATTCTTTCTTACCTGTTTACTGGCTGAAAACTATCTATTATTGACAGTCTTTTATTTTGTTACTTTTAGACAAGAACGACTCGAGTAACATGTACTTTACATTCAGATGGATATTGATATTATTCAAGAGAGAATTCAGTATGACAGATATTATGAGATTATGGGAGGTAAGTATCCAACATATCACTGGTTGCCGCCGTTTATGTCGTTGTGTCTATCAGTTTTTATGAAGGAACCAAGTAAAAATGGGACAGGATGTAATAATCTTGTTGAGATTTAATGGGGCTGGCAGATTGATGATTTCTCTCCACGGACAGACAACTAAGAGTCTTAGGAACTTTGGAAGCAAGCTGTTTGAAGGATTGCATGGATTTTTGCTGATTTAAATTTTAATTTCTTGTCAGGTATACTGGACAGCGATGCCTTGTGAGAACTATCAGCTGGTCATGGCTATATCACTTCTAACTAAGCAGAGTAGTTATATAATGGAGCAGGGATATGGATTCACTGAAATACTCAAGGTAGGTCATATTTCTTTGTTACTCTGGTAGCAATAGATCTATGAAGCATATATTGTTGTGTCACGATCGATATTTTTTTAGTAGTGACCTATACCAAGTAAACCATTGTCCAACATCATCATTAATCTAGTCATTGTGTTGCCTGATGATAGAACCAGGGAGGGTGGGGGTATAGTCCTCTGATAAAAGACAATCTTGTAGTTTGTCATTTTCAGGGTTATTCCCTCCTGTATTCATATGATATGGAGAGGACAACTTTAAAATTAAGGCCTCACCCATATTCCTGATACAATGTTGTTTAGTTTGTGTATGAGTGCTCAGAAGTATCTATCCTGTCATTCTAACTGGCTTCCTTGACATTTGTAGCACATCAATGACCTCTCTGGAGAAATAGATCTCAATGACTTTCTGTCTGATGCCGAAGTTTTGGCTGAACAATTAATTACTTGTGAAAAGTTACCAGGATATGTGGCAAAAATTATTGGTTGTGAAAAATTGCCTGAACAGAGTCAGTCACCAAGCCTCGACAGTCTCAGAGAACAATCTTCTGGTAATGGGAGGTCTCGGACTCCCCCTCCTCGGCCTACAAATAGTCCAGCAATAAATCAGGCAAATAATATATAATGAAAATAATGGTATGTATGGTGCTTATTACCTTTTATGTAACTCCTTTCTTATGTTCCTTATTTAATGCTAATCTCTTTCTCCTGTGCTTTATTATCCCAATTTATCTGTCAGCCACTCTTTATGATATTATGACCATTTTTACTATTGAATGACAAGAAGAGGCGAGATAAAGCTGTTTGATTTGAATTTTAATTGAAGCTGTTTGTTAATTTTATACTCGACAAACACAAATATTCAATTCTGTGAATTGAACTATCCTATAGCAGTGTAGCTGAAATATTTGCAATTGCAAGAGTTACCATGGAGACAAATCACTGCTAAGAGCCATGATATATTTTTCTAGCTTAATAAAATTACATGTGCTAAAAACATATGAATTATTTTTTGATGAATAATAAATGGATTTTAATATCCTGATGAATAGACTTGGTTTACTTATTTTAAGAACACAGAAAATTCTCTGAGATATGATTATAGTTACACTCTCAACCTCCCCATGACACAAATGCCATCTCACTCCTGCGCTCTCCTGTTTTCCTCTACCCTCAAAATCCTCCAAGAATTTCTACTTTTAATGTTTTACTTACTTTATCTCAAGTTGTCCCCTCTTTTCTATCTCAAGACATACAAATGTTTTACTTCATTTATGACCTATTTGTGGCATGAACAGCTGTGGTGTGGAAGAAGCAAAACAACTCCTGCCAACTTCCCTCTTCAAGTCAACTTGAGTATCAGTTCAATCTTACCATATAGAGCAACTCAAGATGGGACTGTTTGAGATCTGTAATATGGTTGATGAAGCTTGTGAACGTGCCGGCAGCTCAACAAGAAATTTGCGTCACGTTAGACGGTGAGTAACTTAGCGTACTATACATTAGTATTAGAGATATGCAGACTCGATATTCATGCTGTAGTTATATGTCATCAGCTCTAAGTTTCTATTGAATGCTGTCAGGGAAAATCAATATATTGTTTGCTGTCTGCGCCTAGAGGCATTATTGTGATTTTGTTGTGTGGTGTGCCTTCAGTCGCAATGTTGCTTTATGGTTAACAGTCAACACAACACGCTCTATTTGACGAAAGCCCAACTTTAAATGATGAGATTTGTATCGCCAGATGAAAAATAACTGAAAATCTGTGCTTATAGTTTGGGTGTATTCAACACCGGCTGATAATTAATGACCAGAATCGTATGGTGCCCGTGTTATCTTGAATGTGCAATATTGAATTTTAGTAACATTAGTAATAATTTTAGTTCACACAATTTCTGTGTCAATTTGTCCCATAGACTTAATATACTATATTAAGTCTATGATTTGTCCTATGTGAAAAAAATTAATTGTTGAGCGTTTGGAGTTGTCATTCCTTAAACTTAGATAGAGGTGTAAACAATCATAGTATGAATGAAAGTGTTTAAATTATTGTGAGTGGCGTAACTATTAGAACACAACTATCCTGGTATTGTGGTAAAGACTTAACCACTTAGCCACTCACATTACTAAAACTCCAACAAATGCCCATGTGTGCGTTAACCTACAATCAAGTACGGAGATACTTGCATTAGACAGATTTTTTGCCCCCTTTTGATTCTAACATGAGTTTTATAGCATTCTCAAAAATGTGTGACATGTATTAGCTCTCTTTACCTCTCCTTTATTTCTTATAGCAAGTATGAACATCAACTTCCATAACATTTTTCAACTTTAATGTCAGTTGACAGTAATAATTCCATCCATCCCATTGAATTTATTGTTTTGCCAAATTGTCAAAATTTTGGTTGGATGTTCGATGAGAAAGCTTGAACTCTGGGAATTCAATCATGTTGAATCAAAAAGATGGAAAAAAGCGATTTTCTCCAATCACATATGAAACCCTGATGACGATTAAAGGAACAAGTCTTTCAACTTTATCTCATGTTTGTTATCCCTTTGTCTAGTCCTCATTGAGACAAATCCTCGAGTCTTTTGGTTGGATATATCATATATTGCAAAAGTGGTATGAATCCAAAACATTAATAAAAATCAACACCAGAAGAAATCAAACGCCATAATTTTAACCCATTTTCAATTTTGGATGAAAAGCAGTTCTGGCGTCCACGTTGCTTTGAGCACGATGGAGGGCTTTGGGCAGTTTCACAATGTTTGTAACTTTCGAGAGATGTTTTGCCAATATTTTAAATAAGAGATTGGTTCTAATTTTCATTGTCGCAACCAGCTTATTGATGCAGAAAATTTGTGCTACAAATATTTTATTAAATGAAGTGTTGTTAAATATTTATTAATTAAGTTCTTAATTTAGGAGAGCACTTGAACCGAAACTTCTGCCTTAATCACATTTACATTTGCACCAAAGAACCAGAGGGATAAACGCTGTGTGAGCTATCAACCTTTTCTATAAAAACAATACAATGCCTAGATCTCATTTTTGGATTTCCAAGAATGACAATAGCATGACTGCCAAACCTTTTAACACCATGAAAAATAACTGAAGTCAGGGATTTTATGATCAAAATCAATTCATTAGCATGTGTGAGTGAATTGAACTGGACACAGGAGTACATGAATAAATAAGGCAGCAATCAAAGTAATGGAACACGGTAATCACAGATACCTTTCATCGCATTGATCATTCTAATAAATCTGTATAAGCATGTACACTACACACTCTCACTCAATCCTGTACTCACAGATCAGATATGTGTACAGACACTAAGCTAGCTTCTTATCTTCTACAGTTAGGTAGGTACTGTCTGGCTTTCATCTATGGGTAGTTTTGTTGATGTGCAACAAGGGAATCTTGATTTAATTTTGGATTGGTCTTAAAAAATAAATGCGATTTTGACCATTCACTTCAAAGAGTTTTCAAAAGCATTAGCACTTTAGTTCATTTTCTGGCTCAACTATTGGGTTGACTGTGATATTAACTGTTCAAAATAGCACCGTAGATATTGGCAAAGGTCGTATACTTGCGGGTGCATGTGTTCTTAACCTGAGCGCCAGTCACCCTCAGGGTTTTCTTAAGATCTTTGGTATCTGAAACCAATGGTAATTCGATGAGATTTCTATATATGTACGAGTGGAGACTTAAGAATATTTTGAGACAGTACAAGCTGCACTAAAAAAGTCTAACACACCCAGAAATCTGATAACGTAACCTGCAGGCTTGTTCTCGCCGGGCTAAAGAAGATGCATATCATTTCACTCCACTAAGGAGATTTTTCGATGATATTGTGTTTTGCTTTTGGTATCAAGGGAGAAAAAATGTAGATAATTCATTTAACTCGTGGCAAAGGGTTTGTTAGGTTGTAAAAACTCCAACATTTCGTTTTGAGCTCAATTTAGATTCCAACTGTTTAAAAATGGTAAGTGTTCTGTTGCTGTAGTCTACCCTAGGGAGGCATATTTTGGGATTGACATTGATGCTTTTCTATCTGGGTATTTTCAGGTTGTGGTGCAGATTATCTGAAGTTTTCGTTGCCAAAAATTGAATTGTTCTCTTAAATAGAGTTTTCGATCCCAGATTTTTTAATGAAAATCAATAGACTTACTTTGTTTATTTTGTGAAATGATTTGATTTTGGTGGCCTCACCTTTCCAAGCTCTGATGAAGGAATAAGGAAAGAGGAACAGGTCTCGCAGCTATAAAAATCTTTTTAGGGAAACATGACAGTTTCACTTAATTGTTTAATATGAAACGCTAACTTCTTGCGCCTTCTTTTCTAGACCAAAACGAGCAAGCTTACTGGCTGAAGAGAAACAACAACTTTGTCCCACATTGCACCAGTATGATACGGCTCTATACGATGCTTTCCACACACAGTTGAATTTCACTCTCTCTGACAGCATAACATCACGTCATCAGCATTACACTACAGAACTTGGATTTCCCAACAGTTTTCCAGACAATAACACTGCCAGCCATCCATCAAGTTGCTGTATTGAGAGTGAAGAGCTTGCCTATCAGTGTTTTCCCAGCATGCAATACTCTGCTGAGGACATAGAAATGTGGGATCTCGAACAAATACTCGACAAGTCGCCTCTCTCAGCGCTGACTGCTGACTTTGCCAGATTTAAGGAGAGGTTTGTGAAAATGTTTGAAAATGGCACTAGTGGACCGGTTTATAACACTGATTGTGAAGATGAGAGAGGTGGCATGCCTAGATTGAGGGCACAAACAATTTCCACAACTAAGGCAGAACATCATATATTACCACAGGTAGGTTATGAACGCTGCAAATGATATTTGGGATATGCTATGACTAAGTGTCGCTACAATATAATAACAAAATTAACATACATTGAGGTTGTCAGAGAGAGAGAGGGTGCATACCAGTCTCACCATACAAGTTATTCTATCCAGCTGTGATTTGATCTTGCTATCGAATGCCATCCGCTCAGTAATGTCTAAATTTCCTCATTTGTTCATAAAAATTTTCACTGCCATCACTTTGCTACCTTGGAAGTGCTATATAATGCCGATTCTATAAGTGCCACATAATACTTGCTAAGCAATGCGTGTGACTATTTCTAGCGATAAAATTTGTTCTGGCTAGAGGCACAACAGCTTCCTGACGCGACTTCATCAAATTTATTTAACACACAGTTTCCTCTATGATAGACTCTGCCGCTAAACTAATCTCATTTCATCGGAACAAATTGCAGTGCGAATATGTATCTAATTATATAACATAATTTCACATCAGCTTTTATCAAACAGTCATTTTTTATTTGCTTGATGTAAAAATCGTTATAATAATGGGTCAATTGTCTGTAATGGATTTTATAGTCGTCACTTTGATGATTTGAGGAGCATAGTGTTGTACTCATCGCACATGTTATACATTGAATCATAGCTAAGCAAGTTCACCTTCAGTATAGTTACCATCTTTGCCTGTTTTTAGCCTCCTATTAGGAGCCACATGGATATCACTGACAGTAGACTACCATACTCCACATCATCAAATTACTACCCAGAATCCAACAGTCTACCTCGGCAGAATCGTCGACCTACGCCAGTTAACGGCGATCTACATCAGCCATCACATCTTCTCTCAGACATCGAGCGAGTAAAATTCTATACTAATCTACAACACGGTGGCAGCCTGGATAGTCTCAAAGGCAATATTAAACCAGGACTGTTCTCAAAAGACAAATCTGTAGAGTCTATTTTGGATAGCAACAGGCAAGTCGAAAGGAGAGAGAGGTACCACAAGGTGCCGGAAAAAGAGCGGTTACATAAGATGAAATCTTATCCAGCAGAGAGGCCTAATAAGATGGAGAAAGCTGAGAAACTATGCAAAGTCAAATCTACACCATCTATTAATGTACCAGCAAAGAGACCTACGAACCTACCAGTCATACCTTTTGTTATCACGGATGAATGTAAGTTTGTCGTTATTATTCAGTCTTTCCATGTGTCTCAATTACTGCCTAATTTTAGCTCAAAAGTATCCCTGAAAAAGACATCTAGGCTAGAAATTGACTATTTCTATTTCTATAGGACATTTATAGCCTTCTAAAGAGGGCAAAATTTTCGCAATGAACCCCAACAAAAAATAAGGAGAAGGGAGGAGAAAAGTTTGTGTGATGGTAAATTGATTTGATGGTTAAACCGAGAACTACTATACTAGATGAGGAATAGTCCACTGCTTTCTTGTCAAAAATATTAGGCAAGACAGCCAACGCCGAGGTAGGTATTGTGGAGGTTGTATACCAATCTGACATATCCAATCATTAACCTTTGAATTTATTTTCTGAACTGCTGAGATTCCACATTGTGTGATTTCAATATTTTGATGAACAGCAAGCTGTGATTGACCAGACTCTTCGGTTGGATAATATGTGGACATATGTGTACATAGCCATAGCTATCTCCTCCCTGCTTTTGAATGTGTCGAAAGGACAACTTCAACATTAACTTTTGAGAGCTAAACAAGAAATGACAACTTCCTTTTTGTTTTCACATCCATTTGCACTAAGGGTCTGATATGGCTTGGCGTAACAGTGTTTTGTATTCCTAATAAGCCTTATAAGTGGCATAAATTAAGTGACAAAGTTCTCTATGTTGAAAAATCAATGTTTGTCAAATTCCCTTGAGCTGTTTTCATATTGATCACAAGAGTACGTTACATTAGATGTGTATTTCTCTGCATTGCTGCATGTTCATCTGCTGCCTGTGATTCTATTAGTATCACTTCAAATACGTCAGACTGACTGTGATAAATTTGATTAACTTTGTTTATGTTTGATGCAAGGCGCCATTTTTTGGATGGCGTGGCGCGTTGTCACTTCATCACGCGGATAAAAGTGAACTGCACTATTGTAAGAAAGGTCAGTTATCATTCATCAGTGTTTGGTTGATATTTCAACTCTGCTTTCACAGATATCTATAAGATGAAAACTAAAGGAATCAACAGCGCAGATGCTTCTGCCAAGCCTAAGGACAGATACCACCCCCGACTTACACAATCATATCTAGCTGAGCATCACAACTACAACAGTGATTATGACACTGCATCAACAATACAAGAATGGCAGTGCAACAAGCCACCGCAACCTCAACCAAGACAACAACATGATGTCAACAATGGAACAAGGCTCTCAAAACATACTGTTGACAATCGGCAACGTTGTGCCAGGCAGCACGACATCAAAAATCATCAATTACAGCCACACACTGAGTCATTACAAGCTTCGTGTAACAGTGACTATCGTTCTACGACCAGCCATTACACAAACAGGCATGACAGCGCTTTTAATGCTGGTTGGTATGACAGCTGTGCTGAGGATTATGACAGGTGTAGAAGAGGACAGCAGGTGCCCCCTAGACCAGCGGCATATCTGACACAGGACAACAGGTTCTTAGAGGAAGATGCATGGGGAAGTGCTACAGCATCAGAACGAAGCGGAGCAAACCACAACCCAGACAAGCTCTTCAACTCAAGTGAGCATTCAATACTCAAGGATTTTATCAGTGGGTTTAAATTTAGAATAAATTTCAAAAGATCAATACATACATGGTATTATTGATGCTGCGTACACACAAATGTCATAAAATGTCTAGATAGAGAGGATGCATATTTATTCAAACATGGTTATTCTGCAGATAGGGGGGGGGGAGGCTGGATAGTGTGGGCGGATGATGTGTGCGCATTCTAAAGATTCACAATACTCAGACAAGCAAACATGTGGTGTGGGTTTTCTCATGAAAAAGATATTAATATACCAAATGTTATCAGGTATTTATCTAAAGTTTGGAAGCACAGTGATGTCTTTTTTCTACTTTAAAATATTGGCTCCTCCTTATGAGACTTGTGCTGCATACTTTTGTGATTCTAATGACTTTCAGAGACGACACTAGGAGCGACACACAGAGGTACACATAAATTTATACCCCGACACACTGATGAGATGAAGATAGAGATTGGAGACTCAATTCATGTTATTAATGAAGCCGATGACGGCTGGTGTATGGGTGAGCCTTTATAATCATCAACATTTATCATCTAGCCTGTTTTCTATGTCCTATCCGCAGACTATGGGCTACTGAACAGTATTGTTGAGTCTATGGTCCTACTACTATTTCATCAGCAAGCAAGCAGGATATCGATAAATCATTAGATCATTAGAATATCAAGAATGCACACATGCTGTATTCGTTATTAGTATTATAAATATTGTCTCTGCTTCCAAATATTGAAAATTTGATGAATGTGTTGTTTGTAGGGTATACACTGGTTTGTGGATTCTCTGTTGAACTCCTCCAATTCTGATCAATCAGAAAATGTTTTGGATCACCCTATTGACTGCAACTTCTATTCCACAGGTATCAACTTAACCACAGAATCACAAGGTATATTCCCTTCTGTTTATGCCACTGATCTGGAGTTCTATGATGTTAACAACGACACTACTGTTAAACAGCCAACACATAAACAGTATAAACTTCACTTTCTCGGATCGATGGAAGTGAATCATCATAAAGGCAGCGATGTTCTTGTAGATGCCATTGAAAAGGTTAGATACAGTAAGATAACTGATAAAACGTAGTCGTAATGTTTTGGGAAACTCTGAGTAAAGACCATGATGGTTTTCTAAACAGGTTTACTGAAAACTGTTGGAGGGAGCATATCCCTTAGTTGAGACTGTAAGATATATCTTCGTAGTTCAGCTATCGCTATCATCAAAGTCCTGCAGCTTTTGGAGCACTGATTGTTGGGTTGCCTCATCTGCAATATAGTCTTCATAAAAGCCAACACATCTGGAAATTTATGCATGGGTGGATGAGTTATTGTCAATTTAGCTGGTTTGTTAACAGAGCGTCTGTCCATAAATTGTTTGAGAATCAACGATACAATTATCAACATGGTGACTGCTTACAGGTCATACTGAACAGAAGAATAAGTAAAGACTCGACAACTCCGCCACTGTGTCAGCTAGAGGTATCAGAATCTGGTCTCAAAATGATCGATCTCACTCATAAAAAGGTAGGATAGATGGCATCACTTGTGTTGTATAATCGCTGGAAGTATGTCCTTGGTTTTTTCTTTTCTATCCATAGCTGCTATGTTACAAAATATATTTCTATAGGACTCAATTGGAATGAGACCTCACCTGCCAAAATTTAGATTCAGAAAAAAAAATTTGAACAATCATGCAAGGCAGTGATACTTTCAATTAGAAACAGCCAAAATCGCGATTTGATCGCTCACTCACTGAATGAGCGATACCTTCTAGGGGTCTCGCTTTCAGATCGCTCAGTCACTTGATTGAACTGTATACATTCTGAGTGAGCGATCTGGGAGCGATTTTGTCTAATTGAAAGACCAAGTGAGTGATAATTTTGAGCGATGTGATAGTGATAACTTGCTTTAGTAAAGGATCGCTCTTCCTAATTGAAAGACCCCCCTGTATCACACATACAGTATTGATTCAGTTCTTTCATTTGCTAAGAGTTGTCATAGCTCTATGCATGAGAACACAACTTTTACTTCCATGTAAATTCTCATTGTAGAGAACAAAAAAGTTAGTGACAGATATGAACATAGACAGTGCATGTGAGAGGCTGAGTAAACTACTAGCATTTAGTAAGGCAAGTAGTAGTTAGTATATGTGCTCAGACTCATATATAACAGAGTCCCATTCTCTCCTCCTACATCAGTCGCAGTCAGATTAATAATGTTGTCTGATTCAAGGTCAGCTCTGTCAATAGAAGCGCATCTATCTTTTCACTTGTTGCTCATTTTGGAGGGTAAAGCCCCGTCATTTCTTTTGTGCATCATTCTTCACTGCATGATGGGACTCCATAGCCTCTCTACTAAACAATTTGATAACCAATCTCTTTTTCTTCACCTCTCACATTAGGTTAACCTTACATATGACCTTTATTTTGTAGGAGACCAAAGCTGTGTCGAACCATTTCTTTTCTCTAAAGAATGTCTCGTTTTGTGGATACCATCCTGACAATCCAAAGTAAGACTTATTAGTTTGGACTATTGACTATTTTGTAAGCATCTTAAAATTGTAAAAAAATGAGTAGAAATATCAATCAAAGTATCAATATCTATGGTGGCTGCGGTGTACGCTACTAAGTGTTATGTGTAAGGTGAAAAATGCAGTCTGTTATACGTTCTGGTGATTATGTGACTAGAAAGTGATCGAAACACTTCTGCAATCTTATAGACGATAGGGTTGGTTGGGTAGAGAAATTTGTATGCTACTGCAAACTATTATTTAATCAATAACAAAAAAATTGTCCTGGAACCTGTAAACATGTTTTACATTTTATATATTGAGAATTCAGACATTTCGCCATTTTAATGTTGCAGAATGACAATACATGATGCCTGAGTGAGCAGCCATCGATCATAAAATCTTCTTTTCTAGATATTTTGGATTTATAACAAAGCATCCAGTTCAGAGAAGATTTGCCTGTCACTGCTATTCAAGTTTAGATGAGAGCACACAACCCATCGTTGACACAATAGGGTGAGTTCCTATAGTATCTTCTTCTTATGACTGATACTTTGTACCCTCTCCCCTCTAATATCGTTAGTAGGTTAGTAGGAATCAGGCTTTAGAGAGCAACTCAAATTCGATATAGTACTATCATCCAAGGGGGTAATCTGATAACAGTCAGGAAATAAAAGTCAGCTTAAATCTGACTGATGCCAAACATTTTAGCTCTTTCATTCCAATTTGAATGGAAAAAAATAATTTTAAGATTTCGCAACACTAAAAAAAAAGATTATCTGCTCATGCCCATATCACATGATTTTTTTTATCCTTTTACAGAGAGGCTTTTAACAACTACTACAGCGACTTTGTCCCATTCAGCGACTCAAGTGAGGACTTATACCTGGAATAGCACTTAATATAACTCCTGAGTGGCCGAGTCCACCCACAGCTACAGCCACTTATTTTTCAAGATCTTTATAACCAAGCTTAACAGAACAATATACTGTGTATATTGTATACTGTCAACCTTTTAAACTTTCTCATAGTTACACACTAATTATTGTGCACTATTGTTAAATTATTCACAGAATAAAATGACCATGTTTATATTGAGATGATCAACGACTTTCATTAGTTAGTCCTTGAATGAATTCAATGGACCTTTCTCAAAAATTTCTTTTTATGTAGCTGCCGATTGTGACTGAAAAAATCGGAGGTATCAGTTGCATTCACTTCATTCAATGATATCTATTCCACCCTTCAGAGCACAGCTGACTTTCTTGTCAACTTTATGTTATTGACCAATTACCCTTTGTGAAAATTCGAGGTAACTCTCTGTATTTCTCTGATATATTCTTTAATTATCGGATAATATATATAAACAGTATATTGTCACAAACTTGAGGTCACTTTACCGGGTTCGTATCTTGTATTGTAGTCGGCATAGTCATTATCAGCGAGGCCACTCTGCACGTTGGTCTTATCAACATACTTTAATCGTGCATGATAATAAACGGTGTCCCAAACCAATGTCCAGAAGAAATACGCAACATTTGTTTGCAGTATGTAGTTTATCTCGCTTTGATTTGACTTGCATTAAGATAAGCTAAATGATAGATTATACTCAGTTGTCATGTTACATATCTGTGATATTCGATCTTTGACTGTGCAGGAGGTGATTTGGACTATGCCATCTAACTGTTAACAAAGTTAGTCTGATAGCTAATCCCTTGAAGTTTCAGGTAAGTAGCAATATACAATCAGAATTCTGATACAGTAAGATTTGGCTTTTCTTTCATATATATAATCATAATAATAATATACACTCTATTTGCTATTCAGTGCCCCTTTCGGGGCCAATGGGAATATGCTTTCAGCTCTCAGATCAGGGAGCCCGAATCCTAACCACTACACTACCCTGCCACCTTAACATTCGAATGTCTGTCATGTCTTGTCATGAGTGCTGTTGGGTTTTTGTCTTGCCTTCAATGGTGTTTCTTTTTATAACATTGTTGTTGAGATATTGAGATGTTGAAGATGGATTATAGCACTGCAGTGGATGCTATATCATGTGGGACAGCTTTGCTTTAGCATACATGATGATGACAACCTTTAACTCTGGAAATACAAACCTCCTGATCATAAAACCGAGCTCAAGGGTATCCCATCATGCATTTTTCTGACATGGAAGCAGATAAAAATCTGATCTACCTTTGTACAGGAGGTGTAACCGCATTGTCTGATGTTGTTAGGTTCCATCTCTTTTTCCTCTCTATTTCCAAAGCTGATACTGATACCGATACCAATCATGTTAGTGGAGAGCTACTACCATGATACCAGGTATCCGATATGTCCCTACACCCTGCCTCAGCTGTATGAGAGAGTATGTAAGGATAACACAACTACCACTATAACATGGACTGGACCATATGAGAAATATACCATACATCAAATCTATGAGCAGGTATTTGAGCACTGCATTCTGGGTAATATGTAGCTTCATCACTAGGCACTCACTTTCCTTAGGGAGTTACTACGGTAATTCACAGTTGCCCTGTTGTTATGAAAGCTAAGTGAATCTTGTTCTGTAAGATCATGGCCATTCTGAAGAAAAGCAGCGATCAAGTTATTTTGGTGGCACATTTTTTAGTCCTTGAGGCTGAAGAATCAAGATCAATCACATGCAATGACTAAGAGAATGATGCGATACCTGCATAGTTCTTGAGGTCTCTTATTAAGGATCATCCGAATTCGAATGTGTTTGCTGTGTAGGGATGTTGTGTGCGGGTATGTATTCTTGCTTTGAATATCGTTTCTGTTAAATTCAGACTTGAAACCTGAATCATACCCACTCTATTTTTGTTAGGGATGACATCACCTGCATGATATTACTTACTCGGATGATTTTTACCTGTCTTGATTGTTAACATTAATAACTGGTTTTGCAGGCTATGGAAGTTGCAAAAGGCCTGCTAGCATTAGGCTTGAAGAGAGGGGATACTCTGTGCTGTATCGGTTCTGTCGGTTCAGATCCTGTTATCATGTTCTATGCCTGTTCTTCTCTCGGTATAAAGTTTATGGTAAGTGATGATTGCGCTCATCTTTAGGAGGGCATGTTTTAAAAAAACAGAGTCACCTTTATATTCTGAATGTACAATCATGAAAACACATTGTAAAACAGATGACAACAACATGATGATTCCGCCAATTGTAGGTGGCTAGTAGCTGTGAGAAACTTTCAAAAAAGCATAACAAAATACTGAGCACTGTTGGTACTGTACTTCACATCATCTTTCTTCTCTTTTGCATAGTCTAATTTTGTCTACACACCTGCGAAGAAAGTGATCAACACAGTGATTACCAAGGTATGTACATGCTTCAAGGAGTAACTCCTGTTACTCCTTGCTTTGAATATAGATATGATTAGATAATTGTGAAAAGAATTCGGTCCTAAGCCCACTACAGTCTACTGACTCTTGTTGCCCCAGGTGTGCTTTGACTTGCCTGAAAACTGAGAGCAGCTGGCGGCCACACCGCATTCCTGAGTCTTCACACTAAAATAGATCTTTCAATTATAACCAACCCTTTTAACCATCATTCATAGGGAGACAATTCCAAGAAAAATGTAATTGCTGTTTGCTAAGAAACAGAAGATTGGGCTGCCCCTAAAGAGGGACGCAAGCTGCCCTAATCCTCATACTGAGAATGTGATACATTCTAGAAAGCTAGAATGCATCCTAGAGGTGAGGCCATAGAGGACCTCCTAATCATAAGTGCGCAGCAAGCTGCCAAAACTGAACTGGCACTGATCGGCCATTGGCAGTGACACTTTGATCTTAGCCAATAGGCCGAGAAGAGATCATGTAATTAGATTTAATTTTAACGCGCTGTATGCAAACTTTGGCGCAGTAATTGTATCTGTACACTCAAGCATCAATCGAAAAGAGTGTACTAAAAATGAAATGACCCCATAGCCACAATTTCACCACTGGCACTCCAAAGTCTTTCTTATGCTTAGTCAAAAAACCCTTCATACCCACTTGTTATTAGAATCTGTTATGAGAAAGTACATATCCCTGTTCTTGGACTGTGCAAACCTAAAAATACGATGACTGGCTGTTTGTCCCCCCCATGTCTATTACTCTACGCCTTTTGTAAACTTTTCTATTGCCAACTCTAAACAGGTTAAGCCCACAGCAGTTATGGTCGGTACCAATAGATACACAGGTCTGGAGATGGAGGATATATTCGCAGAGTTCTCCGCTGTATTAGAAGAATTAAATAAGGATCCCTCAAGTCACAAACCTAGGCATGTGATATACGATAGGAAGGCTGAGAAAGACCCTAACTGCAATACTGATATCAAGTAAGTTTGTTACAGTGATGGCATTTCTAATGTTCGTTAGTCACTGTATGACCCCCTTAAAGCCATGACCTTAAGTAAAATATCAGTATCAAAATCCTTCCAACTTGCAGCTTTGGTTTCACCTTAATTCAATAGAAATGAAACCATGTAATAGATATTTTTGAATACTCTTGGCATCAACCTAAACAGTCGAGCTTCATCGCAAAACAAAAGAAATTTACCCTTCAAAAGAGCCAACCCTCCCAGTCCTCCCACTAATGGATGTCCGGTAACTCCTATTTGTTATTAATTCTCCCTGCATCAAGATTGACAAGAACCATCTTGTAACTCATAAGAACGCATAACCTGTTATTTTAGAGGCTGGAAGTCGCTATCACAAATCATGATTAATGGAGTGGAGAAAACTCCCGATGAACAGCTGCAGAATGCTAAATCTCTTGTACAGAGAAACGAGCCTTGTATCTATTCCATGTCTTCTGTGAGTAAGCTTTAAGATCTATTTTATTTTTAATGTACACTCTCCTCGTGGTATGTACCTTCAAAAATTACATTTACATTATGTTGACTCCAAATAGTATCTCAGATGCTACTGTGCACATCTCACCTCATTGTCTCACTGTTTTAACCAACTATTTAAGTTACTTATTTTGAGGAATATGCCAAATTAAAGCCAACATTTTGAGCTGATAGGGATTAGCGAGTGAAACCGATAAGTTTTCACATCGTCAATTCCCTTAAAGGAGCCTATGTTACCTAGAGTTTAGTCTAGATAGTCAATCAGCACTCAGTTCTTAAGCTAGCTGATGAGGGAGTCTATTCGAAGTTAAGGGGGTGAGTCAATATTTGCTAGTTCTAATGCTGGCTACTTCAAGCGTGTGCATAGTGGGGTAATATTCCTTCTCCGAACACTTCACAATTTAAGGGCCGCAAAACTTCTTGCCCCCATAGATCAGAACCCATACATCCACCTATTCTAAATAAATCTTTATTACATAGTTATCTACCACCGTTATTGCAGAGATATCATGAGCTTACAGGAACCTGCGGTGCAGAGATGTTTAAGTTTATTTTGTCAATTTTTTTAGGGATCTACTGGAGAGCCGAAGTTTGTTCTGGTTAATTCTGCTACATATGCAAGTATCACCACCAACACTCCTCTCGGATTTGGCAATGAAGTGAGTACTTATAATAACTGAACAACACATTACACAAGAATCATCATACAATGGTACCAAGGAGTTAGAGGACTCCTTGGTGGTCCATATTTCACGAAATTTAACCATTTAGTTTTCCATGAATAATAGAAATTAATGCAATATTCAAATGTCCTTAACAAATATTTATTTTCAAAATATATAATAGAGATGAAGGCCAGATTCTGTTATGCTTGAATTCCAAAACTGTAAGCGTTACAACTTAAAGAACACATATTCCAATTTATAGATGAAGGTGTTTGGGATGCCGGACATGGCAATAGAAGATTTTGCTTTGTACGGTCAACTTATCGGAGTACCCACTCTGAAAGCCAATCTGGTTATCTTCTCTATCCCAACTGCAGATGACGAGGAGGCTATTCTAAAAAACCTGATGGATGTAATCCAGGAATACAAGTAAGTGTTATTGAGTGAATAGATATCTCTGTTCCAAAATCACTTAGATATCACCTAAAGGAACAATGTTGGTGTAGAATGTTTACACCGACACCTGGCTTGAGGTCAATGAATAACCCAATAGCAAAAAAAAAGGTGCTTGCTAACATTCATATCAGATTGATTCCGAGACACCAAATAGGGTCAATGGGTTTTAACCTCAAATATGCAGAGCTAGGTAAGGTTACCTTGATGAAGAAGCTATTTCTAAGTGTCGCCATCGGAAATGTCTATTCTTTTCTTAGAGTGAATGTATATTACTATGACCAATACAGCACTACAATGATGATAAATAAGCCTGCATTACGAGAAGGTTACGACCTCAGCAGTCTCAAAGTGATCTGTATTGCTGGCAGCATTTCTACAGCCGAATTCAAGCAGCGAATGCTGAAGATAGCACCATTGTCTGTTGTAAGTTATAAATGGGGCACGTCTCATCGTGAAACTTTATGGAATTCCCGCAACATCATGTTGATGAGAACATAATATAATGGGTGTTCATCCTGTCTCCCGGGGGGTTCCGGAGGAGTGTGGTACTGTTGGAAACCTTACAGTATACCCATAAAAGTTAAGCATTGATAAGTCTTATCTACCATTGGCCTTCTCAATCTGGGTATATACACTTACCCGACGAGCATACAGTTTGGATCATTTATTAGCATTTCAGCATGTTATTTGGGCAAATAAAGAATCCCAATTAATTTCCAAGGTGGTCTGACTTCATGAGCTATTTTAGTATTTGGATGTCATGAACAGATTGTTAGGGATGGTAGCTGCTATAATTTTCACATCCCTGTGCAAAAGACTTAGCAGAGTTGATGGAGCTGTGACGAGATTATTCACTCAATCGCCAGATCGGGTAAGTACATAAATATCTGGGGATGGAGGGAATAATCTCATCACAGTTCCGTCATCCCTGCTAAGTCTTTTGCACAAGGATGTGCAGGTTGTAGCAGCTGTTTGTCTAACTTCATGATTGCCATTATTCGTCTGGCCCCTGAGAGCATAATATTACTTTTTGAGTTGCTCGATAATTTATCATTTATTACAGGACATATATGGTTGTACAGAATGTTTCCAGCTGACTGTTGTTGAGACTGGGATACTTAATGTAAGACCTACCTCAGTGGGCCAGCCAGTTCCTAACCTCGAGGTGAGAGTTAGTACATGCATTGAGCTGCAGGGTTTACTGGGTTGTGTCTTTATGCAAACTGTCATCAGTATGCCGATTATATCTGTTGTTGTATACCTGTGACCTACCTGGCCAGGGTTTCAGTAGGCTAGTTGGCCATATGTTTATATACTTGTATTTTTTTGTGATGGCAATGTGTATACATAAGAAGGTGATGAATCATGACTAAAAATACATGATTTCACCTTTACTGAGTATATGTGCTGTAAAATACCATATAGGCCAGAAGCAGCTATAGCATAAGTTGTTATGGCACGGACAATATTTGATGGCAGGATATTGATCACGTTTTATACTTCATTGGTGTATGTTCTGTAAAATTCACTGGGTGTACCCAGTTGTAGTGGTCATATTTAGAAATTAAAAGGTGTTTTGTTTTGGCATTATATGTGTGGGGAAATAACTCCTATTCTGTGTAGTCTAACTAATCTAATCATCAGGGAATTCCAGGTTGAAATTGCATTGTGGGATTTGTTGACATGGCAATTAATTCACGAAGTAAACTTGTAGAGAAGTCTGCTCGTATCAGACCAGCAAAAATTGAAAAATTTCAATTGAATTATGTCAAACTTCTTATGGGACTAGTATGATATTGTATGGTCTTAAGACCACTGTCTTGGGGCAATTACCAACAACATTTTTGATGTTTCAATTGCCTCTTATGTCATTTTTCGGCTGGATATCTTTTGCATAACACATGAGCAAAGAGTTCAATGAGTGCCTCACTTTTCAGCAAAGAAACCCAACTGTCAGAGTCTGAAAAACTTAGATATGCCAGCTTCGCATACTTTCCTAACATGCTAATGACATGATATGGGGATATGCGGTAGCGCTGTCTCTCACCAACCACCTCATGCAACGATAAAACATATACAATGTAGAACCCAGGACTATAGTCTTGACTTGTGTCAACTGCATCAAACTCTTGACTTCCTACTAATCACATATCGATAGTGGGAATATTTGAGATATGCAGTAGTGCTGCGGCTGACCTCTTCAACTGGGTACACACTTTTTTCCTACATCAAATTTGTCTCACGTCTAGGCTGCTTTTTGTCTTATTCTCATTGAGATGTAGTGCTCTCGCTGACCACCTTTTAAAATGATGTGATAGAATATCTTGTTAAAATCATACATATAGTCGTGTCCAAAGTGAACAAGTTTGGTCCATTTGCCTGCATTCAGAGTGGCTTCCAATCCACTGGTCACGCCGCGGCGTGACCAGTGGATCGGGAGCAACAGGCATGCAGGCAATTGGATCAAACTTGTTCTAGGTTACACCCTCATTTCATTATATTCAGCACGTTATTATACCCTTGAAACACCTTTTATTTATACTCTTAATATTTCACTCATTAAAAGCAATTTTTAGAGGAAGTGAGGATATGCTGCCGCGCTGCCGCTGACATGATCGCTAAAACTGGGTACACCCTTAATATTGGATTCAGCACGTTATTCCACCCTAGAAACACCTTTAATTGAATTCTAAACATTTCACTTATTATATGCAATTTTGAGAAATATTGCGGATATGCTGCTGCAAGACAGTATCATACTAACCTCATAAAGATCTGACATTATACTTGTTGAAAATTTTAAATTTGTCCTGTTCTAACACGAGCAGAGTTCTGCAAGTTTACTTGGTAAATAAATTGGCAAGTCAACAAAATCCCCACAATGCAGTTTCAACCTGGAATTCCCTGAAGATTAGATCAGTAATAATACACAATAGGAATTATGTCCCCACACATATAATGCAAAAACAAAACACCTTTTAATTTCTAAATAATATTTAGAAATTAAAAGGTGTTTTGTTTCTTCTGTAAAATTCACCGGGTGTACCCAGTTGTAGTGGTCATATTATTATGACCACTACAACTGGGTACACCCGGTGAATTTTACAGAAGAAACATCAATGAAGTATAATATCCGATCAGTTTCCTGCCATCAAAGATTGTCCGTGCCATTTTTTTATAGAGCAGTTACAGCTAGGCTGCTTCGCCTAATAGTAGTAATAGTTGATTCTATTTCATGTTTTATTTATTGTCTATTCCCAATTAGCTCCATCTTGATCCTATTTGCTAATGTTTGAATTGTCTCCCTCTACTAAGACACCGTAAGAGGGGGTGTAACACCGATGCAGGCAAATTTCATCAAACCAAGAGAAGGTAATTCAAAACTGGCTACGTATGTATCTATGTACATATGTATATATCTATGTACATATGTATGTATCTATATACATATGTATGTATCTATGTACAAATCTATGTACGTATGTATGTATGTATGTATGTACGTATGTACGTATGTACTTATGTACATATGGACGTATGTACGTGTGTCCGTATGTACGTATGTTTGTACTTTATGTACGTATGTTTGTACTTTATGTACGTATTGAACTGAATTTGACCTACTGTCATCACTCGTTTCTTACAGGTGAAAATAGTTGATGATGATGGAAAAACTATTCCTGTAAATGGGAGAGGACAACTTTGTGTACGTGGTGAGGAGTTTCTCTTTCTGGAATACAAAGATCAGCCAGAACTAACAGCTCAGACTAGAGACAAGGATGGGTGGATGAGAACCGGGTATAGTTCCTTGCAGATTTATTTCAAAGCTGACCGATAAATAAAACGAGACTCAATCCAAATAACCTGATGGATTTCACTTATAATTTGGTATTGTCTAGGATTAAAGAAGTCTGAAAAAAGCTGCTATTGATGCTTACAGTCTTAGTTGATTTAGACAAGGACTTAAAGCCCTTGGTATGGTGAGCTGATCTAAGCCTCGTGTGATGTATCAATGGTTGACTGATTACTCCATTGACAGAATCATGGACCAGAATTTATTTTCATTACAGCGATATGGCATCGATGGATGAGTTTGGATACCTGTATATATATGGAAGATTAGCCTACGCTCAGAGATGGAAAGTTGGAAGCGATGTAGTTTATTCTTTAGGTATAGAAACTGTGCTAAGAAGCCACCCAAAGATCACGGCATGTGTGGTACGTCTCGTACAATATCATATAGCCTCAGGGCACGGTTGTTTAGGTGGAGGTTATTTCTCAAAGACTTGTTTTTGAGTTTTTTTGGCTCATAATTATGTTATGATGGTTTATAATCAGCTAGACCATGCAATGCCCACACAAACTACCAATTGATAGACAGCCAGGTATAAATATTGTGCTGTTGTCTATTAAATGCTCAAGTAAAGAAATTATATCACTGCAGTAAAGCCAAGTTGAGAATCTCCTCTTCTATGCGCTGAATAAAAGAACCAAACCATGAGATAGTGTCTCATTTGAGTTGTTGTTAAAAAACTCCAGGTAGCTGGCGCTATGTGTTTGTATCAAAACTTTGTGGCAAGTTCTCACTTCTGAGTAAAGTTTTCCACAAATTTTGATCTTTCGCATAACGGAAAAAATATTTTGGTGAAAGTATCATACATACGGATCAGATATCCTAAAATTGTCGTCCTAAAAAATTAAATTATCCTTGGCGTTTTAGGTTGTTGGAACCCAGGCTGCAGGGAGCACAGGACATCATCTTACCTATGTCATTGTGTAAGTACCATATCCATACACTGGCCCAATCAATTTCAGATTGTACCATTTTTACTGAATAGTTGATCGGTTGAACGACTGCTGTTTAATCCTGAGATCACAAGGTTTCTGACTGACCAGATTGTACACCAGACATCTAAGATGTTGGCGATTTTGTATGAAGAAACTTTTCTGCATTTGAAAGTGGTTCCTCTCTATATTCTGGTAAAAGGGGCCAGGCACTTGTAGGGTAAAAGCAATATGGATAAACTTAAACTAGCAAGAAAATACCCTGTTACATCTTGGTTCTAGATACATCCTTTACCATTAGCTTTTCTATCATATTTTTGAGTACGCAGAGTGTTGCCCTATTACAAGTCATAAAACTGATATTATTTATTGTATGCGTAGTCCTGTTCCTGGCTTAACGCTCACCATAGAGGAAGTCAAGAAGTTCTCTATGGAGAAAGTAAGTATCAAGACTTCATTTGGTCTGATTTCATGACTAATGTTGTTTAGGAATTTTGATAGTGCATATAAACATCTCCATGCAAGTACGAAGGACAGGCAAACCATTTTGCTAATTGCCCTCAGTTGCCTGAAACACCAGACAGGATTGTGTAACAAATAGGCAATATCAGCAATATTACAAACAGGCAGATGTTGGAGAAAGCCTGGCAATACATGTTGGATCTTTACTTGACGCTGTCAACATAAGAAAAAATAAAACCTAACATGATGGCAATTATGCTTGGTGCATACTATTAAATTTTTAGATGAATAGCTCAATAGAGTGGCCTGTCAGAGTCTACTTTTACAAGTATGAAGACTTACCAATGACATCAGGAAGTCGCAGAAAGGTATGGACAATTTCAAGTTTTTTTACTTTGAATGATAGCTATCTATGGGCTGCCAAGCACATTGATATAGTGCAGTTTAACTTGAATTCTAATGTTTGCAAGGTAAAAAATTGTGAATTACTACAAAAATTGTTTTCAAATCTTTTCAAAAATTTCATGACACAGACCTCGGTTTTTTAACTCAAATACAACAATCTGTTAGGTGACTCATTATTACTGACTGGTATAAAAACCTTCTACCATTATGCTATTCCATATCTCGCTGGTAGGGTGGACTGCAGATTTGATTTTCCTTCTATGTTTTATCATTTTGAAGGTTAATAGGCAGAAGCTGCAGGGGATGGTTGAGGAGCTACTTGAAAAAGATCCATCAGAAGGTCGTGTCTGGGATAGCGAGTTCACACCATAAGTGTCACCTATGACATAATATCTCCCTAAGCAAAGATTACCTTCTTCTTTACACCATAATGATGAACCAATTCATACAGTTATATTATTTGATCACGGAAAAAATATCACTCAATGTTGTATTGATATGATATATATAATATGAAAACTGTGCAGCTCTGGCTATCGAGGCTATCGAAGGCTATCGAGTGTTGCAGAGGAAGGGGGGGGGGGCTTAACCCATTTAGTTAGCTTCAATCAACCCAGTATTCGTCATTTTTCGCATATAATTTAAATTCAGACAACTCTCATAATCACAATTATACAGAAAACTATTCTATTATCTTATTGACATCAAAGATTGATTCTATCAGTAATAATCAAAATTGTCCGTGGTCTTTGACAACATATGCATGTGTCAACCACCATTTTCTAGTAAGTCAGCAATAAATTGAAATTTCAATATACTGTATATGAAATGACAGTTTATAAAAATTAATGATGTCCCAATGACAAGAGAGGAGATAACCCTAAAAGATTTTGGTCTGTAAAAGTGTGATAAAATTTCAGATAATATTCATGTTGACAAATTAATATATTATGACCTCTCAGAAAACCTCAATAAATAAAATAAATGTTTGCTGTTTATTTGTTCAGGAGTTCAAGCAAGTATGCTTACCACTGTGTAATGGAGTGTAGCAGGAACGGCAGCGATGCTCAGTGGTGTGCAATGCTTTGATAGCAGCCTTATGTTGAATGGACTGATGATTAAACAAATAAAGCTAAACCATGTGGTTGTGTATTTCTCTGTCTATTGTTAGCTATTGTTACAGCATATGAGTCTTGAGCATTGTAAAAGCAAAGATATTGAAAAGCCGATACGACGAGAGGCAATAACAGCTTTGGTGGGAGATCGACCTTAGTGTCATTCAACAATGTAAATCTCATCCGAGTTGGTCAATTGTTTTAAACGATCAAAATCCGATAAAATTCACAAAGTGTTCTCCACTCGTGATTTTTAACAATTTTAAAGAGTTATTACCTTAGCTCTAGCTTTAGCACCGGTTATAACTTGCCCCCATCGTATACCTTTCATTCACAGTTGGTTTGAAATCTGTGAGGGAAAATTGTACACATGTTTTAAATGTAATTTTATTCTTAGTGACAGTATCACTATATGTAATTACCTATCTCTTATTAGCTGGTTGAAAAAATAATCAAACGGTCACTCACACAAAAACGCTCATATCAAGAAATCAGATAAATATTCTAACAGACCATTCAAACTCGAGATAGTAGTTTCAGGACTAGGATTGGTCAATAGAAAATCACCACTCAGACAATACATCTGTCATCAGGGTTGGCCAAAATATGATTGGCTTGTAAATTATAGTTGCGAAAACCTGCGTCGTATTACATCACATAAATGTTTATTCTGTCCCAATACTCCTGATCGGTATCTTATAGCCATTTCAATGCTAAACGATCACATTTTATTTCATTGCTGGGGGAGGATTTCATCTGGATTTCACTGACAAGTATCTGTGGCATCATCAAACTTCATATTGTTGAGGCAGGACGATTTCAGCTGCAGTTCAGCATAAGTGCCCATGTTTGTCTTTGTTGGGTACACAACTCTGATGAAGATTAAAATAATTGATTTGTAGTTTTGTGCAATAGTGATACAGTTGTCATCTTTGGGAGCATTGCAAATATGGAATCAGGTGTAAGATTGTGTAGCAAATAAATAAGTTGTCTCCACATCACAAGAGAGAGGGTAACCCTTTACAGCATATTAGTAAAGCTTGTGTATAATGGCATGAGATTTAAATTGTGGCTTCAGAGTTACAATTTTGTCCGTATTTGAAATGTACATTGATATACAACTGCATTTACGGTAAATCATTTGATTGGGTGTCTGCTAAAGTATATAAAAATGCTACTGTTAGGTTTTAAACAATGTCCTTATTTTGACCAAAAGATGATAAAGCTTTTGTACACATCCAATCAAGTAAGAGTCATCTGGATATGTAATTGAATACAATGGCAATGATACAAGGCCATGTGACATGGGTGCAATTAGTTATACACATGGCTCGTTGATTGGTAAATACACTATAATAGACTAATAATATAATGGACTTACGGAGGGATGCTGCTGACAATCACTAAATCTAATATAGGATTTCTGCTAGCTTCTATCAGTCTGTCTGTCAGCTGCTTACGTAAGACTGCCGGTATACCACTCACTGTACCATCGAATGTGACATCAGTGGGCCAAGATACAGTCAAAATATCGTCAACACAACTTTGACTCGGAGATGTACCAGTCAAAGCATTGCAATCTGCAAAATATTGTACAATGTTGAGTAGACACTCCCTGTGACATCTGTTGCAATGTATTAGTCGAAGCAGCAGATTCTTCTTTTCATTGCCTGCAGTCACTTAGTTTAAGTCGAAGTCCGATACGAGTCAGTGACATTACAGCAATTATATCAATAACCGATTTCCGGAAACTCGCATTAAATCCAGCTGAGCACTTAGACCAGCCCTTGTTTGCTTTGTGGAGTAATCAAATTTGTCCAGACATACTTTATTCCCACTTCCAAGGTGGCAATACTTTCCTAAGTCATATGAGTCATATCTTGATTGCAGCCTGATGAAACAAACTGGGGACATCTGAGTGGCTCCTGATTAGAGTTACCGCTCGCTCAATATGCTTACCTTGTTTACATATAGCATTGATTTGGTTGAATTTGCTGGCTGCGATCGTTGACAATGTTGATTTTACTAGCTTATCATCAAGGAGGTGGCATTTCACATTATATCTTGATGTGAACTCCAATCGCCTCACAAGAAGATAGTCTACAATGAATATAGTGAACAAATTCATTCGTCAATTTACTGAATGTAGAGAGACATTGAAAGCTAAGTCTAGGCAAGTTAGTAGGCCATGACTTGCAAAGTTTTGTCTGGTCATATGGATGATAACCGTAACACATATCATAATATTAAAAGGAGCGTGTCAAAATTGAGGTATAAAGGGTCAAACCTATCATTGTCACGCAGCTACCAACCCAGTTTTCGTAGCCGCGTGACAAGGCAAGCAAAGTACATAGGTACCGAGTACATAGGTACCGAGTACATAGGTACCGCGTACATAGGCTTTAAAAAAACATCAGTTAAATTCAACTTTAAGATTACCATTAATTTGCAGTGTTGTGCTGCAGTGTTGCTTCCCCTTGAATATCTCATAACCATAGATACCAATGGGCAGCTGCAGACGATGAGTGATACTACCGAGCGAGAGATCCAGTGCTGATAATCCAGTCGCAGGGGAGATAACTCCACTTATAATTCCTGGACAATCCAACGGCTCAGGTTTCGGTTCTAAAACATAAGATGAGACAAGCTGTAAATAGCAACACAATGCAATAAATTAGACAAAAATTATTTCAGGGAAGTTTAACCAAGAATTTAGAATTTCCAGGAGATGGTTTAACCAAGGGTCTTATAAAATCAATTAGACCCAGTGATTTTCATTTACCAACTCGTTGATCATTTAACGTAAATCAAAATAAAGAAAGGACGATAAATAATTTATCATATTACCAATGAGAATGACCTTGATCAACACATCACATCCATTCATCTGTATTGTTGAAGTCCCAACTGGAAACTTGACCGTAACCTCTCTTGTTATGTTTATCTTGACTCTCTGTTCTGCTGATGACACATAGTGTGTTTCATTCCTGTCTATGCATGGTTCCATAGTTGTTGTTGTTAGCGTGGTTGTTGTTGTTGGTGTGGTGGTAGTTGTTGTGGGTGTGGTGGTAGTTGTTGTGGGTGTAGTTGCAGTTGTTGTTGGTGTGGTTGTTGTTGTTGTTGGTGTTGTAGTTGTTGTTGTTGGTGTGGTAGTTGTTGTTGTTGGTGTAGTGGTGGTTGTAGGTATGCGTCCAATAATAGAGCCAGAATCCGTTACTATGAATTGAAATATAATAAAATTAATAAAAATTTACAAAGGCTAGTGAGTCACATTTCTGAAGGCACATAAACACGGTTTCTTTTTTATTAATTCTGGTATCGGAATGAGGTGTTGTCGGTAAAATATGTTTCCTTAAACTGCAAGACAAACATCTAGCCAAATCATAAACCAATCCTTTTTGGAACGGAAAATTTCTTATTTCCTGCAATTATCCTCACTCCTTTTTTTCATGCACGCTGTTAAATCTGCCTAATGGATACAATATGAGGTGATCATTATCATGATCGAGATACCATATTTTTTAATGTGAGCCACCATCATAGCTTAAATATATATTAACTCTATGGCCAGCCGTATCATGATCAGTCTAGTTAAAAAACTTACAACAACTTTATCTATCTTATTATCTATAGCTTACATTTGAACCCTTGAATGCCACTGAAGTCACCAATATAAAGTGAGCTGTTGGTGATGAGCAGAGAGGCTGGGCTGGAAAACCTCTTACATCCTGAGCAAATGTCGAGCGTTGTCACTTTGTCCATGTGAAGGTCTAAGAGTCTTATCTTGCTGTTACTTGAATCGGCAACCATCAACGCATCATTTCCAATAAAAACAAGGTCAAGTGGGTATCTAAATTCTGAGTTGGCAAGATTGCTGTCTAGAAATCCACTAATGCCAGGCGATCCAGAGATAAGTTTGATGGCTTTCTCTTTGTATGTGATGCGGTAGATTGATTCATATGTTGTTACAAAGATATCTCCACTGTAGGATTGTGTCAGATATTTCACTCTATCGAGCAGTTCGGATTCGAAAAAAGTACCAATGTTGCCGTCTTTTATTTTGACAGTTCTCACTGCATTGTACCAAGAATCGATGACCAGTAACTGTGATGGGTTGTTCTTGTCTTTAATTACCGAAACAGGTCTATTGAATAGTCCGTCGGTTCCATCTTTAGACCCTCTAGTCTCACATTTCCCGCTGAACTCAGAAGTCATATCCCTGTTATAGCGGTCAATCATCCTCAGGCAGTGATTCTCATGATCAACTACAACTATCTGCTTGGCTGACAGCTGTATAAAGCTTGTTATTTTCTTGAACCTAGCCTGAGAGTTTCTCGCCTCTCTGTAACCCGTGCTCCTTTCATCTCCAGCTATAACGATAGTCTCTCTATCGTTACTCGTTGCCAGCGAAGCTCTGTTGGTGTGGATGAGGTTACCCGTTCGATAGAGGTCCAGCTCCAAGTGTTGCGCTGTCGACAGATCGATGTCGTTGGGTACATACACAGAGTTCTCGATGCTAAAATTGATAAAACTGAATGCTATATAAGAGTAGTATAGACTATATGCCAAATGTCACTTAAGACCTTTGATGCACAATGGAATAGCAGAATAACATGGAGAAAAGACCTAGATTACAGAAACACAAGTACCCAGATTGATGGTTGACTGACTGGTGAGCAACCAAAATATTTATATATATGACTGGTCGATGACACTTAAAGAACACAATTATTCTTTCCAGCCAGAGAACAAGCTAAGTTTAATAAACAGTGTCAATCATAGAAATAACTATATACCAACAAACCTACTGATTGGTTGAAATAATGTACTTACAGTGTGACTAAGTTTTGGGTCTCCTTGTCCAAAGCCCAGACATAGTTCAGGGTCAAACAGCATGATAACTGGAAGAAAGAGAAATAAAATAAGAATTCAAGATACCAGGCATTGCTTCTATAAAAAACAAGAGAGGCCAGTGATTTGATTAGGGGTGGCAGCGAAACTCTCTTCTACAGAGTCTAATTGCGACAGATGCTAGTTATGATTATCAAGACATGCTTGTTTTTGGAATATTACATCTGACCAACATTGCTCTGATATTTTGGTGACAGGGAGATATGTCACCAAAATCAGAGTTGTGGGACGCTATGGGCATAGTAAATTTCATGCCGATGGAGAATGACAGCAAGATCGATTATTTTAAACATTAAGGAATTTTCCAATAAAGCTCGATGGTATGACACTGAACAAGTGGGATCAGGGGTGTACGACACTCTT